>PVHX01000017.1:0-612979 GCA_004024805.1 Geosciurus inauris
GATTCCATCTCACGCCAGTCAGAATGGCAATTATCAAGAATACAAACAACAATAAGTGTTGGCGAGGTTGTGGGGGAAAAGGCACGCTCTTACATTGCTGGTGGAACTGCAAATTGGTACAACCAATCTGGAAAGCAGTATGGAGATTCCTTAGAAAACTTGGAATGGAACCACCATTTGAGCCTGCTATCCCACTCCTCGGTCTATACCCAAAAGACTTAAAAACAGCATACTACAATGACGCAGCCACTTCAATGTTTATAGCAGCTCAATTCACAACAGCTAAATTGTGGAACCAACCTAGATGCCCTTCGATAGATGACTGGATAAAGAAACTGTGGTATATATACACAATGGAATATTACTCAGCAATAAGAGAGAATAAAATTATGGCACTTGCAGGTAAATGGATGGAGGTGGAGAATATCATGCTAAGTGAAGTAAGCCAATCTTAGAAAACCAAATGCCGAATGTACTCATTGATAAGTGGATGCTGATCCATAATGTGGGGAAGGACAGGGGAACAATGGTGGATCTCTGTTCACAGGGGTGTAAAGGGGGAGGGGGCATGAGGACAGCAAGGGTGATGGAATATGATGGACATCATAGCCCTAACTTTATGTATGACTGCATATATGATGTGATTCTATACAACTTACATCTAGAGAATTGATATGTTATCCTCTATCTATGTACAATGAGTCAATTTACACTGTTAACATGTAAGCCTAAATAAAAAAAAAAATTAAATTAAATTTAAAAAAAAAAAAAAAAGAATCTGAGTCTCCATGAGGTTAGTTGATTTATTCTAAGTCATTCAGATCAGAGGTAGTATGTCCTGGCCAACAAGACCCCAAAGCGCATGTCCCTCTCTGGTGCTCTGGTGCCACAAAGATCCTTCCTCAGTGGACCTGAATTGACATCCCTATGAATGACTGAGTTTCCTCACCAGTTCACTGAAGAGCTTGGACTAGATAGCTGAAGATTCCTTTTCTGCCTGAAACACAGGATTTGCTTGGGTCCATGGAGCCCCGGAGTTTGCTGTTTGTATTTCTCGCGCTGATCCGTTCTCCCCATCCAGTATGCAAAGTGAAACAAGCTCATTCCCTCTCTAACTGCTCTTGAGGTTGTAATTCTTATCTTTATTGCTACCCCTGCAAGGAGAAGTAAATCATTATGTGTGTATTTTTGTTGGCGTTTTCTCTCTCTCTTTCCCTCTCTCTCTTTCAAAGTTAATCGAGTTACCTCCATGTAATTTTTTACAGAGTAAATTTCCAACTACCTTTAACCACAAATTAGTCATCACATTGGGCTTTTCGGGGTTATATTAAGTCATTCGTCACAGATGCTGCCGATAATAGTTAGCTTAGGCTAAATGTTTCCTTGTTCAGTGTGTTTATCACATCCTGTACCTGCCATGCCTGTGAAAATAAAAGCCAGGAGGGTGTGAACCAGCTTACAGGAGGCACAGGATAATGAGTGTAAAAGAGCTGGGTAAACTGTAAACGTCTCTGTAGGTGGGGGTGGGCACTGTTGGCATTAAGTCATTATTTGGCAGGTTTAATCACTGAACAAAGGGAAGGGCAAACCAGAAATGTCAGTTCAGTCGGTGGGGGCTGGGTAGGCGAAAATGGTTCCAGTTCAGGAAATCGATGCTTCTCACTCTGAACCCTGGACGAGTCGCTGACTCTCCCCCATCTCAGCTCCTCATCTGTAAAGTCAATTGGAACCTTGACTCAACGGGGCTGTTGTGCAATTTAAATGAGACCGTGCTTGGGAAGCCCTAGCCCAATGCATTCAGTAGATTTTGGCTGCTTCTCACTCGAGGCATCTGGCTAGAAAGATATCTTCGAGGGAACAGCTGGTCTGTGTTGACCAATCATGAAGCACCCCACGTCCCCTCTCACTGGCCTTGGATAGGTCTACCCTCTGGATCTTCACATGTGCCTCATGAAAAGACATGAGGAATGTACTCCTTGGGATTTGGAATCTCTTGTTCAGTCCTGATATCACTCTGACCAGTCCTAACCTACTTTGCTTCAGTTGTGGCTTTGGTCGCATGTTCAAGTTTATGCTGGCCTGGAATCCATTATCCACACAGCCCCTAGTTTCAGCTTAACACTTTTTATAAATTGACGCTCAATAAAACAACCCAGTGGTTTCCATTACCCTGGAAAACTATACATTTATCTGTAAATGTATAAGCCAGCCCCATGGTGGCTTCCTTCTCCCATCACACCAGCTCCAGCGGCACAGGCCTCCCTGTTCCCACTCCACCTTTTGTTTGTGTGCTCGCTCTTTTCCTTACCTAGAAACTGTCTCAGAGCCTCTGCATCGCTTGTGTTTTCTCCAGCTTTCCATCTTTGCTTCAATATCACTCCTGAAAGGAAGTCATCCCAAACTAGCCTATTTAAAGTATCAAAGTCCCTCCCCCCCATTGCTATTGATTTGTATTCATGGCCTTTACAGTTATGTTGTCTACTAGCTAAGGCTTTGCCTGACTTCTCTCCCTGGATTATGAACCACATCATGTTAGAGAGTTCTTTGTTTTTTCTGGCCTTCTATTTCTAGCTCTAGAAATTTGCCCAGCTCATAGCATACATGTTACAAGTAATTGTGGAACAAAAGAATAAAGAATGATACAAACACCCAGACTTTTACAAATGTGTCATGATGCTAGAATTAAAGGGTTGGAGACAAACATGTGCTGAGCTAGAGGTGGACCCTTCAAGTAATCACTCTGTGAGTGGTCACCACATCACATTCTGTCAGGCAGGGGTTATTATTCCCATTTTAAGGACATGAGGAAAATAAGTTCAGCTATTAGGATATTCAGGTAAAAGGTGGGGACATAAAGCAGGTCAGCTTCTAACAGAAATGCTCAGAGAGGATTTGCTTAAAGAACAAACACTTAATTAAATACATAATCCAGGCTAGGAAGCCGTGATCAGTCTGAAGATTGTTGTTTATTGTTATTGAAGTCACTGTCCTCACCCTATCATTGGCACCTCTTCAGCAGTGTCACTTACAGTTTGGAAAACACATTGGATTTTCTCATTTCAAGACACCTTACTCCTAGTTTCTACTCACATTCCTTTAACAGAAGACAAGTGACCATGCTCCACTTGAGCACCTCCAGGGCTGAGTGCTCCCTCTCTCAGATTATGGTAAAAGTAGGAGGGCAGGAGGGCATATATGAAATCGATTTCCTGGACTGGGCTCACAAAGTCTCAAGGTAGTGAAAAGGCACTGAGAGTAGGAGCAGCTGGGGCGGGGACTCTTCTGACAGTGTGATGGGCCTCGGTGGAGAGGCATGAGCTGCAGACCCAGGAACACGGGCTCAGTGGTCGGGGAGACTGATTTCAAGTCCAGACCTCTTGAATTTGTGACAGAGAGCAAATGTCATGATTTAACAAGGCTTCCATGATAATAAAGACATGCCACATGCTTTATATGTCTGTTGTGAGGGTCACATTCCATGTGGAGAAACCAAAAAAGGACCACATTCAGCTTAGCCCAAGGAGAACTGTGGCTGCTACTTAGGCAGGCCTCTTCTCTCCCTATTCATATGAAGGAGCTGAAGTTTTGAGGGCTTAGCTGACTTGCTCCAGGTCATAGGCAGGCAGGTTTCCTGCAAGGGCAAAGTCCACAGAGTCCCTGTTGAGTCTCTGCACCATGAAGTCCAATCTTTTATTGCTTTCTTTATCATTAGCCACTAGTGCTATACTTGATACACCCAAGTGCTTGTACAATACATGGTCAGTGCTAACAGCATCAAAGCACTCTTTATCATGGGGTTCTCCTTTCATTCATTCAACAAAGATAGACTCAGCACAACTGTTCCCCAAGCCCTGGACTCTAGCTAGGAGTCATACAGCCCTTGCCTTCATGAAACCAATGCTTCATTCCCAGACTTGCAACATTGCAGATTTTGTCTGATGCCAGTTTTTTTCCACTAATTCTGAGAAACAGAAAATAAAAAGGGTTTAATTTTATATTTTCAGTTCACCTGCTTCTCGTCCAAGAACAATGTTTATTCCGATCCTCTGGCCTTAATAGTCTCATTGAACAGATAATTCTTAAATACCCAACAAGATGAAACACAGAGTTTCTTTCTTTTGATGAATACATAATGATGTTTTCTTAAAATCTATTTTTGGTTACAACATCTTTTTGTACAAACAGATTTTATTGCTAATGTTTTAAAGAAATGAGCAACCAAGGCATGTACCCAGAAGCTTTGTCTTTATATTTCAAACTGTTCAAAAAAACATTTAGCTCTTGTTCACAGAAGTACTGTGTTCTCTCATTCCCATCAAGCACTAATCTCTGAAGCTAACCATACAGATCAGCTCCTTTCATATATAAGACAGGATTATGTAGTAGGTTGAACCTGCCAAAGTAAAAAGAAATCAGTTTGTCAGATACAGAGTTGTATTATAAGCATGATAAGTCTTCCTTAATTCAGTTTCACTTGCCATAGTTTCAGTTATTTGCAGTAAACCATGGTCCAAAAATATTAAATGACAAATTCCAGAAATGAGCAATTCATAAGTTTCAACTTGAATGTTCTTTCGAGTAGCAGCATAAAATATTAGGCCATCCTGCCCAGGGCCATTAATCATCTTCTTTCCACCATATCCACACAGTATATGTTACCTCTCAGTTAGTAACTTACTAGCAATCTCAGATTAACTTTTGCAACAGCATGGTGCTTGTGTTCATGTAACCCTTAATATTAGCTTCATACTGTCACTTTCTATGTCATTTACCTTAGATATCTTATCACAGGTGTGACATCATCTACCACTTTCAACATCATAAAGAGTGAGCATGGGCTGGGATTGTAGCTCAGTGGTAGAGCGCTTGCCTCGCATGCGTGGGGCCCTGGGTTCGATCCTCAGCACCACATACAAAGCAATAGAATAAAGACATTGTGTCCATCTACAACTAAAAAGTTATTTTTAAAAAAAGAGTGAGCATAATGAAATAAAATAATTTGAGGAGAATAATGAGAGACCATATTCACATAACTTTTATTATGGTATATTGTTATAAGTTAAGAACTAGTAGATTTTTATTGTTAATTCCTTACTGTGCTAAACTTATAAATTAAATTTTATCATAGGCATGTATGTATAAGAATATAGAGTTTGGTGCTATCTGCAGTTTCAGGTATCCACTGTTGGACTGGGATTGTGTCCCCTGAAGATAAAGGGGATGACTGTTCCTACTTAATATAATACGATATCCTAGTTATTGCTGCAACAAAACAGACCTAATCTTTGCTGTCAGAGAGCTTACATTCTAAAGGAAGAAGTGGATTTGAATGTAATAAAAAGTAAACCATGATAAAATGTTAGGTCATGAAAGTATTATGAAAAAGAGGAAACGGACCTTCTTTTTAACGTGTCTGAGGTTGCTGCCTCAGCTCTGGGTGGGGCACTCTGCCACGGCAATGATGTTGACTGAATGGCAAGAAGAAGGTAGTCTTGTGAAGATCTGAAGACAGTACTCCTAATAGAAGGAAGGCAGATACAAAGGACCTGAAATGTGTGAACCTGGTGTGCTGTTCCAGCACAGCAAGAGGGTCAGCATGGATGAGGGAGAGTGACCCAAGATTAAGGTCACAATGGGGGCAGGGACAGGTCATCCAAGGCCTTGAAGGGCACAGCGCAGCAGAGCTTTATGCAGTGATTTCCACACTATCTGTTTGTAAAGCCTGTTGGGGTGTCTTTCTGGATAGAATGACAGGGCACTTGGTGGGGGGAACAAGATCCTGCTGGGGATGTTGACATGGGATCATGCTGACCTGGATCCAGATTTCAGGAGTAAAAATGATACCAAAAGACAGTATTTTGCATGGATTCTGAAAGAAGAGTTCATAGGACTTTATGATGAATAGGACCAAGGTCAGGGAAAGAGAACACAATCCATAATCAAGGATTGCTTCTTGCGTGGGGCCTGCTGAACTGGTGCTGGTGCCCATCTGCAAAATGGAGAGGCCAAGGGGAGAGTGGATTTGGGTGATGCAGGGGAGATGTGGGCAAACGTGCTTGACGTAGACAAGTTGACTTTACATCCTACTAGATCAGTAGGTAGAGATGCTGGGAAGGCAGCCGTACACTCGGGCCAAGGACTTAGGGCTAGGAAAGCACATGTGAAAGCCTTCCTGTATTGGTGGTATTTAAAGAAAAAGAAACCATATAAGAAGTGTGGTGAGACATGAGAAAATGTTTGGAAATGGAATCACTGGGACTCCACAACTTTAAAGATCAAGAGACAGCATACAAACCCAAGAAAAGTGGTTTAGGACAAAGCAACGTAGGAGGTGTGTTCTTTCACAAAATTCCTTCCTGCCTGATCCTTGTGAAACCCTGTGTTCTCATTTGTCCACTCAGCAGCTCTTATGACACATGCCAACTCCTCCCTGCTCATCTTCAGCTACTTCAATTCGGTAGGTCCCAAATTCTAGTTTTGGTCTGTTTCCATTTTGACTAATATTCCTGTAAAATCCTGGGTCCTGCCCTGACTTGGGATCTATTTAGATTCTCAATTGGGAGATCTATGAGCTTAAGACATGTAAGCATTTTCTGGGCCAGACTTTCAGGTTTTTTAAATGGAGAATGGGAAGAAAAAAAAATAAACCAAAACACTGTCTGTAATAATTAAAACTTGCCTGGCTGTATTAATTCAGGTTGTCATCCAACAGATAATATCTCTGTGTGCTTTGGGTAGGTAGGACTATGGTTTTAGTCTTTGAGTGACTCTGGTATCTGGGGGAAAGTGATGTAGGTGGAAAGCCACAGACATCCGGGATAAGTTTCTAGGCCAAAATATCTGATGGTCCCTGTAGCAGATTGATATGATCATTTGTCCCCATGTGTCTCTCATAGGACAGGAGCATATGCTAACAGGATAATAGCAATAGTAATAGCAATAATGATAAATCAATCATCACTAATTGAAGGTGACTCCTGCTCCTATGTAACTCAGGAGTGGATAAGTGAGTGGATAAGTCAAGATAAGTGGCCCTTTATCTTGGATCATTCTCCCTCATCCATACTGACCCTGCTGTGCTTGAACGGCACATTGGGTACATGCATCTCAGGTCCAAACCACTGTGCAACGAAGAGCTCCATTTAATGCTCACAAGGAACTAAGAACCAGGTGTTATTATTATTTCAATCTGTCAGACAAAAAACTAAGGCTTAGACATTTATTTATGGGCCCAAGATTATGTAATACGTAAGTGCCTGCACTGAAAATTAAACTCAGATTTGTTGGACTGCAGACCTATATTTTAAGTCATTCCTCAAATTGCCTGAAGAGCATGTTCAAATGTGCCTTCTGATTCAGCAGATCTAGAAGAGGCCTGCGAGTGTGCATTTCAACCTGGCTCTACCTCACACGGATGGTGCTGGTCCATGGACCATGCTTTGAGTAGTCAGGCTCCAAGGCTGTTTGGCACTGCCTCTGGTGACCTGGTGGCATGTTTCCCTCTCTATGGGTATGGAACAAGTGCATACTGAGAGAATGGACAAGAGGAGATGAAATACCAGATAAGGCCTTCCCATCTGTGTAGGAAGGCATCAATCCAAAAGTACAATCTGACCTTTACATTTCTTCACTCCCAAGAAAGGCAGGAGAGATTTCAGTTCTCTTGTTTTTGTGACTGAGTTATTATTGTACAGGGCTGAGCAAAATACATACTAATCATATTTTGACTAAAACTAAAATTCAAATATAAAAGGGATTCTGAGTTGGGTCAGGAATGTACCTTTGTGTATAATATCAAGGGAAGGTTCACCTAGCTTTGTCAGACCTAACCATAAATTACTTTTATGTGAGTGCATGGTAATTTTTTTTCCTGAGGTATTTTTTTTTTCTTCAGTAAACCTGAAATCCTTACAGCCTTATCTACCTTTCCTTCTCTCTGCTCATATCATGGGCTAAGTTTCCTCTACTTCTTGAAGGGAGGAATAGAAAGCCCAGATAATTTAAGCAATTTGCCCAAGGTCACCCTGGGAATGGGAGATGAAAGGGGGAGTGGACTCTGTGCTGCGGACTCCTGGCTCTGGTCTCTATCTCCCTAGCCACACTGCTCTCTCTGTGTGACAGGCATTCTTTCTAGGGAAACAGAGCTGATCAAAGGGATGGATTAACAACCTTAAAAACGTGAAAAATAAGGTTTCTGAAGAATAGGTAATAACAAAACTGTGCTAGACTGCTCCATGAATATAAGTGTGGTGTTTAATTCTCTACTGTGTTATTGTGGTTGGATTTCAGAACCTGTCCACCTGCCCATGGAGAGGAGTCTTGGTTCCCCACCTCACTGATACGAGGCCTATATAAATAGATGAATGCATGTTTTGGGTCATTTAAGATGATGCTCTGTACAGGTTGATCTCGAAAACTATCCCAGAGGTACTTGATCAAATTGAAGGTTTTTGTTATTATATATTTGAAAATGTATTTTTATAGATTATAAGCCACACCTGTGTACCTGTCATGCCAATTGACTTTCCTCTGCTCCTTGATTATCTTATACTCTCAAAATAAATGACTTTTACCCACATTTTCTTCTGTTATGTGCATCTAGTCATGGTTTTGCTTATCTACAATCTTACCTCATATTTAGTCCAAGACAGAATGTTCAAATGTGGAAGCTAGAGCTTGGCTTAGGAGGTCAGTCGGACCCACTCCACCCACTTCTGTCTGCTTTGCTCACTGGCATGACACCCATGCAGACAGGCTTGAAGCTCTCTAACTGGGGCAGAGGTGGAGAAAGGAGCAATCCCTCCCAGGTCACCAGGGTCAGACTCTGAACATACTGTTTGCACAGGCCAGCCAGGGACAGGTGGGTCTGGAGATCTGGAGAACTATTTTCTAGTTCATGGGACAGGGGATAAAAATGGAAGCAAAATTTCAGGAGTTAGGTAAACACAAGAATGGACAGGAGACATGAAGGAGAGAAAACAAAGAAAGGATGTTTGAGATCCAGCATGAACAAGGTTAGAGGACTAGAGCTCCACCATACAAGGTCAGCCTTATGTTATGAGGTGGGTTAGCATGAGGTAGGGGATACCCTGAGGTAGGAGTTAGCCTGAGGCAAGGGATGTTCTGAGGCTGGGGTCATCCTGAGTTGGAAGCATCTCAGAATGTTCCAGTTCATCCTTCTCCTCTAGGTTCTAAATTCTTAAGAAAAGTGTTTATGTCATACTTATTTGGGATCTGAAACATGTATGAGCAAAGTTCTTATAACACAGCAAAAGTTTAAAGTACACTCACTAGTTGCATTTTGTTCTTTCTCTTGTAAATCTGCAGTTTCACTCATGAAAACTGTTTCTTTTTGGATCAGATTATAAATCAAGGCTTCAGTGGGAGAATGAGCCCTATCAACCAACTTTATATGATCATTTTATATGATCATTTATATGATCATTTTCTATAGTAGTTAACATGCTGTCTGTGGAGATCATGCGTCCAGATTTGATCCAGGCCTACTGTTTGCTAGCTGTGTGGCTTAGGAAAGTTATATAACCTCTCTGTGTTTCCATTTCCTGGTCATGAACTGGGAAATTTGACACTCTTTGACTTTCAGGGCTATCATAAAGTACAAATGGGTGTAAAGCATTCAAAACAGTGTATAGAGCTTAGTAGGTGGCTTTCCAAATGCTACTATGTTTATGATTAATTGCAATCTAATAACGATTTCATCAGCCAGTGTTCACCCTGAGAAGCACAACCTATAGAATCGATGGACGGACAGATGGATGGATGAATAGATGGGTAAAGGTATGTGTTACAAGGAATGGGCCTTCTAGGATCGTGGGCCTGGTTAGGCAGTGTCTGTAAGATTGTCACCACAGCTAATGCTGTGAAGCTAAGCTAAGCCTAAAGCCCACAGGGAGGCATTTGGGAAGGGAAAGATCACGAGTGGGCTGGGACCCACAGCATGGGGTGGAGCCCTGCTAGAGACTGCAGCGAAACAGGTGTCCATTCTTGCTGACTCTGAACTTGGTGGGAGAAAGGGTGTCTTGTAGAAATTGGGAAGACTCAGCACAGAGCTGAACATAGGCCTGAACTAGGAGGCAGAGAAGCTGAAGGAGGGATCCTAGGCAAAGTAGAGAAACTGCAGACCCAACTGCTGCTTCTTGCCAATTAAACAAGCCAGTAGATCAGTAACAGAAAGCAGGAGGTACCAAAATAGCTTTCCTTCCACCCTCCTTTAAAATCCGTAGCATATAATTCCTACTACCACCATTACAAGGTTGTAATTGAGTTCCCTGGCATTAACACCATACGCCAATCAGCAAGGAGGGGGAGGAAATAAGGTAGAAAGGAAACTCCTATGTCTGGGACAGGAAGTTTTTCTAGCAATCAGCAGGAGACCATGGCTCATCTTATTGGCAGAATAGCTTCAAGTTGTTTTTGTTTATTTATTTTCCTTATGGACATGTTAATACTTCCAAACAAATTAGGGCTCTGTTAGTAAGGAAGACGCTCAGAGGGAAACTGGATTAGTAACTGCCATTGACTGCCAGAGGGGAAAGGAAGATTAGCAAAAATTTTTTCAAAAAATGAAGAATGGTTTCTTGGAGCATGGAGCATGGTAGTGTTGGTAGGTTTTGTTGAAGAGAATATATTTGAATGTAGAAAATGTAGAACAGATGGATGTGATATAGAGTGGTCTGAAAAGAATAAGAGGAAATCTCATGAGCCCTCTTGATTTAGGATAAAACTTGGGTGTTGAGCTGCTGAACTGGGGGACAAAGCTGTAGGACTCATGCCGGTCTTCATTCACTTTCTCAGTGATGCAGCTGGACATAAGGAATAGCTAACCAAAGCAGAAACTGGTGTCTAGCACTTTGAATGACTGAGACCATAGGCTAAAATAATGGCACCAAATTTTGATGGCTTTCTTGGCTGTACAATAGATGAAGTGTGATATAAAACAGCAGAAGTGGGGAAAACAGGTTTGGGGTGTGGTGAATTCCCAGCAGTAGCACTTACTGCCTGTGCCTGCACATGATCTGGTTTTCTGAGCCGGAGCTTCCTCTGCCCTAAGATGGGGAGATTGAAGTCTTTGTCATAGTCTTGTTCTGAGAATAACTTGGAATTTTGTAGAAAAATGGTTTCGGTTCACTCACTGCTTCCTGACCTGGGTAACTACCTTCTTTTTCTTTGTCTCAGACTCACACAGTGATTTGAAGGCAAATTGGTATTTTGGAAAGAGCCAAACTTCAGTATGATCCAGAAATGCTTAAAATCTGCTTCTCCTCATTGATGTGGCTCTGAAGGACTTAACTTCTTTTAACCACAGTTCTCACAAATGCAAAGCAGAGATAATGATACATCATGGGCTTAGTGGGAGGCTAATGCTATCAGGAGAATGGACTGAACTTAAATAAAACCTAGCACAGATTTGGAGCTCAGGGCCCTGCACATACCGCCGTATCCAAAGCTTACACATCTCCATGTAGCTAAATGAGAAGACATGGCTATAGGTTTTTCAGCCTGTATCTATTATATTCTCCTTGTCACCAGCCTTTTAAGCCAGGTCTCATTGCCACATTATTGTTAATCTCACTTTGTAGGATTTTTAGGAGAAAACTTCTGTCCCATCCTGGTCCATCCTCTTGCTACTGCCACAGACCTTTAATATCAGGACTCCTGGGGGACTTTGGGTACAGAATAATCCAGGGTGGGGAGAGAAAGGGGGACGAGAACAATGAGGAGAAGAAGAAGGAGATGAAATTAGCCAGGAAGGAAGGATGGATTTCCCTTGAGCTGAATTCAGTGGTGAAACAGTGAGTCATGGGGATAGCTTATATTTTAAAGGACATACAGCGACACCTCCCTGTTCGACCTGCATACCCTCAGGTCTGTCGGCGTGAATCTGGACAGAGACCAGTCTGCTAAGGCAACGAGCTGGGTCTGGTGCCTGCCAGGAAGACTGTCAGAGATTTCAGTCGTGCCTCACATTTAGAAAGCCTCCTGTCATCAGACTAATCACAGAGCCTTTTCCTTGTGACTAATGGGTAGTTTTCTTTAATCTCCAGAAAGCTCTGATCAATTAACTGCTATTTAAGCCAATCAAGGAAATTGAGATATGGGGTTTAATTAGCTTTCTGAAGGTTACACACAGCATCACTCAGCAGAGAATCCTAAACCGAAACCTGAGGTGGCAGGGTAGATGTGGAAGGGGTGGGAAAGAGGTATGGTCACGTGATGAGAAAGATATGAGCCAGCATCAGTATGGGAGATGTCCTCCAGACCCTAGGAATCGTCAGAGGGTCCTTCTCTGCACCCCCTTAAAGAGAATACACCTCTCCTCTGAATAATTAAGTGTGTTCATGTTCGTATTCTTCTCTGGACATTTTATATCATACATTTATCTGTAGCATAGCTCATGGCTTTATCCTTTCTTCACTTAACATCACTGGGACTGTGAGGAATTGAAGATGCAGCCCACACGATTTAACAGTGAAGATTTCAGGTATCATCCTTTGGCGGGGGGTGTCAGTAACTAGCCACGATTATCATTGCTATTAGTACTCCCTTCCCTGCCATTCTACCAGCACAAACTTTTTCATTGTACTGAGATAAAAATAAAAAATTTTCTCTTTTCTCTATCCCCTCATACTCTAACTGCAGTTTATAGCTTTTGGCATATCTCACTCACTGTGAGGACTCAGTTGTCCTCTACTGAGACCCTCCAGTCATCTATGGTTTGACATCTCTTTTCCAGACTTCTGTGAAATAATGCTGACAGATATTGGACTCAGTTAGTTTGCTTATTTTTCTGTGAGAAGGGATGAGTGTTACTCAGAGGGAGCCCTGGACATTTCTCTTCCCTTACCAGTCCAAGCACATGGAACATGTTTTCTGCAGATGTGTAGCTACAGAAAGCCAGCAGTCAGCTGCCAGCGCTGACAACTTGGATTGGTGTATGAGTTTCCTATAGCTGCTATAACAAGTTATCACAAGTGGAGCAGCTTATAACAACACATATCTAGTTTCTTACAGTTCTGAAGGTCAGAGGTCTGAAATGGATCTCTAGTGAGGCATGTCCACAGCATACTCCCACTGAGACCTCTAGGCAGGGTCCCTTCCTTACCTTTTCCAGCTTCTGGGGGCTGTTTCCATCCCTTGGTTCTCAGCCCCCTCCTCCATCTGAAAACTAGTTTAGCATCTTCAAATCTCTCTCTGACTCTGAACCTCTGCTTGTGTAATCATTACTTTTCAGACTCCAACTCTCCCATTCTTTTCTTTAAAGAACATTTTGATTACCTTCTGCCCTACCAGATAGTACAGAATATTTTTTCCATCTCAGAATACTGACCTTATGCACCTGAAAATTCCCTTTAACTAGATGTTATGGTTTAGATATGAGGTTACCTCCAAGAGCTTGTATGTGAGACAATGCAAGAAGATTTAGAGGTTAAAGGATTGGGTTTTAAGAGTCTTAACCTAATCAGTGCATTCATCATTAGAAGATAGGATTTGGGTACTGAAATGAATGTGGGACCAAGAATGTGAAGGCTCAATAAAAGATGGCCATTTTTCTGCCAAGCAGAGACCCTAGAATATGTTCTTCCCTCACAGCCTCAGAAGGAACCAGACTTGTTGACATCTTTATCTCAAACTTCCAGTATCCACAACTATGAGAAGTCACATTTCAGTTTAAGTCACCCCATCTGTGGTACTTGGTAGTCCTAGCAAACTAATACAGTGTTTACCAGTTAGAGGTGGATCAAGGATAATGGAGGATGTATTCTTGTTAATTATTTCTCACTAAAATAATTCCTTAATATTTTCACAGTCAGAGAACAAGAGCTATGTCTTGGTTATAAGAACTTGATACTCAGCCTTTTGAATGAAGGGGGCTAATTTTTTTTTAAATATTTTTTAGCTGTAAATGGACATAATGTCTTTATTTTATTGCTTTGTATGTGGTGCTGAGGATCGAACCCAGGGCCTCACGCATGCGAGGCAAGCGCTCTACCGCTGAGCTACAATCCCAGCCCCGGGGGCTAATTTTTGCATGGGTGTAATATATAGTCTTTATTAAGAATGCTGGTTCAAAATCACACTTCCCAACATGGTCATTTACTGACTGTATGACCTTGGGAAAATTGCCTCATCTTTCTGAGCTTCAATGTCTTATCTGTAAAATGGGAAGAAGAAAGAGAGGACATCAGTGTATTAGCTCCTAGAGTTGTCTGGCAGATTATATAAATGAATGCACACAATGTTTTTAGAGAAGAGCTAGCTAACAATAATAATTCAGTAAATGCTATCATTTATCATGAGTGTTCTGTGTACTTCCTACAAGGATTGTAAAATGCTGTCAGTGCCTTAACAGGGTACTTATTGCTCTTTGTTGTAACAGCCTCCTGTCTGTCTTCTAACCTTCATGCTGTCTCCTCCAATGCATTCTCTCACGGCCCCCAGAGAGCTACAAGTCTGACATGCCACACTAATTACATTGTCTATAATTTAAAATTCATTGTCTATATTCCTCACCATCACCACCTCTGGAATTATTTGTTGCTTCATTTCTGGTCTAGAGTCTGGCTTATTGTATTCAAAACCAAGTGATAAATAAGTGGCTACCAGTCGAAAAGTTTCTCATTTTAATGGATCCATTCTAACCACCCAGAAGCAGAGTTCCAGGAATAAATGGAACTTGAGATGGGACAGGAAAGCAAATGGTTGTGGAGTTCATGCTAAATGTTAAGTATCTTCTATGTGTTCCTCTTCCTTCATAAGAATATATATCCATTGAACTAACAATCATTTCATTAGCCCAGACTCTAATGATTAGGTTTAGGTCGGGTGTTAGTCGAGCTGTGACACTGACTACCTAAGTTTCAGTGATATAAAATAACAAAAGCTTATTTCTAACTGTTAATGTCTGCTTCACACACAGGTGCATCCACAGCTGTCCTTCATGCAGAGAGTGATGCTCCTCAACAGCACATGTGCTTTCAGAATGGAGGAGTTTGGGGAGGGCTGATGGAGCTGGAACACTGGTCATCAAATTCTTCTGCCCAGCTCAGCATGCAGCACTTCTGCTCCCACCTCATTCACCAGAGGGAAAGAAGAACACAATCCCACTATAGGTCTGCAAAACGGAGCTGCAGTCATTAGGGGAGAGCAATACCATCCACCACAGACTGGCTGGAGGGCTACCGTGCTACCAATTACAGATCAAGGCAAGAGGACTTCCAGCAGGTTCTCTCTGCAGGCTTGCCTTTACCCACCTCTTATATGACCAGCTTCTCCTACTCTCTCTCTCTCTCTCTCTCTCTCTCTCTCACACACACACACACACACATCACACATATGCACCAATGAAGTTTTGCTAATACAAATGATCAATTTTCTGAACTTTGGTTTGTCTATGTTCACAGCTGAGTGTGATCTATCTGCTATTTCTTCTTGGAGGGGGCTCTGCAGGAGAGTCCTAGAAGGGGGCTTTGATGTGGAGCAGGGTGCTCTATGTACCTGCCTGACACTTTTCTGTTCCTGTGTGGGAACCCAGTATAAGATGCCCTTGGATCACCCTGACAGTGTTTGCTCTGGCCAACTCACTCTCTATGATCACAGAGAGTGGTAGTGTTTCTCAATTTTGAATACAAGTCAAGTCACTGTTTAGATCTCAGGTATAAGCAGTGAATTCCTACTTGGTCTTAAATGAGATTAGTTTTGAGGAGAACGTGACTTTTGTGACCTTCTAAGACTAAGGCATTTGTCTATCCTGTATTTTTCTTTGTGGGGAGAGTATTCCTTCTGGAACCTTAGAAAGAGTCAGGGTAGATTGCTGAGACCCCTTTCACAGTACTCCCAAAATACCACCACAACTTCAGCTCACAAGCACTGAGTAGTAGTGATGTCACTTGCAGAGTGCAGAGCATCTGGCAGCTGTCGTGAATGAATTCTGTTAAGTCATCCTCACCAGCATGCTCAGGGAAGTTTGCCCTGCTCCACTTGCAGGTGAAGAAACTGAAGCTAGGGAGGTAGGGAAGTGCATGTTGTCACTAACCTTGAGCCAAGGTCCTTTTGTTTCCAAAGGCCTTTTCTATTTCTCCAAAAGCAGGTAACATCTAACACATTGGATTTTTTTAAAAGTATGAATATATTGTGAATTGAGCTGCTATAAACTTGACAGGGCCACATCACTATAATATGCTAATATTAAATCCTTTGGGTATAAACTGAGGAGTGGGATAGCTAGGTCAAATTGTTTTATTCCAAGTTTTCTAAGGAATTTCCATACTGCTTTCTAGAGTGGTTGCACCAATTTGTAGTCCCACCAGCAATGTAGGAGCGTGCCTTTTCCCCTACATTCTCGCCAACATTTATTGTTGCTTGTATTCTTGATAACTGCCATTCTGACTGGAGAAAGATGAAATCTTAGAGTAGTTTTGATTTACATTTCTCTAATTGCTAGAGATGTTGAACATTTTTTTTCATATATTTGTTGATCAATTTTATTTCTTCTTCAGTGCAGCTCAATTCACAATAGCTAAACTATGAGACCAACCTAGGTGCCCTTCAATAGATGAATGGATAAAGAAAATGTGATATATATATATACGTATATATATATATATGCATATATATATGGTGGAATATTACTCAGCTTTAAAGAAGAATGAAATTATGGCATTTGCTGGTAAATGGATGGAGTTGGAGAATATCATGCTAAGTTAAATAAGCCAATCTCCCAAAACCAAAGGACGAATGTTTCCTCTGATATGTGGATGCTAATTCACAATAAGCAGTAGGGGCACTAGGAAAGAATAGAGTTACTTTAGGTAGAGGGGAGTGAAGAGGGGGAGGAGATAATGGGATAGGAAAGATAGTTGAAACAGGCATTGCCTTATGTACGTATATGACTGCATGACCAATATGATTCTACACAACATGTACAATCAGATAAATGAGAAATTATAACTCATTTATGTATGATATATCAAAGTGCATAAATGTATTCTACTGTCAGATATAACTAATTAAAACAAATAAAAAATTCATAAAGTGAAAAAAAGTTTAGATATATTGAAAGTCTAAGTGGTTTAAACATCACATTATATACATAGGCAGTACTCGTTCCTTGAGAGGGTAAGAAGTAAGACTCACCAAGTAGCAGATGACATGGGGGCAGAGAACAGTACTTGCTCCAAGTGAAGGACAGAAGGGTGGATAAGCGGGAGTGAGGATGATTTGGAATTTTCACAGGGGCCAAGACTGTGCTTCCATGCTCAGCTAGCATTAGGATGGATTTGGAACTTTTCGCAGTGGAATACATAATTAGATAAAAGTCTGTGTGAGTTCTTTGTGTATATTGTGGCCAGAACAGTAATAGTAATAATACTAACACTATATGTAGTAACATCAGAAACAGTACTATCTAGTGTATACTGAGTGCATGCTTTGAGCTAATATTGGGAAACATTTAAATTAAAGATCCATATCATTTAATTTGCACAGATGTCTTATAAGAACATTCTGGAGATAAGAAAGCTAAGATACTCCTAGGCTGCATAATATGCCCTGGGTGGTTATCCAGTGAGCTAGAGGCAGGAGCTCTTCCAGATCTTTCAATTCAGGAGCACAGACTCAACTTTCTATATAACCTCTTAGAAGGCTGCTGCCTTTTGGTACAGCTGCTTGCAAGAGAAAATGTGACAACACAAAAATAAAAATTTGCAGGGGGCAGCTGTATGCATGTAACAATACTACAATTGGCAGTATTGTAGTATTACAATTACTGCCCCCCCCTCAAAATTTTTATGCTTCTCTAGGATTTCTGGGAGCATTTTCACACTTAGAATCCTATCATTGATAACATCCCTTATTCCTACACATCTTTAAGGCTGGGGCTATAACAAGTATCTTATTTATGAATCAAAACAAATCCACACGAACATCTGCATACACACAGCATAATCTGCATACAATAGAACACATCCACTTTCACTGTATAGTTGTGGGAAGAATTGAGGCACCCGATCACTCAATCAGGAGGGCAACGCTTCCATCATCCAAAAATCTCCCACCCTGGACTCACTCTGTTGTGCACTCAGCCAGGCAACCCTGACCTGCTCCCCCAGGTTGATGTACAGAGGCTGGAGAGTATTCCATCCCATGGGGCTGTATACTTCGCTGTAATTTTCCTGAGCATTGGACATCGAGTGACTTCTCCATTTTCCCTATCATACATTATATTCTAACAAAAAATCTCCAGTAATAACTTCCTTGAAGGGTGTGAACATTTAATAAAATGAAATTTCAGTTTTGGCCTGATCCTTACATAGTAGTTGCAGAGGTACTACAAAGAGTTCTGTCATGTACTTCACCCAATTGCCTTTGTGAACATCTTACAGTAGTACTCTTTATACATTACTATGCTGTGTGTATCAAAACCGACAGACCAATCTTGGCACTACTGATAACCTGGTTCTATTGACACATCCACACTTAATTCAGAAGTGACCACTTGTTTCCATTTCTAATACCGAATTCAACTGAAGATGCCATACTGCATTTAGCTGTTATATTTCCTAAACATATGATCTGATGGAGTGTCTTGTCTTTTGTGGATTTGACAGTTTTAAAGAGTATTGGTTATTTTGCAGTGCGCCATTCAAATAAATTTGTCTTATATTTTCCTCATGATTGGCCTGGATTTACTGGTATGAGGAAAGCGTGCTCTGTACAGCTAACGAGTCCTTTCTTCATTCTCTTTCAAGGGTGCTTGCTGACACAGTGACATCCGTTCTGATGGTAACCTTGCTCCCAATGTTAGAGTGGCTTTCCCAGGTTTCCCCACCATAGAATCTCCACTTCGTCCTCTGTGTGTTTGCTTCTATTTAACCTGACAATTTCTTTCTCTCCTTCCCTTCCACTTTCCCTCTTTTTCTCACCGTATGTCCTTCCCTTCTCCCTCCTTTCCTTCCATCTTTCCTTTCTAACAAGTATCACAGATAAATAACTATAATTCAGGTAGGATCCATGAGGCAAGCTTATTTATATAGAAAACTGTATAATTTCAAAGTTTTTTTGAATGCATTATCTCAACAGATTCAAGCAAGTCCCCACAGAATTCTTTGTTATTATCCCCATCTGAAGATGAGAAAACTAAAGCTCTCTAACTAAAGCTCTCTGAGGTCACACACTCATCCCATCCCTGGTCCTCAGCCCCACCCCCTCACACAAGGACATCAAGTCTCTCTTTCCTTCTGAAGCTTCTACATTTTTTTTTTTTGTAGCAGCGCTTTCTTTTTTTCCATAGAAACTAACAGGCAAAATGCACTGCCTTGAAGTTATTATTGATGGAATTTCCATAATCAGGGTTACAGGTTAGTGCTATTACTGGAGGTCTGCAATTGGTAATATTTCTTCATCAAAGATAAATGAAACAAAAGGAGAGGGAAAGCTCTGGGATCCATAAGAACTAACAGTCTAAACCCTAGGAACCCAATATCCAACCTGCAGCACAAATGAGACCTGCTTAAACTGGGCATGGGCTCCGCCTGTGAGTCTTAGTACATTAATTTTTTTTTCCTAATTAACCAGCTGATGTGAACTCAGATGTCAGCAGGACTGAAGCACCTGTACTGGCACCACATCACACTGACACCTCAGGTAAGAAGCCATGGATCATGAGTAATTGCCAGTGAAGCTCAATGCTTCATTTGAAACTGTACAGATTAAGTTCACGGTAAAACAGAAGGATGCTAACAAGAGAGAGGTAGGGTGGAGCAGCAGAAAGAGCCCAGGTTCTGTGTTACAAGTGCATGGTCCATGGCCCATGGTCCTGCTCATGGCACCAGTCTGAGGACATGAATGGAGATCCTCCTTTCTACCCACTGTTCCCAAGCCTTGTGCCACGTGATCTCACTCTGCTGGCCGTGACTGTTTATAGTGTAGAGCAGTTTTCTGGTCCTGGAAACTGTGAGAAAGTTAGATATTATCAAATAAAATCACTTGAGTCCACCTGGCAAGGGACTGCCAATAGGGATGCTTGCTATCGGATGGGGTCTAACTTGCTCACTTATGCATCATATGAAGAATAAGAATAGGAAGGGCAGTGAAGACAGCAATTACCATTCGTTCATTCCAATTTCTCTCTCCTCATACATGCAGCATCTGTACATTTTCCCTCTCATTCATCTGATCATCATGTGAAACATTTTGCTGATAAAACACAAGCACTCTGAAAATATGAATAAACTGATTTTTATGTTCTGCAACCATGATCATATGCGTAAACACTATTTTTAATTCAATTAATTCCTAGATGAGAACAGTCTGTGCTCTTCTCCATGGTTAAGCTCCTCCCTGACTACCAGATCTCCTGTTCTCCTGCCTCTCCCAGGGCATCGTTTCCCCCTCTTTGTTCTGCTTTGTTATTTCCCCCTCTATTCTGAGACATTACCATCAATAACACAACACAATTATCTCTTTCACCTGATAAACACCTTTCCTCTTGGTCCCACTTCCCTCCAGCTATTACATTCCTCCTCCTCCCTTTATAGGAAAATTTCTCAAAAGTGATGGATACACTTGATATTTCCAGTTCCTCCCACTATCACTTCTTGAGCATACACTAATCAGATATTCTTTACACTCCACCAAAACCCTTGCTAACATCACCAGTGACTTCCCTATGCTAAACCCAGAGCCCCATTCCCATTTTCCCTACAACAGAAGTTACCACAACCAATCACTCCCTTCTCCTTGAAAGACTTCCTTGGTTTACAACCTAGGACATCACACTTCCTTAATTCTCTTCTCTTTCTAACAGCATCTCCTTTTCATCCTCCTTTGCTAGGCTATTCTCTGCTCCAGTGTCAAAGAAACCAAGGACTCGGTCACCGTTTTCTGCTTTTTAAAAAATCTGTACTCACTCTTTGGTTCTAGTCAGGTCAGTATGTTCCATCCCACCAGTGTTTAAGACAGTGTTAAATCTTTTTTCCAACCATACCCCATTACATTTACATGCCCAACTGCAAACTGGTCATCTCCACTTGGGTATTTCCAACCTAATGTGCATGAAGCTGAACTGCTAGTTTCCCTGCCCCAATTCAATACTGTGACAGTCTTATCCAGCATGAACAATGGGAGCTTGCTCCTTCCAGGTGTCCTTCCCAAACAACAGAAAACATGGTCATATGGTGCCCTACCCTTCTCTCATGCCTAACACTTCCTTCAGAATGCTAATTGCAGAATGGGACCCCTTTGAACCACTGTTAGCTCATCGGCCAGGCCCACACTTTGGTTGCCATGATAGCTTCTTAACTGATCTTTCAGCTTTCATCTTCGCCCTGGACCATGTTTTCCCAACATAGAAGCCAGAATGATCTTGTTGCAAAATAAGTCTGAGCTTGTCAGATCTCTGCTTTTAAAACTTTCCTTAAAATGGCCTGTGAGGCCCTACGTGCTCTGGCCAGTGCTCAGTGTCTGCACTCCCTCTGCCCATTCTCCTCCAGTTTCTCACGGAAGCCTGGAGCAGGCGGGCATCCATTGCTCTCCAGGCCTTTGACATTTATGTTCTCTTTCTATATGATTGATGGATACCTTACCACCTTCAAATTGATGCTCAAATATCACCGTTTGAAGTGAAAACTCTCATAACCACCCTGCATAAAAAGTTACACGTTCCATCATTTTTCCTTTTATAAAATAATTTTTGTTCATTCCAAACCAATTATCATTTTCTAATATTCTACATGATTTGATTATGTATTTTACTTATTTATGACTTCTCTTGCTAGGATATAATGTCATTGAGAGCATGGCTTTTTGTCAGGTTTGTTTGTTGGGGTATCCATAGCAACTAAAGTTGCTAACCTAATAAACACATTAGAGAGGTTTCGAATGAATGAATGGATGGATGAATGAATGGATGAATGAAACAGGATTCTTAAAAAATGTAAATAATACCTTTTTCAAGAACTCTTTTTATTTCTTAACACAAAAGAAAAAAATGAAACACAGCTTACCTAATACCACTGTTTTCTTCTTAATAAAAAGCAAAGTCAAACAAACAAACAAAAGGGAAAAAATTTCTTCTCCTTCTTTTCTGTTAGAAGTTACCAAGCACCTATTTATAAATTTGGTGACTAAAAAATTATTAAGCATTTACTTGATCTTTGTTATCCACAGGGATAGAAGTTAGAAGTTTCTGTTAGAAGTTACCAAGCACCTATTTATAAATTTGGTGACTAAAAAATTATTAAGCATTTACTTGATCTTTGTTATCCACAGGGATTTGTGTTGAAGCATAATGGAATAGCTTGACATGACAAAATATTAAAAAGTCCTTCAGGGAATAATGTATGTTAAATGTGGATAAAAATTGTAGAATTAGAAAATCAGTCTGTGTAAACTATAATAAAATAATTGACTCGGGATGAAATAACTGAATGAAAGATTGACGGGGAACTTTAAAAGGAAGGTATAAAGAATTACCACCTGATCCCACCAGTGAATTTTAACAACACTAAACTTGACCTGTTGCACTATTGTGGCCTTATAAAGGGTTCAAAACCACCAGCGATGCATTCTTGCCAAAGAAAGTTGAATCCCAATCTAATCGAAGCTCCAGAACTAACTTGCATGTAAAATAATTAGGAAAAATTTAAAAATACTATTAAGTATCCCTAAAATAGACCAAGAGTTGATTTCAGAATATCTGGAGAATGTATTGTCTACAGCAGGATTTTACTGAGTGAAAACAGAAGGTAATAATCACCCTCCCCCGCCCAAGAGGAAATAAAGGTATAAACTAGACTATCCCAAGTAAACTGAGATGTTTTATTATTCTAAGAATAAGAATATTCTAAAGGACAACTGACCTTTGTAAGGATTCTCACAAAGCAGTGAGATAAAGGAGGAAATGAAGAGGCTTAGCAGCAAAATGTAAGGACTAGACATTTCTTTTTGATTTTGTAGATTTTTTCTTTTTTGTAGTGAGGATTGAAGCAGGGGTGTGCTACCACTGAGCCACATCCCCAGTCCTTCCCCTGCCCACCATCTATTTGGAGATACAGTCTGGCTAATTTGTTTAGGGTCTTGCTAAGTTTCTGAACCTGGTCTCAAACTTGCAATCCTTCTGCCTCAGCCTCCCCAGCTGCTGGGATTATAGGCATGAGCCACTGCACTCAGCTTGTGAATGCATTAGAAAAAAAAAGCTATTAGGGCTGGAGTTATGGCTCAGTGGCAGAACGCTTGCCTAGTACGTGTGAGTCACTGGGTTCGATTCTCAGCTCCACATATAAATAAATAAAATAAAGTCCATTGACAACTAAAAACAATTTAAAAAATAGCTATTAAAAGAAATTGTGGCTATAATGTCTCCAAAAGACATCATGGAGACAGGCAGATAGATTTCATTGTGCCTTGGATATTGAATGCTACTAAGGAATTAGTGAACATTTTATTAGGTGTTACAATGGCCTTTTAGTTTGGTGAGATCATGTGCATAGTATTAGAGATACACATTGAAGCACACAGTCATGGAATGAAGTGTTTTGCACTTGCTTTACTATACAACAAAGCATCAATAAACCAATTGTGAAAAAACTGTGGACAGTCATTTAGTTTAGATAGTAATGATAGATTTCTATCAGACAATTCATCTTCCTTTCTGTATGTTTAAATACTTCCCAATACATTTTAAAATAATGATTTATGTTAAATTCATTGAGTTACTCCTCTGTTTTCAAGGATGATGAACCACTGTTATACCTTGTAATTAATTCAGGTATGTACTAGACTCTTGGAAGTGATGGAACCTCAGGGGAGTATATCCTGGTATTTTTATAGATCCATGCATCTTTTCCATCAACTTTCAACAATATAAGTCAAGGATTATATTTCTCTTTCACCCAATAAAAATAGAAATTCAATACCTGAATTTAAATACCTGAATTCCAGCTTTCCTATTACCTGCATGCAACTAGCAAGGTTCTGTAAGCTTAGAATTCCCATAATATGCAATAATGAAATTAATGTATAATAGGATTTCCAGGAGAAATAGAGGTGATGTGGATAAAACTTGTCCAGGGCTTGGCATCTGGCAGATGGTCCTTCCTAGCAGGGTCATGCCCAATTCACAGGTTCTGAGCTATGCTCATAACTGAGAACAGAACCACACAGTAGATGAATAGCCACTGCTGTCTGACCACATGATTTTCACTGAGAATGTACGTATCTACTCTGGCTTTTGACAACATATTGAGTCCAGTAAGGGTCATTTTCAGAACAAACTTGTTTGTTACCAATTGAAAAGAAATGAAAACCTCTAGAGAATAAATACAGTTGTCTGGAATGAATTTTAAAGAAGTTGCAACATAGGAGAGTGAAATAATAAAGAGCAAAGAGTGATATAAACTTCACTTTTGCTTAGTCAAATTGAAATTAAAGAAGAACAAGAGAAATAACTACAATGAACTTTTTCCTAATTAAGGCAAAAACAGACACTTTGAGGAAAGTATTGACTCTTCCTCTCCAAATTCATCAAGGTGGTAGATGTGCTTGGCCTGCTGGGCTGGTGCTTTCACCTGAGCACGCAAGGTGATCTTGTGAACTTGGCCGTACTAAGGTGGATATCATTCTGAGATGGCGCTGGAAGAAGCTACTCCTGCAGAACTCCTTATTTACATTGCTGTTGCTATAACTGGCATTTAACAAGTGCTTCTTCCTAAGAAACTTCCCAGTAATGGTGATTTGGGTGAGTCAGTTATTTCCAAGGAATAAATTTACCCATCCCTCCACCTGCTCTGTGAGAAGGCCAGAGGTAACTGCTCTGTTTTCCTGAAGAGACATGGAGCACTTTCTTAGTTGTTCAGAAGTGACCACACTTCTGAAGGAAGTTCTCAACCTAAAATGAGCGTGTTTAAATCTCATGACTTTAGAATGATCTTCTAACTTGAGATATTCACAGTTTTGGAAAGATTTCTTCTAGCTCTTCTTTGGCCTTATCTTTCATAACTTTTCTATAGGTAACATTTGCTCCATCTTTGCAAAATGATAAGCTCACAGCCTTGTCAGAGATTTTTCCATATATGTATCCAAACTACTCCTCTGTGCCTTCCCAGCTTACTTGTCCTCATCTTGTGGTATGTGTCTCAAAAATACCTTATTTACAGAAACTCTTCTGTATTTATTTCCCATGACTGCTGGAAAGAATACCACAAAATTAGCCTGGCATGGTGGTGCACGCCTGTAATCCCAGTGGCTTGGGAGGTTGAGACGGGAGGATCGTGAGTTCAAAGCCAGCCTTAGCAACAGTGAGGCACTAAGGAATTCAGTGGGTCTCTGTATCTAAATATAATACAAAATAGGGCTGGGGATGTGACTCAGCGGTTCAGTGCCCCTGAGTTCAATGCCCAGTACATGCTCTCCCTCAGGAAAAAAAAAAAAAAAAAAAAAAGAATACCACAAATGTGGTGGCTTAAACCAACACTGATTTGTTCTCTTACAACTCAGAAGGCTAGAAGAAGTCTAAGATCGGTATTACTGGGCTCAAGTCAAGGGGTCAGCAGATGGCACTGCCTTCTGAGTCTCTTGGAGATGCCCAAGTGTCTTCTCCAGTTTCTGTTGGTCGCAGCTTTCCTTGACTGGTGGCGCATCTCTCAAGGTTTCATTGTGAAGATCATCAAAGGTCTCCTCCTGCCTCATATTCACACTTTTCTCTATGTGTCTGAGCATTGAACCTCTCTCTGCTTTTAATAAGGGTATTTGTGACTGTATTTAGGACACACCTGCCTAATGCAGGAGAATTTGTCCATTTAACGTAAGGGTGGAAATGGCTGCTCCTTCTTTTCCTCCAACTCTAGCCACCTTCTCAGTCTGCATTATGGAACTTAAAATCTTGTTGAGCTTCATCATGGTACATCTGGTGATGATATTTATGTTGATGGTACCTAAGATCATTTCTTACAGCATGTTAGGCACTACTCTAACAATTTCATAGTATCATCTTTTAATTCATACAATTTAAGATGTTTGGGAACAATATACATCCTAATTTTTCAGGTTAAAAAGACAAAACAACAAAACTCAGATGCCATATCTAGTAAGTGGAGGAGTTGACATATGAACCCAGGCAGTTTCTAGGGAGTTTACTCCAGACCTGAGCAGTGTGATATCATGAATATTAACTCATCTACTTCTTCACTTCACTATGAGCTCTTAGCATCCAGCCATTATCCTCAGCTTCCAGAACACATCTGATGCTCATGATGCTTGGAGTATAATTTTTTAGACTTACATTTTACACTGATTTCTCCATTAACTTATATGCCTCTGACATATTTGAAAATCTTCTTGGACCTCAAGTGCTTGATGAAGGTGTTGGATTGGGGATGATTGTGAAGAACTTCAATGTTTTATGAGTAGCTCATCTCAGCAGTTCCCTTGAGTTCTAAACTTTGGATAAGGGCTGTTATCATTGAATTAGGGCTACCAGTGCACTTGGCCTATATTGTGGAGAACTTTGAGTACACAGCCCAGGGCACTGTGAATGATTTACTAACTTCTGAAGTAGAAGTCATTATATGGTGTCCATATCCCAGAAGCTTTGGGCAAATTTCAAAATACTAATAATATTGGTTGTCCAAGATGGGCAAGTCATTTCTCCTGCTATTTATTACCTGTCATCCCTGCAACCTGAAGACAGAGAATCAATCCATCTAGGTGACCTAGCCACATCATAAATGGATATTAATATCTCAACTCTTGGGTTTGAGGACCCAGGTCACACACCTTTTTAACATTCTGCCCATGGGTTAATGAAATGCAGATCAAATATATTCCAAAATTAGCCTCAGATGGAAGAGTTGTGTGCATGCACACACATCCACTGTCTTCTCCACAAGTCACTTAATAAAGCACTTCTCAAAAGCTGAGCTGTGAACCTTCTAGATGTGCATACATATTAATTGATAATAAAGGGAAAATGTTGAAAAAGTTATCAACACCATTATATAGTGCTGACTTAGCCTCTGAGAGCCCTCAGAAACTCTCTTCAGTTAAAATAATAATCATGGAATAACAAACCAAATAAGACTCAGGCTAACCTCGCAGTGGGGTAGCATGTAATTAGCTTCATTACCATTGATGCATGTTCTGTCCATAGCCACAATGGCATGTGGCTGGACGCAGTGCCTTTTAAGTGCAAACCTGTCCATCGTTGCTGTTGCTTTGGTATCAGTTCCTGGTAAGAGGCAATGACTCCACACTGCTTAGGAGCTGCTTGCCATAGTGGAGATAGCAGAAGCTTTGGAGACAGGCAGGTCTGCATTCAAATCCCAGATACCACTGGTTAATTGTGTGGCCATCAGCCAACAGCCTGAGCTCTCTTCCTAGCAAATAAAGAAAACAGTACCTGAGGCTTGGTGAAGACGGGTGGGACCAGCGTCAGGTTTGCTAAAGATAGAGTTGAGATCAGAATCAGGCTTGATGGGAAAGGGGAGGAGAGAGGGACAGCAACCAGGAAGAAGATTTGCAGAATCCCGTGCTGGAGTTTTACACTAAGATCCTGTGGAACAACCACTTCATGCGAATCCCCATTCCTAGCTCCAGACCCACAGGAAGTCACTCCCTATATTGTGCATTACACATCTGACTCCAAATCCAGATCTGAATTTTTTCAATCCTATATTTTCTTACATTTTTGTTGGAATATAAATCATACACTATCAAATCCACCCCTTTATAGTACACAATTCAATGTGCTTTTAATATATACACAAAGCTGTGCATGTCATCACTCATGCTAGGAGGTTTTCATCACCCCAGTTAGAAGCTTCACATCCATTAGCAGTCACCCCTGACTCTTTTCTGCCCTCAGTGCCTGGCATCCCATAGTCTAAGTTGGCCTGATCTAAAGATTGCAGATAAATAGAGTTATAAGTGTCCTTTTGTGTCTGGCTTCTTTCATTACCATATTTTCAAAGTTTATACATGCTGTAGCATCTATAAAAACTTCATTCTTTCATTCTTTTTATAACCAGATGATACTTTATGAGTATATCAGTTTATTTACCTACCAGTTGATAGACCTTTGGGTCATTTCTACTTTTTTGGATATTAGGAAAAATGTCTCCAGGAACATTCCTGTGCACATATTTTACAGACATAGATTTTCAATTTTCTTGACTACACCTAGGTGTGGAGTTTCTGGATCAGGTAGTGTGATTATAAGAGTAATAAGGATGTGCACCTCCTCATCCTTGGAGTCTCTGAACGAGCTACATCACAGGGCAAACGGGAGTCAAATTTGCAGATAGAATTAAAGTTGTTTATTGTCTGAACTTAAGGGGACAGGTATGCTGGGTCATCAGGGTGGAGTCAATAGCAAGCACCCTTAAAGGGAAAAGAGGGAGGTGGAGAATCAGAGAGAGATGCTGTTGTATGAGAGTGGTCCAAGAGATCCCACGGTGTTGCATTTGAGATGGAGGAAGGAGTTATAGGCCAAGTGATGTGGCTACGAGGGTCAGGCTTCAAACCTCCAGAACTGTAGATCCATAAGTGTGTGCTGATTTAAGCTGCTTTGTTTTTAGTGTTTTTGTTGGCCTTTTGTGAGCACTAACTGGTAATGACATTGTGGCAGCTGAGGTTTTTCATTATGTTGGTTTACCATTCTTGCCAAATACGGGTGGGTGGTGCAGACTGAGCTTTGAGTCCTCTCTAATAGAGACCAGTTTGGGGAATGGAGGTTTTCTACCAGCACCTGGCCCAACATAGGGGGCTAATTCCCTGGAAAGGGTTTCCAGGTAGGTTCACACCAGCTCTATTCTCCTGTGGCTCAGAAGCTAGTGGCTGTCTTCACAGCTACTGTCCTTGCTGGGTTTTGGCTTTCAAGGACACTGTGGAGTAGGGAAGAGAGTAGAGACTAGAGCACCAGAGGGTCTCTTCTTGCTGGGATTAAGACACTTTATTTTGTTGCATTTCATTTATTTTCATTTTACTTATTTTATTTTTTATTTTTATTTTTTGGTACTAGAGACTGAACTCAGGGGCACATGACCACTGAGCCACATCCCCAGCCCTATTTTGTATTTTATTTAGAGACAGGGTTTCACGGAGTTGCTTAGAACCTCTCTTTTGCTGAAGCTGGCTCTAAACTAGTGATCCTCCTGCCTCAGCCTCACGAGTCATTGGGATTACAGGCGTGCCCCTCTTCACCCACCGAGACATTTTATTTTTTAAAATAAATAGTCCTTTAATTTGTACAATCCCATGTTCTATAGTTTTTGCTTTTGAAAGATGTGGGATTTCAGAGCCGTTCTGGAACCTGAGCTCTTTTTGTCTGAATTTCTGTTCTGCAGTGTGGGGTGTGTCAGAATGTATATCAAGTCAAGGTCCTGCATGCTTCTCTTTTCTCAGCTAGACCTGAGAGGCCCAGTTTGTAGCTCCTATTTGCAGGAGTCCCACTCAGGTTGTGTTTACCCCTGGGAATCTGTTTAACATCTTTCCCTCCCCGGAGTCTACAGCACCAATGTCTTAGCTGCCCTATGTGAAGCTCCTTGCATGGTCACACCTGTAAATGATGAGACACTGAGAATGATGGAGCCTTGTGGGGACAGGCTTATCAGTCCTTTCTGAAGGAAATCTTATAAACCTCTGGTCTGGGGCCTTATTTGGGTTCTACAAGTTCCCAGGAAAGCCTTCTTCCCCAAGTCCCACTACACCTGTGTTAAGCACCTGCACCTACCTCCCTGCTCTCACCTCTTTTGCACTACACTCTTGGAGCCAGAAAATCTTGTTTTTGCCCTACTTCTGTTATCTACGTTTGGATATTAAAGGTAGTACTTTAATTCCAGGGAATGAAAGGCAAGTGCACTAACAATAGGTCTTTTGCAGAACTGTTTTGGACTTCACATCTGTAACTCATTGGAATTTACCCTTTGCAGTCTCCATCAGATGTAACCAAATCGTTTTAGATTCTAGGAATCTACACATCTCAATATTTGCTTTGCTAAAACTGTTTTTATCCAACCGAGTTCTATCTTGGGATTATTATTTTTTAAATTGTTCTTGTGATAAGTTTGAAGACAATCTTTGAAAATTAATTCTATTCTATTCTGCATGCTTTGAAAGATCACCTCATAACTATGTACTGCCAAGTAATTTCTTTCATTGTGCTTGTGTGCTTTCTACTGTGTAGCCATCAACCAGTATTACTTCAATTCTGGAAAAAGAACCAAAGTCAAATTCAGTATGAACATGGTACATTTATTTCAAATAAAAACCAAATGACATCACAATTCACAATAGTAAGCTGAGTAGAGGCAAATGTCAGAAGAACTGAACACATAGTAGTACGTTTAATAGAGGAAAATTAGAAGAATTGAATTATTAATGCACACCCAGTTTATGAAGACAGAACACACGCGTGCACACACACACACCACCCAAATCACCATTACTATTCTCACATTTCAAAGAACATTTTTAGTTTCTGCAAAATGCTATTAACCAACATGTGAATCTGACATTGATCATTTGGATTATAGTGGTTTTATATTGTATTAGTGATTACTTTGTAAATATTTTTAGGTCTCATACTGGTGTAAGAGCTATAAGCAGAAGGTGATTATAATGAGTTTGTATTCATGCATCTTTAAGTGACATTACAATAAAATTATCTAGGCGACACTGGGAGTTTCATGAGAATGGTTTTCTTGCAGATGGCATCCATGTATTTCTCAAGTTTGAGGAACTTTACTCTGTCTTACACAGCTAGGTGAAGTTCATCGGGAGCTTTGAAAAGGAATTTACATGCAGGATGAAGGCTTTTCTGCAGGCCACAGGGACAAAATAAACGAGAGACTTCCTTACACTGAGGGCCAGGAAGCTGTGCATTGCCAAAAGACACAGAAAACTCTTGGGCAGAAACTAATTAAAAATAATGAGGAGAGATGAGTTTACTGAGGAGGGAATAAGTAAAAGAAGAGAAAATTTGGGGGCCCCATCTTCAAGAGTGCCGGCCTGGGGAAATCAGGCTGACTCACAATGCTGCCCTTACCCCATGTTGAATGAGCCACACTGGTGTCACAGTTCATGTTCCTAAGCCTCAGTTTCTGCCACTTTAAAGTACCTCCTTCATAGATTTGTTTTGTGGGTCAAATAAAATTAGAGAAGTGAAAACATTTTTCAGCCACCAAGCCCCGTGTATACATTAGTGGTGCTGCTATATTTTATTGTGTTAGATGTTGAAGAGAAATCCCTAGACATTTTTCTGATTCTTTACAATTAAACACTTCAGCAAGAAGATGAAAAGCCCTGGGAAGCCCAAGGTCGGTGAAATAAGCAATTCTTACATCTAATCTAGGCTCAGATCTTGGCAAATGCAGAGTTGTATTCTATAAAAACAAAACCTTAGGGAGATGGGTTTAGGCCAAATCTCTAACTGACAGGGTATTTTTATTTTTTTCCCATAGATCATTTTTCAGTTAATCACAAAGTTTATATAAGAGGAGAAGTTTTGTGAGATACACACTCACATTCCCATGTCTTTGTTCGAATAGATTCATATGCAGTTCCAGACACTGACATGACTACTCAGGTCCATGGATGCACATTCCACAGAGACTCTTTATGTACTGCCTGCACACAGGTCTGTCTGGCTCACTTGAGAACAGACCCAAGTACTACATCCATGGTGACCATTGTTCCTCAAGGATCAGTCTCAGGCCTGATTTAAGTAAGAGGCAAAATTATTCACCTTTTCCCATCTCACAGCATTTATCTCCACTGATGATCCCTCACTGTTCTATTCATTAGATCATCTTTTTTTTTAAATATTTTTTTAGTTGTAGATGGACACAGTATCTTTATTTTATCTATTTTTATGTGGTGCTGAGGATCGAACCTGGTGCCTCACACATGCAAGGCAAGCATTCTACCACTGAGCCACAATCCCAGCCCTCATTAGATTATCTTTTTTTTTTTTTTTTTTTTGGTACCGGGGATTGAACTCAGGGGCACTCGACCCCTGAGCCACATCCCCAGCCCTATTTTGTGTTTTATGTAGAGACAGGGTCTCACTGAGTTGCTTAGCACCTCGCCATTGCTGAGGCTGGCTTTGAACTCGTGATTCTCCTGTCTCAGCCTCCCTAAGTGCTGGGATTACAGGCGTGAGCCACCGCGCCCGGCTGCTCATTAGATTATCTTTATAAAACATTTTTGGAAGCCTGCATAATAGGTTTCAAAGGCAGCCAAACCTAGGTTTGAAGTATGACCTTGGGAAAGTGGCTTGATCTTTCTGAGCTTGTTTCCTTGACTTTAAAATGAAGATATGGCAAATTATGTCATGGACATGAAATCATTAGATGTAATGATGCATATGTGTTTTCTATGCCCTTTGGGATCCATGTGAAGGAGATTTTAGAGAAAAATTTATAATAAATATAAATTTAGATATAGACATAGATATTGATATAGACATGTAGATAGATAGATAATAGATAGATAGATAGATAGATAGACAGACAGATCGATAGACAGATAGACAACAAATGCAAAGAAATATTAGATAAAGTCAAAGCCAAATTTTCATGAACACCAGTGGTAGGGAAATCCTTTCCCAAAATGGCCCTAGGAGCCTGAGCTGGAGAAATTGATGGATGTTCTTAATACATTTTTGTTGCCAGTTCAACTTCTCTTCCTGCATATCTTTTCAGTTCTCCTCTCTCTAGCATCACACTTTCTTTGCTTGCCTGGATTTACTGCTCTCTCCTGATTTCCCATGGCCTCATCGATGTGCCTTTACCTAAAGGCATTGTCTCAGCTCTGACACCATTACAATGACTCTGTTCTCTCCATGTTGCCCAATTCCACACTTGTGAGAGAGGAATTTGATGTTAAGACTCATCTTTCTCACACCAGGCTGTAAGAATTTCACTTTGGAATCCCACAGACATCAGATAAAACTCAAACTCCAACACTCATGAAATTTGTGACCTTAAGCATTTACTAAACTTTGAATCTGAATTTTGTCATAGTCATGTAGGGATAATTATGGTTTTTACTACTACTGAACTACTGTGTAAAAGAAATCAGATAATGTATAGGAAGAGCTTAGTTTAATACATGATACAAAAGCAAACTACTCTTAGTATCAGTTCTGGCCCTAGACCAGAGGTCAACCTAAGCATGGGTTGGCCCATCAGCCATAGCAACTGAATGACAGAGACTGTGGGTTGTTTTTTAGATAGGAGTGTCACAGGCAAGGATTTTTTAAATTATACCTGCTCAACGTATTATGAGAAATAAATTTCTGACCCCTGCCTGCGCCTGCTCAGATCCCGCTGCTCACCGGCTCCCCATCAACCAATGCAGGGCTCCCAAGGCTGCCTCCATCTTGGGAAACTGTTACTACTACCATATTCTCTGCCACATGGTAGCCTGCACCTGGGGACACTGAACAGGGTCTAGAGATAGTCGCCCACTGCACACCACAGTGCTGCATCTCCAAATGCATGACACAATGCCACCACATGGCCCACCTTTGCTCTCCCATCTTTGAAAGCAGTCGCTTCCATCTTGGAACACCTTCGTTACCATCTTGGGTTACCTCCGCTACTGCTATCGCCATCTTTAATTGGGGCAACTCCCATCTTTGGACGCTAACTGGGGCCTAGAAGCAATACCAATGGATTCTGCCTCCAAGACCAACCCTCCCACACTAATAACCTTCACCACCCTGTGGGTGGAAGTACCAGCAAACAACAGACAACCCCACCTACTGGATGAGAAGAAAAGCAGGAAAGATACTGAATTCCAACAGAAACAAACATTCAATTTTTCTTTGACATTTTTTTTCTTCCTCTCTCTTTTTCTGCCCTCACATCCACAACATTTGTGAAACCAAATACTTTCCATGTATTTGGCTACTGAGGATTGGGATGTCTGAATAATATGTTACAGCTTTGTTTTATATTCTTTTATCTTTTATTGTTATATTTTTTCCTGTTTATTATTAATATTTTTGTTTCTATGGTTTTTGGACTCTCTCTCTGTTATTTTCCCACTTTTCAGTCACCGCGAATCTCTAACTACTACCAGCCAAATTCTTCTGATTCCTCATACACACTTTCTACGATCTAATACTTCTATATCCTCACCTCATACCTCCTTAACATCTCATCCTATACCCTCTGGTTCTCTCTTTGTCCACCATTAGAAACTATATTGTAGATAATAATCAAACACATCATTTCTGTCTATTGTGAAAAAACTATAAATGTTTTACTAGGAGCTATTTGGTTTAAAGCTGCATATAGTTTGCATTGAGACCTCTTAATGTTTATCTCCCCCTTAAATGAGAGATATTGAAAACCTGCAGGGTCATTATGCATCTGTAGGGTAGAACTATAATACCTTGGGTCCTCATTGCTAGATGACACATGAACAACAGAAAAAAAAAAAAAACCGAAGGACAGTACCCCAAGCAAGCCAAGATAATACATTGTTAGAATCCATGGCCAGCACAGTAGAAGAAATGTCAGAGAAGGAGTTCAGAATGTACATGTTTAAAATGTTCTGTGAACTAAAGGATGATATAAGAAAGCAAATACAGGAAACAAAAGATCATTTTGATAAAGAGCTATGTGATCAAATATAGGAAGCAAAAGATTATTTCAATAAAGAGAGGGAGATTCTGAAAAAAGCAAAAACAAAAAACAAAAATCCTTGAAATGAAGGAAAAAATAAATCAAATTAGCTGGACACAGTGGCTCAAGCCTGTAATCCCAGCACTTAAGGAGGCTGAGACAGGAAAATCGCGAGTTCAAAGCCAACCTCAGCAACGGAGAGGCACTAAGCAACTCAGCGAGACCTTGTCTCTACATAAAACACAAAATAGGGCTGGGGATGTGGCTCAGTGGTCAAGTGCCCCTCAGTTCAATCCTCAGTACCAAAATAAATAAATTAATAAATAAATAAATAAATAAATAAATTAATTAATTAAATGAAAACTCAATAGAAAACATCACCAACTGGATCACTTGGAAGATAGAACCTCACACAATAAAGGTAAAATATATAATCTTGAAAATAAAGTTGAAAAATCAGTAAAGATGCTAAGAAATAATTAACAGAACACCCAAGAATTATGGGATAACAGCAAAAGACCAAATTTAAGAATTATTGGGATAGAGGAAGGCATAGAGATACAAACCAAAGGAATAAAAAATCTATTCAATGAAATAATATTAGAAAATTTCCTAAACCTGAAGAATGAGTTGGAAAATCAAGTACAAGGGGCTTATAGGACACCAAATGTACAAAATCACAACAGATCTACACTAAGATGCATTGTAACAACAATGCTTAGCATAAAGAACACAGAGAGAATTTTAAAGACCTCAGGGGAAAAATAAAAGAATCAGATTGCATACAGGGGGAGACCAATTCAGATCTCATGACAAAATTAGTCAGAAAGGATAAAGAAGGACATCTCGTACTGCTTAAGGGAAACATACATCAGCAAGACATAATAATTATAAATATATATGCCCCAAACAATGGAACATCTACGTACATTAAACAAACTCTTGTCAAATTCAAGAATCAGATAGACCTCAACACAATAATACTGGGTAACTTTAACACATGTCTTTCACAACTGGATAGATCTTCTGAACTAAAACTAAACAAAGAAACTATAGAACTCAATAATACAATCAATAATTTAGACTTAACAGACATATGTATTTTATCCATCAATGAGTGATGATATTTCATCCATCAATGAGTGAATACAGTTTCTTCTCAGCAGCACATGGATCTTTCTATAAAATATACCATATTTTAGGCCACAAAGCTACTCTTAGGAAATACCCAAAAAAAAAAAAAAAAAAAAAAAAAAGAGATACTACCCTGCATTCTATCATATCATAATGGATTGAAATTATATATCAATGTCAACATAAATACTAGAAGCTACTCCAACAGTTGGAGACTAAATAACATGCTATTGAATAAATAATGGATAGCAGAGAACATCAGAGTGGAGATTAAAACATTCTTAGAGGTAAATGAGAACACTGATACAACATATTAAAATCTCTGGGACACTATGAAGGCTGTATTAAGAGGAAAGTTCATTGCATTCAATTCATTTCTTAAAATAATAAGAAGTCAACAAATAAATGACCTAACATTACACCTCAAAGCCCTAGAAAAGGAAGAACAAATGGACACCAAAGGTAGTAGAAGACAAAAAGTAATTAAAATCAGAGCTGAAATCAATGACATTGAAACAAAAGAAACAAAATATTTGACAACACACAAAGGTGCTTCTTCAAAAAACTTAATAAAATTGATAAATGCTTAGCCATGCTAATGAAGAGAAGAAGAGAGAAAATTCAAATTACTAAAATCCGTGATGAAAAAGGAAATATCATGGACAGACACTATTGAAATACAAAAGGCAATTAGAAACTATTTTGAAAATTTATAATCTAGTAAAACAGAAAACCTTCAAGACATCAACAAATTCCTAGAGCCATGTGATCAACCCAAAAGGAGGACATACACAATTTATTAACAGTTCAATTCAAGCAAGGAAATAAAAGATGCCATCAAAAGCCTACCAATGAAGAAAAGCCTGAGACCAGATGGATTCACAGCCGAGTTCAACAAGACCTACAAAGAAGCATTAATACTAATACTCTTCAAATTATTTCATGAAATAGAAAAGGAGGGAACCCTACCAAACTCATTCTTTGAGGCTAGTATCACTCTAATTTCAAAACCAGACAAAGACACATCAAGGAAAGAAAACTTCAGACAAATATGCCCGATAAACATAGATGCAAAAATTCTCAATAAAATTCTGGCAAATCACATACAACAACATAGTAAAAAAATAGTGCACCATGATTAAGTGGGATGCATTTTAGGGATGTTGGTTGAACATACGGAAATCAACAAATGTAATTCATCACATCAATAGACTTAAAGATAAGAATCACAGAATAGAAGACACAGAGACAAACCCACGTAAATACAGTTATTTCATAGTAGACAAAGGTGCTGAAAACATACATTGGAGAAAAGATAGCCTCTCCAACAATGGTGCTGGGAAAACTGGAAATCCATATTCAGCAAAATGAGACTAAACTCCTATCTCTCACCATGCACAAAATGCAAATCAAAATGGATCAAGTACCTAGGAATTAGACCAGAGATCCTGTGCCTAATCACAGACAAAGTAGGCCCAGACCTTCATCACATAAGGATTAAGCCCCAACTTCCTTAACAAGACTCCTAAAGTGCAAAAAATAAAATCAGGAATCAATAAATGAGATGGATTCAAACTAAAAAGGTTCTTCTCAGCAAAAAAAAACAAAAAGAGCCTACATTCTGGGAGCAAATTTTTGCCACATGCACTGATCTCCAGGATATATAAAGAACTCGAAAAACAACATGAGAACAACTCAGTCAATAAATGGGCTAAGGAGCTGAACAAACACTTCTCAGAAGAAGATACACAATTGATCAACAAATATATGAAAACATGTTCAACATCTCTAGCAATTAAAGAAGTGCAAATCAAAACTACTCTAAGATTTCATCTCACGCCAGTCAGAATGGTAGTTATCAAGAATACAAACAACAGTAAGTGTTAGTGAGGATGTGGGGGAAAAGGCACACTCATACATTGCTGGAGGGACTGCAAATTGGTGCAACCAATCTGGAAAGTAGTATGGAGATTCCTTAGAAGACTTAGAATCGAACCACCATTTGACCCAGGTATCCCACTCCTTGTCTATACCTGAAGGACTTAAAAACAGCATACTACAGTGATGCAGCCACTTCAATGTTTATAGCAGCTCAATTCACAATAGCTAAACTGTGGAACCAACCTAGATGCCCTTTGATAGATGAATGGATAAAGAAACTGTGGTATATATACACAATGGGACATTACTCAGCATTAAAAGAGAATAAAACTATGGCATTTGCTAGTAAGTGGATGGAGTTGGAGAATATCATGCTAAGTGAAGTAGGCCAATCCCAAAAAACTAAAGGCTGAATGTTCTCTTTGATCAGTGGATAATGATCCATAATGAGGGAGGGGGTATGGGAAGAATTGAGGAACTTTGGTCAAAGGGAAATGAGGGGAGGGGAGAGGCCATGGGGGCAGGAAAGATGGTGGAATGAGATAGACATCATTGCTCTAGGTACATGTATGTCTACACATATGGTGCAACTCTACATCATGTACAACCAGAGAAATGAAAATTGTGCTCCATTTGTGTACAATTAATCAAAATGCATTCTGCTGTCATGTATACCTAGTTAGAATAAATAAATTTTAAAAAAGAACCACACAATCATCTCAATAGATGCAGGAAAAGCATTCTACAAAATACAGCACCCATTCATGTTCAAAACACTAGAGCTGGGTGCGGTGGTGCGGACCTGTAATCCCAGCACTTTGGGAGACTAAGACAGGAGAATCCCAAGTTCAAAGCCAGCCTCAGCAATAGAGAGGCACGAAGCAACTCAGTGAGACCCCCTCTCTACATAGAACACAAAATAGGGCTGGAGATGTGGCTCAGTGGTCAAGTACCCATGAGTTCAATCCCCGCTACCCCGGTACCAAAAAAAAAAAAAACCTGCTAGAAATATTAGGGATAACATATCTCAACATTGTAAAAACTATCTATGCTAAGCCCAATGCCAACATCATTCTAAATGGAGAAAGGTTGAAAGCATTTCCCCTAAAAACTGAAACAAGACAGGGATGCCCTCTTTCACCACTTTTATTCAACATAGTTCTAGAAACTCTAGCCAGAGCAATTAGACAGATGAAAGAAATTAAAGAGATATAATCAGAAAATGCGACTTCAAATTATCACTATTTGCCAATGACATAATTCTATAGTTAGAAGATCCAAAAGTTCCACCAAAAAATTTCTAGAACTAATAAATGAATTCAGCAAAGTAGCGGGATATAAAATCAACATCCATAAGTCAAATACATTTCTGTACATCAGTGACAAATGTTCTGAAAGAGAAACTACGAAAACTACCCCATTCACAATAGCCTCAAAAAAATAAGATTCTTGTGAATCAATTTAAAAAAAGAGGTGAAAGACCTATACAATGAAAATTACAGAACACTAAAGAAAGAAATTGAAGAAGACTTTAGAAGACTTCCATGATCTTGGATAGGCAGAATTAATATTGTCCAAATGGCCATACTACAAAAAGCAGTATACAGATTTAATGAAATTCCAATCAAAATTCCAATGACATTCCTTACAGAAAAAGCAATCATGAAATTTATTTGGAAAAATAAGAGATCCAGAATAGTCAAAGCAATCCTTAGCAGGAAGAGTGAAGCAGGAGGCATCATAATACCAGAATTTAAATTATACTACAGAGCTACAGTAACAAAAATGGCATGGTACTGGCACCAAAATAGACATGTAGACCAACGGTACAGAATAGAAGACATGAACACAAACCCACATATGTACAATTATCTCATACTAGACAAAGGTGCCAAACATGTACATTGGAGAAAAGATAGGCTCTTCAACAAGTGGTATTAGGAAAACTGGAAATCCATATGCAGAAAAATGAAACTAAATCCATATCTCTCAAAACCCAACTCAACATGGATCAAGGACTTAAGAATTAGGCCAGAGACAGTGCATCTAATAGATTAAAAAAGAAAAACAGAAAAAAACAGGCCCAAATCTTCATCATGTCAGCTTAGGCCCCAATTTCTTTGACAAGACACCTAAAGCACAAGAAGAAAAATCAACAATCAATGAATGAGATGAATTCAAACTAAAAAGGTTCTTCTCAGCAAAAGAAACCATTAATGAAGTGAACAGAGAGCCCACAGAATGGGAGCAAATTTTTACCACATACACATCAGACAGACCAATAATCTCTAGGATATATCAAGAACTCAAAAAACTTAACACCAAAAAAACAACACAAAACAAATAACACAATCAATAAATGAGCTAGGGAAACGAGCAGACACTTCACAGAAGAAGAAATACAATCGATCAACAAATTTATGAAAAAATGTTCAATATCTCTACCAATTAGAGAAATGCAAATCAAAACCACTCTAAGATTTCATCTAACTCCAGTCAAAATGGCAATTATCAAAAAGCAACAATAAGTGCTAGTGAGGATGTGGGGGAAAAGGTACACTGATTCATTGCTGGTGGGATTGCAAAATGGTGCAACCACTTTGAAAAGCAGTATGGAGATACCTTAGAAAACTTGGAATGGAGCCATTTGACCCAGCTGTCCCACTCTTAGGTCTATACCTAAAGGACTGTAAAATTAGCTTGCTACAGTGATACAACCACATCAATGTTTATAGAGGCTCAATTCACAATAGCTAAACTGTGGAAATAGACTAAATGCCCTTCAATAGATGAGTGGATAAAGAAACTATGGTATATATACACAATGGAATATTACTCATACTTAAAGAAGAATGAAATTATAAATGGATGGAGCTGGAGAATATCATGCTAAGCAATGTGAGACAAACTCAAAAATGCAAAGGCCAAATGTTTTCTCTGATAAGTTAATGCTGATCCATAATGGGTGAGGGGCAAGGGAAGAATGGAGAAACTTTGGATTGAACAGAGGAGAGGGAGGGGAGCAAGGAAGGTGAAGGGGAGTGTGGGGGGAGATGGTGGAATGAGATGGACATTATTACCCCTATGTATGGGTATGACTGCATGACTGATATAACTCTACATCATGTACAACCAGAGAAATGGAAAGTTGTGCTCCATTTGTGTAAAAAAACTAAATTAAAATATTTTAAAAAAGAGATATAAATTTCCTTTAACTCTACCTAAAGTTGAAAGATAATGTCATAAAATTCACACATACATTATGACTGTTAACCTTGGGAAAATTTATTCATATTCAAAAAATACAATCTTTTCTTCTCTCTCACATATTCTTTACTAAGAGAAAACATGCACCATAGGGTACGTATTAAAGAGATATCCCCAGGGTGTTATGGGTGCTCTAGCCAAACCTGGGATCTGGGTAGAGGAAGGTGGAGCTATCTGGAGGTGATCACATAGGCTTTGAAATGTGAGTAGAAGTTAGCCTAACAAAATCAACAATAGATACAATGGTACTTTGCAAGGAGGAGATGTCATATTTAAATGCATCTGTAGTGTTTTCAGAGACACACCTTTCATGTTCAAAATGGATATTCCCATCCTACAAAGGAGTTGTCTTAGAAAAGTTAATAATAGCCTAAGGGTTTAGGTTTCTAAACATGTATGTTCTCCTTGACAAAATAATTGTTCAGAATCAGGAAAATTTGGTTACTTCTAATAATTACTACTTTAAGGAATTTATTGTCAAGTGTCCAACTCATGGGTTGAAATAATCTGTATCCATTATTCTACAGATTTTATAAAAGGAAGCTTACAGAATATGTCCCAGTATATGATTCAGTCAAAACAGGAAACCAGGCTGCTTCAAAACTGTCTGGAAATAGATCCAGGATTCTCAATGGAGGGTCGGACACAGGCTCAGAAGATTTCCAATTCCTTAGTGTTCTTTGACCTCATCTGGGCAATGAAGATTCCCTCTGAGAGCTGCTTTCAACCTCAGGGCCACTGTCTAGTCTGCAGCAGGTGGAGGAACATCCCCTGACCTTGGCTTTGCCTTGTAACAAGGGTCCCAGGATGGTTGTGCTTGGCTCTCAGTTTGAATTTATTAAACAGGCAGGTTTTAGTTCTTTGAAAGGCAAGAATCAAAAGATATAGAAGCACAAAGAGAATAATTCAAGTGCCATCTGTGTACTTGCCTTTTATAACTAACAAGTATTAAGAGTGCGTGTTTGCATTACACATTTTGGTTCATACAATGACAGTATTGTAAAGTCAAAATCCAATCCAATGCTTAGTCCCATTCCACATCACCACCTTCCCAGGAGGCGACTATCAGGATGAGTTTGATTTGTGTTTTACCAGTCAAGTATTGAAACAATATGCTGGATTCATAAATAGTTTATACAAATATTATAATATGATGTTTACTTTTATGTAATGAACTTTTTTCTTCAATGTAACATTTTCTAAAATCTGTATCAGTGTTTAAAGATCTAGTTCATTCATTTTAATTACTGAATTAACTTCTACTAAGATTTAAATTGCATTTTAAGACTTTTTTTCCTGAATCTTCCACAGTCCCTACATTCCTTGTCTGACGGAGACCTGAGCAGATTTGGATTCAGAGAGCAGTTTCCACGTGGCCTGGGATGATGCAGTTCTCTTGGGATCAAGGCTGGATTTTATTTTTGTTGATGATGATGCTATTTTCTCTTCTAAGTTCAAGTTACCTTTCCAAGCACGTTTTTCTTAGGATTAATCTTCACTTTACTCCTGGAGTTTTATATTAAGTTTTATAAGGTCACACAACTCACTTGATATTTGCATATTATATATGTAAAAATATAGGTCTGGGAATGTACGTGTGTGTATATGTGTGTGTGTATGTAAATGTGTCTCATCAGAAAGCATTAAAAAACAGCTTTCCATGGCCCATGCCTAAGCATTTCCACACATGCCAAAAATCAGCAATAGAGGGGGGCTCAGATACACTAATAATGCCTCAAGCTGCAACTCTTCTTATCCATTGTTCTCTGTCCCCTACATGAATTCTCACGTTGAAATCGCTTCTAGAAAATAACTCAATATTAAAATCTCTTTCATTTCTAGGAATGAAAATCATACAATTTATTTATAATAATTTTTGCCTTGGTCGACAAAACGCTGAGAACCAAATTTGCTGGTGGATTACATCAGCAGAACCACACTCTTTCCCTTGATGTTGAAAGCCTACTTCTGCTTCATGTAACTCATAACATGTTGCATGATTTCAAATTCACTGAACTTATTTGTAAAAGGTGACTTCAAAAAGCATAATATACACGATCATATAAGTATTGTGCAAAGCTAACTCTTTTAATAATGAAAGGAAATAACAAGTTAGTTAACATATTTGCTTTTTTGAAACTCCATGCAGTATAGGAGGATATATAAGTGAACATTGTATAGCTCCATGAGACAAATACTCACCTTCACACATGGTCTTATTTAAATGACTTCCAACTTTAGGGGGGCATGCTGATTTTTTGTCTGAGTTTGGGTCTTTGGGCTATCTTATAAAGGGCAGCATCACTGTGTTCCAACTTGGGGAGCTGGTGTAAGAATTAAGGGCCTTCAAATTAGAGTAACTCCTGATTCCGAGTAATCATAACAGTATGATTTTGCTATTATTTTTGTGTGCAATTGGATACAATTTTTTTTTATAGTACTGGAATGAAGAAAGAAAGAAACTACTCATCATTGGCACCATCAACAATACAAAATGCCTTTGGTGACATTTTCAAAGGCATCTTAGAGTATGAAAATCTCCTATCATTGATTCAAAGTTTAATATGTCAGACATCATGATAGATGCTTTATATGTAGCTCAGTCTTTGACACATCTTTCTGATATAGATAATTATTTACTTTTTGACACTGGAGAAAAGTTGAGCTCAGAAGGGAAGAGTTACCTTCTCAGGACCACTTATGGCTAAGTGGAGACTGATATCATTCTGGTGATTATAACTCCAGGGGCAGTGCTTCTAACCACTAAGAGCTATTTTGTTGTCAATAAGGTAAGCAGAATTCTTTAAAAGGTAAACCGGTGATGCCTCTTATCACCAATTTAATCATTGAATTGGAAAGGAATTGTTTTGGAAATTATTAATTTAGGGCCTATAACTTGAGAAAAAGTCGTTCAGAGGATATGACTAATAAAAATGATAGTCCTTTATCTACCGATGATTGGAGTCCGCCTTGTACGCAATAGAGCCTCTCCCTTGTTGGACTTAGAGGGGAAGAACTTTCGGCTGTGCATGGATGATCAAAAAATCCTCTTACTCATTTCTCTTTGCCTGCCCCACAGCCTTAGATTTTTCCTTTCTCTTCCTTCCCAGTTGTGTCACTGTGGGAGAAGTTACTAGGATGTTTCTGCCCTGAAAGGTGCATGCTGAGTTCTTCCCTGTGCCAGGCATTCCTAACCCAAGACAAACTGTGTAACCCCCTGTTAAGCCCGCAGTGCCTCTGCCACATTGGCTGTACAGAGTTCTGCCACTGCCCACATCTCCCGGAGGAGCCTCCCTGCCCAGCAGCCATTGTTTGGAGCCATTCTGATCCATTTCATTCCATTATTTTACTGATATTATTTCCTTGAATATCCCCTGTTGTGTGGTCATGCCTCTCCCTAACCTTATAAAGCTTAGTACTTGAATGTTCTTATCTATGACATTGGCCCTTGTCTCGCTCTTTACCAATTTTGGCTCAGCTCTTCTGATAAACACTTACTTGAATAAATCTACCAGTAACAACCCCTTCATTTTGCAAGTCTGGAGTTCATCTTCCTTAGGATTCTCCCTTGCCTATATCCAAGGATGGTCCAAATAATCTCTTCATAGTAATCAAAAAAGAGAATTGTTAACGTGGATAGAATAGACCTTCCATGGTTTAATGTAATATCAAGAAGAACATAAGGAATCTGGGCATTATCCCTGGAACTGAACACACAGCAAGCACAGAGCCTGCAGGTTACCTAGATGACAAAGTATATTGTAGAATAATTCCTGACTTGCAAAAACAAAGAATTCACATGGACACAAGAAATTATTTGCAGCAATGGTGGGCTTAGTGACCACTAGCAAGAGCTTTGTCAATGAATAGACATTATGTCTTTTCCACCTACAAGACTTTTGTTCTAACATAACAGTTTTTCAAAGCTATATTTCATTTGACTGTCTTAACTACCAAACCAGGTATGGACACAAGCACATACTGTAGTACATAATTGTTTTTTCTCCAGAGAAATGGCTCTTTTGATGTCCTGGAAGAGTGCAGGCAAAAGTTGCTTTGAACTAGTCTCTTTATCTGGCAGGCTATGTGCTAGGTAGGCGGTGCAGAGGATTTTGGAGTTCTTATGTCCTAATGCAGGGGAGCCTGGGTGCTGGGAGCAGCCTGTTTGCTTTGAATACTGGCTCTGCCACATTCCTGCAGCATGATGTGTGTTAATAGACTACAGTAACCCGATCCCCATCTTCAGTCATGATTTGTAAGAGGATAAGATCCACTTGGAGAATTTTGTGAGAAAGGATTGTGAAACGTCAGATCAAAAGCTTTACCAATCCTGTGTTGCAGTTAGTAGTTAGTTTTAGTCATTTTTATGTTTCCAAGAAAGCTAACTACCTCTACAAAGTATACAAGAAAAAGCACAGGCTATGGAGTCACACATACCTGGGTTCTCTTCCTTCTCTGACATGTTCTAGTTATGTAAGCTCCATGGACTTGCTTCTCAGAGTCTCAGTTTCTTCTTTACAATGAGGATGATCATGCGTTTCCCAAAGGCTCTTAATTGAGATAATATGTAAAGCTTCAGGTAACAATGGATATTCAGTAAATGTCAATTTCTTTTCCTCTCCCTGTCATTGGAAAACTAGAAGAATAAGTGAAAGGAGGGCATTGATAATGAAATGGCTGCTCAGAAAGCTGTGCATGCACATTAGGGATTAATTGAGGGACAGATTGGGGCCAACTTGCAAGGATGACGAGTTCCTACTTGGCTAGCATTCTCCTTTGCCTGACATACCTATACTGGGCACACTCTTGGGAATGATCAGGGAAATTAGAAGCAGTTAGTTTTATTTTTTAATATGCAGGATCCTCAGAAATATGCAGATCTAAGAATGTTAGAGTAGGTTGCTCCATAGACATGAGCAAGGTAGGTGGAGAAAGGAAATGTAGGCTCTGCCTCTGTGCAGCATCCACCTGGCCATCACACTACCCACTTCGGGTCAGACAACTCCCTGCCAATGTGGAGAAAATGGGCAGGGTCTAGGCTGAAAACATTTTCAACATGGCAGAATTGGACACGCACATTAATCCATGCAGGGAAATCACAAAAACCACCTCAAATACATAATACCAGAGAAGAGAGCTTCTCAAACCAAATATAAAAAGTCTCCACAGGGTAGACTCTGGACCATTTTCCTCTCTTGGAAGCGGCCTGCTCCATGCACCCTGGCACATAATTTCATTTCACTAAACAAAGTCTTCAGAGGAAATGTCTGCCTGGTAACAAGCCGATCTCTAAGAACAGTGCAGGGATTGTCTTCACGTGAGGGGGCTCATTTCCTCGTGCATGTTTACATGCATGTGTGGTATTTTCCAGCATTTAGGTCTAAAGTCTCAGTCTCCACAGTCAGAGAGGTCTGGATTGATTTCCCGCCTGGGTGCTTTGTAAGCATGACTGGAAGGAAGTCATTTAACTACAGTTGAAGGGTAGAGAAGATAGTAGTACTATGGCAGAGTACTCACATGAAGGCTAAGTGAGATGAAAAATTGAACTCATAATGGTTGGTATGTGCAAAGTGGTAGACCAGAAGAGATGACCATGATCCACAGAGGCAATATTCATCTGCCTATCTCTGAAGATAGGCAGATGTGGATCTAAAACAGCCATTCTCACAAGGTGGGGTGGGAGGCCTCCCTGCCTACATCTCTTTTTCCTAAGGGGCATTAAAGAGGATATGCAGCCTCTTGTTTCTGTGTGTTGTGTGAAGGCATCAGAGGGCCCCCAACTCTGAACAAATGTAGCAGTTCTGAGCAAGAGCTGTAAATAGAGGTGCCCTCCACGTTGGCTGCCTCAAGCACAGCCTCTCACAGACCTTAGCCAGGAGCTCCCTTTAACTCAACAGGCCCTGGGATGTGGTGGAAAACCTGGCTCCAGAAATACCTGTTCCAACTGTCAGCTCTATTCCTGTTCCCTTCACAGCACTGTGCCAGTGCTTTTCTACCCTTGGGAATCCCTGTTTTCTTATCTGCATCATACAGAATGATAGTATTTATCTGTAAAACTTATTCATAGATGAATCAGCTTATGCATTTATAGGACCAAAGAGACCAGCATGTGTCTGAGTCATTTAATTAGAATGTATTATGTGCCTAGTGTGTGCCAGGAACTGTGCCAGTCTCTGTGGGTGACCTCAAGGGAGAGGTTGGTGCCTTTTGCAATTTGGGATTAATGAAATGTAATAAATATTCCCAGAGAATTCAAATGTCTTCCTCTGCTTTCATGTCTTTGTATGGGAACGCTCTAGAACTTTTGGAGTCTTTGGTCTTAACGTCTGCACTCCATCCCACAGGTGAATTTCAAGTTCAGTTTGCCTCAGGCAAGCTTATTAGTTTTAAGCCAGGAAGTTGATAGAAGTGGTTTCAGGGTTGAGGCAGTCCTGAGCTGGGAGGGAGCACACGCAGCATGGCAAAGAGGCTCCTTTGTGGGAGCAGCTGGGGTGCTGCCAAATCCCTAATAAGAAATGAATTTATCTTTATTTAAAGAAGGAAATGAAACCTTCCTGCACAATGGGGGAAGGAAAGCTGTCTGCTCGGGCCCAGCTACCAGCACCACCTCTCCTCTGACTGGAAGGTGGCGGGGGTGAGGAGCAGAACATGACAAAGGCAGGCCTCGCCTCAGGGAGCCTCCGGACAAGGAAACAGGCAAGGTCAAGGTGTGTTACTGGAAGGGGTGTTGCAGAAGGAACATGGCCAGGACACCACCAGGGTGCAGCCCTGGGCACAGAGCACAGTGGGTGGGTTCACAAGGGAGGCGGGATGTGGTGGAGATGGCTGGCGCTCAGCACCCCACTCTCTGCAGTCTGCATTTCCCAGAGTGCCCTGCAGTAAGGTGGGGCCCTGTGACTGGATTCTGGCCAATGGGATGTGGCTGGAGGTGGCTAGTTCAGTTTCTGAGAGCCTGCCTAGAGGGGAGGCCTGTTCTCAGCCTTGAGGATCCAACAGAAAACACACCAACACAAAGTACCGCTTTGTGAAGCTTCTATATTCTGGTGGCAGAAACAGATAATGAACATGATGTGCAAGTAGACCATCTAGTAAAATCTGGGAATAAGTAAAACATAAAACAAATTTGAATGGAATTAATTAAATGTAAGTATAAATATGAATGTTTATATAGGCTAGACATCCCTAATCCAAGAATATGAGGTTTTAAATGTTATAAAATATAAAACTTTATGAGTAACCACATAATGTCTTTTAGTTTAGATCTGAAGTGTCCCCCAAATGTCCATGTGGTAAAGGCTTGGTCCCCAGCTCAACACTACTGGGAAGCACTAGAACCTGTGAGAGGTAAGCCAGGTGGGAGATCTTTAGGTCATGTGTGGCTGCTACTGAAGGGGATTGTGGGACCCTGCTCCTTTCCTCATGTTCTTTTTCATTCACTGGGCATGAGGTGAGAAGTTTACTTTGCCATCCCTGGACGCTGTGATGTGTTGCCTTTCCACAGGTCCAAATGGAATGTCTCCAATCAGTGACAGGCTAGAACCTCCAATATTGTGAACCAAAATAAACCTTTTATTTGTATAAGTTGATTATTTCAGATATAAGTTATAGTGACCCAGACTTGGTGACACAGAATATTGTTACTGACAGTGAGGCTTTGTGGGCCTCAACCAGCCAAGCAGTCAGCGCGGGGCTGTCCAAACTCTTGGAGCTCAAATGCTGCCATGCTATGCCTCAGATGCAGTATAGGTAGATTTAGAATATAATCGTTGCCCTGTTGGGTTTCTCTCTTGCTTTGATCCAATTCCCTGTTCCTCCATTTCCTTTGGATTTTATAGGGGCTCAGAAAAGAGTTTGACTTGAGTCTCAAGGGAAACTTTGTACTTGGATTTTTTTTTTTTTTGGTACCAGGGATTAAACTCAGGGGCACTCGACTACAGAACCACATTCCCAGCCCTATTTTGTGTTTTATTTAGACAAAAGATATTGCTGAGGCTGGCTTTGAACTTGCGATTCTCCTGTCTCAGCCTTCCACAGTGCTGGGATTATGGGCGTGCACCACTGCGCCTGCCTTGTACTTGGATTTTTGAGCCATGCTGCAGCAGGTAAGACTTCAGGACTCTGGAAATGGACCAAATGGATTTTGCATGTGAGATCTTTGAGGGTCAAGGGCAAGAATGCTGTAGCTTGATTCTTAAGTATTCCCCCAAAGACCTGTATGTTAAGGCTTGCTTCCAGGCTTTAGGACCTGGGGTGGAAGATGGTAGAAACTTTGAGAGGCAAGGCCCAGTGGGAGGTCTTCAGGTCATGGTGGGTGTATCTTTGGAGAACCCAGGCCCCTTCCCTCTTGCTTTCTGGTCATGAGCGAGCAGTTTTGTTCTGCCCTGTGATCTGCCCATAATGGGCTGGCTTCCATAGGCTCAAAAGCACTTGGGCAATTGATCCTGGACTAAAACCCCAAACATGTGAATCAAAACAAGATTTTTCTCTTCATAAGTTGATTATCTCAGGTATCTAATATACTGAATTTTTTTTCCTTTTAGAGGACTTTAGATTTCAAATTGATACAAATACAAAGATAGTGATAGTTGCTAAGACAAGAAGTTAACTACGTTAAGATCAGAGATATTTGCAGAATAATTTTAAAGAAGGTAAGCACAGAAGACTCAGAAGGAAAATGAAACCTGAGTAAAGAGGAACTGAAGTCATTATCTATGCACATATCTGAGAAAAGAACACTCTGAGGTGTACAGGGACCATAGGAGGGGCATGGCGTGAGAGAGGAGACTATCATAGAGGAAACAGTGAGAGAGGAGGCAGAAGCTTGGGACATCTGGTCTTGAGGCCACTATAAAATTGTGGGCTTGCCATTTGAGGGAAATGCAGGTGCCAAGGAGTGAGTAGTGAGATGTCATCTATATTAAAAAAAAAAAAAATCACTCTGACTGATGTATTAGAAACACACTGAATGGGACTCAGGGGGTAAGAGCAGAAATAGGAAGACAAATGAGGACATTTTTCCAGTCTTCCACTGAAAAGGTGAGGTTGGCTTAAGCCAGGGATGGAGTGGAGGTGTCAGATGTGCTAAGATGCTGCAGGTATTCTGAAGGTATAGACAAAGGATTTGCTGATGAACAGAATGCGAGGAACGAGAATAAGAGAGGAGCCCTGAGTGATTCCAAAGATTCCGATTGAACAGCTAGGAAGATGGAGTTACCATCTTTCTACAGGTAAAGACGATAGGGGTGGGGAAGCCCACTTAAGAAATTATCAGGACCTCACATGGGAGATGTCATTTGAATCTCCAGTTGGAGATCAGTAGAAACCTGGAAGTGTGTGTCAGATGCATGGGGGAGAGGTCCACATTGGACACACAGCTGGAAGTCATCAGTGCCCACGTGGTGTTGGGTCACCTTTCTTATCTTCCTGCCTGCAAGGTGAGTGAAGAACAGGTGCCCTGGCAGAGAGGAAATGAGTCAGCTTGAATGACAGCGATGTATGAATTAAAATGGCTGTAGGGTAGTCTACTTCCTGAGGCAGTTCTCTGCACTTCCAAGCAGAATCCATCAACAAAAAAAAAGAGGGGGAATAAAACACTTTAGGGAAAATTTATTAATGTGAAAAATTACATAAGTTATTTAGTAAGGTAGCTGGCAAGCATAGGACTTGTACAGAGTGACTCAGAAGGCAGCTGGAGAAGGCACACCTCATGGCTTGATGCTGTGGTGAATACCAACAGCATGAGCTCCCTGATGATCCTCCCACCTCACCACTCACAGGTTATCCAGAACCTGGCCAGTTCTACTTGGTTTGAGTTCTAAGGCAACTCCAATAAAATAGAAGCTGAGTGCTTTGGTGAAAGCTGCATAATACGTGACAAGCTCACCCAGAAATCAAATAACCAAATGCAGGTATAGGCCAGATAGCCAATGTAAAGAAATGAAAATGCCTGAGCATACACACGGGAGGGTAGGGGTTGAGGCAAAGGAGAAGTTGATCACTTACCACGTGGGAACAGCATCAATCTTCTTCAAACATCTGCGAGTCAAGAAATCGGGATTTCTGTGTGGAAATGCCGGATACTAAAATGTTGGCAGTAGATGATTTTACTAAACATTTGTGTTCACAAGGCAGAATTTACATTCTGTCTAGTTGTAGATGATAGGACAGAAATGTTCAACTCCTGGTTGAAGATTTTATCTGCCTGGTTTTGTATGCCAGGCCCTGGGAAGCCATTAGGTTTCTGGAGGATGCAGGTGAAACAGAATAAGATGGCATAAATTATTTCCACCTAGTGGGGATAGGCAGCACCACTTGGGGCCATGCTCTCAATTTGTGGTAAGGATGGGTACCAGGACAAAATGGTCTCTCTGCAGAGGAAAGGTGGGAAAGCTGTCTTGGAAGTGGCATTTGAGTGAAATCATTTGCATTTATAGCAAGTTTTGAGGCGATGCTGATATTGCAGATCCTAGGATCACACTTGAGAACCACTGACCTAGGACTTTGTGGTCCCTACTTTACTATGTTATAGTACTTTAGAGCATCTATTCTCTTTAAATGAAAGTAATATAAGTTTTGACTAGTGCAGAAAGAAATGGTGTTGAGCGGTTGATTGAGCAGTCTACTATCTTTAAATGTGAAAGGGTTGGAGGCTGTTTGGGAGCAGATAGGTTAGACCTGGACACGATGCAGGGAGTAATCTGAAAGGTACCTGATTGCTCCCACCCCTTACTAGCATTAGAAACCTGGGGTATATACACTATGTAATTTTAAATATTTACTACAGATAATATTGTTGATTGCTTTAACAAATACTATTCATATGCCATAATTCATTTTTCTAGCCCCTTGCTCTTTCTATGACCTTTACTAGAGGCAGCAGGACAACACATTTGTTGTGTGTCCTCCTTGCCCATAGCTTTTATTGTTAGGATGCAGCATATATACAAATTATACTGTTGTTTGTGTACATTTTAATGTTTATATCATTTTGTGGGCAGCATTTTATTTTTCTACCCAACATTGTACATTTGTACTCCTTTCTATGCTGAAACATGAAGTATTTCTTTCATTTATTTTAAGTATGTGTGGAGAGCAGTGACAGAGAAAGGGAGAGCAGTCTCTGATGGGGTCTCTGATGACCTCATGGGGTCTCTGATGACCTCATGGCTGGGCAAGCCTGGTGCCTAGAATATCCCTGTGCAAGGATGCAGGATGCCTAGCTGCTGTAGCAATGCCCTGCATGAGGAGGTTCTGTGGAAGAGTCTTATCAGCCTGGACCTTGATCTCAGGCACATAGTTCCTGGGAAGAGAGGAACTCTCCTGCTAGATGACTACAATGTTTTACCAGCTCCATTACTTCAGAAGCTGCCCTCTTAACAGTACTTTAAACAATGGATTTCCTTGAGAGTTACACAAAGTGCCTAACATTGCAACTGTAAACTGCAACTATGGAAAAGCTACATAAATGTTTCTAGCCCTGGAACTTTCTAAGTACATAGAATAATACTTGCATAGTCTTTAACCTGATAATGAGACGTATATAAATAAAGATTGCTGGAGACATATATAAATAGAGATTGCTGGTGTAAGTCTTTAGACCTGCTTCTCCTTCTCCATCAGAAAGCAGCACTCCACCTGACCCCAGCTATTCTATCTTCAAAATCTACATGTGTGCGTCTTTGTCTCATCCCCCATCACTCCTCACCAGAACCTGCTAGTTTTGCCATGCTGGTTGTGGCAAGTGTGCATAGTATTCCCTCATATGAATATCTTTCATTATTCATACCCCACTGACAGATTTTATTTTAATAATTTAATGATTCCATGATATATGCATATAGCAAAGCATCACATTATACTATGTATATGTGTACGTGTGTGCACCTGTGTGCATGTGTGTGTATATATAATTTGTCAATGAGGAAAAACAGGTAAATAAAATGGACAATGTCTTAATGTGCCCCATTGAAAACAGTAGGTACTAGTCACACACAGCCATTGAAAAGTTGATATGTGGTTAATGTGATTAGGAACTAAATTTTAAGTTGATTTAATTTAAACCCATAAATAGGAATGAACATTATATGTAAATTAAAAGGAACACAATGATGATTTAAAAGAATCTTAAATTTATAGTCACATGTGGCTAGAGGGTGCCAATTTGGACAGCAGAGCTTGAGAGCAAAGTCACTCTCACGCTGGTAATGTCTGACAGTTGTCAATAGGAGACATTAAATGTGGCCAGAGTTCAAAGAAAGTAAAGGTCACTGTTGGGAGGTGAGGCTCATTTGGGAAGGCAAGGTTTGAATTAGTAGTAAGGGTTGTGTTGGAAGAGGGTTCTGAGCAGAGAGAGGTGGACTATTACATATAAAAATGACAGCTGTAACAAACACACTCAATGTGGATCACTGCTTGTGATGCCATATTAAGTGAAAAAAATAAGATAAAAAGGAGCATGGATGCTACACAGCTTCCAGGAATATGTCTAATGCATGGAAGATCTGAGAACAAATAAATACAAATGAGTTAGAGCAGAGGCTTTAAAGCCATTCTCCTGTTACTGTTTCAAAGTGCCTCCAATTCTTCATAAAGTCCTCTTCTTTCTTAAATGGTAAGCAGCAGATTTTGTAGCTTTAGAAACACAAATAATTTAAGAAATAATTAAGAACAAGACTCATCCACAGTAGCAAGGAGATTTTCAAGGACCGAAATCTTGTCTTGAACTGCCAGAGCTTCCAGGCAGAATATCACATGAAAGAATGGATTGCTGAAGCTTCCTGCCTCTATGTGATCCTTCAGCAAGACTGCATTGCAACACATCTGGTAGATTATTCTATACTACCTGTGTGTAGAATAATCCATCCACTACCTTCCAACTGAAAGGCAAAGACAGAAATGAACTCATTAAGGTTTTGATTTAATTTCTCCCCTTTCTTTGGTCCTTATAGATTCTAAGGGAAATGGAGATGCAGTACACATTTCCAGCTGACTTAAACAGAGATAGCTGTAATTGCCTACTTGATTTGGATGGTTATGGCCTTGGAGATCCAGTTAGAGCTTTGATTACTTACAAAAAAAGGGGAAATATTTTTTTATTGCAAAATCACAAATTTGCTGAAAAATTGCAAACATGGAACAAAGAACTTTGTGGGTATTATTGAACAGGTGTTATGTCTCCTTTGAACATTATATTTATTTACCTTAAAAAGAATATTCTTCCTCATAATTATAAGAATATCATGAAAATAAGGGAAAAAACCCTAATGCATTATAACCAAGTAATCATCAAACTACATTAAAGTTTTGTAAATGTCCCAATAATGTCCTTGATAGTGAAAGAATCTGGTTCATCATTACATGTTGCTATTAGCGATCATATCTCTTTAATCTACGTTATTGTGCACCATCCATTCATCTTTCCTGGAACTTCATGCTCTTGACCTGTATGAAGGCTACACGTCAGTTTTTCTGTGTCTTTATTAGGGTTTATTGAATATTGCCATGATTATAAATCCACATTATATTATTTTAGAAGGAACATCTCAAAGATGATTGTATTTCTCATTATACCTGGGGCAGCTTGTATTCTCCAAGACAACTCCAGGAAGCTGTTCCACTCCACTTATTCTTACAACCAGTCATTGTCTAGTCTTCTATTGAGATGTGGGATCTGTGTTATCTTCCCTTGACAAGGGGTGGGCCTATGACTGTGGGGGTGATGCTATGTATTGTCCAAGTCAGGTCATAAAAGGCAATAGAGCTATACAGCTTCTTCCTGTTTAGCCTGGAAAGCTTATCGAACCCAGCTTCATAGAGACAGCTATGACCTCACGTACTCATGGATGCCAGCTACATGGAAGTCATCTGCAAACTCATGTGCTCATGGAACCCAGTTACTATCTCTAGTCTTTGATTGCTCTCTGTTGTGTTCCTCAGACATCATGGGGGTAAAACAAATCATTGCTTCCAAACTCTGTTCTGGACCACATAGCTCTCCTAACCAGATGTAAATGCCAATCTTATTCTGTCCCACTTGAAGTTTTTAGATTGAATTATTTAGGAAGAAAAAGGAAAAGAAGAGGAGGGGAGAGAAGAAAGGAAAGAGGAAGAATTGATTTTGGAATTGCAAATTACATTCATGTTCTGGCATTGTCATTTACTAATGGTGTCATCTGTGGCTTCCCACTACATCAGGGACTCTCAGGTCCCTCACTTGTGAAGTGAGGATGATGACAAAGGTAAGATCTGCCCACAAGAGGCTGTTGTGAGGACCACGTGCTAACATTGCCCTTTGAGCGTCCCCCGCTCCTACTCACACTGATGCAGGAAATATGCTCTGAAACTCAGGGGATCCTGCTTATATTTTTATACCTAGTGCTTAGTAAGCATTCCACGAACTATTATGTAAGGAATAGACTAATTACTTTTTAAAAGTACAGTTTGTGAAATGCCATGAATGATAGCTATGACTATTGAAGAAAGATTTTTATTTCTGAAATATTCATATAGGTACACACAGAAACACATATACATCTTTATAAAAAGCCATTTAAGACTTAATATTTGACTTTTAGACTATTTCTGGCACATGATAGGTACTAAATAAATAATCACCTAAATAAATACATGGATATATGAATAGGTAAATCATTAATAGAAGTTTATAAGGAGGATATTCCGAACTGATTTAAATTTTTAGACCTTGCACAGATGGAAACCACTGAGAATTTCATGTAAATTAAATGGAGAAACTACTTGGCTAGCCACCCAGTATAGAATAGATGAGAGATTTGCCAATTCTTCAGTTGAATGGATTATTTGGATGTCATAAATGCAGAGTTTAAACTCAGAACTGTTACATGACATAAGAAACTTAATGTGATTATTATATTGGTAATGTGTGCAACTGTTTTACAATATAACATGGGATAAAGTCCAAATTTCTAAGCTCAGTATTCAACGCGCTTCCCCCATCTGGCTGCAACCCATGTCTCCAGCCTCAGCTGGCATTTCCCTCCCTGTCATTCACTTTCTATATGGCTATAAATTGAACGTTTCTCCTTCCTTCCTTCCTTCCTTCCTTCCTTCCTTCCTTCCTTCCTTCCTTCCTTCTTTCTCCTTTCCCTTCCCTTCCCTTCCCTTCCTTCTTTTGTGCTGTTGTGAAATGGAAGGAATAGAAACCTCCCTGGCTCTCCCATTGGATAGCTAAGACTCAAGTGATACAAAGCATGACAATGTGTAAATGCTATTTCACCATTACATATTGAATGGTTATCTAATGCATGCCACTGATGTTAAAGGACTCTTGTGGTGAACATACCACAGTTCCTACCCTACCAGTGCAAGGAAGAACACAGACATCAAGATGGACATGCCTGGTAAAGCACTGAGCGCCACTGAATTGTATCATGGTATTGTTGGTACACATTTGTTGCTGCTTTTTACTTAACACATATTTACTGATTCCCCACTATGAGCCAATTTAGTGCTACTGTTGTTCAAAGAGAGTTTTTTTTATTCTTATAGATCTTATTTTTTAGTACAGCAAATGAACAATAAATAAGCAGATAAATAACAGTAAAATTATACTTGGAGGTAAACATCGTGAAGAATAAATAAAGGAGAGTATAGAAATGAAGACTGGAGGCACGCTGATTTCTCTCTCCCAGGCAGAAATCTTTGAGAATGCCACATGGAACTAAGGTTGGGAACCTGGCAAATAACAGAGGAGGCAGAGGAAACAGGGAAGCAAAGGACCCTGAGGCAGGATTGTATTTGTGGATCACAGCACCGCTGTAGGTCTAGTGACCAGAGTTGCCTGGACCACATGGTATGCAATGAAGCTAGAGGTATCAGTTCTATGAAGGAAGGTATCCTAAACAATGGAGTTTAAATTTTGTTCCCAGTGTGACTAAAGGCTTGTATGAGAGTTTGAGTAGGGATGTGACATGATTGACTTCGTCTATTAAAATGAAAAGAAACCGTAGGGAGCAAGAACACAGAGTACTGTGGGAGTCCAGTGACAGATGATGGTGGCTGGAACTAGGGGCAGGGAGTGGTGAGGAGTTGTTTAGAGATATGCAGATTCACTGTGTTTGTTGGCAATAACTACAGGAGACTTGCTAGTCCATTGGGTGAGTGAAGTGAGAAGAGCGATCAGGGCAATGGAGGCCTGAGAAGGCCCAGAGCTCAGGGAGGGCAAGCCAATCGTTTTTGTCTTGCTTTTATTCGGCTGGGCTTTCTACCTTCATTAGATAGGTATTATCTCTATTTTATGGTTGGAGCATTTTGACCTCAGAGAGGAGATTATCTGCTCAAGGTCGCATACCTAAACAGCAATCTGTCTGTTAGTAGAAGGCCAGCCTTCCTGAGACTGAGTCGTTCTGGAGGTCTAAGCCCATGAGCTGGCACCACAGTCGGCTGGGTTTGGCTGATGTAATCAGAGAAGGAGAAATACCTGTGTGCAAGTGACTGCTGCAGAATACACAATAGGTGCAGGAAGATGGCTAATTTTAGTGTAGGCTGCAGAAGTAAATGAGATTACATTTACTGGAGGGATCGATGGGATTTTGCTTGGTGCATAAAGATAAAAGATATTCACTCAAGGTTAAGCCACAAATTTGGGAATAAACATAGACCTGGTGATGACTAACATGGATTGACATCTAGTTTGTAAATGAGTAAACTTTCATCCCTTCATTTATTCAGTCTCCACGCCTGGCACACCTTCCTCAGCACTGGAATGTGAGGGCTGTTATCTACATATACAGGGGAAGAGACTGGGGTTCTCAGGGCATTACTTGCAAACACAACAGTGCAGACTGAAGTAGCGGAATGGACTTCAAGCCCAGGCTTCTGATTCCATAGCCACTACAGGTAGAGGTCTATAGTAGAAATTCATGCATAGGATGGTGTAAGCAAAGAATAGTCAGGGGAATGGAGAAACCCTGGCATGTAAAAGCGGTATTTTGAAGGATGTGAATGAGAACAGATGGTCCTCAGAATGAGGCTGGGAAAATAGCCAGGAGGATGCTTCTGGATGTCCTCTTGGGGGCCCATTCCTAAAGACCACAGGCTCTGCCCAGATAACTGGCGGCTGGGGTTTTATGTGAGTGGTGAGCCCAGCAATGGTTTATCTTCATTATCATGAAGACATAATGGATAAGTGAAAGTTGTATACCTTTAAGCTTTACCTTGGGATGCTTTGATTACAGATATATATTATGAAATGATGGCCACTATCAAGTGAATACATCCATCACCTCCCATAGTCACTACGTGTATGTGTGTGTGGTGAGAATATTAAAGACCTATTCTCTTAGCAAATTTCAAGTATACAACACAGTATTATTAACTATGGTGGACATCTCATGCAGTAGATATGCAGAACTTATTAATATTTTGTAACTGAAACTGTACCCCTTGACCAACATCTCCCCATTTTCTCCATTGCCCAGCTGCTGGCAAACAGCATTCTACTTTCTGTTTTACACACACTCACACACACAGAATTTTGTTTTTATCCATTCATGTATTACATTTGTCAATGTCTACTTAAGTTGATCACCTGTCGTGGTTATTGTGAATAATGCTAAACCAACCACAGTTTCTCCATTGCTTCAGAACAACTGATATTTATTAAAAAAAAATCTGTGATTAAGGAACTAAACTCAGACCATCATTCTTGAATACTCATGGTCTTAGAGTCAGAAGACATGGTTTCAGGGATCTTCTCTCATGCTAATTAGATTTGTGACCTTTCCAAGTCACTTACATTCTTGGACTACTCCAGAAAATGAGATCTGACAAAATGTGGTGATAGGACTGTTGTGGTTTGGATCTTAAGGGGCTTTCACAAGCTCATGTGGAAGGCTTGGTCCCCAACTTTTGGAAGGTGGTGGAACTTTTGGAGGTGGGGACCAGTGGAAAGAATTTGGCTCCTTGGGGGGAAACTGGCCCCTTCCTCTCTCTGCTTCCGGGCCACCATGAGGTGGGCAGCTTTGCTCCCGCATGTGCTCCCCACCATGAGGTGCTGCCTCACCACCAGCCCAAGGGAATGGAGCCCAGTGACTACTGATAGCAACCTCTGCATCTATTAGCTTATGTAAACCTCCCCTGCTCAAGTTGTTTATTCCAGATATGTTGTCACGTCAATGTAAATCTAACAAAACAGCTCAGTGGTTAGGAGCTTGTAGCTGATGCAGAGAGCAGTGTGTTTTGTTTCATCTTACTCCATTACTGCTTGACTGGAGGACAACCAACCTCTAAAAATGCCTCAGTTTCCTCATTTGTAGAATACATGTATTTTCCTGCAAGGTCAAAGTGAATATTAGGTAACAATGAACACAAAGTATGTAGCAGAGTACCTTGGGTAAGCCAAGTGATTAATATTACATCATTATTATGTGAGTGCATGATAACTTCACTTTACTGAACATATTATTAACAGAATAAAAATGTAGCATTATAATTATACTGTTATCAACTCACACGTATTCCCATTCTCAAGATTGCATAGATTTATTTCACTTGCACCCAGTGTTGTAAACTATGATTACTATTGTATTTTTGAATATTTTCTTTATAGTGACAATGTTAGTAATATGATTAAATGAATAATATGTTAAAATTCTCAGAGAAGGTCTAAATACCCTTGTGAGTATTTCATTTCTGAAAACAAGCCTTCTATGTATCCTCTGGTCTTTTCTGTTTCCAAAAATTATTAACAATTTGAGAAATAATTACATTTTTTTACAAGTCAAATGATTATTTTAAAAAATCATTGATGATGTACACAGGATTTCAAACAACTGTCTCAATATATTTAGGTGTGATGCACTTAAAACAATTGAGAAAAGTAGCCCCATACTTCTTCACTTCAAAGACCTCATTGAGCGTCTAACTACAACTATCCTGAGGTAAGCAGAGGACAGAAAGCTAATAGAAGCATTTCTATTCATGGGAAGTTGTTCCAATCCCTCATTCAGTGAACGCACTATTTTTATGTATACCTTTAGTACCAAAGTAACCTTTTTCATAGAAATATAAGTTCATGTGTGTGTGTGCCTGTTATTCTAAGGACCATGAAACTGTGGCAGTAGTTAAGAATGAGCAATTGTCAGCCAGGCGTAGTGGCACACACCTATAATCCCAGCACTTTGGGAGGCTGAGATAGGAGAATTGCCAGTTCAAAGCCAGCCTCAGTAACCGCGAGGCACTAAGCAACTCAGTGAGATCCTGTCTCTACATAAAACACAAACTAGGGTTGGGGATGTGGCTCAGTGGTCGAGTGCTCCTGAGTTCAATCCCCAGTACCAAAAATAAAATAAAATAAAATAAAATAAAATGAGCAATTGTTCAATAATGGTGGAGAAGACAGAAAATAAAAACTCTCAGCCACAAAAATAACTTTAAAAATCCTAGTAATATAGAATCAGTCAGGATAAGAACAAAAATCTACTACAAACTCACCCTTTAATGTTCAAAAACTATTATTTTTTCCCAAATTTTACATTATTTAATTTATACTATTTAAGAATTAATCCATAAATTTAGAAAGATTTCATTTCAAGACCAGTGGGGTGGCCCACATCTGTAATCCCAGCAGCTCAGGAAGCTGAGGCTGGAGGATCACGAGTTCAAAGCCAGCCTCAGCAAAAGTGAGGTGCTAAGCAAATCAGTGAGATATTGTCTCTAAATAAAATTAAAAAAAATAAGTCTGGGGATGTGGCCCTGAGTTCAATTCCTGGTCCTCTCCCCACCCCCCAAAAAAAGATTCCATTTCATATGCTTCTTTTTATTAATGTACATGATTGATTTAAAGTTAAAACAATCCCTGTTGACATGTTCCTCATGGGGGGTATCTGAGCTTTCAATCTGCATTCTTTCCTCTCCAAAAATGATAGCCACAGAATATGGCTATTGAGCACATAAAATGTAGTTAGTTTAGGTTCAGATGTGTTGTGAGTATAAAATACATGTTGGTATTGAAAACTTCATAGAAAAAATATAAAATATCTCATTCATTTTTTATGTTGATTCCATGGTAAAATGGCAATGTTTTTTGATATATTATGGTTTAGAAAATATATCTAATTTTACTTTTTAAAATGTAGCTGCATTAAAACTACTAATGTGACTTAGAGTATATTTCTGCTGGTCAGTATTGGTATAGAACAACTGTTGATTTAAGGAGCCTACAGTCGGGGTGGGTTAGCAATATTTAATGGATTAAAAATTATGAAATATGACCACACATAACCACATGCAAAGCTAAGTCATTCACACAGGTGAATGACTTCATTATTCGAGATGAAGCAATGGGATTTTAAACCCAAAGGTCATCAACCTAACAAAGGTCAGAATCACAGAGCACTGGGGAAAGATTTTGTAACTACTGTTTTGCTTCGTTTTTAATGCCTAAAGCTTTAGAGAGTTTTTTTTCCTTTCCAAGCAGAAAGCAATATTATTTGCCTTTTTTTCCCAATGGACTTTAAGAGTAACCATAAAAACAATCATAGTGATATAAAATACCTTTTAAACATAAGTTACCAAGAACTGGAAAAATGCATTTGACATGTATTTTCTTATGAGAAATGAAAATCCTAAATTCTTGTATTAGAAATCTTAACTCTCGAATCTTTGACATGTTACGAAACAGAAGGCTTTTGGAATGTGGGGTAACAATTAGCAAACAATTGTTTCCTAGTAAGTATTTGTTGTATGGATAAATGAATGAATGTTGCATATTAGCAGAGATGCCCAAACCTGAGAGAATGCACAGGGCAATGAGGTCGGGGGTTTCTCAGCCACCTACCAAGATACACAAGGGCAAAAAATCCATATTGTCCCAGAAAGTGTACATTTTCTTAATGGTAGGTAATTTAAACTCCATTTCTATATCAAAGCAAAAATGGAAGTATTGTGTAAGAGTGTTCAAATCTCATATGAATTTTTGAGGTAGAGGAAATAAGAGACTTCAAAGGAATGACAGCCTTGAGGCAGACTTTAAAGCTGAGTCCACAGCCACTAACCGCTCCACTCCTCAGCCACCAGTGGAAACCAATACTTGATGGAAAAATCTGCCTGCACCTGCTCAAAGGGAGCTACCACCATCCTTAATGAAGCAGAAGAATGGGTAGCAGGCACCTCATGGAGGTGCTGGGTTCCTGCCTTGGCTACCCCACACTCCAAAGGGCTATCAGAACAATAACGACCTTTGTTATTAAGTGTGTGGTGACCTAGTAAGTTGATTTCTACCTTTCTGCCACCAAGACATCAATGATTCCAGTATGACTGCCCAACATCAAACTCTGAATCTTTAGGATTGGTGATAAAGCTCTTAATCTTCTCCCATTCTCCTGGCCTGCCAGGCATAGCCAAGCTGCCCTCTGGAAAGAATATTGTCCTTGAACCCAGGTGTCATTTTATGTGTTCTTCTCTGTGTGTTTTATCTATGAAGACCTTGCTTGGCAATTCACCTCACTCGGTATGGCCTTAGTGGGACTTCAGCTTAAGTGACACTCTTGGTTTTCCCTCCTATCCTCACACATACCTCCCCATGGCAGAAGGAGCTTTCTCTGGTTGGTGAGTTCTTTAGATGAAGCTGAGCCTGCCTGGAGCAGTGCACTCCCTCTGAACTGTGAACCTGCACATTCCGCTCTGTTGCCCAGTGTCCACTGTGGGTGGGCCTGGAGAGCTCCATCTGTGTTGCTGAGTCTGTCCAATTTAGAAGGAAGTTACTGTGACCTCGAATAGCTACAGATGCATGCCCATGAACTCTTGTCCTATTAATTAGCTATCAAGCTGATTATTTGGATTTTCATTTTACTGATCCTGTGTCTCTTTACATGTTTATTTCTAAACTCAGCAGGAAAAAAGTTGAGTTACTGATAGGCTCTTAAATCTCCACTAGACTTTGATACAGTATCAAGGTTTGTTAAACAGGAATACACAGAGTATCGTTAGGTCATATCAGTAAGCTTAAAGGGAACACCTTCACTTCTGCTTGGGAGCTTAATTTGCTGTCTTCTTGTCCTCATGAGAAACAAAAAACATGTCCTTACTCCCACCAGCTACAATACTCCTGAGATTCCATGGATTACAGACCTGCTAGAAACCATCCTTAGAGAGCCAGTTTTCTCTCTTGGCTTATCTTGATCACATGATTGACACCAGATGTGAACACACATGGAGAATCATATCCATGCAGGAGAGAGTGGGACAACCCATGTGGCAACTGCTGCAAGATAATGGAAACATGGGCCAAGATAGAGACAGAGACAGAGGCAAGTGAGATGTAATGTCTCTCTAGTCCATAAGGATGACCTTAAACTTGCTTGAAGTCTTGGTCTTGTGTTTATCCATCTCCTCTCACCAAAACAAATCTGCTAACAAGTAGTGGTTCTAAGGAATTTAATGTGAAATTTCAGAAGCTAATGCCATGTGGGAAGGGTGAGCAGAGGACAGAAAAGTGCAGCTTCTGGGGAAGTGACTTGATCCACGAGGACGAGGCACTTTACCTCAGAGGTATCACGACTCTCAGAGGTTGGAAGCAATTTCTGAGATCCTATGCTTGAGATGGAGAGGAAAGTACACATTGTGCAGGTCACTCTGTCCCAGTTACCGGCTCTTCTCGGTCCAGGCAACAGAACACCCACACACCCAGTTCACATCAGGCAGATTTATTACTGATACTTAGGCAAGAAGAGCCAACAACATAAGCCTGGGATTCACAGCAAGGTGCTCCTTTAAGGCTGAGGAAAGTAGTCTGGGCAGGGCAGGTGGAATCTCACCTGCATATGTTCCACTGTCACCACAGAGGCAGGAGGACCCAAGCCCACAACGCACACTAGGTTTCACACTATGGAAAACATGACCCTCTGGCTTAGGATGGTGAAATCCATACAGTGTTTAGATACTGGAATGGAGCCTGGAACCTGGGCTGTTCCAGTTTGTCTCCATCTCAGCATATTCACAGTTTTGGTGAGAACAACACAACAGGAAGGGAGGAGAACAGGATTAGTCCAAGGCTACTGTCCTATACACATGAGAACAGAAACAGAGCCATTGGCTGGCAGATGCCATTTGATTTGCCATTTTTAATACAATGTTGAAATTCCTTATGAATTTTTTTATGACAATGTATTTAGATGATTTAATATTTAGCTAAGTATGAATATGGAAAAAGCTCGGCAAATGAATATGAAAAATATAAATCTTCACTTGAAAAAACTCAAGATAGAAAGATTGATCTTCTCTCTGGGACATTTTGTGTCATTCAGAGGAATCTTTTATAAAGCCAAATCATCTTTGCTATTTGTTTGTAAATGATGATACAAAATACTGTAGTCCTTAAATCTAAGAAGTTAGAACAAAAATATGAAATGTTTAGTGCTCCAAATTATGCCATCAAACTTTCAGAAGAATATGTGTCTTTATCCTTCTGTACCAAATCCCCTCCATGACCCATTTATTTTTTTACTTTTGGCTTTCACTGTATTTCCCTCATTTTCTTCCTTTTTAATTGTCCTATGGTCAAATTGTCTTTATTTGCTGTACATTTCTATAATACTTAACACACAGAGACATATCTAACCACCACCAATACCAGGACTCAGAATGGTCCTATGACCTGAAAACCTTCCTTGAGTTACTCTGATCACATCCTCCTTCTCTAATAATGTCCAACAACCTCTGACCTGTCTTATTCCTTTCTCTAGATTTAAAAATAACACAAAATACTCCCCACATTCTGTTGAAATTCTGGAAGGAAAAGGAATTAGCTAGAAAATCCAGTAACCACAAAATTTTAAAGGAATTAGATATTTTTCAAATCGTCTACCAGCTTTTCTGAATGAGGTCTCTTCATCTGAATCATGGTGCCCAGAAAGTGGTATCAGAGACTCTTCACCAGTTCTTCCAAGGATGCTACCCATAGTCCCATTCTAGGTATATGGAAAAGAGGTTAATTCACTCTCTACAATGGGTAGATGTGCCCAACGTCTCTTGCACAATCAGTTGCAAGAGATTACTAGACTAATAAACAGAAATTTATCTTAAAAAGAAGATAATATTCAAGAAAACACTAATGTGCAAGGAGGTTCATCAGATAATTAAAATGTAAGAAGAAACCACATGTCCAACAAAAGGGGATGATGTTAATAAAATTTTATACTTAAGAATGATAAAATACTTTGCAGTCATCGGGTAGTTAAGTCTTAAAATACTGCATGAGAGAATACAGTGCTCATAATATAGCTAGTATCAAGTGAAAGACACACAGCTTACAATGGGGTCAAAACAGACGCATGGCTTGTGCCTGTCCGCTCTATGGCCAGTGTCATGGGGGATTTGTAAATGAGAATTGTTTGGTCTTTACCACTTTTTATTCTGTTTGTGGACCACCACATCAGCTCCTGCCCTAAGAGTTCCAGTCCACCCTTCCTGACAGTCTGACCTACAGATTTCAGACTTATCTAGCCAGTCCTACAAGCAAGTAATTCAATTCCTTGCAATTAATCTCTTAATATATATGTCCTACTATTTCTGATTCTCTTCTTGGATCCTGACTGATATAGTATGCCCAGAAGTGTGCTAAGCCTCTGACATGCAATCACTCAGGTGTTACGCACTACTCTCTGTCACGTTTTGAATTCTCCTAGCAACTGACCCTGAGACACATTGTTTATATCAGTAGGTGATCCCAGGTAATACAGGTCGGGGAGTGGAAAATAAGACATACAGTAAATAAATGATGTGATATCTAGCAGTCATACCCATAGGCAACCAGCATTCAGTTGGGGAACTCTTGAGTACCGTGTAGATTGCTTCACAGTCACACCAACCTAGGTGTGAGGGTGAAAGGATGCTTATCAACCCACTCTCCAGTTGGATACAAGGGCTTCCGGAGGCATTGACATCGGCTGCACTCAGAGCTTGCTCTGTCCTTGAGGCCCTGGTGCCACTTGCCCAGAAAAATACCCAGAGGAATTGCAATGATTATTTTTATGAGTGTTCATTAAAAGTGAAGGCAGAGGTAAATGGAGTTTTATAGATGAGAAAACCAAAACTAGTAGATAATGTGTCCAAGGTCCAATATGGGTCCAGTATGGCTAGTATGGGTCAACACACATGTGTCTATCTCCAAAACCTTCTTAAATAGTTTACTACAAAAATAACTAATAACAAAAATAATAAAACTAGTGCTATTCATAGCTTTCCTGCCAACACAGAATTAGGCTGGTTGTCATTCCCTCTCTCCGGTCACGCTAAGTTTTGGGAGTATTGGCAATGCCTGTTTCCCACACTGAATTAACTCAGGTTCTTATATTATTATATTTGCTGCTCCTCTCATGCCTTCTTGGTAAGCCCTCCAGGGTGTGCCTTGAGCCACCAGCAGAGGTAGGGGTCTGATGTTGGAAGCATGGGTGTCCAGACATTGCTACACGATGAAGACCTGCAAAGAGTTTTGCACATATTTAATTTCCCTTTTTTTCAGAAAGTTTATTTTGCTAATATTTTTTTCTTAACACAGCTCATGTGCATCATCTTGATAATATTTAAAGTAAATCCTTTCTTACTTCATGAGACATTTGCAGTACCTGTGTACTAGGTAAGGCCTACAAGGAAGGAGAAATTGAGGAGACCAGAAATCAGGTCTATTAACTATTTAGTGCCTGTTGCACATTAGATTATACACCTTCAGTATTTGCCCTAATTAGTGAACTTTATTATTTATGTTGTATAGTTTAGGAAAATGGGGATCAGAGAGACTAAATATCTCAAGGAGAGATGCTGAGTTGGAATTGAAGACCATGACTTCAATGGGCAAACCAGGTAAAGAAAGGACAGTCACGTCTTTGGGTTGTGGTGAGAAGGTACAACCCATGGAGAAATGAAGAATTCAAGGAACTCAAGAAGAAAGCAGGTGCTGGCTGGGTCTAGTATGTCAGGGCAGGCATTAGATTGTGTTTTGAGTTTGTGTATTGTTCCTGAAAGTTTGCAGGAGATTGACAGGGTGAAGATTCGTATGCCTTTTTCTCACCTGCTTCTGATGCTCCTGGATCTACAACTGTACATCTTATATTCACATTTGATAGAAGCTGCAGCTCTTCTAATGTTGCTTCTTTCTGCTGACAAGATTCTAATTCATACTTGTAGTAAATTCAGCTACTAGCTACAAAAGCCTGGCTTTCCCTGTGTTGTCTTTGAGCTGCTATGCTGAGACCAGAGCACGTAGTTTTGGAGCAGAGGAAGATTAAGACTTCCAGATTTTCCCCCCACTAAAAACATAATGGCGACTCTCTTCTATGCAATTCAAAATACACTTTTATTGTTTTGAATTTCTGAAATTAAAATAGCTTTTTAAAGTAAATTTTCCAGCTGCATAATTCTAGAGAAGTTTATTGACCTTGAATTTCTCTCTTCCATCATGTATATTTTGCTTGTGCCTAAAGCACATATTTAGTTTTAAACTGGTAGAAAAATCCAAACAGCTTAGGGTTTCCTGTAATCACTTCAAAAGCTTCGAACAAAGTAGCTGTGGGTTCCACCCCGAACCATCAGTGGTTATACCAAACAGAATGAAAAGCAGGACAGAGTATGGATTAAATAAGAAACTCAGTCAGAGGCACCCTGTATGCACACCTCCCAGGCTTTGCACCTGGACACAGTGACTTCCTGGGAACACCATAGATGGATATATCAAGCACCAGTTCTTCCAGATACACATCATGTCCTGTCACACCACTTCAGCCAATTTTCCTTCTCTTTTCTGCATAAAGTTTCCATTCATCCTAATAATTCCTAGCAGCATTCAAATGTGCTATTTATTTCATCTTAAAACCAGAAGAAGAAACAATAGGCTTCTGACCACATTCTCCCTAGCTACCATCCTCTGCACTTTGCATCAGCCACTTGACCTCCCATGTCTGATTCCCCTCCTCCTTTTGCACCCTTGGTCCATTGTTCCTGTCTTCTTGCTCCGTGTTCAGTCTAATCCAATGGTCACAGTTCCCTGCAGACAACTACTCAACCACTGGACATCACTGGCCATGGTGCTTCCTCTTGCCTGAAACCCTCTTTCCACTAGACTTCCCTGCTGGTCCACCTCCACCTCCAGTGGCCTCTCTTTTTGGTGCTCTTTGCCGGTGTCTCCTCTCTGACCTTTTGACCCTCAGAGTCTCAGGGCTCCAGCTGGTGCTTTGTTCTTCTTGTCCCACAGTCACTTCTGTGGGCCTCTCATCGAGTCTAATGTCTTCCTTTTTTAAATGTCTCTTATTTTCCATATTTAAGGTGGGTAATATGATCAGAATCTGTCATATATTGGCATACATATACATAGTGAGATGACTTCTACAGTCAACAAATTAACATATCATCACCTTACAAAACTATTGTGTGTGTATGTGTGTTTATGTATGTGGTGAAAACATCTACAATCTGTTTACTTAGCAAAATTCCAGTACACAACACCCTATTATAAAGCATCATCTTCATTTTTACATAAAATCCACAGACCCATTCTTCCTACATAGTTATGACTCTGTATCTTTTGATGTGTATCTCATTGCCTTGCTCTTCTGCCCCTGCCCCCATAACCTCCATTCTACTATTTATTTCTATGCACTTAACTTTTTCTATGTACCTCCTATAAGTGAGATCAGGAAGCAGTTTTTTGTGGCAAAGGGAAGGATTCTCTTTATGAATGTTCAGTGATATTCCATTTGGTGTGCATGTAACATAACTTCTTGATCCACTCACCTGTCGATGGCACATCAAGAGCTATGCTTCCATATCCTGGATATTGTGAATCACTAAGTGCTGCAGTGAACATGAAAGTGCAGATATATCTCTGGCAAGGTGTTGATTTCATTTCCTTTGGGTGTACACCCAGAAGAGATTGCTGGGCCATATGGTAATTCTATTTTTTATCTTTAAATACCACCTATAAGCTTATGATGATGAAATACTTAAGTAAAGCACATAATTCTAGACTTGTACATCCAACTATCAACTTGAAATTCACGTGTGAGTGTCAACTCAAACATAGCATGTCCACCTGTCCCTTGACGTCTCCCCCAATGCTTTCACTCTTCCTCTTCTCACTCGATGGCAATTCCATCCTTCTCCTGCTCAACCCAGTAGCTTTGAATCAGCTAGATTTTTATCTCTTAACCCACATTCAAGCCATCAGGAACTCCTCTTGGTTCTATCTTCAGAATGTACACCCAGAATCTGATCCTCATTTCTTCCATGTGTCTACCCCTCTGAGTCCTCACTCCCATCCCTCCTGTCTGGACCACTACGTTTGTCTCCTCACTGGTCTCCATGGTTATTGTTCTTGCGCCCTTACAGATGGCTCACAGCACTGCACAGCCAGAGTGATGTTTCTGAAAGATCACATCACTCACTGTCCAAAACTCTCCAGTGGCTCTTACACAATGTGAAAGCAAATGCCCTTGAAGTGTCTGAGATCCTATGTGATACAGATTTGCTGTTATCCTGTAATCTTATCTTTCTACCCTTCTCTCAATTTCTCTGTCCCAGCTTCATTGGCTTTGCTGTTCCTCAAACTCCTCGGGCAGGCTTCCATTTTGGATGTTGTGCTACATCTTCCTGCTGCTTGGATAGCACTTGTTCCAGGAATCCTCATGGCTATATTCCCCTCCCTCATAGTCTTTGCTGAAATTTCCCCTTCTTGATGATTCACCTGTTCCTCCACCCCAACTTTCCCCTTCTGCTCTCGAAACTCCTGTGGCTGCCTGAGTAACTCCTTAAGGAGTTATTATTATTTGGAATTCTTAGGGAAGTGACTTCTTACATAGTCATTTTGCAAGAAAATGTTTGCAGTCTTTTAACCCACTTTGGGGTATAGGAAGACAAATAACAACACATTTAGCTCATACAAAAATTATGTTACAACTGGGGAGGACTTTGTACCTGTGAAGTGCTGTCTAATGCCTCATCATAATGGTGTGCACAGATGAGTGTCCTTTTAAGTGCAGTTACGCTTTCTTCCTTCTCTCTTCAATAGCTTTACCCTCACAAAAAATAAAACATTAACCACTCACCAAAGAACATGGTGTGCAGTGTGTTGGCTGACCAGACACATGCATTGCTTTTAGAAAGTGGTGGAGCTGGCTCTCAATATGCTAGGCAGGCACCTAAGTTTCATGTTCTTTCCATTCAGCATCCATCCTGGTAAAAGTTTTTGACAGTCTTCTACAACTAAACTGCTTCTAGGTGACATATGAAGTGGAAGGTCATGAATACTCATTGTCTACATTCCTTTTTTCCCTTATGCCTACAGGAAATCATATATTTTTTGAGATTTCACAACCAAAGTACAGTGTGTACATAAGTGGTGGTGTACGTGTACATATCGGTGTGTATATGCCCATGTTTTTTCTAATAATTACATACTTCTTCTTAAATAGGCTGACCATCTTTATAGACTGATAGGTTCTTGAAAAGTCATATTCTTCAACCTCCTTTTACAGAGATGAGGAAACCTGCAGCCCAGAGCAGCTGACTGATGTTTCCAAGGTCACATGATAAGTGACAGCAGTGTGGATGACTGATCACCTACTGCAGAAAGCCTCCTGGAGTCCCCTACTCATGAGGTCTCTTTAAAGCAGACTGGCCACTGATTCAATGATTGTCTCCTGGAAACAATGACAATATTAAGAGGATGAGTTGGTGGCAGAAATTGGCTTGCATGTGGACACGGCAAAATAATGTAGGCGTGGGCACAGGCTCCCATGCTCAGTCACCATGATTTGCATTCTGTGAGGTGGGCACTTTCTGCCGTGTCTCACTAAGGTTCTTTCCAACACTCTCATTATGAAAAGTTAACTGTTGTTCTGAGATTGCATATTTACATGCATTAGCTCTGTTGGATCTTGTTTCTGATTAAAGGGCCCATCGCTGCCAATTCTCAGGGAAGGCGGCCGCTGCTGAGGGCTTGATAATCATTTTTTATGCATCAAGGAAGGCGCAAGAAGCTCCAAACCATAATCATTTCTATAAACATAGACAAGCCATAAATTGTGACTGATACAAATTAAACTATGTTCCTCAGTAATTATATTTTAGAGAGTGTGCACCACATAGCCAAACACAATTTTAAACTCAGAAAACTATAATTGCATGTTTGGCGCCTAGCACACTTTGTATGGTTTGCTTTGCATGAGTTGTTTCAAGGAAATTGATTTCCTAGGCACATCGTGAGCAGGTTCATTAGACCATTGGCATGACTCTCACTACGTTATTATTATTCTCCTCATGTCAATCATGTTCTTCTGGAGGAGGAAGTATGGCTTCAAGCCGTCATGGTAAGGAATAACTAAGTCCTCTCAAATGGCTCTCCAATCTGTTGTATTCTGTCTTCATTGTCATTACCATTGTCGAAGGCTTGGGTAGCTCATCTCTCAGCAATTGTCACTGTCACCAGTTGGTGCCAAGTCTGTAACCCCATCTCCCATAGCTGTAGAGTTGTATTATAACAAACTTTATTGACAATGACCTTCAATAATAAAAACACCTCCAGTAGCGCTCTCAACTCATATGCCTTACACACAGAAAACTGAAAGAACCGTTTGACCTTACCTCCCTTAGGACTGTGGAGGATGTACTAGAATTTGGCAAGAGAGCTGAGATGTGGATGTCAGGTCTTGGCACAGCACTGAGGTTGTGGGTTTTAGTCTGGGATTCATCACAATCAGATTCCTACACAAGGGTTTGTGTGCCAGTGATCTACTTGGAAAATGATCCTTGAGTCAGAAGTGAGGAAATGGAGAAAATCTGAGATAGAATGGAGGAAAGTCACATGGAGGTCTGTGGGAAGCAGGAGATTGCTGGGGGTAGTGGGGCACCATCCTGCTGGTTCTCACTGGGACAGTCTGAGACCTGGAGATGGAGTAGACAAGGGTATTTACCCACAGATTCACACCTTCCATTGGCAAGAGTTCTCCACCCCCCAGTTGCCACTTCCTAGTTTCTGCATATGTGCTTTAGGGAAAGTCACCTCGGCTCCAGAATGAGTCCTCAGGGAAAGAGCCCTGGAGATGTAGGTCTTGAGGTGGAAACTGTGCCCTGGTGCTGCAGGTGAGCTCAGGACATAAGATCTCCCCCAAAAGCTCACGTGGCAAAGCAGGAGTGTTCAGGGGTGAAATAACCAGATTATGAGACCTGTAACCGATAGTGGACAAACTCCTTTGATGGACTAATAATTTGAATGAAGTACTGGGCGGAAATTGTAGTCGGGTAGGGCGTGGCTGAGGGCCAGGAATGAGCTCTCAGGGTTTGCACTTTCTTCCTTGTTCTCCCTCCAATGCTTCCTGGCTGTCGTGAGCTGAGCCTCCTTCCTAGGCCTCACACTCCCTCCATGATGCCTGTGCCTCACCTCGGGCACAGATCAATGGAGTTGGTCAACCATGCACTGAGTCTGTGAAACCATGAGCCAAAATGAACTTTTTAACTTTTTCTCTCCAAGTTGGATCAGGTGTTGTGGTCATAGTGACAAAGAACTGATTGACACATGGGCTAAGAGATGTCACACAGGACATCAACAGTGGCTACTGCACCGCAGAGGATATCACGTCTACCTTTGGTCACAATGTAGCCACCTGGGCCCACTCATCTCATCACGGCTTGTGCATTTCAGTGTTCCATGAAAAGCAGAACAGAGTCCTTTCTCTGCTTACTCCATCTTCACAGTGTAGCTCTTGCTTGGTCTAGCTCTTTTATTAGCTGACTCACTGCCTTCCAGCACCATCATCTCTGGTCACTCTACCATTCCCTTTGCTTTAGAGTGGCTCGCTCTCCTCTCTGCAGTTGAGGCTCCACCCATACTGAGTGGGCCTCATGGCTTCAGTGTGTCCACATTGCTCCAGCCCTTGATTGCCAGATGTGATTTTCCCTCAGCCCCTGATGTTCCTCCTTTTCCTCCTGCTAATTTTATTAATTCTTCCTGTTTCAGCTCAGCTAATTTTTTTTTTCTCCCAGAAACCTTCTCTGACTACTCGGGTACAAATTAGGATTTTATCTCAGGCCTTGTCCTAATTTCCTATATTTCTCCCATGACATAACTTCCTATCAGACATTGTTGGATTCACGCAAGCCCTCCTTTTCCTCACAAATAAATCATGTTTGCCTCCTGAGGTTCGTGGTCTCATCTCTCTTACTTAGCAGTCACGTCAGCACCTAGGATAGCTTCTGTCCTGTTCAAGCTCAGTAAACATTTATTGAATGAATAGATGAATTAGAACCTCTGATCCTATGCTGGGCTAGATTCACAGTGTTTAATGAAAAGAATGTAGGAAATATGGAGGGGTCCCATATCCCTGATGAGGCATGGGGACAGTGGTTCCAGTGGAGGCCAGTGGTGTGGGCACGTCTGTGCAGGGCTGGGACATGTTCTGTTCCACATGCATGTGTGAGATGAGAAATGAGGTCTGCTCACAGGAACACAAAGTGTCACCACCGTGGGGGGTCTTGGATACATTACAGGGGTGCTGAATTCTGGGCAAAGATGTTGGGACTATGCTTTGTAAAATGGCTCCTTGTCTTAAGGACGTGGTCCAGACCCATTGGCAGGCTGTGCTGGTGCCTGTGTATGCCTGTCCTCTGCAGCCTACTGCCATTCATTCCTAGGGCAGGATTTCACCAACACAACATACTCTTTTCTTGCTCGTTGACACCTAGACACGCCCACACCTGCACCCACTCTGAATAAGTCACTGACTCAAATGCAGCTGCATTCACTCTCTCATCCTTCCATACCTTTGCCCAGGCTACTTTTCCTGCCGACACAACCCTTCCTTCCCTCTTCTGCTTTCCTTGCACTCTCGTATCTCCCTGAGAATAGCCAGTCCTGCAGGGCTCAGGCTTTGTGCATCCTCAGTCAGACCTCCCTGCACCCCCTACATAGCAGCTCAGTTCCCTTCTGAAAGCCCATATCAACATAGATAATCACAGAGTTTTTAAACTCACAACTAGCCTGCATGAAGCCAAGACAGGTCCTTGCTCCTGCCTCTATTTGAAGCTGCCCAACCCAGGGAGTAGCCAGAGCGCCTACTGCAGGAGCTGCTCAGAAGAGGCTCATGAAAGAAAGAATGAATGAGCACATAAATAAGTAAAAGAGCTTGGAGCAAGGGCATAACGTGCGCAAGCAGAGATTTCAGGAAATAGATCTGATGAAAACATGCACCATGAACTGCAGGTGGGAGAGATGCAGAGGGACAGCTCAGCTTTGAGGCACTGGTGGATGTGGGTTAATGCAGGGTGCACTAGAGCAGTCTTGGTGGACAAATAGGTTCCAGGCATAGGAAACACTAAAAAGCTGACAAATTTAAAAAAGCCCTTATTTCACCATCAGAGAGTCTTTCCTCTGGCAATACAGGTTTCAGAGCTTTGTACTCCACCTCGCTCACTGCATCTAAGGTTGCACATCATGTAACACCGGCTCTGACTATTAGGAGAAGCATAAGGGACCTCAGGGCCCCTGGATCAGCCCTCAGAGGACAGACCAGGCTGCAAGACTCTGAGCAGAGCTGGCATGATCTGTGGAACAGATGAGCTTTTAAAAGATTCAAGTTTGGTTCAAAATTCACAACTCGTGAGTTCCAAATGGTTCTAAATTTGGCTGAATGCATTTTTCCTTTGCCGTGTGCCACCGAGCAAGACATAGTGACTTCATCGAGTTAGAAAAACAAAGGGCTATAATTGCCTCTGTGCAGAAATAAACCTGATGGGGACAAAAGGAGTGCACTGCAAATACTACAGAAGCAGACCCTTAATTTTGTGTATTTTCCACTCAAACAGCTTTCTCTGGCATCAACAACAAAACCATTCACTGGAAGAGCACCGCCAGTTACTGGCTTACTTATAAGCAAAGTGGCACTAAGTGAGTTATCTTTCAGCTTTGTTGAACAAGCAAATTATATAGTAAATTAAATCACATTTTACTGTTCAGTTGGTGTGGTGCAAATTAAGTAGTGCACTTTGATTCAACCTTGCATCTCCTGCATATTTCATAGCCTGGATGTTTCAGTGTCAATACGGAATAATTTAGCAGAGGACTTGTGTCGATTCTGTTTTCTTTGTTGTGTTTACAAGTTCATTGCAACCATCTCACCAGGGAGAGTGTTGGCTGGACACCAAAATGGCATGCTTTGTTTGGACAGAAGCTTTAGCTTCTGGTTAATTATTTAAGTGAATGATGGTTTCTTCCATTTTTTTTTTTCTTTCAGAGTCCTCCAAAAACCTAAAAAAGTTTCTACAAATATAGATGTGTTGCTGCTCAGTCTAAGGAAGACAAAGAGAGTGAATTCCTGGAGATAAGTAAGTGATCTCCAGGGAAGGATGCTAGCTCGATTGCTTTTGGGGATTGGTAAGATGAAAAGCAACTGGTCTGGAGTTCCTTAGACCTGGGCTGGAGCCTGGACTGAGAATGTTAATTGATTTGAAGTTCAGTTACTAAAAGAGGGTTATGAAGCTTGCATGAAATTATTTACGTTCCAAACAGCACAAAACAGGTACTCACTGAACTGCATTTGTATTATTACCAGGATCTCATTTTAATGATTGCTTGAAGTATTCTAAACACCAGTGCTAGATACCTATCTTCTCCTCTAGAAGAAAGTCTATGTCTCAGAGTGTCAGGTGTGGGTCAGCTGAGGTGATGAGGACAAACAGGAAGAATAGAAAGGATGGCGTTACTCCAGGCTTGTCAGAGGGAGACCCGATGACACTCCATGCAGATGCTCAGTGACAGGGTCATGTAGGCCAGCCCACGTTTTGGCATTTCTGACAAACGGGTCAATGCAGATGGAGTGTGAACTTACTCGGATGGATGTGTGGCGATGTTGTTCTGAGAAAGAAAGTGGCCTGCCATGAAGCTCTGTCACGGCAACAGCCACACACTGACAATGCCTCAAAACCTCTGCCAGGTGCAGCCTGGGACCCTCTGATTCTCCCACGTGTGCCCCTTGGGTGTGAAGAAAAGGCATTTCGCTCTCATCCTGAGGTGCACAAGCTGCTTACCTAGAGGCCAGTGTATGCTTCCTGCATATTTTTATGAAAACCTTCTCCAGTATTCCAGGGTTTTATATCAGCTACTACTAAGTAGAATCTTGTTTTAGTTAATTTTATATTTTGTTATTTGTTATTTCATTTTAAAGTCTCTTCACATTTCTTTTTTACTATGATTTTATTTATTTTATTTTTTATTTTTAAGTTGTTCTAAATAGTTATACATGACAGTAGAATGGATTTTGACACCATGTACACAAATGGAGCACAATGTCTTCCTCTGGCTGAACATGGTGCAGAGTCACACTGGCAGTGTAATCATACATTTATATAGGGTGATGATGTCTGTCTCATTCCACTATCCTTCCCTTTCCCTCACCCTCCCTCCCCTGACTCCCTTCTGCACAATCCAAAGTTCCTCCATTCTTCCCCACCCACTCATCCCCCATTATGGATCAGCATCCACTTATCAGAGAAAACATTCAGCCTTTGTGTTGGGGGGTTTGGTTTATTTCATTTGGCATGATATTCTCCAGCTCCATCCATTTACCTGCAACTGCTATAATTTTATTCATCTTTAAGGCTGAGTAATGTTCCATTGTGTATATGTACCACATTTTCTTTATCCATTCTTCTGTTGAAGGGCATCTAGGTTGGTTCCATAGTTTAGCAATTGTGAATTGAGCTGCTGTACATATTAATGTGGCTGTGTCACTGTAGTATGCTGGTTTTAATATATCTAAAGTAATTTTCTGGCCCATAAAAGAAAGGTGTTGATCTATGTTTTCTGCTGATCCAAATTGACTCTGAAAATAAATGTAGAATTTCCCATGATAAGGGAACTCCCATAGGAAGTCTTAGATCCTACTGCTGTGGCTACACCTATGTCTACATATTTCTTCATTGAATTGGATCACCACAAATGCTGGCTCAATCTTGCTGACATGGAACTGCCAGTGTCCAACCGTTCTTTTGACCTAAAACTATGATGATTTCCTGTGATTTTGTTTCTCCTCGTGGGGTGCCCCAGAGTCTTCCAACCTTGCATGGTTTTACAAAGAATGGGCAAAATTTAGTCCAATAAAATATCTTTCCAGGCATCTCAGTTCCATCCACTTTTCCACACTTCTACCCTGTCATTGGTGGTCCAGTGACTTCCTTGAGCCTTTGCCAATCAAATCAACACAACCTGCTTGTAACTTGGAAACTGCCAAGCTGAGATCTAATCATCTAGCACCCTCTGTTTAAAGCCTTGTATTGTCTTCTCAGTACTATAGGGTAAGTCCCAGAGCTCTGAGCACGTCCCACGATCCTTCCTACCCTGACAGCCATTCATCTGGTGGCCCCTTGCCATACCTAGCTCATGACTCCAGCCACACTGGCCTTCTGTGGCTGTGCTCCTCACAGTCTTCACTGCTCCTTGATCCTTTTCAAACATCATCCCTTCAGCCTGGGAGGCCCCTCTACCCCTCTTCCTTGCCCTCATTTCAGGTCAGGCTTTAGGACTCAGTTCAAGATGTTTTTTGTCTGGGAAACTCTTCTTGAAATCTTGGACTGAGACTGAACCACTTCTAAAAGGTCTTTGGAAACAGTGTACCTTTCCCTGTAGCAGTTGTCCTCTTGGGTTTTCATCTTTTTCTGGATGATTACTGGATGAAGATTTCCTTGCCCCATGTGGTTCCCAAAGGTAAACTCCTGTGTGATGTCAAGCCCTGTGTCCTCCCCAGTGCCTGGCCCTCTGTACCAATGATGTTTGTTGAATGTCTGTAGAAGGAAGTACAGGAGAGGGGTGAAGAGAGAGGAGACGCTGCCCTTTGGAGAGCTCAAGAATATGGTCCAGGCTTGCTCTTTCCTCCATGTTCTCAGTAAGTTTTCTAAGTTTCCTTTTTATCCATGAGAAAGATTAGCCAACAGTGTAGCAGGAGGCTGCGCTAAGATCTATAGTTATGAAATTTTCTGGGACAAGCAAGAATTCCTACGCCCATGATGAGCTGTTATCTTGCAGTCAGATAGCTCGCTGGTTGACTTTGACCCCATCCTCCTGTCAGGATTTCTGCAATAGTCCCACTTCCCCACAGTTGGGTGTCTGAGAGTAAATTCTAGGAAACTCAGGGTACTGTTAATTCAATAATCCTCTCTGTGACTATTTCAACAAATGAAGAATGACCTGACCTTCACAACAGGAAGTTGGTTCCACAAGGACGTTTTGTTTTGTTACAAAGACGAAAAAGGTTAAGTTTGCTTGGTTGAAGTTTGAGGTTTCCTTCTGCTTTGTCTTGCTCTGTAAATATTAGCAGCTGTGGACTCTGCCTTGCACGTATGGCATTTCTAATGAACACAAGCTTGTCTGTGTTGGGTGGCCTTAATGACGGGAGAGGAACTCCTGCAGTGGGAAAGTCAGTGTCTGAAAACTGTGGTAGACTCTCAAGAACAGTGAAAGATAATCAAGGGAGAACAAGTGCCCAGGTGTTTAAGAAAATTGACACCAGGCTGGTAGAAACTCCTGGGAGGAGTCAAAGTTCATAGACAAAATACAGTATAAACCCAAGACTCGTGCTCCTCTAGCTTTATAATGTGTTCATTTTATAATACTAGTTCAAGATTATTTTAAATGTTTATTCTTAGTTTGTTTATTCCATCATTGTGTCTTATACACAATGTGTATCAGAATACACATTTCGTGCATAAAACTCTATGATCTAAGAGTTAACAGACTATTTGTTTTTTCAAAAATCAGGTTTACTGAGGTATAATTTAAATACAGTGAATTCTACTTCTTGTAGGCTTGAAATTTTAAGAATTTGGACAAATATATGAAATCATGTAACACCAAAACAGTCAAGATGCTGAATATTTCCATCAGCCCATGAAGCTTCCTTTTGTCTACTGGCTAGTTCTCTACACCAGGAAGCATGGTCTCAGCACTGGGACAGCAGGGATGCCACCTCCACCGGTGACCAGGAGGTGCCTCATTTTCCCACGGTATTTTCTCCTATGACCAAGCACAATGACTCCTAAGATGGTGACACTCAAGATACCTTTCATTCAATAGCAACATTACCAATGGCTGTCATGAAGCACACATGGACTACGCTTTGGGCATTCTGCATATGTTATTATAGTAATTACACAAACATTTATTGGGTACCTATTATGTTCTGCATACTGATGTTGCCATAATTCACACAGCACAGCCTGTGCATGCAAGGAATCAAAGGGCTACTGGGGGTTGATAGACCAGTCTGTTCCCATCAGGTATCAATGAGGTGGCTCTCATCAGCCATCTCCCCTGCCCTGTGACTTATGATGGAACTGAGAGATGGGAAGGGTGGAGTCCGTTCTATAATCCTACATGCGTGAACTGAGACTTCAATCTACATCTCTCTGACTCCCAAACTCTTCTGTGTCACGATGCTTTCATTCAGCCAATGATATATCAAATTAAAATGGTAGGCCAGCCATGTGTTAAAAGAAATAAACATTACACTCAATGCTTTGTGCCACCTCACAGCCAAATAGAGAAAAATTGTGTACCAAGGAGGGTGATAGACAGACCCTTTGGCCTTGGTGTGAGGTTTTGCTGGGACATGGAAATCTCAGTGCTAAAACTATGAAAGTCAACTAGGATGACAGGCAGTTAAGAGAACAAGACGAGAGGAAGGAAGGTGGAAGATCAAAGTTGCCTGATGCTATGGTAGTTTCAATTTTGTCTTGAAAGATATAAGAAAGCCTTACAGCATATCACTCCAAAGGCAGTAGTGTGTCCATAACTGAGCATCTATCAAACACAACAAAAGAAACTTGTCTCTTTCTCACAAGACAGTTCTCACTCTTTGCCATGAATAGTATCAACAGCAAAGAAGAGCTCGTTTAGTCATTATTCCAACCCTGAGTCTACCTGACAACTTTAAGAAATAAGAGTGGTAGAAACAAATGGAGCTTGTCACTGTTGTCTGTGTCACTGTGTGTGACAGACTGAGGGAAAAGTAGAGATTTTAAAAATGAGAGGACAGCTGGTTAATAATATTTTAAGATTCTAAAAAAGAGTAGCACTATTCTTTCATTCACTCAATCGACCTTGCTCTCTTGAATACTATGAGCTTGGTGCAATGAATACTGTATTAAGGTATGTCCCCTGACTTCAGGAGCAGACAGAGCCATTCCAGAATTCAATGAATAATTACCAAGTAGAGTGGCAGGTGCTAAAACACAAGCAGTGTTTATGGAGTACCAGCCATATGGATAGCTCTACAGGTTACATAACACAAAGCCCAAGACTAACCCTCGAGGGCCTGAGAGCTTGGTTGGAAGACAACTTTCCTTTGTATGAAACAGAGAAGTACTGCACAGATAGTACTACAACCTAAAAAGTATGCAAACACCAATAGTGAACAAGCCAAGCACGAGGATTTGTGTGTGCATAACTTATGTGTGTGTATCCTTATATATCCTATAATGTTATATGTACATACATATGATAAGCCATGTGTGTATGTTAGGACTTTTTCACTGAAAGTATAATATACAGCCAGGCACGGTGGCACACGCCTGTAATCCCAGCACATTGGGAGGCTGAGAAAGGAGAATCACAAGCCTCAGCAATGGCGAGGCACTAAGCAACTCAGTGAGACCCTGTCTCTACATAAAACACAAAATAGGGCTGGGGATGTGGCTCAGTAGTCGAGTGCCCCTGAGTTCAATCCCCAGTACCAAAAAAAAAAAAAAAAAAAAACTATGAAAAAGAAAAACAGGAAGAAAAACAGGAAGTAGATTTCTCACCTTATAGTCCCAGAGCCTGGAGGTGTGGGGTCCAGGTGTGGGGAGCAACTTGGTCCCTTTGGAACCTGTGGTGTCCTCTGCAGCTGCTCCTCCGGGACCCATCCACAGCCCTCCCTGTGCCTTTTCCCCCTTCCTGCTCACAGCCTGTTCCCCACAGGAGTCGGTTTCCTCACAGGGCCATCTTCCTTTAAGGACACCAGTCATATCATATTAGCTGATCATCCTATTCCTGTGTTATTTTTTTATTTATAAATTTTTATTAGTGAATTGTGGGTATACAGAATCGTGGGGCTCATATTGACACATCCATAAATGCACATGACATAATTTGCTCCATTTCAATCCCCAGCACTTATCTTCCCTCCCTACTTCCTCCCTCTGATCCCCTTCCTCTACTCTGTTGGCATTCCTTCTATTAATGCATTTGTTTGATCTTAAATACTCATATCTGCAAGGACCCTGTTTCCAAAAAAGGTCCCAGGCTGATCATTTCAATGTGTCTTTTTGAGGACTTACAATTCAACTCATAATGTTTTCCTTTACCATGGAACTTGGATTCTTCTTTTGGGTTTGATGGGGTTGTCTTAGGCCATATGTTCACTTTTGGAGCAGTAATAAGCAGTCAGAAATATGCTGCTTATATTGGTTTAGACTAATTGGGATCCCTTTCTAGAACAGAGAACGAGCTGAGTCTCTGAAAAAAAATAGAACTTTCTTAAAATTCTGTACAAAGGGAGAAAGATAGAGGGAATGTATGTTGAATAAATGATCAGAGTTTGCTGTAATATATAACTAAGTATTTCTGTGTGTGTGTGTGTGTTGTTTGCACACATGTGAGAGAGATCTGCCTAAGCTTTGCCTTCAAAAGAGACATGATCTTCATTTGTCCAGATAGTAAACAAATATGCCCTTAAAGGGAAATATATCTTTTTTATTCCTCCAAGGCTTTTTATGTTTTAATACAAAAAGAGTTGAAATGACTGTCTGGACCTAAAATATCATTCACGCCTTTGCTCAGATATGCAAAAGTATGAGAGGCTATGAACAATTGTCATCCAACGGTTTAGAACATTTCCCATTATGATTCTGCTGTCTCATGATATGCTTAATTTTAGAAGTCTAGAAATCCATTGGCAAGTTCATATATTCCAAACAAGTATATTGCAACCAGTAAACAGTGACGAGTTCCTTTCTTTTTATGATTTTGTTTACTGGCCAGAAAATAGTTTTCTCATGGTCTTTGAGATGCAGTTATTTAAGTTAAAATCAGTATGCTTTTCTTCTTAACTTTTTTTTTCTATAAAAATATCCTTATTTGTTGTACTGGCACATAATTGATATTTCTTGGATGAATGAATGAATGTTGAGATTTCAGATAATTCAAATTCAACGTTTGCTTCAGTTTGAACTTTCCCAACTTACTCTGAATTTTTATACATTATATCACTTGTGTGGTAATTTACTTGAGAATACTTTAGCACAAATGATTTAAGGTGTTTGTGTATCTGTACACACACATACGTATGCAGATTAACCTTAATTTACAATTTAGTGCTAGTGACTTTGTAGGTAGTGCTGAATCAGAAAGCAGCCACCCATACTGGCTATTTGCAAGTGTTCAGATATCATGGAATTTATAGAAGAGGAAGGCTTACTTAGCATAAGATATATTAGAAATAATTTTCGTTGGTGAAGTGAGTCGTGCTCAAGATCCATGGCTGGTGAGTCAGGCATTACAACCTGCAGCGCCCTGCCTGAGGGACGGATAAAGATCCAGCCACCTAATGGCCTATGGCCTCAGAAAGCTTTAGCTCCTCATGGTGTCTCACGTGTTAAAGGCCTCTCTGCTGATTGATATGATCTGGCTTTATCCTCCATAAAATTACTGGTGCACCAATTTTAAAACCTCAGGTAATTCTTTTCTTTTAAGCAGTGCTTGCTAGAGTACCTGATGTTGCAAGCAAATCCTTCATAAGAATCATTTGAGCCACTACATTTCCTGTTAAACACTGAGAAGGATTTGTCCTGAGATCAATTTCTATTGTTCATATGGCCTCATGACCACCTTTTTAGGAAGGAAATGTCTAGCTCCCACCTGTCTCTGGCTGTAGGAGACCACCTTGATATTTATCAGAAGATCATAATGATGGCTCAGTAATCAGTTTATGACATCACATCTCTTCAAAGTCCCCCTCAGACATCGGTATGGCAATCATCAGTCTTTCCACCTGACATTAGTTTTGGGGTCCACAGATATCAAGAGTAGTGGACAGCAGTAGTCCTCACGGACATGCTTGTAGAACATTCCAGCAGCAGGCAACTGAAGGGTGCTCTTCTTTTGTCCTTCCCCATGGTTTCACTGGGCTACTGTTTCCCTGTCTGGGAGTTGCATTTGTTCAATCACTCATTCTCCAAATATTTTTAGTGTTTTAAGTGTCAGGTAATGAACTACATGTTGAATCTACAGTGATGAACAGAAAACACATAAATACAGAGTACTAAGAAAGTGGGAGAGATCGGGAGGGAAAGCAATAATTACCCTAACGTCTATTATCTTCTGTTTATAAGAAACAGTTGCTCTTGTTATTTTCTTTTTCTATCAGAAAACTGTATTTTGCAGAGTGGGATCCTCCCCCTACATCTGATATTGCCCTGAAATTTGTATAACATGTTAAAAATGACTCCTTAGATCCAAATACTATTCTACAATACCAATATATTTGTTGTAAAGGTTCCAAATCATTTTCCAGTTTAAAACTTAAGCTTAGCCAACTATTACTTTTGAGAGACAGAAGCTAACAAGGTTTTAGGCAGACAGAGTTGTTTGCCCACACCCCCACAGGGCTGGATGTCATCTGCAGAGCTGTGCCACCTACATGTCCCTGAGGCCCCATGACCCAGTTTGCAATTGCAGCACGGCTTCTCGTGTCTCTAGAGCCCTCATCTTACCCTCAGAGTCCTAATTTTTCCTCTTGGGCTTGACTTGGCTTCTGGGTATCCAAAGCCAAGCTGCAGAGGAGGGAAGTAGACAGGGGCGGCTGGCGATAACAGGGGTGGCGTTCATAGAGGACATACAGGAGCCAGTTTTTTTTCAAGAGTTACCTGAAACATGAAGTCAAATGAGTGACTAGAATCTTCTGGAATAGATTCTATGTTTACATATTTCACTTGGCTTCTACATTTGTAAAATGCTGGAAATTTGTGTATTAGTTTGTTGAATAAAAATTTATTGAGTAATCAGTGTTGGACTTTCTGATTTTAAAACTCAAAGTATTTATTTGGGATATAGACTTGGAAGATCTGATCATGCTATTTCTGGTTTCAGGTGACATCTGAGGAATATTTGCTTCTTTGCCCTTTTTTGAAATTTATAGTTAACAACAAAAATTGAAAGTAAAAAATCCATCAGTAAAGGGAAACTACACTAAAATAAAATGATAATGAATATATTCCAAATGTAGAAACATTCATACATGCTGTCAACTGATATTACCTCCTTCAGGTCTTGAGCAGGGTGTTAATTTCTTATAAAATAAGTGTCACAGTCCCCAAAAGCCCATCCTATGACCCATTGATTAGACCCATGAGATACAGAAGAACAAAATGCGGGAATATTCTAACTGAAGCCATGTCTCATTTCATGGATCTGGAAGAAAGAAGATCTGGAAGGAAAGAGGTGTGTGTGCACACACGCACACTCTCACTCACATGCACTCACATGCATAATATGCACACCCAAATACACACACATACACACCTTTATACACACATACTACACACACACACATACACCATGGTTTTTCTGGAGGGAGCAAACTACTGCCTACAGGTTCAATTGAGTGCTTATATAAAACCCTTGAGCTCAGAATGGTTTTTCCAGGTCTAAATAGTTTAATTTTTTTTAAAGAATGTAAAAAAGATTGTATTCATCTCACAAAACCTGGAAGAGTTGCTCTCTCTCCCTTAGAAAAATACAATTTACTAACTTTTTAAAAAGGATGCCAAGGAATCCTGATGGAGGAAAATCAGTGCTACATAAGAGGAAGAGAGAACAATAACAGATCCCAACACAGAAATTCTAATTAAGGGCTTTTTATTGGAAGAATGAACATGACTAGAAACAATCAAACAGGCTTAAGAAAATTACACAAAATGAAGTGGAAAATAACAATGTTAAGTATTAGTGCAAACATTATAGACATGGGAATTAAGTAAAAATTAATGTATGAAATTGCAATAATAACTAAGACTAGGTAGCACTGTTCACATTTACTAATTCACTCAATTCTTAAGCAACCCTATGAAGTAGATTCTATCACCCTCACTTTATAGATGAAGGAAACGGAGAGATTAAGTACCTTTGAAGGCCATGTGCTGAGCAGGAAGTGAGATGTGACATCTGACCTCCAGTGGTTGAACCTAATGGTAGACTCCACTCTGATTCACTTCATGATGGTTGAAAGGAAAATTCAACCATAAAACAGGAACGAAAGAAAAAATTTTTTTTTTACAAAATAAAGATTTCAATCTTCAGATTGAAAGAAATCCTCACATTTCAATGTTGTGTTAAGGGATCAAGAGTGAAACAGAAAAGTTCAAAGGACCTACAAGGTGAAACCATCTGGTTGAATTCAAACTCCTGAGCACCTTCATGTGAAAAGTTGGGAGAGTATGCACACAAAGTGGGGGTGTCTTAAGTATAATAGGAACTGATAATCTCAATCATGAAGAATTCAGGGGATACAGAACCTTTGAGAAAAATGCCTGAGGATAAAATTTGCTCATCACAATGAAATGTAAAATGAACATGATTGATGGCAAGGTGGGGTTAATGGGAATATCAAAGTTATGTGAACAAAGTGATAATCTGCGGGAGATCACGTGCATGGGGTAAGCCCCAACACTATAAACAGAACAACTAGGAGAATGCAGGAGATTGAAATATTGCAAGAAGGAGGAGAAATTTAAGTTAAAACACAATTAAAATATTACACTCATTTACTAGGAGCACCTTAACATAACAACCACAAGGTGGGTGGCTTAAAGGATGGAGATGTTTCTAACAGTTGTGGATGCTGGAAGTCCGAGGTGTGTACAGGCTGGGTTTCTTCAGGGCCTCTCTCAATTCCTTGGAGATGGCTGACTTCTTGCTGTGAGTTCCCAGGGTCTTTCCTCTGTGCTGCTTGCTTCTGGTGTCTCTAGGTTGCCAATTTCCTCTTCTATGCAGACTCTGATTGGGTTCTAACTTAATCACCTTTTAAAGGCCCCATCTCCACGTGGACTTACATTCTGAGATCAGAGGAGTTATGTCTTCCAGATATGAATTTGGGGTAGGTATACTGAATCCATAACAAATGCCCTCATGCTTTACAGTGCTTTTACATTTTATAATGAATTTTAATCAGGAAAGTGATCTTTTTAAGAATTAAAAACTGTTCATCTCACACATATACATAAGCCTTTCTGAAATTTAATGATTCCTTACTTCGTTTGAATTTTTTTATTTTGCTAAATATAGGTAAATTTAAAACAATGCTTTTTATTAAAATATGGTTCTTGCATGTGGACATTTTTTGTAAAATTACTTCTGTTTACCCTTATTTATCTAAATATGAATATAAAGATAGCTAAAAATGATGTTTACTAATTATTGACAGAATTTTTTTGAGAAATGTTATTTGAAAAAAATTTTCTTTTCTACCATTTTCTTCTTGAAGTTTTGTTATTGTTATTTTCCCTGAAATATAACAATATAGTGAAAATAATATGGTTATTCAGGAATGATGAAAACATTCCACGTGGTACCTAACGGGTAGTCACTGATCATTGAGAAAGCAAAAATATAGAAATCACTGAGCTTTCCTTAGAAAATCAGGCTGGGAGGCTTTACAGGACAAATAAAGTTAGTTTGGATTTTAAGGGTTGAGAGTAAATTGTCCACATGCAAAAAGAGGTAGAGAATCTTTGACCAAAAAAAAAGTCATTTTATAAACAAAAAGTCTTGCAAAGACATGGGTGTTAGGATATGGATGACCTGGTGGGTACATTCAGGAATATGGTAAAAGATGAGGTCAAAAGTATGCATGTGTCGTAATACGGAGTTTGGTTTCAACTGATCACTGGGATTCTGTAGATAGGATCTGAAAATAAAAATAGAGATTTTTTTTTTCTATAAAAACTCTAATAGTAAACATTTAAGATTTTCTGGCGGTTTATGTCACAACTCCTTAGCTCTGCATTAGCAGCATGAAAGTGGCCACAGATGATGCCTAAATGAAAAGGCTGTGTTCCAAACAGTCGAGAAAACTTTATTTACAAAAAGAGAGTGGAATGGATTGTCTTGGTACCATAGTTTATCCCTCACTGTTGAAAAGGAAAGGAATGCTGTGCTCAGTTTTGTGTTTTAAATAGATGATTCAGGAAGTTTGTGAAGAGGATTATTTTCAAGAGAAACTAGAAATTCCACAAAAGTAGAAATTGGTAGGCCCACATGCATAACCTCATTCAATTTCCAGGCCACCACATTACTATTTAAACCTATGTTTGTCTCTCCTGTGGACTCTGGGGCATTTCAGGTCAGAGACTGTACCACATTCATTATTTTGTTCCTAGTGTGCTCTGATTTGGAGACTTGTACATGAAGGATGCTCATTAATATTTATATAGTTGATGAATGAATAAATTAGTGAGTAAATTGGTACCAATTGGCAATTTTTTTTAATATAACTGCCTTCTAAACTTCAGTGTTTACCATACCTGCCTTCCCAGTTTAGTCATATCAAAGTGCTCCTGTATTTATATAACATTTATATTTAAATTATTCCCTTTTAAACAACTTTAGAATACTTGAAAGGAGTTTTAAAACACTACAATACTTGGAAAACTAGTATCATGTGCCATATTTGTAAAATGAAATTGTACAGTTATAAAAATAAAACTAGCTCATAGCCACCTAAATTAATCTTTTATGTTACTACTTCAAAACATATTGATCCAATACAATACATTTGCTTTATAGATTAAAAATGTCGATCTAAGAAGTCACATGGCTGACTCAGAATGAGACTAGAGTTCCTGCAGGATATAGAAACCACTTTATGCTAAAAAGGGATTTAATGAGCAGAAATGGGTGATTACAGAATTCCTGGGTCCTAGACTGTGTCTTCAGGAATGACAGTGCTATCAATATTGTTGTACTAGCTCCCTATGGCTGATCTAAGAGATACATTTTTAAAAAATATTTTTTTCTACTTACACTCGATGCAGAAACTTCTACTGTGGTCATTAAAATCTGTGTGAGGATTTCTCTCCACCAGTAACTGAGTGTGCAGCAGACAACAGCTAGGTGTCCTCTAATTTAATTCTACTCTGACGCTCTCCCTAAATCATAGTGCCAGTCCTCAATCACTGAGAGTTCACTTCACAGAACTGCCCTGCTAAAGTGCTAGCTAATCTTAAGCAGGGGTTTGGACCTGTGCTTCTGACGGACTAGCTATTAAGTTGGAGATTGCATACTACTTCTTGGGTTTGAGTAATTCACTAAATTGGCTCACAGAACTCAGGGGAACACTTAGTTTACCCACTTATTTTAAAGGATATCAAAAGGACAGAGATGAACAGCCAGGTAGAAGAGAGAGATAGGGCAAGGCCTGTGGGAAGGGACTTGAGCTTCCGTGAGTTCTCTGGGAGACCCACACTTTAGGAACCTCCAGGAACCTCCACGGACTCAGCTCTCAGGAAGCTCTTCAGAACTTCCAAGTTTTATGGAGAATGCATTTTGTAGCCAAGATGGATTTAATCATTTATGACTGGTGACCAACTTCACCTTCAGCCTGTCTTTCATCTCCGGAGGTCAAGGGAGTGGAGATAGAAGTTCCAGCACTCCATACTGTCTTGGTCTTCCTGGTGACCAGCCCCTATCCTGAAGTTGAAAGGGTCAGGAGTCACCAGTGGTCTTCTAGTTAGCCTACAAAAGGCACTCCTCACTGGAGGGTCCCAAGATTTTAGGATGTCAGGAAACAGGGGGGAAGGAAGACCAAACAAATATTTCACAAAATCACAGCTGCTTAGGGGATTATACAAATTGTGTGCCTTAAAATCACATGAACTATCTTGCAGTTTGGATGTCAGAAGTCCAAAATGGGGATAAAATGACTAAAACTAAGGTGTTACCCAGGTGGTGTTCTTCTGGAGAATATAGCGAGAACGGTTTTCTGCCTTCTCTGCCTGCTAGAAACTGCTCACGTGTCATGGCTCACGGCTGCCTAGGACTGTGATATAGCTTGCTTCCCCTGTCACATTTCTTTCTTTGATTCTGAACCTTCTGTGTCCCCTCATGGTTATGGTGGATCCATTCAGATAAATTCAAGGTAACCTTCCCATCTCAAGGTCCTGCATTGAATTAGACCTGCAAAGTTCCTTTACTGTATAAGGTAATGTATTCGTGAGTTCTGGAGATAAAACCATGAAATTCTCAAGGTGGCAGGCATTATACTTGCCACACTGACTCACCAAGATGCATGATATTTACCTAGAATTGGGAAGTATTCCTTCCTCCTCTATATTCTGAAAGAATCTGTGTAGGATTGATATTATTACTTCCCAAAATTTTTAATAGAATTCTCAAGTGATGAGTTTTGGGTATGGACTTTGCTTTCCAATTTCCTTGATGTATGTATGGTTCTTTAGATGTTTTATTTATTCTTTAAGTCATTTTAGGAGTTTGCATCTTTAAAGGAATTCATTTCACCTAAGGCAATGAATTTATCTGCTTAAAGTTATTGTAATTTTTTAACCATTTTTTGAAGAGCTATAAATTTCTAGTGACATCTATTCGTAAGTGCACAATATCGTCATTTGTAGGCTTTGTGTCTCTTTTTCTCCTCTTGATAAGATTAGCTATGGGCTTATCAATGCTACTGATAGTTTCAAATAAGCAACTTTTGCCTTAATTGATTTTCTTAATTATTTTCTGCTTTCAGTTTTATTCCCTTTTATATTTTAGTTCTTTCCTTCGTTCTATCTATTCATCTATGGCATATGGAAACTAAAATAATTTATTTGAACTCTTTTCCTTCTAATATATTCATTCGTAGCTATATGTTTTTCTTTATGTGCTGTTTTAGTTGCCTTTCAATTACTTTCTTTATGTTGTTGTAATGAGTTCTTGCAAGTTCATGTTGCTTCAGACTCCACTTTGAATAAACTTGGAATTCCTCATAGCAGAATCAGGGCTCAGTCACTTTTGACACATTTTCTAGCTCTACTCCTCTTCCAGTTCCTCAATGTGGCTGATCCTGATAACTCCTCTTTAACACAACTTCTTGGTAACAGCTCCCTATGAGACAGCTGCATACAGCCTAAGTGACTGTGCTGTCCCTGCTCACACAGCCCACATGAACTCTCAGGTACGTCACTGTGGTCATCATGATGTCACCTCTGGGAACTCATGTCTACTTACTTAAAAGCCACTAGTTAAAACTCCCTGTGAGCTGTTTGGAAACATTCTGAAAGAAATGAATTTAATGGGATTATTGCCTTCCCCAGAGGTACTGGCTCCATGTTAGCTGACCGCTTGGTCACCCACTGTCTCTGGTCTTCCCTCCTCCCCTGCTCCCAGCTTCCCACCACAGTGTCTAGCCATAAGCATGCTCCCTCCCTGCTGCGGGTCAGCATACCTTCACCTTTCCAATCACAGTGGCCTTACATTGGAAGAGTGACACTGAGGCCCCAAGGGTGGAGTGCTGCGCACCTTTGTGATTTATGTTGCCTTGACATCCATTGTGAATATATCTTGGGATTTCTCACAGCAGAAGTGAGGCTCAGAAGGTTCCCAGTTCTGCCCCTTCTCCCAGTTCCTCCCTGAGGCTGGTAGTGATATCTCTGCCTCACCGGACTTCCTCCTGGTGACACACTCCTGAAGGACAGCTGCAGACAGCTTCCTTGCCTGGCCCCACTGACACAGCCCACCCACGTAAAGGCTGTAGGTATGTCACAGTGACCATCACTCAGTGGCTGAGTCCTAAAACCAATGCTGGCTTCCTTTAAAGCTACCCATGAAAACTGTCCATGGAAACCCTGTTTGGCTAACACCAAGACCCTTGGCTCCTGGGTCCATTTCTCTGTATGCTTTCATTCTCTGACCTCTCTGTGGGTGGTCTCCAGGTAAGCACTGTACCCTCTGTGATCTGTAAATAGTAACAAAAACTTTATTTCTTCCTTGTATCTCATAACTGAATGGGTGCCTAACACCTTAAAGATGCTAAATCAAAACAATTGCCTTTTTACTGTGATTCAACACAAATGATGAACCATGAACTTAATATTTTAATATCCAACTATATACAAGCACTGTTCTACATACTTTGAATATAGCAGTGAGCAAAGAACAGAAAATATTTTCCTTTCTGGAAGTCATAGCTAGCAGGTTAATTTAGATAAATGACAGAAAAAAAGAAAATAGTAAAGTAAAATCATGTAACTTTTAGGATATCAAGGATAACAGCTTTTTTGCAAATAGACATTCTAATGATCTTAATTGAGAAGTTAACCTTCCAGCAAGACTTGAGGGGATGAGCAGTTAGCTTTGTAGATTTATGGGTAACAAGAAGTCCAAGAACAGGGCAAAAGGGTGCCAAGTTCCCTGAAACAGACCTGCATGTGACAAACAGCAAGGATAGAAGTTGAACAAGGAGAGCATGAACTTCTGGTCTTTCCTCCACCGCTCCTAGATCAGCTCAAATAGATCTCACTTCCTGGAAGTCTCCAGATGAGGCCAGATTTCCTCCAGATACATTTTTTATCTTCTTGTGCCCTCCCTTTCCTGTCCTTATCCCAGTTTTGTAATTGTACATTCACATAATTCTTTGGGCAGATTCTTTGTATTCCCCCAGAACATGTGCACTCTGAGAACAAAGATTGTGTTGTGTTACTGCATATTCTTGAACGTAGAACAGTCTTGGACTCTGCTCATGTTCAGCAAATCCTTGCTTTCTGGTGAACTTAATGGGTGCTGCTTGGAGGGACACAGGCCTTCGTGCTTTCATACTTAAAAGCCTCCTGCCAGAGAGTGGAGTTTCCCATTTATGAGCTCTAGGTCTACAAAAGATTTTCTGGGCTCTGTTTTCTTCTATGTTGGAATGAAAAAAGGAATTAGGGGCTTTGAAACCAAACAATACAAACCTGTCCTGTATCACCTGTATTCCAAGAGTTATTAATAGATGTTAGGGTGAAAAAATCACTAGTAAGTAGATTTTTTTTTCTTAAAAATGTGTCACTCAAAATTAATGTAAGAAAGCATAATAAGTGTATTAGTATGATTCCTATTATAGGTGACAAGCAGTTTTTAACAAAACCTCAGGCATCCCTAAGAAATCCAAAGGTCACCTATCGAAGGGAATCCTGATTCATGAGCATCAACTTTGAACCTGCCCCCAGATGTAGTGCCTACAATGTGAGGGGCTCTGATCTACATTGGACATCTTATCTTACAGTTTCGCTTTATAGTTGTAATATATTCAATGCTATTGCAGATTGAACTTTTATACTGAGCACATCTATTTCTCTGTAACTGTTATTAAAAGTCACTTTAAATAAAAAGTGTGTATTGCTTTATATTACATGCTTTTTGTGTTCCAAGAATATGGGGTAATTTCAAAAGTTTCCTTAGATCAAATGTCATGGGAAAATGCCAGACACATTCATGTTTTAGATCAGGAAATAGAGGTGCACAGAATCTAGCTCATTCTTTCATTGAACAATTTCACATTTTCTTCTCAACACATTGTATTGCCAATGTTTGTTGAAAGGCTTTGTGTTTCTCCTTTTAATAGTAGTCACGCCAGGGTAGGGAGTGGCCAGAGCCTGTCCTTGTCCCTCTAAAACCCAGAATTGTCTGAGCCTTTTAGGAGTTTGCAATGTAGGATTAAAAACAAAGCCCACTAGGCTTTCCAGTCTTTTTCATATTAGGTCTAAATCTGTGGGAACATCTTTTCAATTTTTCTCATAGACTCTCTAAGCATATTATGATATACTTGCATGTGTTTATATATTGTATAGTTTTAGCATATACATATATACATATATAAATATAAACACATGCTCCTATGTAAGCATATTTACAGATACACAGATATTCATCAGTTTTGTAGCTCTGTTTTTCTGCCATGGTTATTTCCTTAGGGTAAATTTCTAGAAATGATGATGTTAAGTTAAAAGAGAAAGCTAAAAGCAAAATAGGTCTTTGATATATATCTCCACCATATAGTGCAATGTTTGTTTCTTTACATCTTTGTTGGTATTGAATCATCTCATTTTCCTTTTAAAATCATTATAGTTTGCTAAATAAAAAAAGATCTCTTTTGTTAGAAAAAGGGAAACTCGTGCACTGTTGGTGGGAATACAAATCAGTACAGCCATTTTGGAAAATAGCAAAGAGGCTCTTCAAGATGTTAAAATGGTACTTCTGTAGGATCCAGCAAGCCCACTACTGACGTAGGGGGGAACTGGACTGTTCAAGGGCCTCTGCATTTCTTCCTTTTTGCCCCAGACCTTTCCTGTTTGTCCACCTGAGAATGAAGGGAAGTGCTTGTAAGTTTAAGGCTACTTTGCTCACTCCCTATAGTTTAGAGACCTTCCTCATTTTCCATGATGTAATTTTCATATTGGCTTCCCACATCGGACATGTAACACTGCAGAAGAAAATAAGATCCTCTGGACAATAATGATACAGGGAAATCCCATAAAATTACACATAAGAAGTTAGAGTGATATTACATTTTTAACAGAAAGTGTAAAAAAAGTCCACACATTCTCAAAACTCAGTTTCAGTTAAATGTTATTCTTCCTTGGCTACAGCATAGTGAAAATGCACTTTAAAACATGTTTCAACATTTCCTATGAAGAAATCTGTTCCCTCCCCAAGCCTCTAATTTCTTCCGTATAGAGGGATTTGACTCAAGTATTCTTTATACAAAACTTTAAAAACTTTTTTTAAACATTAAATTAAAAAATAGACATAAATAAAAACATTAAAATTGTACATATTAATGGAATACATTGTGATTTTCTACACATATGCATTGTGTAATTTTTCAATTAAACATATCTAGTTCCTCATTTATTATTTCTTTTTTTGAAATTTTTTAAAAATTTCCTTTTTAGTTGTCCATGGACCTTCATTTTACTTTATTTATATGCAGTGCTGAGAATCAAACCCAGTGTTTCACACATGCTAGACAAGCACTCTACCACTAAGCTATGACCTCAGCCCCTTATTATTTCTTTATGGTGAAAACATTCAAGATCTTTTCCTCTTGATGTTTTGAGATGTATAGTCCATTATTGTTATCTATGGCCACCCTAGTGTGCCATAGGAAACCAGAAGGTCTCAATCCTATGTAACTGTGACTTAGTACTTGTCTGTCAACATTTCTGCTTCCCCTGTCCCCCCATCCTCCCTGGCTCTGATAAGCATTATTCTAATTATTCTACTCTTGACTTCTATGAGATAATTACTGATATTCCACATATGAGTGAGATTGTGCAGTATGTGCCTCTTTGTATTCTGCTTATTTTACTTAATGTAATGATCTCCAGTTCCCTCCACATGGTCAAAAGTGATTTCATTCATTTTATGGCTGAATAGTTTTCCATTGACTATATGTGTCACATTTTCTTTATCTATTAGTTGATGAGCATTTAAATTGATTCCAGATCTTGGCTGTTATAAATATTGCTTACCTAATTTTATCAAGTAAAGTCATTACATTTTGGGCATGTATGTTCCAATGCCTAACCACCTACCCTGACTGACATCTCTCTGCAGAGGCTATCAAACACTATGCCCTGCAGGACACAGTCACTGAATGAAAATTTCATTGGATGCCTCAAATTTAAGATGAAGAGCTCAGGCAATAGCAAAATTTAGAATTCCCCACATATCGCCCAGCTCTATGGCTTGCATTCTCTTTATATCTTAAGGTTTTTGCTGAAACAACCCTACCAAAGGTTGAGACAATTAAGTTCCACAGGAAAGACAACCTGAGAAAAGTTCACTTCCTGGTAGGGCTAACTGAATAATCATTTACCTGTTTCCCATTGTTCTGAATATCAACTTTTATTTACCATTGTCTTCTTTAATGCCTCCCAATGTATTTACCCTGATTGCTTCACCCCTTTTCAAGCTTACTGTGGTAGCTCAAGTGTCTGATCTGTGCCTGTCTCCTGACTGACTTGACCTGTTTCTTTCCATAACATCCTGACACCATTTTCTCAACCTCTATCAACACCATGTCCTCCAACCTCTAGAAATCAGCTAAGTAGTCCAATCCCTGTCAGAGTCATACTTTCTGATATGACATTGAACTTGGACCTCCACAAAGCATACAAAAACTAGGAAAATTTTTCTCTAATAAATGTCACCTGTGAAAATAGAGGGATACAGCACAAATACAGAAGAATGAACATCAGGAACTGAATGGGGTGGCTGAGGACATAAAATCCCATTCCTTCATCCCATTTCTTTGTTTCTTCTTATGCAGCTGGAGAACCTGGGGCCCAGAAGACCTTGGTGACTTGTCTAAGATCTCATTGTAGACACTGGGTGGCAATTCAAGTGGTAGCTGTCTGCAGAATAAACCTGGAGAGAACTGTGGGTTTTCATTTTAAGGACAGGAATATACATAAGCACTCCCTGTCATTTACCTGGGTACATTAAATACATTAAATATTGTGTTTCCACCAGAAAGGGTTATTATTCTCCTTTATAAAAGGAAGAAATTGAGGCTGGGTAACTAACTGATATTAAGAAACTGTTACAAACATTTTGCAAAAAGCTTTGTGTGGATTTAAATTCATCTCTGTCTGAACTCCAAATCCTCTGTTTTTTTCTCCAAAATGATGTCAGAATCTGTTTCATGAAGATGAATGGCACATTTTTCTCAATATTAGAAAAGAATGAGGCCTTACCCAATCTTTACGATAGTTTCAATATAATAAATCTTTTCTTCATTGTATTTAATTCTCTAATTCAGCCAATTTATTGATCATGGGTCACAGAGATTAATAAAATAATCTTTCACCTCAGGAAACTGATGACATCAATGAGAAAAGATACAGAAATAATAAGTACAGTAACTTAGCCTAACTTAGGATTCTGAATTCCATTAGTTCATTGAAATTATATCAGATTCCAAAGCAATGTATGATGATTTTTCTCTATAATTAGCGAGTGTATGCATATGACCATTTTAAAATTTATTTATATCGGTTTCCTTTTTTATTCCAAATGAGGAACATATTGTATGGCATGAGTTTTGCAATTCTAAGACCTATTGACAGCTTGCCTACTTTCATTGCTTAGAGAATGTGTGACTTTGGGCAAATAATCTAGAAATCTTGGGCCTTGGCTTCCTGAGCCAGTTAGAAATGTTGGGCCTTCGTTTCTTCTGAAGTTAATTGTGCATCTCTTGTCAAAATCCTAGTTCTGTTGAGTGAATAGGTGAAATGATCAAACGCAACTGGAGGACTTTACATTGCAAAAGAGAGCATTGTGTTTTTACAAGTGTTTCATATATTGACTTGAAAAGCTTATAGAGTCCAGGGAAAACCACTAACCATAACACAGGAGTTCTTGTAAAACTAAATTGTAATGACAGAATCATTCCTTTCTCAAAAATGGAATTTGGAAGAGGCAAATCAGAGCAGAATTTCTCTAGACTTGTTATGTTGTTGTCAGTTGGGATAGTGGAAATATAAGACACAAGAATTATAAAGAACATAGTCCAAACAAGTGAGTTTGGGGATGAATGTCAAAGCAGGAGTGTTTGGAAAAGGTGAAGAGAAAAGTGAAAGCTGATGGAAGAAATTAGAAGGATGCTTAGGATGTTAACGAACAAGCCCACTTCCAGAGGGTCATTCCAGTGTCAGGCACCATAATATGGTTATTAAGGAAGCCTATGCTGTGTTATCAAAGGCAATAACAAACCTGCCTTTTAACCTGGGAAACAAGAGAAAAGAGCTGGGCTCTCCTCGCTTTCCTGAAAGTTCAAGTGATTGCCACTTAATCTGGTCATCATGAGAATGTCTTAGCTGCTGACTCACGGTCACTTGGATTCTTCAGCTTTTGCAGGACCCAGGTTTGGAGAGTGAAAAACCCAGACTTTGGTACAGAGAGGCCATGGAGGAAAGAAACCCAAGATGCTCTGATCCTCACTGCGTAGAAGTTACATCTTCGAGAGAAATTTCTCTGCTCAGTAGAGAGCGCGCCACGCAAGGGAGCTGCCTTCTGTGAAATCACGAATCATGTAACCTGTTCCAGGAAGCAAGGGCTCTCCTTAGCCCTTCTCCACAACTTCTCCCTTCCCTGTTTTTGTTTAGAGCTAACATTACTCACTGAACAGATGCACTCCATCTCTTTGGGGTTTGGATTCATGAGCTCTAAAGGCCAAGACTGATTGGCTTCTACTGTGTTCATTCTCTGGGGTGAGGAACGGGTGGAGGAAAGACCTTTCTGACCCAGCTAACTGACTTTCTGGAGAGGCACCGAGTCCTGGACTCCCTAAAATGCTGTTCTATGGATTCCAGAGCGATCAGGTAGCACTCTACCGCTCAAGAGTCTGCTAATGTCTGAGTCTCAGGGTAATTTTCTCATCTGTGAGGTTATAAGCTGCCAAAGCAGCCTCCCCAAATCCCCCTGGCTTCTGAAATTCTCTGAACAGAATGAGTGCACACCATTCCTCTTCACTTTTTCCATTCCTTCCCAGGCCTCCAGGAACATGAGTAGCTGCTCCCAGCTCTGTCTTGTGGGTCCCCAGCAGTTCCCTTGCCTCTTGCAGCCATCCCTGTCTACCTTTCCTCCACTTTGCCTTGCTCAGCTTTGTCGCCACAGGCTGATGACATGTCGTACTGCTGACCTCAGGGTCCCTCAGAGATATGATTTTCTCCCCTTCCACCCTTTTTAAAAATAAATATAGAAATTGAGATCTAAAGAGATTGTTTTTTCTTCAAAGATCCTAACACAATACAGAGTAATAGAATTACTCATATTTCCTCGGTGTTTGTCTTAGCCCTGAGGCTGCCAGGATGATGAAAGCAAAGTCAAACATACGTTTCTTTCCTTGCATGTCCAGCTTGCCAGCTGTTCTTCATCACAGCAAGTACCTGTTAAATTGGTGAAGCAATCAAGTGCTTGAATGAAGACCATTGATGCTTTAGTCTCATGATAAAATATCCTCAAATTTACACTGTTGCTACAACCTCTGAAGGAAATTACTGTTGCAGTAACACACAGAGTCAGAGAACTGGGGGGGAAGCATTTCTCATAGAAATTAGAGGCTGTGTCCTAGTTTTTGATGACTCCTGGTATAGTGTCCTGTGAAATTATTTTTATAAACCTCAGGCTGGGGTGATTATTTTGGTGGTACATCTTTTGGTCAAATGAGTCATTATCAGTCAGTAATATTAGGAGCATCAGTTTGCTTCATGTTTAGTACTTGGGAAGTATCAAGATGATTAAGGGGTTTTGGCTGCCTTAGTCTGGGAGAGACTCTCTGAATGAATGAATGAGTGAGGTGACAGGTGACATGGCTGTCCTCAAAGCTGAGCTTCACACCTGGGTCTCCTGGCTCCAAATGAAAGTTTTGAGGGTCCAGTGGGCATGTGCCAACACTCGGCGGGCCACGGTCCCCTCTCTGAGCAGAACACCTGGCTCTGTCTGCATGAGTCACCTCCCCACCCTTCCTCACTTGGCTGCTCTCCCTGCTCCGCTGTCACCCTTGCCAGAATCCCCTCCCCAGTGCACCTTTGTTCCTGCTGGGTTTTGTGCCTCCTAGGGGCAGGGAGCTCATCTCTGTTTACCCCTTCATCCCCAGGCCAGGCCCAAGGCTTCAAAGGTTGGGACCCTCTGTCCTGAAAGCTGTCAAGTTGCTGAATTATTTACTCCTGTACAATCTACGCAAACAGCCTAGCTGGCAAAGCTGGACACTTATTGCAAGAGGTCCATTTTGCAACCTATTCCCTGTGCGGGGCTCGCATGTGCTGTGTGGGCTGCCCCAGCAGATGGAGAGGAGCAGCATTCACAACTGATGGACACACCTTCCAGCCGAAGTGTGCCAGGCACAGGATGAAGGCAAGGGCATTTTTCCTGGCTTAACTGGACCTAATTGTCCTTGAGGCCCAGCCTCTGCAGCTGGATTAGCATGCTCAGCAAGAACTTTTCTCTGCCTGTGCTCACTTTTCTTATTATCTGGTGGGTGGCTGAGAGGGTGCAGACGGAAGTTTATGGCAAAGTGGCAGCGCACTGTTGTTGCCTTATTATGGTTTAATGGCCTTTTGTTTCGACTTCTCTTGCTTCTCATTGGAACTTTGATAGCACAGTAATAAAAAGGGAGACAGCCATTGATCCCCCTCGCATTGTTTTTTCCTTTTTTCAGTGAGTGTAAAGTCTACCAGGAAGTTTACTAGCTAAAGTATACTTGGCAAGCAAAGAAAAGCTGGTGGTCTAGAATGACTAGTACTATTTTTTTGTTTTGTTTTTGGTACTGGGAATTGAACCCAGGGGTGCTTTACCACTGACCTATATCTCCTTTTTTCCTATTTTTTATTGAGACAAGTTCTCACTAAGTTGCTGAGGCTGAACTTGAACTTGTGATCCTCCTGCCTCAGCCTCCTGATTTGTTGGGATATAGACCTGCACCACTGTGCCTGGCAAAGAATGGTTAGTACTATTCTAATTCTGGTGCTACAGCAGTGAGCAAGAGAGCAAATAATTCCTGCTCTCAAAAAGCTTATTATTGTTGCTTGTGTAACTTATAATACTTTGTAAAAATGTCTATGATTTATTGTTTCAGTTTAATCTTGGATTTTTCATCTTCCCTGTTTTTATTTCTGAACAACTACTAATTTTTATATTTTCATTATATGAGGGTGAGGGAATGTCTCCTGTTTCTAATAGTGTATAGGTCCTCAGCCCCTGGGCTTGAATCAGGAGCACAGTTGTTCTGTCTAGTTGACCTGGTCATCCTGATGACTGACTGGGTTGAATGTAGACATGTCAGCTGATGATGGATACTGACATACCAAGGAACAATGTGCTGGGAGAGTCTGGGAAGGGTTGCCTTATTCTTAAAGTGGAACACAAGAGGTGGTTGCTTGCTCGCTCTTTTTCCCATGTAGACAATGTCATGCCTTGTGGAATAGAGACCTGGGGATGGCCATCCTGGGCCAATAAAAACAAGCCACGCTGAAGATGCCAGAGAAAAGAACCTACATTCTTGTGATGACACCTGGCTTCTAACTTTGCTCACTTAGAGATTTCTCTACTGCCAGCTTCTTATTTTTTGAGAATATATCATTTCTCCCATTTTTGGACTGGGCTTCCTGCTGCTTTCAGCCATAACTCTATAAATTGTTATAGAGGTCAGGCTGTATTGTGCCCAGAGAGTGTGACCCAGGGGCCAGAAGCCTACACATGATCACATAGTAAATTGAACTGACTATGTGGGTCTCATGATCACTCTCACTTTACTCAAGTTGGCTGCTATAGCTAAAAAGTAACCATAGTTCATATGCCAATAGAGGCGTGAGTGGACTTAACAAATGTATATATAAAAACAAGACCTAAGGGAGATATGCCCACAGATGACAGTTGCCAACTCCTGTGGAAAGCCCATGGATTTTGAAATTATACCAGAGCTTCCTGAAGCACATCTCCGTTATTCTGGTTGTGTTTTACAGTACATATTTCAGCATTTGAATTGAGTTTATTTGGCCATTTTTAAGTCCCTTTTTCCTGTTAACATGTTATTTCCATGAAAGAAAGGTCTTGTTCTTATGTAACTACGTAAAATAGTGCTCAATAACTTAAGTATGCATCACTGAGATTCTTGGCTACCTCGATGCTGTAAGGGGAGAGAGGCTTCATCTCTTACACATCCCCATGGTTGTATTAATAGGAAATTTTCTACAAAAGTGGAGGTGTGCAAGTTCACACATGGCAGGGATAATGCAGTCTCCAGGAGCCAATGCCCCGGATCACTTAAAATCTCCATTTGCCACTCAGGTAAAGCTATGGAGGATGGCACTAACTGTACCAGTGCATCAGCACAGTTAAAAATGAATAGGTAGCTATTCACAGATCACACCTTGTCTCCTGGACAGTGATGAACTCTGGGATAGCAGGAAGATTTTTATGAATAATGTATCACACATCTTGTCTTGAAAACACCTACCTGGAATTCAGGAAGGTCCAGCTTGAGTTCAGTGCATGAACTTATTCAGCAATGGGTCAGCACACTTAATTAACTTAAACATGGAAAGGTGCATTCAGAGGACGGAGCCCTTAATTGAGCACCTGCTGTAGGCCCAGATGTCTACTTAGGGACATTTTAAACTTGCAAAAGCCTCCTTCTGAGTCATGCTTGCAGTAGCATTTTGCTCATGAGAGATGGAATCTCAGAAAAGTTAATTCGTTGACATGCAGGGCCTGGGGTGCAGCTGCCATTCACACAGTGGCCTTTGTTTCCAAAGCATGGACTCTTTTCAGAAGCACATACTTGGTAATCACCAAGCAAACTGCCCCAAAACCGGGTTTCAGGGAATGGCAGGCATTAAAGCCTGTTTCTCATGCCCTTCTCCTTGTCTCCCTCTTCACGTGGGGGATTTTCCACCCTTGGTCTGGCCAGTTGGTTCACCCAGCTTCATTGGAAGTTTGACAGCACAGCCTTCAAATGGGAGGCAGGCATTGATAAGCATCCATTCTTTTTTGTTCAATGAGTGCAAAGCCTACTAGGAAGCTTACTGTCTAAAACAAAATACACTTGGCAAAGAAAAAAAGAACGGATGGAAAATGTTTGTAGAGCAAAGAAAGGTCAATAAGTTCCAAGTACTAATTTTGGGTTGCACAACAAGTTTGTAATTCAAGCTATTTGTTCTGTGCACAGAGCTAAGAATCCAGAAAGTTCTACCTACACCCAGATAAGCAGAGTGGAAGTCACTCTGGCCCGCTCAGATTCAGGCACTAGATTAAAATTCAGCTCACATGAAATCATCCCCACTCTCCTACCCATGTGTCCTTCCTGAGATGAGCTATCTCTGACCTCATCAAATGCTAGCCCGTCACTTGGACGCTGGGTCACACTTGATTTTTCTGTGTAAGATATTTTGCTTTGTTGTTTTTCTCTGAAATTATCTCCTGTATGCCTTTATTAGAATTGATTTTTCCTTAACGATTTAGTAATGTGTTCTAATATTTCCCAGATTAAAAAGTAAAATAGTCCCAAGACTTTCACTGACACTCAGAACTTTCCCCACGGCTGCCCTATTTCTCTGCTTTGTCTTGCAGCAAAGGTCTTCAACAAACTTATTTGCTGAATTCGGTTTTTCACTTAAGGTCTCTATCTCACCACCACTGTTGTCTGAAGCCACTCTTCTAAAGGTTATTAACAATTTCTCTCTTGCCACATCCAAAGGTCAGCTCTTCAGCTATCTTTGAAGTCATCCTGCCAGCCACTCTCAGCAGCTGATAGCACATTGATCTATCTGGTTTTAGAATATTCCTCACTTGGCTTCAAGGACCCCACTGCTCCAGCTTTTAGGCTTCCTTCTGTCTCCTTTGCTTGGCAAGAAGACAATCCTCAATTCTCCCTTGAAGCAGTAAAGTCTGCAGAACTCTGTGGCCAGCTCTTCTTTCCACCTGGAGTTTCTTTCTTGGGGACTTTTATCCATACTGATGGCTCTGCAGATGAATTATGTATCAGTGACTTGAACTGTGACATCTTCCTTGGGTTCCAGGTTCAACACCTCCCCTTGACTTCTAATAACCATGTCAAATGCACCATAGCCAAAAGAAAATTCTTGATCCTTATGTTTCAAAATTCTTCCTCTAATCTCCCTCATCTTGGTAAATACTAACATGATTCATTCAGATACTCATATTTATAGGTTTTGTCAGTTAAATCTTCAAAATACAGCCCAGATGTGGCCACCTTTCACCACCCCTCTTGCTCCAATCCTTGCTCAAGCGTTTATTCCTTCTCCCCACACAGTAGCACAAAGAACCTCCCATTGGCCTCCCAGATGCATCCTGCTCACCTGCCTCCTCCACAAGGCTGTCCACCCTGTGTCAGGGTGATGGCATGAATTACGTCTCCCAAATATCTGTTGAAGAAGTCCTCCCCAGTGTCTCTCAGCATGTCACTACGTTCAGAGATAAGTTATTTAATGAGATGAGAAATTAAAATGAGGTCTGGCATGAGCCTTAGTCATATGTAATTAATGTCCCCATAGCAAGAGGTCATGGGGTGAAGATGCTCAGTGAAAACCCCTCGTGGGGACGTGGGGAGCGGGTGGCCATCTACCAGCTGAGGAGAGAGGTGTCTGGAGGAGGAAACCCTGCTGCACCCTGATCCCACACCTGCAGCCTGTGGACATGAGGAAGTAGACCTCTGTGGCTTCAGCCTCCAGTCTGTGGTACACTGTTCTGGCATCCCCAGACTAAGAACTGTCTTCAGCCAATGTAAACCACACAGTTCCACTCCTTTGTGTGAACTCTCCAGGGGCTTTTTACTACCCTTGGGGAAAATGCCCAGACTTCACCCTTTTCCCAAGTCCTGGGTGCTCAGTCTTACCTGCTTCTAACCCCCTCACGTTTGTCTGTCTGTTCTCTCAGTGTCTTCAGCCCTATCTGTCCTCTGGTGTCCCTCTAATACCTCCACACTTCCCCAGCCCCAAGTTCTTGGCGTTTTGTCTTGGTTCTGTGAATTCCCAGGACATTCCCCTCCATAGAGCTCACTCCTGTGCCTCACTCTGAATTCCCATGCCCTCCGAAAACTTTCCTGCCACCATTTCTAGAACATGTTCTCCAGTGGGACCTCCTGTCTCTCCACGTCATTTTACTCTGGCCTGTTTCTCCATAACACTTATCTCTGCCTGGTTCATGTATGTGTTTATTTTTTCCTCAGTCCCTCCCCATGGGAGATAGAATCTATATGAAAAGGAATGCTTGTTAGCTTATCAATTATTTCCCTGTATGTAAGCTCTTATATAATTGTGTCTAACAGTTCACCAGTGCCTACAACTGGGCCTGGCATACAGAAGGCGCATAACAAATATGAGCTGAATTAATTGATTCCTCTGTATTCAGTCCTGGCTCTGGGTAGCATTTGTGAATTTTCTTAGTTGTTTCACATAATCGTCTTACAGTGGTACTAGTTAGCTTTTATTACCTGCTTGCTGATACTAGGCATTCAGTCAACGTTACCTGATGTGCACTCTGGACTGCTGTATTCCAGGAAGAAATTACACTCCCCTAATTAGAGGAGTTGAGGATGGTGGGCTGTTACTTGCACTTTCACGGTGACAGGAAGACAGGCACTCGAGTCTCTGTGACTGCAAAGAACATCATCAGTGCCTGCCCTGCTGTGGGGCCACTGGTTGTTTGCTGGGTTGCCCTCTGCCTGTTCTGAGCCAGGGGTCTTTCACTGGCAGAAAACCGGAGGCTGTTCCCGGGGTCTATTCCTGGGAGAGCTGAGGGCCCAGCCTCTGGATTATGGAGACCTTCTTTTCTACAGATAACTTGGTGGCAAGTACAGATGGCAGCATAGGAGGGGCTTCAGGCCCATTTGCTTAAATATGCCCCCTGTTTTCACATCATCTGTACGAATTAGATATATTTCTAATTCTCACAAAAAATAAATTGTGACGCATTGATGGTCAGTGGCCCGTGTTTGCCCCCTGGCTTTCTTTATTTCTCCCTCTTTGACATACACACCCGTGCTCATGCTACTTGAAAGTCCGTTGTAGTCATAATAACAAATTCTAAGGTCCTTAAGGTCACCATGTCCTGTCTCCTCTCTGCCTCCTCACGGTTCCCTCACTTCCCCTCTTGGGCCTCCTCTTATATGCTACTTTTCCAGGAAACTTCTCTCATCCCAAGAATCTCTTTTTTCTTGTGGAACATTACATTTACAGTTATAACTCTATCAGTCATGACTGTTTTTGTTGCAAAAGATAGATTCCCAATTCCAACTAGTTTGGGAGTTAGGTCATGGGCGTTTACTGACTTCAGGCATTGCTGGATCTAGGTGCTCAATTGAAAATAGAAATTTTCTCCCTCTCTTTCTCTCTCCTTTCCCTATGTATAATGAATTCGTTATCTGAGAGGCTCTTTCAAGGTGGAAGGAAAGAGGGCAACTGGCTGTCCTAGATCCTCCTTATTTCCCTATTTTGTCTTTTTTCTTTTCTTTCTTTCTTTCTTTTTTTTTTGTACCGGGGATTGAACTCAGGGGCACCCGAACACTGAGCCACATCTCCAGCCCTATTTTGTGTTTTATGTAGAGACAGGGTTTCACTGAGCTGCTTAGCACCTCGCCCTTGCTGAGGCTGGCTTTGAACTTGTGATTCTCCTGTCTCAACCTCCCAAAGTGCTAGGATTACAGGCATGAACCACCGCTCCCAGCTCCTCCTTATTTTTTAATTTATAATCTTGGAGGAATTTTGGTATACCCAGGAGAAAATCAATATATACCTATATAAATTAAATATATTTTGGTCTCTGCTTTTTTTTTTCTGTGAAAGCCAAAGTTCGGGCGTGGATCAGACCTATTCAAACTTTGTGGAAGGATGAAAGTTGCAAGAAATAAAAACTAGGCAGCAATATGTACCCAGAATAAAATGCTATCCCATACTTCTGTATTTTTCTTTTATATCTCCCTTCCTAACAGGTTCTACTCCAGATGTCCTAGGGAAAGAAAGTGTCAGTCTTGCTTACATCTTTCCTCCAAATGCCTAGCATGCTCTCTAACAGGCATTAGAAACAACTATTGCAGAATAAATGAATTAACTCGATTATGACCATGTAACAAGTGGTCTTTGAAAGACATTTCTAAATCCCTTGTGTTGTACAGAAGAAATAGAAATGAGGCCTCTGATTCTATCTTGATGAGATAACTTCTTACCATTCCACAGCGAGGAAACTGAGGCTGCCCGGCCTTATTCCCAGCCTGGACCATGCCTTAACAGGTAATTCAAGCTTTGGTTGCTATCAGCCCATGGAATTTCTACAATAAAAAGATTTGGAGGAAGCAGTGGCTACAGTCAAATGTCACACACTGCATGAGATCCAGCTGGTAATATAAGGATTATTTGAGGTAGTAAAATTGAGGGTCACAGAAAAGATCAGTCCTCTGGCCAAGGCACTGACACACTTTAATGTGGGCTTTGAATTGGGGTCTGCAGTACTGCCTGCCCTCCTTGCGTGTCTATGTCTCCTCTAGGTCTGGCTCTGTCACCTTCCCCTGGACGTCGCCCCTCCTCTCCTGTTCCCTACAAGTCAGTCACTGCATACTGTCCCTTGCAAGGGTGTGTCGTGACAACCCTGAGGTTACCTCAGGTGGAGATGGAGAGTGGCCAACAGCCTCCAGCTCTCTGGAGGTGACTTGCAGTGTTTCACTGAATGTGGAATGAGCACATTAAGACTTTCAGGAGGGCCATGACTGTGCCAGCAAGCCTCAGCTTGCCAAGTGGTGGTGTGGGTGGCCACCTGTGTCCTCCACCTGCAGGCATTTGGTCAGCTGGAGCCATCTCTGCCAGAGTGCTGAGCAGAGCCTTGCAGCTTCCTCAGGGTGAGCAATGAAAATGTACTTCTGAGAATTACAGGGTCCTGGCATCCATGATAAAGGCCAGGCAAAACATTCACCAGAGTGCACCCCTTGATCGAAACCTGAGAAGGCTAGAGGCACTTACCATAGTCATATACCTGTCCAGTGACGGAGCTGCAATTAGAACCAAGTCCTTTTTAACTGCAGAATTTCTGTCCTCACCCATGTACAAAGCATGGCAGACTGAGATCTTGGGAAAGTAGAAACCACACAGAGCTGGGCTGTTTCCCTTGTTAACTCAAGCCCTGCGATTTGCCCATGCCGTGTGAAGTCCTGTTTGGTGGGGTAAGGGCTGGGGAAGCGGGAATGTGTGCTGCTATTGTTCCTGCAGGCGGCTTTGGGATATTTGTAGATATTATTCTCTGTGGTTGGAACAATGGGAGCTATTTTTCCACGATGGGCCTAGCTGACCCTGCAGCCAGCAATTTCCTGACTCTCAAACCCAGTGGGCCTGGGCCATTCAGGCAGGCCCCAGGCAGCCCGGGAACAGGGGGACGGATGCCTGCAGAAGTGGATTCATGTCCTTCCAAGCAGGAATTGTGAAAGTGCAGGCGCCAAGTTTAAGGCAAAGAGGACAGAGTCTGTCTTCCGTGCGCAGTGCATTTTCCATAAGGCCTCAACCTTCAACACATGGGAATGAGCTATGCTGCCTACACGCTGGACCTCATGGGAGAGTGTGGCTGGGAGGGAGACAGAGGAATTGAAAATCCAGTGCATACAGAAGTACCAATGTTGTTGCTTGGAGAAATGGGACTTGCCCTTGGTCTATTTTCAGGGGAGGCAGGATGTATAGAGGAAAGTATATTGAGTCCAGAGGCAGAAAGACACAAAGTTGCCTGTATCTGCCTCTGCCATGAACATTTTCTCTAAAATTTACCAACGGGAATAATTTGGAGGCTAAAAACCCCAAGCTTTCGGGCCCATTAGGATGACTGGACAGAAAAACAAGGGAGTAGGCCTTGTCTCCTCTACCTATGAATGGAAAACTCAAGATGTCCGGATAGCAGTGCTGACACCTTAGCATCACAAGGAACAACAGCAGATGGGGTTTAATTTGGACAAGGTTGTGTGGCCTGAACTCCTGGTCTTACAGGAAGACAGAGGTGAGAGGTGGGGCTCAAAAGAGCTAAAGGAGGCAAGGAAACTTCAGGGAGTTTAGGGAAGCAGAAAAAATACTGAACGACAATGTACTTCGAAATTGATGTTAGGTGAGCTACTACAGTACATGCACTAAGTCAGATAATCCTTCTAAATCATGTACAGAGTTGTGAAGTTCATAACATTGCCACAGGACCAGAGAGGTCAAGTCCAGGTTTCTTAAGAAATGAGTCACAGACTCTTCATCAAAGTCACTGGGGATGCTTGTTAACAGAAAACCTTGAAGCCTTTTCCAACCCCACTGAATCAGAATCTCTTGGGATGAAGCCAGGGGTTGATAGAATCATAAATTCCCTGGGTGGTTCCTATACACAATGCAGTAGAGAGTGAACCTCTCTTTAAGCATGATTTACATGTTGGGAATTACCTTATAAACCTGAAACACACACATTTCTTTGTCCTACGCAAGAGATAAAGATTTAATTATTATTAAATCACTGGGGCTGGCCACTGGTAACTATAATCTCCACAGATCATTTCTATAATCAATGCCATTCAAGACCCACTGATGCAGGGCCACATATATGACGATTACTGTTACCATATAAAATATAAGACATCTGTTCAAATGTGAATTTTAGGTAAACAATGAGTAAACTTTTTTTCTACATGCACGCTCCGCCTATAGTTTGGAACATGATCAGACTAAACACATTATTTGGTCAATCTGGCAAGCCTATACTTTGGTGTCTCCAACTCCAAAGCCCATCTCTTTCTCATAGTTCCATGGTGTGATTCCATCACTAAAGCCTCACAAAGGCACATCCCAATAAAATTAAATTAATGTGGCTGTTCAGATGCTGCTGGAGACATTATGTAAAGTGGGAATATCTTGGTAAGTCAATATCTTTCATTGGCTTTCCTTTTGCTGGTATAGCAAATTACCACACACTTAGTAGCTTAAAGCAACTCACATTTATTATTTTATATTTATGGGTCAAAAGTCCCACAGGGACTCACTAAGATAAATCTAGATATCTAGAAGTTCTAGGGAAGACCTTGTTTACTGTTTTTGCAACTTTGAGAGGCCTCTCGTGGGTTTTGGTCCATGGACGCTTTCTCTCTTCTCAAAGATGGCAACATTCCATCTCTCTGCCCGTGTTTCTAGAATTAATCACACTCTGACTACAGCCTGGAAAGGTTTTTCTCTTTAAGAATTGTTTGGCCCACATGCATAATCCACAATAATCCCCTCCGCACAAGGTCCAAATTCCTTATATCTTCAAAGTCCCCATTATGGGTAGAAATACATATTCACAAGTTCCAAGGATTAGGGCATCCACATCTTCTAGGGGTATAGAGAGTTATTAATATTTTATCTCCTAATTTATTTTAATTAAATAAAAAATAAGATTATCTGAAAACAACACAATATTATATGCTATTATAAGTAACCTCTTGAAACATACTATGATATTCTCAAAAACTCCTACTCAATGTTTTAACAGAAGTAAAGGGGAAGAATGGAAGTTGAAAGTTGGCTATTGCTTTTAGTCAACAAATGCTGAGGGTTACTCTATTCTAAGGATCTCAGATGTCCATTCATTTCATCCTCATCTGACAGCACAAAGAATGAGGTGCCAGGGCTACTATGCCCAGTCCATAGATGGCGAGGAAGCCTAGAAGAGCATATGTTACCCAAGTTCACCAGTTCAAAGTGTTGGGTGAAGGCTCCTAACACTATTTTGGTCATTCTGCCCTTGAGTTCATGTCACACCACTACATTTGGTGATAACTGAATAGGGCTCAGTGTACACTCAACTGTGGAAGAACACTTCTAAGTTTCTAAAAGAGTTAGTTTGAAAATAAAAAGCTCCCTACCAGTAGCAATTCTTTTTCTATTACTGTCATTTTTATTCTTCAATAAAGGCTCAGAGGACACAAAACCAAAAGAGCTGCTGATACATATCAATAGCTATTAATTTAAAATAGATATTCTTACTTACAGGCAATGACATCTATATTTCCTTGCTTAGTAACTTACTAACTTGATTCAATTTTTAAAATCGATGCATAATAATTGCACATCAGTAGTGCATTTTAAAAGCTGTGTGGTAAGGGAAATGTGACGCTAGAGAATTGCTACATCTTGGTTTAATCTAAACATTTCTTTTACTTTAGGATCTGGTTCAAGATATCGACCTGGCGGGATACCACAAATCTGTGTACAACTAAGGCAGGGCTTTGAGAAGGCTGGGGACCAGCCTGTGGGGTGGAGGTCCCAGGTAACTTTGACTGTAGTAGAGATTGTTAAGGCTGTGAGATCCTCCCTCATTGAGGCTGATGTTATCTAGAAAGACAGGAAAACCCTATCCAATGTTAAAACACTCTTTTCCATCAGAACAGCATAGCAGAACTTTAGAGAAGGACTTTAATCTTCCCAGAATTTCCCTATCCAAGAGCAGCACACACCTCCAATGCCAGTTTACTTCTCTAGCTATTGCACTATGTGCATTTACACAGCTGCTGAAAATCCCTTCTGGAATAGATGTTCCAAATCAAGTACCTGCTCTGTAGTGTCATAATCATTGAAAAGTGACAGTGGGGAAAAATTAAAGATGGAAAGCAGCACCCCTGAGTCAGTGTCTCGTCTTCGAGTTTGACTTCATCACAGAAGCACCTGGGTTTAAAAAAGATGAGGGATACCCAGTGAATTCTAAAGCTGTAATTAAGACATTGCTTCTCTTTCTGCTTCACTGTTTATTTCTTAATTGTTGCAAGCATTCCATCTGCCCCTGAAGATTCACTCTCAACCTGGTCCTCTTGATGGGGTTGCATGAGACTCTCCTGCGGAACTTGCATTGAATGAGTTCTTGCCATCTGGCTTTTCACTGGATTGGCTAAGGGATGCATCACCAGAAATGAGAGGTGAAAGGAGAGAGATGAGGGTATTGATTCTGGGGATCCCTCTGCCCAGTGCTGGCCAGGGTGCTGTTTTGGAACAGAGTCTCTTGCAGGCCAACTTCTCTTAAGCTTCAGCTCTATCTGGGTCCCCTATTAAGTCTGATTTGAAGCACATACTCTATTGTAAGCTTATTCCAGGTGCAGAAACTTGAGTGGAGAAGAAAAGAGGAGCACATTCTTCTTTCACAGAATTTATCAGAATAGAAGTCAGAACATAAACAAGCAAAAATTAAAATATAACTGATGGTGACTGATGTTATGAATAAAATGGAGTCAGGGAATGGGGGAGTGCTGGAGAGAGGAAAGTTGTGTATATTTTAAAAAGGTGCTCAGGAAAGACATGAACATGAGTGACATTGGCGTAAAAACGTGCTGAAGGTGAAGAAGCAGTTGTAAAGACACGGGAGGGAAGAGCCAGCCTGGTAGAAGGAGGAATGTAAGTAAAATCCAAAGTCAGCAGCATTCTTGGTGTGTCCCCCAAACAGCAAAAACCAGAATAGTGAGAGAGGGAAGAGTGGAGGTCAGAGAGGTCATGGGGACAGTTCATGTAGGGACCACTTTTATAATGACCGAACTGTGAAGCCCTGATGCTGAGGAATTATTTGATCTGAATTATCTTTTTTAAGAATTATTCTTGCTTCTGTACACAAAGCACTCCCTCCTGGTCCACGTGTGAAACAGACAGGTCAGGTGTTAACTGCAATAATTCAAAGATGGACCACGGTGGCTTGTGTCTGGGAGCAAAGGTGAAGCCTGGAATCTGGATATATGAAGAAAGTGGCCAACAGGAGTTGCACTGGATTGCATCTGAAGAGTGAAAGAAAAGAGTCAGGATGGCTCTGAAGATTTCAACCTGGCCCACTAGAAAAATTAAGTTGCCAATACCTGAAGTGCAGACATTTTTGTTAGCACAGGTGGGATGAGGAAGGAGAAATAGTAGAAAATCAACTGTAGATATGTCTTTTTCAGCCTTTGAGTGGCGATGTCAAGCAGGCAGTGTGCCTCAAGGCAGGGTTCATTGGAGGGCCTGGCTAAAGAGAGACATCCCTGAGTTGCTGGAAGAGGCATGGCATGTGAAACCTGGCTTGTGTTTTCCCCCTGGCAAGGCTAGGTGAAGGAAGGCCATGATCCTGGGCTTCTTAAGAAGTCCCAAGGATGAGGAAGAACAAAGTCAACTTCATAAAGGCCTCCCTGAAGGAAACCAGGACTATATGGTGACCCAAAAGTCAATTAAGGGAAATGACCAGGACAGGGAGCAATCTAGTGTCCAGATCCAGGGCTGATAGTACAAGCCAGGCCGACTGAGCGTCAAGCAGTATGGACTATGTGTGTGAGTGAACAGGGGCCATGTCTGTGGAGAAGTGGGGAAAAAATGAGTTCAAGAGGAAAGGATTTGGAGAGAGTGATGGTAGATCATACTCTGAAGAACTTTACTATAATTGGGGTACAAAAAAAACAGGGTGATAAGTGGAAGTTAAAATGCAGAATTGAGTAAGGATTTCTTTAATGAAAAATATTTTATATATGATTTTAATCAAACTGATCCAGAATGAAAGGGGAAATTGATGATGCAGGAAAGAAATGGACTGATTGCTGGTTACGTTCTCGGGTAGACATTAACATTGGATGGTAGAGCATTTGGCTCATTGAACTTGGTCCCGGGAAAATTACAGTTGAATTATTTAAAGCCTTCTCAGCAGATTAATGTAGGCCAATGATAAGAGATGATTCATATCCACTTTTGATGTATGTTAGGCTATTCATGAATATTTTTGCTGAGTGCAACAATGTATGGCTTCCTTTGCCTAAGAGGATACAAGGAAACTATGCAGGTGCATGACTCAATAGGATAAAGGGAAATGCTGGGTTAGAAGACCTTGTTCAGGGTTGAAGGAGGTCATCAGATTAGAAACTTCCTTTTTGATTCTGAACTGCCATCTGTTTTTCTGTCTATTACCCACTGAGCCCAGCTCTACAGTCACAGGTGTTGTGGTGGCACTTCAGTTTTATAAGAACTTTCATACGCTCTGGAGTTTTGTCTGTTTTGGGATACTCATTTAAATGTTTTGCTGATGTTATCTGTAGACTCTCTCGTTCTCCTTTGACCTCGTACCTGCTTGTCCCTAACACTGCCTATGTGTGGTCCTTGGAGATGACCTATGCTTCAGGATTGAGCTCACCCCCATTCTCATCACCCTTTCCCTGGACACCTCACTTCCATTATCATGGCCTGGTGCTGCATTCATGCTCTTGGTAGCCTTTTGGGATGAAAGATTTTACTACTCATCTTGGAGTGACAGCCATATGTTGAAACATTACCGTAAGGTAATTGCTCACATTAACTCACCTCACACTCCTAAATACCTTGTGGAGTATGCATAGTTAATATCCTGTTACTGAGGAGGACACTGAGACTCAGTAAATCTAATGACTGTGCTCAAATCCTACTGCTAGTAATCAACCACAACGTGCTAACATCTCACAGGTTCAGAAAGTGGGCTTTCACCATTACATTCACCCAGCATGTCTCAAAAGGTTGAATGTTTGTGGCTCAGATGACCAGGCAGGAGGAGATATAAACTGTGGTCATGCAGTGTGTTAGGGCATAGTTAATTCTCTTCTACAGGATTAGTTGTTCCAGAAACCCTCAAGGCCAGGAGCTTCCCTTGTCTCATTGGTGGATTTACTATTGTCTGAAGGAGCCAGAGAGCTGGACTGAATGAGGAAGTAGCCTCCTTAAAGGGCAGTGCTGTTCAGTTACTCATTGCTTCCCTCCTGTACCCCAGACGACACCCTGGTGCCGATGAGACACCTTCCTGCCCAAGGGTGTGTGTGAGAAACGGAACTTGAAGGAACTACAAGTCTGTACTCATGGGAATAGTTTCGGCCTCAGGTATCTGCTGAAAAGTCAGACTTTAAAATGGCATTTGGGGGATGGAAGCTTCTAGAGTGGTAGGTAAACTTGATATGACTGCAAGCAGAAAAAGGAAAAAAAAGAGAGGGTGGATCAAGACAATGGTCACAGGATGCCCAAGTAAAAATGATGGGGGCTGCATAGGATTTTAACAGAGCCCAGGAGATGAAGGGGCATTGAAGTTTACTCAAAAAGGAACATGATGTATTTGGAATTAACAAAAAAATAATTACTGCTTTACCTAATAGATATCATAGTAGATACTCCACCCCAACCTATCTGTGATCCCCCAACGTCATCTCCTCACTTTTCCTCATTGTCAACCATGTCACTGGGTTGCAGGTAAGGCTAAGGCAATGTTGCAAAGGCCGTGCAAATTACCCCTTGCACCATATTAATTTTAGATGGCAGAGCAAACTTTTGCTCTGAGACTTGGGAACAGCTCAGTATTAGCCTGTGGGTCTGAGCATTTGGAGGTGGATATAGGCCCCAATGGGATTAAAGATGCTCACTGAGGAAACCTGAAAACAAGTTAAGGGTATAGGCCCCAGATGAAGTCTTGGTACAAAAGGGATAAGCTAAGTCACTTGGCAGGGTAGGGTAACCCCAGAGCTCAACAGTTCAGCTTGCTAATGGGACACTGATGAGGTAGGTACTCAGGCAGAAGAGGAGGGAGGGAGGAGGTTGATGTTCAGTGAGTCCCCAGAGTTTGCTGGATAATGTCCTGGGTGCTTCACAGCTTCTGTTCTTTTTAAACATCACAATAACAGACCTGAAAAGGATTCATCCCAATAAGAAGTGGTGAACTCAACTGGAAAGGTGAAGTGACCTGCCCAGAGTCACTGGGATGGGAAACAATACTTAGCACTTTTTCCAGTTCAATAGCCTGGATGTTTTTCTATACATCCTTGGAAAGAGAGAGAGCATATAGCCTTGGAACATAAAGCCAGTTCTTGAAACTTGAAGCTGATCAACCTCTAGATAAGTCTTGGTTTGATGAGCCTAGATTCTTCACGTTTGACCAGGCCTCTTCCAGACCACTGGACATTCCAGCAAGGCCACTGAACTGACCCTCTGTGCTTTGGCTTACAGAAATGTCCTTCCCATGTCTAAGCTAATCAAAGTGAACTGTTATTTTAAGGACCACCTCCAAAGCAATTTTGTCTTGAGTCTTTCCCAGATTCTGTAAGGCTGAAGTTACCTCGGTGCTCCCACAAATACACCACTGTGCGTACCCTTCTGCCTCACCCTTGGCCGAACTGTGGTGCCTGGTCCACAGTTGTCTCCATCACATGGCCTTGAGGAATCCAGGAGTGATAATAAGAGCCAGGTTTCCTGATGGACCAGAGACAATAGCAAAAGGACCTCACTTCCTACATGACTACTTGCATGCTCAGCTTCCCCATCTGTAAAGTCAGGCCCAGATGAGGCTGTGCACATCTAGCACTCAGGATGGTGCTCGGCACGGAGAGTCCAGATGTGTCTCGTGCACCAAGGGTGTGAATTTTCTCCTTCATCTTGACCCTCCCTTCCTCCTTCTCACACTTTGTCTGACCCCAGGTCATGTGCTTTCATGTGTGCTCTTGAAGCTATCCCAGAACCTGGCAGAAAGGATCTCAAGCAAGGATGTCTGAATTGAGTCCAACATGCCACCAAACTTTTTGCGTCTCAAACAACTGACTCTCCTGCTTAGTGGAATTGTATATGATATAGGTAATTCAAGCTGTATTAGTTAGTTCGGTCTGCCATAGCAAAGTCCCACAGACTGAGAGACTGCAAGAACAGTCTGGAGTCGAGATAGTCCCAGATCAAGGAAAAGATAGAGTCGGTTCCACCTGAGGTTTCACTTCTTGCTCACAGATAGCTGTCTTCTCCCTGTGACTTCACGTGGTCAGACCTCTGTGTGTGGCTGTGTCCTAATCTCCTCCTTATAAAGACCCCAGTCATTTTGGATTAAAGTCCACACTTGTTACCTCATTTAAACTCCATTGGCCCTTTGAAGGCCTTATGTTTTATTGCAGTCAGGTTGAAGGAACTGGGTCTTGAAACTTCACAATATGAACCACGAGAGGACAGGATTCAACCCATGGCATAGGCTTCTGTGAAAACATTCAAAGCTGGAACCTTTTGCTGGAGCAGTAGGGACATGAAAGAGCTTTGGAGAGACTCAGAAAATTCCTCAGCTGCTTCATCCTCGAGTGGGGGCTCTACATGAAATTGGGCATGACTGTGGAGCTTCAGAAAACAGGCGGACACAGATTGAGCACAAGTAGAGACCCTGAGAAAGGCAGCAGAGCCAATGGAAGTAAGTTCTCCACCTGTCCTTCCAGGGGCTCTGACTATGATGGGGACAGTGGACTCTGAACTCAGAGAAAAATAAATTCCCACTCCAGCTCCAGCACAGCTGGGAACCAGCATCCACTATTTAATCTTCCTAGGGCTTTGTTTCCCATCTGTAAAATGAGTTCATGGTAAGACTTGCTGAGCAGGACTGTGAAAGTCTAATACGAGGGTGCACAGGAACCCGTGGTCGTAGTGCTGGACATACTCCAACTGCCCGACAAGGGAGAGTTATGGTATAACTAATGATAAAATCATAGCTCTCATTACATGATTAATGCAATTGTTATTATTTTAGAGGGAGCTTGCCTCTCTCCTGTCATGCAGAACCTCCACTTTTGCTATTGCTGTCCCTGATGGTGTGAAGGCTCTGTCAGGAAACACATGAGCCTAGGAGTGGGGCACACACAGGCCACCACACAGAGCCTCAATTGCAGACCAAGTGAGGCAGACAGGTGCTAGCGTGATTGGTTTCCAGGTGAGGGACTGAGGTGCCCGTGAGAGAAGTGACTTTCCAAGGGTTTCTCAGCTACTCTTGCAGAACTGGGATTTATTCTGGCGTCCTGATGCCTAGCAGGGAACATTGTTTTCAGTATGCCTTATTTCCTGAATTTCCATTTCTCCACCAGATTGTAGACCATTCAGGGACTGTGTGAGCTTAAGAATAGTTCAGAATTCAAATTTGTAATTCTGGGCTGTCTTTTATGAATCTGCCGTGTTGGACAAGTTGTTCAACCTCTGTGACTCAATTTTCTCCTCTGCTGAATGGAGATAACACTAGGACTTGCTTTATGGGATTGTTTGTGAGGTAGTGCTTAGAGTTTGCTTGACATAATGCCTGATGCTTGCCAAGTGTTCACCGCTCATTTCCCAGTAAGTATTCAGACGTATCAGCCATGTTTAGCTGAAGCAGACGAAGAGAGGACAGGAGCAGAGAGAATTCACAGAGTCTAAGCTGGGTAGGTAGTTGTGAGGGCACAAAGCGAGAAAATGGGACTTGCTCCTGAGTCTGAGTTTTATCACTGAATGGCACTAATTGATAGGAAGATGAGCTCCTGGTTACCCTACCAGACCTTTCTACTTCAGGGCCCAGCACTGCACCTGATGGAGAGTGGCACTCAGTACTCACAGCAGGATGTGTGGGTCCATGAAGGATCAAATACATGCATGAAGACAGCTCATGCCTTTGCAATAAAGTTTGTCTCATCCTGCTGTGACTAATGCGCTGGAACAGAGCTCACTGCTGCTGGCAGTGCACAGAGTATAGGAAGACATGTGTTGGGGTCAGTCTGGTGGACATCTCTGCTCAGTTGTAAGACTAGGGTGACTAGTGACGTAGCCATGGTGGGAATCTTTAAATCTTTACACCAAGAAAACCAGCACTGCTACCAATTGGGGATTCTTTTTTTCCCCTTTCCCTTGTTGTTCAACACTTACCAGCCCTTTGTTGAGATGGGAAACTCACCCTTGTGTTCTCACCTCATCTGCCCTGGGGATCCTCTGAGCTCTGTGGCAGTCATGTTCTCCTTTGAGACTTTGCCCAAACTGGGTGCTATCTTTTTCCTTGATCCTCTTACTCCAGCGCTGAGGTTTGTCTTGATTTCCACTTGCACATGAGCTCTGTGGCACCATTGGATTTACTGAGTGCTCAGAGGGCCTTGGACATTTTGTCTCACCTTGAAACTCTGTTTGTAGCCTCTCAGCAGCATGGGAGAAAGTGATCCTCTGCCCTGAGTCTGTGGTGACAGATTTAGGCCTCCAGTTGTGGTCACTGGAGGGTGTGGAAAGAGTCATACACATGTTCCCCTTGAGATTTAGAATCTAAGGCAAAAGTATTTTTAAAATTTTAGTTTAAACTTGTCTTCAAAAATGAGATAGCAGTATCAAGTAGATGACGTTATCTTTAGTATGCACTTTTACTTGCCTAGAGAATGAATAGGATGAACTTTCACAGCTTTCTCTTGATTGAGATAATCAGTTGCTTACCAAAATTACTGTCAATATCATTGAGAAAAGAATTAAATAATTTAATTTTCTCTGAAACAGAATGGAACAGATATATATATTTAAACTTGAATCTGTCACTGGTATCTGTGCAGCTTGGGCAAACGCACATCTCTCTCCAAAACTTATATTCCTCATTCTGAAAATGGGCAAATAAGCTTTAATTGCACTAATGTATTCATAATAATGTTTGCAAAGCTCTGAGAGAGGTGCCTAGCAGAGAGAAGATATTCAGAAAATACCATATATCTATCTATATTTAAAAGATAGTTGTGTAAATATGAGGATTAGCAATGCCAGAGACGAAGGTGGTCCAGATTCAGTTCTTCTTCCTAGAACAGATTGAAAATGACCTAATGACAGACAAAAATCACAAATGAGCCCCAGTGTGAGTGGTTGGAGCCCTGGGAGGTGCTGAGGCTTTGATGTGGGCACATGAGGGAAAGGTTATAGGAAATGAGGGTGCAGAACATTTTCCAGAAACCATGGGCTTAAAGGAAGAAAATGTTGGCATTTTTTGATATAGGTCAAGCACAGATTTCAAGGATAATTAGAGTTATATATTATATCCCCAAAGTCAGGGTGCTGAAAACTGAAACTCTTCTAAGCACAAATTTATTTGAGCAGTTATTATTTCAATTTAGCTTTTCACAGCATACTAAACCTGGACCCTCCTACAGGGATCATTTAAACCCCGCTAAGGTGGCCTCCAGGGGACACCTTTGACATTGTGGGTGGGACTGCTTTGCATCACCAAGGACCGTTCCTCACATCATAGGGCATGTGTCATCCTTGGACTCACCCACCAAATATGACTGTGACAATCAGTGTGCCTGCCTGCATTTCTGCACTCCCTGTGGGAACAATTGAACACCACAGAGGGATTAGACATCCTCATGCCCCTTATTTTTTAGATGGAGAAAGAAGATTCAGAAAAGTGACATGCTCAAACAGGTATTTCTACTTGCTTCTCATTTTTGGACCAGGAGATTTCAATTCCGCTGCTATGTCAAGAACTTTTAATTAAGTCCCTCATGAAACCCACTTTTTTTCTTGAGAAGCCAAAAGTTGAATTGTAAGGAAATTGCAATTCTTGTTTTCCAGCTTCCTCCTTTGCCCAGTGAGGAACAGGAAAAGATGAGTTATTGGATTCAATTTTGGCTCTAAACCATTAGTGACAACTTGAGCCTTTTCTCACCAATGAGTACCTAGTGAAGTTATTTATCTATAGGATGCCAGCATTGGGAGTGATGCTGAGACTGGAGAGAAGTCTCGGGGACAGTCCGGGATCCCATGATCTGACATGGGATCACTGTCATGTCAGGAAGATGAATCACTGTCATCTTCTGTTCTGGAAGATGGCTTGGTAATTGTGACACAATTGGGGTTGGGTTTAAAGAACATATTTTATAGAAAAGAGTTTAGATGAATCCTGTGTTGATATCCAAAAACTTGAAAGACAGAGTTGGAGGCAGGTTTCCTACTATTCAATCAGGCTAACATTAGCAATGATGATCTGCGTAGCTGTCATTTGTTGAGGCTGTCCATGTGGTGAGTACTTTGCCTTTTCTTGTTTATGTATTCTGTAGCTCCATTTTCCAGAGGGTTAAGAAGTTCAGTAATTGTCCAAAGTTACAGATATAATACCAGCAGAATGGGGATTCAAAATATGGATCTCTTTCTATGTGTTCCTCTATGACACCTGCTGGAGATGCATAGATGGACAGGAAAGGACCCTGCCCACGACCTTTTCCAGTAGAGGAGCCTGGTATGAAGCAGCCCCTTCACATGTGGAGTTATGGGGGCTGGGAAATCAGAAGTATTGTCTAGAATGGTTGTTGGTAGAAGCAATTTTAGGAAAGTATTCCCAGAGGATTCCTGCATCAGTGTCGGTTTGAAGAATGCTTAGGAATCAGTCACAGGAAGCAAGGGGGCCAAGGAGGAACTGAGGTAAGGATGAAGTGAGAGCTTTTAAGGATATGCAAAGAGTCAGGAACAAGAAACAATGTGCCTTTGTGGAGCAACAGCTTTTAATGCTTAAAACATGAGCCACGTTGCAGGAGGGGGCTTAGAGCTAGATCCCCAACCCAGGTGGGTACAGATAAACATCCTTCTTGAATAAAGGTGAGAGAAGCAGAAAGTTTGAAAAGACTGAGCCAGGTTCCAGGGTGAGCGAATCCCTATGGGGTTCTGCCTTCCTTCTTTCCTAAATATGTGAAAGCTGGAGCATAGCAGAGGGTCAGAGGTCAAAGGTGGAAGGCAATTCAAGGAATGTGTCCTGGTCTGGTAGTTTGCTTTGCCACTGTCTGTCTAGACATCTTCTGCCTTTCTGAAATGTTTCTTCTGTCTTCTCCCACTTTGAACCTTTTCCTGGCTACCCTGGTACATTTTTGAATGTCTCCAGGTGTCTCTGCCCATCTGTCTTCCCATCAATGCTGAAGTCTGGGCTCTACCACTTCCTGAATGTGACTTAACTTGAGCCTCAATTTCTTCCTGTGGAAAATGGGAAGTCTCGCTCATGGAGAGTGGGGCCCAAATTTAAGACATGAAAATCCTCTGCAAATTTTAACAGGCCAAAGGAATAAATTTTGTCATTGGTATTATAATCTGGAAGTCATAGAGTCATAGTTAAGAATAATGATATAGCTTGGAGTTTCTAAATTTCGTGGCTTCCTGTGTGTAACTGGGAGAAAAAAAATACTGCAATTTGCATTTAAATACAAGTCTAAATCCCTCCCAAAAGCAGTAATAGCCACCCCAAATGAATTATACATTTTCTAATTTTAAAAGGCTGTTTTATGGAAATGAGGTTATTTGTGCCGCATGGTATGTTCTTGTTGTATCAATGCAAATGCCAAAGGGTGTGATTTATCCAGCCTACAACACCGATGGGAGAAAAATGTAGGGACCTCATTTGCATCACATTTTAAACACTCTGTAAATATATTACCTGCAAGTGCCCCCCAGTGAGGAGGGAGAATTAGCCATGTGGGCATTTTTTTTTTTTTAGCTAAGCTCAGTGACAAATGATTTGTTCGAGTTATCCAGTGTTGGAGTGTGTGGTAAATCCTGAAAAAATGCAATCTTATTTTCAAAGATTCAGGGAGAGCTGATTTGTGTGTCCAGTCCTGTATAATTTTGTGAGCATGAGACTTACACTGTGTCTATAGTCCCCATTCCCAAAATCTTGAGTATAAATCCAACTGACATGTTCCATTACATCCATTTGAAGAACACTCTTTAATAAAAGCTGCCATTTTGGTTTTCAGAGTCAATGACAACAACCATCTTTCTCAGCCATGACAAGAAGGAATGGCTGTCATTCTAAAATACAGGTGGCTTTGAGGCCAGGAATAAATGCCTACAAAGTCTAAAGCTCCTCTTTGGCCTCTAATCACATATTCTCAGCATATGTGGCTTGGGAAAGGAGGATGGGGAGAAAGCAGAGCCCAAGAGGAAAGGTTTACTGAAATCATTCTCATTATTCATTGAGGAATAATGAAATAATGCCTTTTCAGATGTAAAATAATTCCCAGGAAAGAAGAAAAGCCTACCCCCAAAGTACAAAATGCTAATGATTTTCCCATGAAATGTAAATACACAAATAGTTTTTTTTCTTTCCAAAATGAAATAAAGAATAACAGAAGAAAACAAAAACAACTTCCTCTGAGAATGAATTTAAAATACATTTTGTGTGACTACTTGTGGAGATCATGCTGTCTTATGGGGTTTTAAATTTTTTAAATAAAAATATCAGGAGCTTGTGCTAGTACCTTTGAAACACAGCAGATGAATGTTTCTCTTTCAAATGGAAAGAACCCCAGTGAGTCAAAGAAAAGAACATGTGTTTATTAGAAAACTTTATATCATAAAGTTTATAATATCTGTTTATTTAAGGACAATAAATGGAAACAGAGGTAGTTCTAATAACCATAAGAGTTAGAAATGAGCACCCCTTTGCACATATTTATCCACTTTGATAAAATCTTCAATGGATAATATGACTCCTGACTGTAGCCAAGATGTTCTTTTAGTTCTTATACCAAATGTAAAACTTTGAATCTTTTTATACAGGTGACTAGAAAAGAAAACAAGGGTTTTCTGGATCTGCTGAGCAAAGGGTGCAGTGAGTGGTGTTGCAGGTGCCTTAGGAACTCAGAGAAAATCTGGAACTCAGAGACTGTCCCAGCAGCCAGGCCTTTGTCAGGAAGGCACAGCATGGATGCTGCTCAGGAAAGTTTGCTCCATGGGAGCAAATCTGTCCTTCCTGCACAGATGCAGGAAATGAAACAAAGCTGCAAGAGGATGCCAGGTGCTCCTGAGAAGGTGAGGCTTCCTTGGTCGGCCTTCGGGCATGGAGGTTTGCTCACTGATACAGCCCAGATGCTGCAATAGCCCTGGCTGCTCATAAAGCGTGACCTGGAAAACAGCAGTTCACGCACGTCCTCCTTCAATGCAGGTAGCTAGTAGTGGGCAGTGGAGCCCAGGACCACCAGTGTTCCTTCCCATATTCTCTAAGTCCAGAGAGGTCATGATTTTCCCTTCCTTTTGGGGCATTTCTGAGATAAGGTGACACATCGTTTATCCTCCAAATTGAGACACTATGAGAATAAAAGAAAGTGCTATTAATAAAACTAGGGCAACACGCAACAGCCAGAGCTGTTTTTAGCAAACCAGGATGCTGTCACCTTAGTGTGATGCCTCCCAGTATTTCAAGAACCCTGTGCTCCTTCCATTTATACCCCATGATTCCACCACTTTTGTGCCCAAATCCCTTCCACCCATATGTTCTTTGGGGATCGTGTATCCCAGGTGCCCACACACTGCTAAGGATCTGCCATGGTGCTCAATACATGCTTATTAAACTGAGGAGACTTTTTCCTACCCTAGAAAAAGACACTGTCCTTCACCACTGCTCAAATGTGTATTTTGAGCCTTGGCTGCAGTTTAATGTAAAAATGAAAATCACAATATTTCTGCTGTAAGAATAAAGAAACTGTCAGGCCCGGTGCCCAGTTTCTAAAGTCGATGTTATGGCTACTAGGCCATTCCTCCCTCCTTCTCCTCTACCTCCTCCTCCTCTTTTTCCTAATCCTTGGCTTCTTCCTAATTTGCATTCTTATTCTTTTTTTTAGGGGGGTACGGGGGATTGAACTCAGGGACACGCAACCACTGAGCCATATCCTCAGCCCTCTTTTGTATTTTATTTAGATACAGGGTCTCACTGAGTTGCTTAGCACCTCACTTTCGCTGAGGCTGGGTTTGAGCTCATGATCCTCTTTCCTTAGCCTCCCAAGCTGCTGGGAGTACACTGCATTCTTATTCTTATTTTGCAATATTAATGACCATACAATGAATGATCTTACTTGGATATTGTGATAATCATCAAGAAATCTACAATATATCTACAATACTTATAACTTGGTGTTTTCATGAACAAGTAGGTTTCCAATAGCCAAACACTTCTTTTCCATATTTTCCCCCCTCTGGATTGCCATTTTTATAATACTAAGTACTCACTTAGCCATTTTATTGACTGGGTCATAAATCAAATACTTAAACTATGGGGACCAGGGATGCTGCATAGGGACCAAGCACAGCTAAGGGAAAATCACACCAACATTGTCTTGCTTACCAGTTTCTTTCCTCAGATGGTATGATCACTGTATTGGTGAAAGTTCTTGGTTGCAAATGACAGAATCTACACCAGCTTGGTTAATAGAAAGGTTGTTTATTAAGGGATATGGTTGGCTCACCAAACTACAAAGGGAAAGAAAGAAGTGGACTCTAGCTGAGCTTCCACTGAGCCTCAAGGGAGGGGCTGCACCTTCCCGAACCAAGAAGCTATCCAATCACAAAGTTGCTGCTATAGCAACTTGCTATAGAATGGGAGCATCCTCTTCCACCAGGGAGATGGAGAAATGCAGAATACACACACACACACACAAACACACACACACATATAATACAGGATATATATAAATACCCCCCCACACACACACACATACACACATACACACACTGGTGAGTAAACTGGGAGGAACTAACTACAAAAATAACAAAATCATCTACCACGCGGGCGCTCCATGATACTTGTTTTATCTTCTAACCTTTTTAGTGCGACGGAGCCTCATTTCAGAATCCTGCCCTGTTTGTTTTTCTCTCTCAGCTGTGCTTGGGCACCTCTTCTTCCTCAGTCCCGTGTATAGTGATGCTTCCTGTCTTTGTGTGGTCCTCCTGATGGAACCGTCTCTCCCTCCCTCCCTACCTATTTCTCTGTCTCTTCTCCCTCTCCCTCTCCTTTCTCTCCCTTTATGGAATCTGACTCCATGCCACTCTACTAAGTGCATTTTTTTTTTAATATTTTTTTGGTCGTAGATGGATGCAATGTCTTTATTTATTTATTTTTATGTGGTGCTGAGGATCAAACCCAGTGCCTCACGCATGCGAGGCAAGCGCTCTGCCGCTGAGCCACAGCCCCAGCCCTACTAAGTGCATTTTTAAGGGAGAGTTCCATCATTATGGAAAGCTCCCAGGGACCCTAGTCAACTTTGGAACCTCCCACCTGCCATTTCCCATTTCCCAGTGTCTTACTCTAACAAGTGTCTGCTCATTCTCTACCCTGGGTCCTTTGGAGGTTCCAGGTTCTATCTTTCAAAGTGTCATTCCCACTGCCCCCATAGACACAGGACAAGCCACTGTCTAGGGTGTCTCAAATTACTTTTTACCATCAAACCTCATTAACTCACCTCCACCCGCCTAGCAACTGCAGGCTACTGCTGGCTCCCTCAAACATCCACCACAGCTTTTAATTCCTGCCCTCCCTCTCATTCCTTTGAATTCTGTTCTCAGTTCACTTGCTGTGATTTCAGTCAGTGTTGGGGACTGAATTATATACCCCAAAACCCACAAACTCATATTGAAGCCCTATCCCCCATATGTGATTCCCTTTGGAGGCAAGGTCTTTACAATGTGATTAAGTTAAACAGGGTCATGGAGGACCTTGATCCAACATGACTGGTGTCCTAATGAGAGCCAATCTGTATACCCAGAGAAGACTAGGAGTCTGTGCAAAGGAGAGCCCATGTGAGGACTCAGCAAGAAGACTGCCATCTGCAGGGCAAGGAGGCCTCCAGAAGCCAACCTGAGCCTCCTTGAAATGGAGAGGGAAGCTGTTGTGTGTGGTGTTTTGTTATAGCAGCCTTGACAGACTAACAGAAACACGTTTCCCTTTAGGCCTGGGAATTGGTGATGCTTCTCAAAAAGCACCAAGCCTCTTTAACTTCTTTCTTGAGTACAATTAATTTTTCACCACTTTTTTTTGTTTTGTTTTTTGCTTATTTATACTTCTGTGTGACCAGGCCACTCTATGAGCCAGCCAGCCCAGACAGCTTAATATAACTTACCAGGGTTCCTCTGGTGACCCACCCCAGACCCAGATGTGATCCTCATAGATGTGCTACACCCTGACTTTAAACTTTGACACTGTTTCCCTCAAGCAGATTAAGGCAAATGAGCTTCCAGACATCACTGAGGAGTAGCTCAATGAGCCTTACTCAGATTCGCTACCTAGAATCCCAAAGATTTCTCCACCCAGCATTGCTGGTCCCTTTATTTGCTCAACTTGACCTTTCTTCCAAAGTATTTATTGCTTTCTAATAATATACACAGAATATTTTATGTAATCATTATGCCAACGTTCTGTTATTTGTCTTACCTTTTAGGAATATAATGTTATGACCCATGTTAAATCTGGTATTCTAAGAATATGGACTAACACCTACATATACAGGCCAACAATAGAGGTCTATTGAATATGACTGAGGTGTGGCAATATGACATAAGTGGACCTCTGGTCCATGTCTTTCTCACAGAACCAAGTGGATGCTGCTATTTCTTATTTGTATTTTGTGAGTCTTTTTGTAGACACTGATGTGAAAGAAGATGGCTAAGGGAATGTGAAGAAATTTTAGGTCAAATTTCTTGTCTATGTTGAAGAAAATAAAGAATGTCTGCAATTATTGAAGTCTATTGGAAGGAGCGATTATTGAATAGTGGATGATTAATCAGGTTTCTGTAGACTTGCCTAAATTTGAGCAAAAAATATTCTACTCCTTACCAGTGGAATTTCTTCCACTGAGATTAGGCTAGCAGTAAACTAATTTCTCTAGTTAGGAAAACGTCAGGTTCACAATATTATAATCTTATCATAAATGATCACTCTTCTTTCTCCCCTTCTCTCAAGAACACAATTCAGTTTATTGAGCTTAACTAAGATTTCTTTAAACAGTTTAGAACATGAGAAAAGTAAAGGTCTTCAAATGTTAACAAGATGACTAACAAGCTGTCACAAGAAACCAGGAGGATGTGCTCTTAAGCATTTACTGTCCCCACTTTCCTTGGATGGCACAGCAGAAAGGACACTGCATTGGATTCACAACTTGTACACATTACAAGGTCATGATATTATGCAGGGCAAAGTCTTCCTTTCTGCAAAGTAGTTGCAATAATTGCAATCCTAGCCCATCATGGTAGCTCCTGGGTGGGATAAGCAAGAATATGTATGTGAATCCCTGGTTTGGCATCTCTTACCTAATGAATGCTTAGAATGTTACTGAATCCTGCCTCTGAATTTGAGTGTCAAATTCCTGTCGCTCAGTTTAACTCTTAGTGCTCATTGCATCTCTCAGGAATCTAAATTTCTACCCAGGATATCTCCCTCAGTGTTCTACAAACAGTTCTCACATTCATCATCCCAACCTCCATCTTTACTATTCGTCCACTCGTATCTTTCTGTCAGTGCAAAATCTTTCCTTGAAAATTGTACAAATGTGAAAAAAAAAATCCTGTTGACATCCATCTGAACTTAGCAGGAGAGGATGCTGTGGTCCTTTGGCAATGTCCGTCTCAGGCTTGGCATAGGTAGTGAGAATCTTTGCCAGCCTTGGTGTTTTATTCCACTTTTTCATTGTTGGGACCAAAAGATCTGACAAGAACAATTAGGGAAGGAAAAGTTTATTTTGGAGTTCATGTTTTCAAAGGTCTCTCAGTCCATAGGTGACCCGCTCCATTGATCTGGGCTGGAGGAGAAGCAAAACATCATGGCAGAGGAATGCAGTGGAAGAAAATAGCTCAGGACATCACACCAGGAAGCACGGAGAGAAAGGCTCCACCTGCCACTTACAAAATATATGCCTCAAAGGCACATCCCCATGACCCATCTCCTCTAGCCACACGCTACCTGCCTACAGTTACGAGCCAGTTAATCTCTGCCAGGGGATTAATTCACTGATTGTGTTAAGGCTCTCGCAACCCAATCATTTCACCTCTATGCCTTCTTGCACAGAAGCTTTTGGGAGGACACCTCACATCTAAACTATAACACCTGGCCACCTTGGAGGAGGACAAGGTAAATGCAAAAGGAAAGAAGAGAGGTTATAAAGAAACTGTCGGCTTGGGGAAAACTGAACACGACTGTGAAAACTCAAACAAGCATATTGCATTCAAAGCTGTGAGAGATCCATGACTGATTTCATTATAGGCAAGACTCTGTGTTGGGAAGACGTTGATTCGGCATTGCGAGGAGTGGGGAGGAGATAGATTTTTGAAACCCGTGGATATCAGATGCAGAAGATGGTGTTAGCCGAAAATAGGAAGGTCCATTTTTAAATTGCTCTGTGAGTGGAATAAGAAAATGCAGAGAAGCTCATCTTTTACTTAAGACAGTCTATAAAAGCTAAGATGGCAAGGAATGGCTATTGACAAAATTAATGAGTGTTGTCTCTTCTGTGCCTTAGCTCTTCCACTCAGACAAGGAACCTTATGTGTCCCAGGGAACCGGCACCTCAGGAACAAGAAGAGAGTCTTTGACCTTGTCAAAAAGCATTTCTGTCTGAACCAAGACACAGCTATTTATCTTGTGAGATAATCCCTATTCAGGGTGTGAACATTTCTGTCTTTGTGAATTTTGGTGACTACATCCTTTCAAAGACAACTCCCCAAAGATGTCATTCTTTAACTGAGAAAGAGTTGTTTTCACACATAGAGCAGTTAAGTTCTGAGACTGTCTAGGGGAGTTTAAATAAATCCTCTTGACAGAGCCTCAGAATCCTCTGTCAATTATAATGATGACCTGCCCCCTGAAACCCAGAGGCCTGTAAACAAGGACTTGGTGTATTTTAATCTAACAAAAGATTAGCTATAATTTCTCAGCGTAAAAGTCAACTTACCTGGATTCTAGAATGGAATAATAGTAATCATTCTTTCTTGCTTCACACTACAGCTTATATTTCAATATTTAGCAGCATATCCTAGACATATATTAACACATTAGAATACATATTTTGACACACAGTATTTTTTATGCTTTACAAAATAAAATGAAAGACGATTCCCATGATATTTGAGTTATTATTCTCATTTTATAAATGATGATCAGCTTTTGAAGTTGTTTGTTTTGTCTCCAGCAGTGGATATAAAATTGGCATCACAAGGTGATCATCCCTTATGTGAAATGTTTTGGAAGTGTTATCAGAAGAGTTTTAGATTTTAATAATGGGACATCTTGGAGACGGGACCAAAGTCTACATGTGAAAGTCATTTTACCTTCTGCACATAGCAGGAAGGTAATTTTATGATAATTTCAGTGCACCTGCATTTCAAGTGCTGCCTATCAAGTTAAATCAGGCGTGGAATTTTCCACTCCTGGCATCATGTAAGGACTCAAAAACTTTTACATTTAGGAGCATTTCAGATTTGGGATTTTCAGATTAGGATTGTTCTATCTGTACTTGATACTCATTTTGATTTCTTATTTTATAGTTTGGAAAAACATTTTCTATTCACTATCCTCAGCACAGGTTTTAGGATCACCAGTTTTTCGAAGCAAATCATCTTTATGGCTAGGAGGCTCTTGAATTCTCTATCATTACTAGTTTTATTCATATCCCAAGAACCTGGTGATCAATTCTGCTCAAAATTGCTATGACCAGCCAGAGGAATGCTTTCTCCTTATCAGAACTCCTCAAGACCCTATGGGAGAAGTGGTTCCCTTCCCTACTTACACACGCCAGTCCCAGAGAGAGCCATGCCCCCTGTAATGAGTTCACTTATTTTCCCTCAAAATTCTTTTGCCGAAGGACTCATCCTTGGTACCTCAGCACATGGCCTTTGGGTAAACAAAGTCATTGCAGATGTAAATAGATGAAATTGACTGGAATATCCAGCACAACATGTTCCCTAAAATACCTAGGGATTTGGACACAAACATGCAAATGGAAAGAACACCACATAAACATGAAGGCATAGGTTGGGGTGGTGAGTCTGGAAAACATTGCCAGCAGCTACTCAGAGTTTAGAGAGAGGGATGGGACAAATACTTCTCTACAGACTCAGGAGTAATTTATCTGTCAACATGTTGATGGTGGATTTTGAAACTTCAAAACAGTGGAATAATCTGTTTCTTTTACTTCATCTACTCAGTTTGTGGATCTTTGAGACATCAGCCCTCCCAACAAGCACTTGCTAATTAGCCTTGGTATGATATTTGGAGACAGGAAAACAAACAAACAAAAAAATAACACAATCTGTGTGACAAGAAATCCAGAGCTATATGTGACCTCAAGTCTCGAAGCCTTAATGTTGTCAACTTAAACTCACATTAGTAATGATACTGCCTTGGTTTGCTTCTTGTGAGATATTTAAGGTATAAAGCACCTAACAAATGTGGGCTATGAATATTTTTTGTAGAGAGCCAATGACTCTCTGTTGATAGGCTGAATAAAGTGAAATTAAATTTGCCTCCTGGGAAAATAAATGTAGACATCATCATTAGTAACAACCAAGAGATCACAGATCCTGAGAACTCACTTTTTCTATTCAATGCAAATATACTCCAGCACAGCATGCAAAAGGGTTTGTCCAGATTGCATGCTCTAAACCATCACACTCCAGATGTGGTTCCTGTATCAGCAGCCAGTGTCACAGGTAGGCACCTGACAGATATGCATTTTATACACACCCTAGACTTGCTGAATTAGAGTCTGCATCTAGAGCAACCCCCAGGCAATTGCTATGCACTTTAAAGTTTGAGAAGAGCTCTTGTGAAATGCTTCTCATAGTAAGTCATGTTTGATTCTATGTAAAGACATATAGTCACTTAGAAACATTCTTTGCAACCAGCCACAAGCAATACTAGGAAAAGCCCAAGCACTAGAATTTGACAGAACTGAATTTTAATCCTGTATTTCTCCCTGCAATCACTTAACATGGTATAACCTCAAACAAGTTGATTCACTTTCTCAAGCCTAACTCCTCTGGCCTGTATTAAATGGGCATTAATACGTAACGTGCATGGCTCTGGTAGAGGAAGAGAGATGACTGAGATAAATCAACAGGCCTAAATCAGGTACTCAAAAAATAAGTTTTGGAGTCTGCATTTGAGACAAGTGCCATTGTGGTGCTCCACTTCTGATTCATCAATCACTGTACAGAAAGAAATCAGGATTTTCCATGAGGGTCAGTGAGCTGAAAGGAAGCCCAGGAATTTTATATTATTTGTGAATTTCTTCTTTGGAGGTGGCCCTCTGTAACTTGAAGAGCTAGCAGGAGCTGGGGCTCATGGTGACTGCCAATATCCTGGCTTCTGAGTTTCTCCACAGTGCCAGCCTCTTTGGAAAGATGTAACCATCCTGAACATGGCGTATGTGGCCCCACACCTCCTGGGTCTCGGATGCTATGGGCCCCACAAAAAGGCAGCATCCCATATGGGCAGGAAGGCCTTCTCCAGCACACAGCCACTCAGGCGTCATCCAGCAGAAGCTTTTCCTCTCTGCACCGGCTGTTTTCACTTGATTTTCGTATTTTGATCTTTTGAGCATCGTTTCAATGCCAACAAACGTTAAGACATTCTTGCGGGAGAAGCGAGGAGCGCGGTAATGAGCTGAGCAGAAGGCCACGTCGCGGGCGTACACCCAGGGGCAATGCACTGCTTACCAGACTCACACCGTGCGACCTGCTTGCTGCGTGGAATGTTGACGTTTTGCTTTGTGCTTCATTCCTGGTGCCACTGCCAACACCAAGAAAGCTCTTGGGGAGTTTGTTGCAGGTTTTGTGAAGCAGCCCTGGAGCTCCGCCAGATGTCCCTGTGTGAATGACAGCACTTCCTTTGAATTAGCGACTGCTCCTCATTCCTCAGCACCTCTCAGAGGCCCCAGGCCTGCACCCCAGAGAGGGGTGTGGCCTCCTCTTCTGGGGAAATACTGTGGGGCAGTGGTGGCCCGCCCTGGACCCTGCTCAGAGCTTGCAGGGCTGATCACACCTTCCAGTCCTCCAGCCCCGCCTTGTTCTCCCACCTTCCCAGCCTTCGAGTTTCTCAGGGACTCCAGAGGCATCCTCCACTCCATCCATTCCCTTTCTTTCTTTTTTTAAAAAATTTTTCCAGGGGCGTGTGTGTGTGTGTGTGTGTGTGTGTGTGTTCCGGGATTGAATTCAGGGGCACTCAGCACTAAGCCACATCCCCAGCCTTATTTTTTTTGTTTTGTGTTGTTTTAATTTAGAGACAGGGTCTCATTGAGTTGCTTAGTGCCTCGCTTTTGCTGAGGCTGGCTTTGAACTTGGGATCCTACTGCCTCAGCCTCCTGAGCTGCTGGGATTACAGGAGTGCACCACCATGCCTGGCTCATTCCGTTTTTAATATTTGCCTGTTCTCTATTTTTTTCTTTTTCAACTAACATAAAAGCAACCTCTACATTCATTGAATGTCATGTAATTGAATTTATATATAAAGGAAACGTGGACTCACTTATTATCTATATGTTACATAAATATATGCGTTCCTATGTATTCAAATATACATATGAATATGTACAAGTATTCTACAATATTTGTATTTTATAATAAAGTTATAACACATAAACATACAAATAATTATAGGTATTCTATAATATATAAATATTAAGTATTTAGTCACATTTATATATGATATACAAATGTATTATTTACTTATATAATGTAGAATAAAATGTAAAGCAACTGAAAATAATACATGTCAAATACTTGTTTCTTTCTACCCTTCCTTTGATAAAGATGTTCTAGTAAATTCCCCATATCAGGCACATATTATACTAACTATATTTTAGGGAAAGGTCAGCTATGGAAAAACTAACTGAAGTAAGGATGAGGTCCACTGCAATGGCCTGCTGAAATCACCAAGCAGGTATATCCTCTACAGAGAGATTGTCCATGCCATGTTGCAGTGTTCTTTGCCAATTTAGAATTAATCTCAGATGCACAGTGGAACATGTACTAGGGTTGGCAAGATTACTAGAAATAATGCATCAAAATAATGTAAGTGGCGAATAAACAGAATGAAGGCTAGGTGGACAGATGTGTGATAAAGCAAGTGTCACCACATGCAAATGGTAGAAGTTCAAGATATGAGTAAAGGATGTGCATGATCCTATATAATTCTTTCAGCTTTGCTATGTTTGAAAATTTCATAACCACATGTTAGAAAAAATTAAGTTCCTGGATATATATAATGTTTATTTATATATTACAGCATGCATATAATTATATATGTATTTATAATTGTATGTTAAAATATAATTATAAAATATGAATATTGTAGAACATTTGTATGTATTCATATGTATGTTTGAATATATAGAAACATTTATGTAATATATAGATAATAAATGAGTCTTTATGTCTCATGTATACATAAATGCAATTACTCATGCCATTTTGGAAGCTGGTTGTGGTCCTCATTTCCTTCTTGAGGAAATAAAAGCTGGAGTAAATGGTGTGTGTGGAAGAGAGGGTGATGTGTCTGCTGTCCCAGAGTGGCCAGGTAGAAATTCTGACTTCAGTTTACCATCGAGGCCTAAAGTGGTTTTGTCCCTGAAGTGGAACAAGTTCAGGCTTTGCAGCTGACTGACGCTGAATTCCCCCTCTTCACCTTCCCTGTGATCTTCAAGAACTGTCAGGCTCTGAGCTTCAGTACTCCCCTGTATCAAAGGGCCTGACGATGTCTATCTTAGAAGGTTATGTGTACACTAACCAAAACAATCTACATAGCAATGTAAACTGCATATGACATTAAAACTCCCAGTGTGTCAGCTCCATCCGTTCTCACAGTGAAAATTAACTCAGGCAAGGAAGAAGAAATGAAGGCAATTTAGGAAAAAACTAGACTAAAATGCTAATGTTCTTGGGTTTTGTATTTTTAAGGCAAATATTGACTGCTCTGTATTTTTTAAGACTATTTATTCCACAATAGAGGAAATGTTGCCCTTTGCTGTTTGATGGACTAATTAGTCATGCTTTTGTTTAAAAAATTTAAAATCTTCAATCCTGTTTGCATTATTTCCTCTTTCCTAATCTGCATGATCAGCATATTATAATTAAAAAATCATTGCACTGGGCTGAGGAGAGAGCTCAGTGGTAAAGCACTTGCCTAGCATGCATGAAGCCCTGGATACAATCCTCATCATCACATAAAAAATAAATAAATAAACAAACAACAACAACAAGGGAATGCACTGTTTTCTTCTTCTGTTTTAATTTCTGTTTAATTGTTTTACCATGACTTCTAATAAAAATACTAATTGAGATCCAATCCAATACTGACTTCCTGTGTCTGTGTCAATCACTCCTTGCTCCTCCTTCCAAGCACCGCTGCTCACATCTGAGGCATTTATAGTTCTTAGCCAGGATTTTATTTAACCTCTTGGTCCAGCTTTGGCTCCAAAGACTTGGATTTCATTCATAGTATGTGGAAAAAGAAGTCTGTCCTAAATTTGAAACATTGTCCCTGGTTGCTTACGTAAGTAAGCTAAAAGTTTGTCACTTGTTAAATCGCTACCATCTGCTCTTCTTGCAACATTTCTGTATCCTCTATCTTCAAAATGTGCTGTCTCTCCATCCACAGTCATCAGTTCCTTTGGTGCACAGCCCACCCTTCCTGCTCCTTTCTCACCTGTAGCTCTCACTCAGGGACTTCCAGCATGCACCAGATTTCCCTGGAGGGCTGGGTGCACAGATAGAAAGCAGGAACTCTCCACCGAGGCCATCAATGAGCATTCTCAGGGCTTTTAAACTGGAATCACCAACTCCCAAAGTTCTGATGGGAATTATCTGAGCAGAAGCCATGCTTGAGTAATTTGGAAAGGTTTCTCCCTGATTCTAATGAGCTGGCACTGTGGATAACCAATAATTTGTGAGTAAAAGTTCTTAGAAGTGGAAGTAGTCCATAAAACAACATTTTTAAAACTTCCCATCCCACAGGCTTTACATATGCCTGGAAAGATTGAAACCCCTGTCATGATTTTTATTTCTCAGATGGGTAAAATAAGAGTGACTCCATAAAGATGATGTTGGGAGGACCGATTGGTTTAAAAATACACGCCAGAAACTTAGAGGATGCTATAGGTGTAACCCCCAAATAACGTAACATGCCATTATTGTTATTGTGATTATGACTTAATCCCTTATGGTTAATTTTTAAACATTTATGTGAGGAAAAGTGTTCTCAAAAAGGTTAATTGACCCAAGACTTTTGTCATACAATTCACTTTTTATTTCCAATTCTTATTTTTATCACCTAGGCCATTTATTTGCTTTAAATAGCATGTTGCCATATAAAGAAACACATTGGCATTGGCTATGATCAGAAAAGCCAAGTGAGGAAAAAGGACATTTCAGTACAAATGTGAGAACTTCCCATGCCCCTGTGCCTTTGCTTATGCTGGCTGGTTTGGTGTTGAGCACGTAGTCAACCTTTATTTTTGGGTTATTTCAAAATCCACCTCCCACATAGCTCTTTCGCTGGTGCTGCGGCCAATGTCACTCTGTTCTTTGATCCCATGGCACCCTCTAACTCACTCAGTTAAAGCACTTATAACCTTGCCTTCCATGTCTGATCTCCTCTAATTCCCTTTGGATCACTTTATTAAATTGATATTTCAATAGTTCACCACATGTGTTACCACTGTGCCCAAAATGTAATGGTAGATAATTACCAGATTTTGTTGAATGAATGGATAAGACAGAGGCTGGTTAGATGAACTTCAGGGAATAATGGAATCAATGCATTCGTAGTGTTCAGAGTTGATCTTAAGTTTACAAACTCAGTTACTGAAGTAAAGTCATAAGGTAGAGATTTGGATGAACTTGGGGTTCTCTTAGAAATTGCACTTAATTCTTACACCTCACATGACCATCTACTCTTGGCAAAACCTGCATCACCGGAGAATCACTAATAGGGGCAGTCTGGTAACAAGGAGAGAGGAGATTTTTAGAAAAGTCACAAAATCTCTTGGGGAGCTCATCTCTTATTTTTGGAGTAGATACGTATTTTTGAAATTGTGATAATGTAGAATTTTAAAATTTTACAAGAGGAAATACAATTTTTCACTGTAAAGTATGATGGACTTTTCCAATCACAAGAAAAATGCTTAATTCATTTGAGTTTTAAATTTTGGATTTCCTTTCCCTTTCCCATAAAGAGCAGAAAGGAAAAGACTTAGGAAGGGAAGTGAATTGGCTCCCCAGGGTTTTGTTTTCCTTCCTCTCCCCAGTAATGAAGAGTCTGAGTAGTTAACAGACTTTAAAAATCTAAATGGGTCTGGGATGCCCAACAACACAACAGCTGGGCCAGACCTCCTCTGGCACACATGTGGTAGATCCCACATATCTAAAAGATCTGCTGATGGCCGTCCCAGCCTCATGATAGTGGAGTCAATGTAATGCCACATGTCCATGATGGACTGTCAGTGGACGCAGATGGATGGTGAGTAAGTAGCACCACCTGGGCATTTCCATGGATATAACCCACGAGACCCAGATATTCACATGGAATTTCTGAAAGCAAAAGTCCGGACTGAGGGCGCCTAGGGATGAGGATTTCTGGACCCTGAGTATGGTCATGGACTCCTGAAGCTGCTCACAGAGTCCTTCCCAAAAGGTGGTCAGGGACAATGTGCTGCAGCAGAAACTAATCCATGGAAGAAATGTCTGCTGAGCTTGTAGGTATGGAGCCAAGGATCCAGAGGATGCAGAGCTTGGAGAGCATGGGGCTATCCTTCCATGCATAGTTTTGGGAGGGACCTGGTCAACTCCTATGACCCTCAGACAATTGGGCAAGAGGGATGGAATACGGAATGGGAGAGTGGAAATTTTATAGCAAGCTTCACACAAAGATGCTAGTTATCACGCTTCAGAGAAGGCTGCCAGATCTAACTAAGATGCCCTCTTCCATATACTAGCTGAGGGCTTTAATGAAAGATCATTTTTAAGCAAAAGAAAGGAACCCTGTGTTCTTAGGTTTGAGGAATATTCACACATATACAAATGGCATCTGCTACTATTTGTCAATATGTAATTGGCACTTAATTATTTTAATTCATATGTTTGATAATGTTCAGAATAAAACATCTTAAATCCCAGGTGTTCTGGTACTTGAAAATTAAAAAAAAAAAAAAACTCACTGAAATAGTTCATCTGTGAAATCCTCTTGAGCATTAACTGTGATTCAGTTAATTTTAGCCTAGCCTTAAATAAACTTCTGACTTTTGCTAGACACTTCTATTTTTATCATTTGAAAATTATGTCCAATCTTCTCTAAGATCAAAAGAGAGACATATACCACCACTATTAGACTCCTTGAGGTTATTTTTCAAAAATTCAAACAAATAAATTTAACTTGGGCCAGGCACCCATTCTACAAAAGCAAATGATTCAAATGGTTTGACACGTTTATGTTTCAACTTAGGCTGTGTGTGTTAAACACTCCCTGATTTCTTTCCAGGCCAAGTAAAAGAACACAATACAGCCATGCACGTGTTTTTTTCATCAAAAATCCTGAGTGCAAATTCCAGCTTTTCTACTTCCACAGATTTGTTTTGATTGTGGACAACAGATTTTGTCCTGTTACTTCTATGATTCATCTAGAACTTTGTCTCTAATTCTAACTCATGAGTTAAGTGCATAGAACCCCACAAATGTGCTTATATTTTGTTCACCTCTTATCCTTAGAATAGGTCAGGCCTAACAAAGTTCTGATCAGGAAGACATTCCAAGAAGTGTTCCAAACAGGCTTTAATTTTCTTTCTTTTTTTTTCTTTTTCTACTACTCACCGATTTTCTGGATCTTATTGGTTATTCTATCATTGAGCCCTTTATTTAATAAATGTTTTGTTCTAGCATCTGCTATGTACCAGACATGCTGCTAGATATTATGAATAGAGAGATAAAAGGTTTGTCGCTGATTTTAGCTGAGTTTGGAATGGTGGAGAAGAGATGGAAAAACACGCGTGCATTCTTCTTCACTTGGTGAGTGCATGCAGAACAAGCCATGGGGTTCAGTCATATCATCCCTGAGGCTTCTGAGGGGAGGTGCTGAGCAAGCACATCTTCAAAGATGGGTGTGCAAGATTAGGTAATGCAGAGACATTTGTCCTTGAAAACACAAACATTCCAAGGCAAGTGACAGCCTGTGCTGGTGATGCTGGAGACAGAGGGGAAGGTGGTTAATGATGCAGAGAGATAGCCTGTGGTGGATTATGAAGGGCTTCGTGTTGCCAAGTGCTTATCTAGAGCCTTGTATGCACCAGGCACTCTTCAAGAAACTGGGATTCCAGCAGTGAGTGTGACAGGTGAGTTCTCTTCCAGCAGAGCTTCCTCTGTGATGGGAGGCTGCAGATAGTGAAGGGTAAGCCTAAATTTAGAAGGGAATATGAGACTGTGATGAGGACCAAGAAGGACATAAACAAGACATTGCCAAGAAAGTGACAGGTCTGGGAAAAAAGCACTTTATAAAGGACACCTGGAGATAGCTTCTCTTGACTTTAAACCTGAGTGGTGACAGGGAGCCATTTAAGTGAAGAAATGGAGAAGAGTATACCTGGAAGACAGCAGAGTGTGCAAAGGCCAGCCTGTGGGTTCGACAAGAGCTGGATGAGTGTGAGAAACAGGAGGCCGCTAGGAGAGTGGGAACGTGGAGGTGCAGAGGAAAGTGGCAGGCGATGAGGTTAGAAAGGCTGGAGGTGGGGAAGCTCTGCAGACTCGTGAATCAGCAAGGATTTCCAAATTTTAGGCTAAGTGTGTGATGAGGAGACTTCAGGGGCTTTAAGCAGGTTAGCAGCGTGACCTCATGTACATGTGGCAGCTTTCTGCAGCAAGCAAAGGTGGGAGGGAGCATGTGTGGATGGAAGCATGGGCTGCTGTGTAGGTGAGTGATGAAGAGGGGCTTGGACGTGTGGTTTTATGGGGTTGCTCTGAGAAAGGTGGGCTGGGCTGTGAGGTGGCACCACTCCCTCCCTCCAGGCTGCATGAAGAGTAGGGATCCCCTGGGAAGCAGGATGTCCCTAGCAAGAGGCAAGAGACTAACCCCCTCATTTCTCAATTTGTTTCCACATGTAACAAATGGACACGGGCAGTTTCCAATGATCTTGCTTCTCAGGTAGACAGGTAATTGAACAGGAGAGAGGCCAGGAGTCTGAAAGCCTACAGAGTTTTTCCAAGGTTACTCACACGGTGTGTAGATGAACTTGAACTTGAACAATAGGTTTGGCCTCCATATTCCATGCTCTTTTTACTTCCTCACAGATACAATGTGTGATAATATGACACATCACAAGGTGCCGTTTGGGAGATTGAGCATTGAGCTGTCAAAACGTGTTTGACAGAAGAATTCTCCAAACCCCAAACTTTAATTTCATTTAAGAATCCCTCCAAAGGCCAACAATGAGTCGTTTCAAGGATCTGTGACCAGAGAAGGTGAATATAGATATGTGAGGGGTAGCCTGGCCCACTGTATCTCTTCCTGCATCTGAGGCACGATGTGAATTAATTAAGAAAAAAGGAAGATTGGTGGTATATAGTAGCACTCAATTTAGAAGTGGAAAATGGAAAAACTTCAATATTCTGACTGACAGCAGGAGTTCTGTGACTTGTCATTAAAGTTCACGATCATTCCAGGTAGCTCCTTGCGGTGATTTAGCATGGTTGCTTTAGCAATTCTCGATACTTTGATCCTGGCTCAAACCAGGTTTGAAATCGAATATGCCAAAGCCAGGTCTTTTACGTGGAGCCTTGGGGTGCTTGCCTTTGTCGCACCGGCTGACATTCTGGGAATTCATCATTTCTAAATGTTACAAAATTATTGAAGATTTTCTTTTTGGTGAAAAAGAAATGACATTATTGTTTCTATTTGCTATGTGTGTAGTGAATTAGAAAAATAAATCTGATTTTTTTTTTTGTAAAATAAACATTTTAATCACCTTAAATAGCTATGTGCTTGGTGGAAAACCTGAATGGTCATAATGACCTGTATTGATCATGATATGGCGATACCCATAATAGTCTTGAAGCCTAATAATGGTAATGTACATGTAGGGAAGTTTCCATTTTAAGAATCAACGAGTAGAACATCACAGTAATGATTTGTTCATATATTTAAATATGTGTGTAATTTCTATATAATTTATTTTATTTTCCATTTTGTTATGACAGAACCTGCACCTGTTCCTGAATTTAGCACAACCAGGGGAAATGAGGTTAGGCAGCAAGTTAAAACACAGGAATTTCTTGCTATTCAAACAAATCTACCACCCACACAACTAATAAAGCTGAATAAAATGTTTCATAAACTTCTTAAAATTACCTAAAAGCTGACAAAGTACTAATGAATTTCCAGGATCAACTCAAGGGAGATTAGGAAACCAGTGATAGGAGAGAGCTCCAGATCCAGGCTATCCCTTGGCTTCTGCAATTCCTAAGCAAGAGGAGCATCCTCTTCCACAGCCTTGGGGGATGCGGCAGGTGAGCAGGCATAGAATCCAAAGTCAGGACTGCTACAGGATGCTGGTGCACAGGGAGAAACGCAGGAACTTGAGGCTGTCCGGGCTGTGCCCTAAAGTGAGGGTGACTAGGGAGGTGACCAACGTCCAGAGTACAGCAGTCGGGCATCAGGTATCAAAGTGAGAGCAGAGATCAATGGAATCCACAAAAAGAAACAATAGAGGACCAGTAAAGCTGGAAATCAGCAAAGACAAATAAAATCATATGAATTCCATTTAATGATCAGGTGAGACTGATCAAGAAAACAGATGCCATGGGTCACCAATATCAGGGATTAAATGGAACATAAATCTTTGTTTGTCAAATAGGTACTGAGACATAGTAAGGGGATATTGAAAATAATTCTAGAGCAATGTACTTGAAAATTGAGAAGTAATGGACACGTTTCTCAGAAATACCACTCTGACATTGATCTGCATGCCAGAACCTCCCTGTATACATCACAGATATTTAATTATCCATCAGGAACCATCCCATAAAGAAAGTTTAAGCCTGGAAATCTTCATCAGTCAGTTCTGCCAACCCTTCAAGGGAGAAATTACCCAGACAATCATATACAGGCTTAGAGATCTACAGTTTATCATATGGTGATATGACCATGACTAATTTACCAAACTTTGAAATGTAATGTTACTAAATATAATATAAAAATACTGGCTGGGCACAGTGGCACATGCCTGTCATCTCAGCAGCTTGGGAGGCTGAGGTAGGAGGATTGCAAGTTCAAAGCAAGCCTCAGCAATTTAGCAAGGCCCTAAGCAACTTAGTGAGACCTTGTCTCAAAATGGAAATAAATAAATACATGCATACATACATACATACATAACATAAAAAGGACCCTGATACTTCCCCTCAATATAATATAAAATACATAATTATGTAAAATTGATATGTTATATATTTATGCATATTCATATTCCTGTGATATATATTTATATATGTAAATATAAGACATATATATGAAACATATATATAACAAATGTATCTGATAAACTAGTTTTTACAGCGATGTCGAAGGTGTAGCACCTCATGATGAATTTGTTCTTATTCTAGGAATCCAAATTTTTTCAACATTACAAAATTGATCAATTTAACTCAATTTGGTGGATAATAGAGGGAATTATTTCATCTCAATAAAAGTATAACATTTCATAAAATTAAAAGCCATCTGTGGCAAGAGTCATGGGGACTTATTTGATGTGATAAAACCTGCCATAGGAATCAGTCAGTCAGTAAGCCGATTTCCCCAACACACTCCAACAAAAGAATCATTAAAGGAAAAATTTTACAAAGGAAAATAAACTGGTATCATTTGCATATTATGTGACTATGTGTGCAAAGAATCCCAGAGATCTACAGATAAAATAATATAATTAATAGGATAAAGATTTTAGCAAGGTTTCTGGAAACAAGGTCAGTTTCTCTTAGGAGTAAAGTAAATAAATAAAAAAGAGTCAATGATTGACAAGTTATGAGAGGTGCTAGAATGTTGATCCCTCAACTTGATCCTCAAAATGATGTGGCTTGTAGTTTTATGAAACAGTTTCAAGCATCCTCTATGACTCTCAGATGTCTGGACACACTCCAGCCCCAGTGAGCAAAATAGTCACAGCTAAAACCATCAGTCATTGCTTTTCTCCTATAGTGTACTCCACCTGCTCCCCCACTGTCCCTTCCTGAGTCTCTTCCCAAATAGCACACTCACACCAGCCTCTCATCTGAGCCTCTGCTTCCGTGGAAATGAAAATAGTCACTGAGCCACAAGAAACGTATATAAAAACATTTGTATCAATAAAGTTCAGAATGAACAAGAAACAAAGTAAATATCTATGAAGGGTGGGAATTGCATATAGTGAGGAAAGTCTACTTAATGAAATTGTACAGAGTAAAGGAAAACATAAAACTCCCAAATATAACTTAAAGAAGTAAAGACATGGAAAAAAAAAAGAATAATACATGTGATACTATTTCACTAAGTAAAATCAGAAAAACAACAAAAGTAAATTAGACATTAGTAATGCATCTAAGAAATGAAGAAAGGGATTACCATGTAAATCAGGATAGTGATCATCTCTGGAGAGAGAGATGACTGGAAGCAGAGTGTGATCTCAGGGTGCTGGCCATGCTCTACAAGAGCAGAGTTACATTGTTATATGGGAATTTACTTAAAATTACTGACCAAATTGTATAATTATTTTATGGGATATTTTCCTGTGTGCGTTACATTTTACAACATAATCAATGAACAGCAAGAAGAATTAAGGAAATCAAAGGCAGAGAAAAGAAGATAAATATCCTTAACTGCCCTAAATCACTATCAGCTTGGAACACTTTTGTTCAGCTGAGTTAACCATGATCTCATGTTTCCTAGTTAGGCTTTACAACTTTGAGGACTGGAATCTAACCCGTGTCAAATTTCCTGTAATCTTGGCAATGATGGCTTGATGCGGGTGCAATGATTTCCATTTAACAGATAAGAACACTGAGTCACTCAGAGGGTATCCAACTGTCCAGAAGACAAATAGCCAGTGAGAGACAAGGAAGTAAAATTCAAAATGACTCCCACTTTTATATCTTTTTGAGCCTAACTGGATAGAGCCAAATCCATAACCTAATTCAATGATTCCAACAATCTACATTCATTTCTGCCCTCTCTCCAATAGCCTAGCAAGTGACATGGAATCATAAAGAAAACCCGCCTGTGAAAGTCAACATAGGTGAAAAACCTCAAATGCAACACCTGTTAACTGGGGTGTGAGGGATTACAACCCTCACTTCCCTGTAACTCTGGGTCATTCCCTGTGGACAGGCCAGCCTTGCAGGAGGTCAGTCACCACAGCTCCAGTGGTGAGCATCTCCAGCTCTGAGCATCCTCTTCATAGTTTTCTTTCTTTTATAAAAGCAAATTTTTTATTTGTTCTTTTTAGCCACACATGACAGTAGAATGCATTTTGATATCATACATGGAGTATAACCTCCCATTTCTGTGGTTGTACATGACATGGAGTTACACTGGTCACGTGTTCACATGTGAACACAGGAAAGTCATGCCTGCATTCTGCAGACTTTCCCTCTCTCATCTCTGCTCCCTTCCCTTCCTTCCCCTTTGTCCATTCTCCCCGCCTCCACTGCTTATTGTGAGGAGCTTTCTAATTAGGACCACACTGTGTTATACTGTTGTGATAATTTCTAAATAGAAGCTCCAACACAGGCTTGGAGCCACGATTTTGTGCAAAATAGACACAGTCTTGCACCCTACAATGGGAACGTTGTCAGAGGATTGGAAGATTGGTGTTTGTGCTAATTCTTTTCTGCTTAATAGATTTGTCTGTGACCCATAAACTAGTTAAACTGTCTCATGACTTTATCATAAACATATTTACAAAGGGAAGGGCGGGGTGCTGCCAAAGAGCTAACGATGAAATATATCAGCATCTTAGGATTTCAAGAAAGTGTTTTTCAAAGGATTATATAATCTGTGGGAATTCTCTTTATAACTACTGTTTTCTAAATAATCATACATATACAAATGCAGTATTCTTCAGGACCGTTCATCTTACAGGATTTTATTTAATCCTTATAATAACTTGAAGAGCTTCCTAATGTGTTTTAACAGGAAATTATTTTTCAGAAGATTTCAGTATGTTGCCCATGATCATCCAGACACTTAAGTTGGACATACCCAAACTTCAGCCTCTCCAAGTCAATGTTTTTACCATTTGTGTGAATGAAGATAACATATTCAAGTTCTTCTGACTATAATATTCTTCTATTTTAAATACCTACATCTTGATTTGTGTACCTTAACTTTGTCTAAAATGATTCCTTTGAATCACCCAGTTGTGTGCCAGCAGAAATTAGCATTGATAGATATTATTTTGAACAGAGATCCTAACAGCTAGTATCAGCATGAGGGGTGATTACAAAAGAATCCACAGCTTATAAAACATGGCGTTCCCACCCCTGCAGATCCTGATTTTGTACAGTGAGATGCAGCCTGAGAGTCTATACACAGAAAGGCTTCCTAAGAGACTTTGCCCATGTCCAGGTTGGAGAATTGCTGTCTTCACCATCCTTGTTGTTAGCAGCTGTCTTCTTATTTTTCTACTTTTCTATGGGCACCTTTCCTATCTTTGGTTCACCCAATAGGGATCTCTACTATTTACTTATAGTAACTCTTTGGTCTTGCGAAAATATCATTTATCTCTGATTTTCACAGGTATCAGCACCGGGCCTGTAGTTGAGCATTACCTGGTCTTCCTGTCCCTCTCAACCTCACCACAGAGACTGACACTAACTATTCTTAATCCACTTTCACCAGTCGCCTTCCCAGGTTCTACACAATCCATGTAAGGAATGAAGGCTCTCTCCAGAGGTCTTGTCATAAAGTAGACATCCTAAACTTATGCTCACTTCACACAAGGAAAACCATTTATTTCAAATGTGGGGAAGAAAGAAGGAATACTATAAAAAACACAGGAGTTGCTACTGCTAACCTGTGGACATCAAGAACTTAAGGCCTGGCCATTCAATTGCAAAGCAAGATTCATCATAATAATTGACAGATAAAAGGCACAATGTTTTCCCCCAATTATGAAGGTTAACAAGGAGCTCATATAAATATCTCAAAGGATAAACACAGATATTCAGAATATTTCACCTCTGGAGTTGTACAATATGCCTTATCAGATGACCCTGGCTGGTAATTGTGTGAGGACACTGGGCATTGGTGCCAGACATACATAAATTGTCTTAATAGAAAACTTAACATATGTGAAATCATTCATTGAAATATAAAATATCAGTATTGCAAGAATTGGTATTATTGTTTTTATTTCCTTCAGCCCTTATTTTTATTTTGTTACAATGTTATGTAAATTGATTTTCAGTGTGGCTTTGAAATTCCAAGTGTGTTCCTTGATTGATTTGATGATGAGCCTTGGGAAGAGAGATTTTTAAAAATCACAGACATTGTTTACTATCATGAAATACATCTTGGTTTTGTTTTGAAATTTATTTCATGAGTTCATGGATCTTTTGATGGTTAGCCCCAAATGAATCTTCATTTTAAAAATGAAGAGATGGAGCAGAGAAACTGAGGCCTTCACTTCCGAAATCACCACTAAACTATGGAGTGTCCAGTATGAGTTCCATTGACTTGCCTCAGTGTCCTGTTGGTTTAACAGAGACATCATGCTTGGGTTTTTAATTTTTTTATTTTTTACCAATTTAGTCATTCATTTTCAAGCTAATCTAAGGAATTCTTTGTCACATTTTCTAGACAATGACATTTTGGAATATTTGGGTTTTATTTTCCCTCAGTAAAATTCTTCCTGCATCTGAAATATGCATGCTTAAAAAAATAGCATATTTCATTATTCATTCTGCATTATTCAGATCTCCAACTGCTGGAAAATTCTGCTCACCAAGGGAAATAATCAAACAATTCATTAATAGAAAATAAATAATAAATAAAATGTAACACAAATTCACGTCCATAAGAGAAATGTTTTTGGGAAAAAATGTAAGTTTCAAATACTTTTCACTGGGTAGAAGAGAAATGTGCCTTCCAGGCTGAACCAGGTAGCCTCCTACACAGAAAGACTGTCCACAGAGGCCTGCTGGACCCCACGGAAGCCAAGAGTTGCAGCAGTAGGAGCAAACAGCATACCATGTCAATCAAGATTGGTCCAGTTCTGGAGTTCCAACTCCTGATCTCCTGAGACAGATGTAGATGGCCGCCTTTGCACATCTGTGGGATCACACACATCCCCACCATAATTCTCCCTCCACCATTGTGTGTGCTCTTCACATATTTGTCTCCACCTCACAAGCAGATTTGACTACAAGAACAATGTGCTAGTGATACCACTTTGTAACAGGGTTCTTGGGGTATATCAGCTGCCCAGTAAATATATGTGCAATTAAATAATGACTCAATAAATATTCAAGGAATGGTCTACTCACAAAACCAAGAGCCAGTTCCATCCATTCAGAAGTCCTTGTCCATCTCAGTACTTGCTGTTACTGAAATATTCTCTTTCCAAAGTGATTACCCATGTTAACAATAATAAAAATTGAGAGTTGCCAGACTCAATATATATAAAAAAGTCCATAAGAGAGCACAGCTAAAACAAATAGAAATATTTTATAAGGCCTAAGTCCATAGAAAGAGTTAGAAGAGACATTCCCATTGGCATGATTTGGTCACCTGGATTCAGCCACACCTGAGTGTGAATTTTCACCATGAGGTTTTTCAATGACATGAGACAAAAATCTCCTTGGGGACTTAACTTTACTTAATCTGTGATTTGGTTCTGTCAGATCTGAAAGAATTTTGACTTACATAGAAATATCAGGGATTAGAGTTTTGCTGCAATGGATAGTTTTTCTCCTGAGTTAAGTCTTGGGCAATACAGAAAGCTCTATATAAGGGCCTGTGGAATTGTGAGTATCTCTGGGACCAGATGCACTCCATTTTAAGTTCTGTCATAGCTGGGTTCAAAGTATTTAGGTGCTCATCTCTATCATGTTTGAGTATGTTTCAAATCCAAGACCCTGGAATTTCCCTTTACTCAAATGTAGTGGGGAGTTTCAAATGAATAAGCAACATCTCCTTGTCTCTTACAGGAATTATGCAGAAATAGAGTTCAAATTCCATTTATACCTTATCAAGATATGAAATATCACCCTCTCTAAAATGATGTGTAAATATACATAATTAGAAATCAAATTTATTCAATAATAACACTTGATTATTTAAAATTAGTAACCCCCAACATCAAATTTTTATCCACACGCATGCAAGTAAAAAGACACAGAAAGACAGGCAGTCACCTACCCAAGGGGAGGAGATGGATCTTCCGTACTTTCAAAAACTTAGAGGGGTGAAGCATCTTCACAGATTTATCTACTCTAGTTCTTCCCTTGTCAATATTAGGCACAGAATAAATATGCATTTTAAAAAGAGAGAAAATGAGGTTAATATGTTTATTCATTTGTTTTTTTATTCATGGAAAATTTCTTGAGGGTTTAACACTTGCCTTTCATAAAGAGCTCAACAAGAAAATCCCCATACCTTGGTGCTCCATTAACTCTTAGGTAGTTCATGGCTGACAGCAGCTAAAATACAACCAACAGCATGAGACAGTGCTTCATGAACTTCAGTCACTACTAGTGCATTTTGGAGAATTTGGGGAAAATTATTTGAATCTTGTTATGTATCTAATATATACTTTTTTACATAAATTCAAACATAAAATATCTGTGAAGTGTGCATGGGACCATTCACTGCACACACAATATTCCCACGGATTCAAATAAACACACAAAATTTGTGAAATGAAAATGACATCTATCCAGTGATCTATCGCCGAAAATCCCATCACATCCAGTGATGTCAAAGACACATATAGCAGGAGTCTCCCTTTTTCCACAAGTTCAATCATTGGAAGTCAATCAGAGTCTAAAATTACTGAATGGAAAATTCCAGAAATGAACAATTCATGCTTTAAATTGCACATCATGATGCCTCTCACTGTCTGTCTGAGATAGGAACCACTTCTTTGTCCAGCATATTCCACGCCAGGTACTCCTGCTGCGTATTAGGTTCTGGCTCATCTCAGTTATCAGATCGACTGTCTCAGCATCATGATGCTTGTGTTCATTATTCTTGTGAATAATGGCCCCATCATGAAAGAATAGTGGTCCTAACAATTCAGATGTACTGAAACGAAGCCACAAAATGCTTTCTTTAAATGAAAGAGTGACTGTTTTTCTCTTTATCATAGGAATGTACATACAAGTTAAAAAAAACATAGACTTAGTTATACATAACGTTTGTTACTCTCCAAGTTTTCAGGCATCCAGTGGGGGCCTTGGAGCACATCCCAGGGATAAGAGAGTATTACAGTAGCAGATTTTATGAGTGCAAAGAGAAAGGAATGGGGACCTGTCATCAGCCTATTTTCTGCTTGAAGCAATCATTCTGGCAGAAAAGTTATAGATTGTGTGAATGAATCTGAAACCGCAATTCCTTTTGAGGATCTCTGGAAGCTGCCTCTTTGAGCATCGCTGAATGACTCTTCTAGGACAGCACTAGTAAGGATATACTCAGAAAGAACAGATATGGGACACGTTCAAGTTGCAGAATAATTAAGTGCTGTCATTGCTCAGAGTACCACGAGTATATAATAAGAGTTACGAAAGGACTCTGAGCGGGTTAATGCTTGTATGTCAAGGAAGAAAAACAGGAGAAAGCACAAGGATGGTCTAAGGGGACTAGAAAGTATTTGGAGGAGTGATGGTACAGCCACGTGGAAAGCCCTGTTGACATCAGAAAATGTGTGTCTCAATTCCTGAAATCATTGTTTATAAAACAAGAATCACAATATGATGAAAAGCCTTTAAACATCGGATTAGTTTTTAAATGGAAATTAAAATCAACAATTTTTAACTCATAATTCTCAGGTCAGTAAAAAGAGAAAATGGAACTCTATCAGATATCTGGTCAGAATTTAAATTGGTTTACCCTTTCAGATTCCCAGGCAGCAGAGAGGAATGTGCTTTTTGACCCAACATATGGGTGCACACCTAGGAATCTTTTCTAAGGGAATTCCGAGCTATGCAAAACATAGTAATAAAGATACATTTCATAATTCACAATTCTGAGAAAGTGAAAATAATTTTAAATACATAAAAATAAATTATTATGTTAACTATGGTTTGTTCCCATGAGGAAATACTATGTAATATTAAAATAATATTAAACAAAGTGAGAAAATGTGCACAATTTTGCCAAGTTAAAAACATAATTCATGCTCTAGAGCAGCATAGGAACTATAATGCATATTTTTTGAAGGGTAAGTAGGGTTTTTTACCAAGTTCTTAGTAGACCTTGTCTATGAGGGATGTTATGGTTCAGATGAGAGATTTCCCCCAAAAGCTCATTGTGAAACAATGTAAGAAGATTTGGAGGAGGCATGATTGAGTTATAAGAGCCTTAACCTAATCAGTGAATCAATCCCCTCAGAGGGATTAACTGAGTGGTAACTAAAGGCTGGCTGGGTGTGGCTGGAGGAGGTGGGTCCTTGGGGTTTATACTTTGTCCTTGTTGAGCAGAGCTCTCTTTGCTTCTTGGTGACTGCTTTGCTCCACGATCTCTCTCCACCATGATGTTCTGCCTCACCTCAGTCCCCAAGGAATGGAGTCAATCATCTATGAACTGAGATCATTGTTTATAAAACAAGAGCCCCTAAATGAACTTTTCTTCCTCTTATTGTTCTTGATGGATTCTTTGGTCATAGTTGTGAAAAGCTAAGATAGGAGATACACAATAATAATATTTCATTGTATAGCCCCCCAACACACAAAAGGAAGACCAGAACACACACCATGCACCTAAAGTAACCAAGTGCTGTATGAATGGAACAGAACCCACTCTTATCCTCCATTGAGTCTGAATTCCACTTTTGGGTAAATCTTTTTAACCCATTATATCCCACCATTTTATATACAGAACACATAAAAAAGCCTATAAAATTTTATAGGACACCTACAAATTACTCAACTTAAGCTTTATAGGTGGCCTATGTGTAGGAAGATGGGACATAAAGGGTCAGTGACATACATGATGCTAAGGTGGGAGACAAGGATGCCTCCCACAACTCCTGTTCCTAACAGATCCTGGAGCACAAGCCCTAGTTGGAGGTTGGACTTCTGCTCTTGACCACACACAGAAACTGGATTCTCAAAGTCTTTATTCTTTCCCTGTTCTCATCCGTATCCTACATATCATGTTCATCCAAGATGACTTGATAACTACAATGATATAACCATTGTAATACTTGTTCTGTGACCAATATATTATTAAAGTAACTGTAATTAGTAATTGCTTACCATCATGATCTGCATAATTTATATCTCTGTACAGTTTATAAAGCATTATTATGTGAACCATCTCATTTAGTCCCTATAGGGATGGTGAAAATAATGTTTATTAGGCCAACAATTTTGACCAACAAACCGAGAACTGAATAATGCGTGAAGGCATCTGCTCATAACTGACAGGCATCTTCTGCCTTCAAAGTATCCACAAGTCTTAGACACAAGTTTTGGAGCTGCTCTTCTTACCAGCCATGTGATCCTGGATAAGTTCCTTAACCTCTCTGCCACTTGTAAAATGAGTATAAAAATCTTCTTAATCATAGGGCTGTTGTGAGGAAATGGAAAATCATAGATCATCAGAGATGCACCTGGTTGACTTGTTAGAATTCTGCTGGTGACTGAGAATCAGAGAGCAGGTCTCCCTCCAGGACACTCCATTGAGACAAGCTCTTAATGTGTCCCCATAAACACAATGCTCCAATTCTGAAGGAGACTGTCCCAGCATGGGGGAAGAGGTGGACACCCCAGGTTAAGGTGGCTCTCCTCTCTGTCCTGTGATGTTTTGCTATCCTTGAACTCAGTCCTCTCTGGATACTGGTTTACTTCTCACCTATCCTCCTCCAGAGCAATGTGAGCATCTTGATGGTGGCCCTGTGCTTTCTTCACCTCTGGTCCCCTAGGGACATGCTAGGCACATTTCAGGCTCTAGATGAAGAGTTCCTGGATGAAACACCATCCTGAGGAGTGGAAACAGATCCACTCTGGACAGTTCAGGAGCCAGTAGCAACAACTGCGTCAGATGGATCCAGCCAGCTTGGATGTGTCTCCCCAAGAAAGGTGGTGGACTTCTCTGCAGATAAACACATGCAGATACCTGCATTTAAGCAAAGCACATTTGGAAATTTGGTAAATGAAGAAAAGTAGGAAAGAAAGTAACTGTTTCCAACCATTATATGTAGATGTTAGCATTTTCATCTTCCTCTTTTTCCCTATTACTATTAAGATTTGTTGAGAAATCATGTCATATGTATACAAACCCTATATAAGTCTCTGTAATCCTTACTATTCTTGATCATGGATTCTGTAATTATTCACATTTAACAGATGAAGAGATTGAATCAGAGAAGAATAAATCACTCAAAATCACATGTTATTTTTGTCATGTGTACATGTATATAAAGTCAATGTAAATATGAATTTTCTTTAAAATATATTACTTTATAATTTATACAACAATTAGGTTTTGAATTCCTGTGGATTCTTGAGCCGGTGGGCCCAAGTTCCATCTTGACTTTGGCACTTAGCAGCTGCAGGCTCTTGAGCAAGTAACACATTTTCTGTTCCTTCGTTTCATCATCTATATAATGGGATAATAACAGCACCTACCTTGAAGGACTGTGCTGAATACTAAATAAATAGAAAAAGTTCTCAGAAGAGAGTCAGGCATGTAAATTAGTTAGAGAGTGAGCACGATGTGTGCGATTTACATTCTAGAGAGAGAATAAACATTTTAAATAAGTAAATGGAACACTCACAAGTGCTATGGAGAAAATAAAGCTGAGGCATTCAGCAGAGAATCAGAGGTCAGTTAGCCAGGTGCTCAGGGCAGGCCCCTTGAGAAATGACACTAACACTCAAGGGGGCATGACATCAAGGGGCAGTCATGGACCCAAGATGGGAAGAAGGCCTAGTAGTGATGTATTGATTGGAGAAATAGGATTTCATTGCCCAGAACAGACAGAAAGCCAGTGAACTAGAATGTAGTGGCGGAGGAAGCCTCTACAGGACAGTTAGGCAGAGGCCACATGCAGAGGCTGGTAAACTAGGGTTTGTGTATTAGTCTAAGTGAACAGGATTCTTTTTGGTGATTTTTGTCAAGAAGTGACAATATATGATGAACCCTTAAAAAATTCATCCTTTGGGATGCTTTTGGAAGAATGACCCAGGAGAGGGCAATTTTGGAAGAAGAGAGTAGTCCAGAGGCTACTGCACTAGCCAAGGCAAGAGACCATGGTGACTTCATATGTAGATAGAAGTGGAAACTGAGAGAAGTGGATAGATTTGCAATATGTTCAGAGCTAGAATTGAGTAAGATTGCTGATGGATTGGGTGAGGTGAGAACAGAGAGAATGAGACTATAAAAGATATTATTCCCAGATATTGACACAACCCTGACTGGATGGTGATGTCTCCCATGAAATGCAGAGAAATGATTATCAAGTCTTTTTTTCTCCTTAGAGGGAGAAATCATCTTGTGTTCTTGTCCAGGAGAGTTAAAATTGAGATATGTGCTTGCAATCCAAAGGGAGATGATGCATTAGCAGCCAGACCCATGAGAATGGAATTCCAGAAGGGCACTCATCAGGAATATTGATTTGGAATTCACAGTAATATTGATGGCAAACCTGGTGCTGAAGTAGATGAAACTGCCTACGAAGTGTGTTTAGGTGAGGAGAGACTGAGATGAGGACCAAATACTTACATTCAAGCTACATAGAGTGACTTTTCTTTGCATCTGCCTGCACACTCAGGGTTAATGACTTATATGAATTTACTGTAACTGGTATGTGCCTTTTGCATGCATTGTTAGAAAATTGATTATAAGATTTCATAAGTAGAACATCATTATGAAGAATAAAATATAAAAGCATCTGCAGGTGCTATTACCAGTAAAGAAATGAAACATCACCATCAGCAAAAGACTGAAATTTCTTAAGTTCTCTGTTCTCATCTCACTTCCTTTCTTCCCATGAGGGCATAAGCCATACATTCAGTGTGAGCCCTAATCCTCTATCATGCTTAAAAGAACACATCACAGTTACATCATCTTGAGCTTTATCTCAATATGGTTCTGGGGACTGGGGCTGTAGCTCAGTGGTACAGTGCTTGCCTAGCATACATGAGGCACTGGGTTTGATCCTCAGCACCATGTAAATAAAAACAAATAAAATAAAGGTATAAAAATATAATAACATTATTTAAAAAGAATCATTTCAAAATAAATAAATAAATATCATTCTAAGTCTATTCTATAGCTTGCTTCTCTTCCACTTAACATTCTGTGTGGGAGATTAACTCATGATAATGCGTGTACCTCTATTTAATTACTTTGACCACTATATCTATTTTGTATCTATCTCACAGTCTTTTGTGCAATTTTGTATTGATGCATATTCCAGTTGAATATTATAAACAATATAAATGGAGCGTGCTTGGGTACGTCTCTTCTGATACACCAAGCAAGGTCTACCTAGAAGCAAGATATGGGTACATCAAGCTTTTGCATATCATTTCTATTTATTTTTATCAGCTTTTCTGCTGCTGTGACTAAAAGGCTTGACAAGAATGATTTTAGGGGAGGAAAAGTTCATTTGAGAGCTCACAATTTCAGAGATCTCATTTGACAGATAGCCAGTTCTATTCCTCAGGGCTCAAGGTGAGGCAGAATATGATGGTAGAAGACTGTGGCAGAGGGAGGTGACTCCCGTGATGATCAGGAGGCAGAGAGAGAGACTCCACTTGTCAGATACAAAATATCCACCCCACAGGCACGCCCCCATTAACCCCTATCTTCCAGCCTTATTCTACCCACTTTCAGTTACCACTCAGTTCACTGATTAGGTGAAGGCTCTCATAACCCAATCATTTCTCCTCTGAACCTTCTTGTATTGTCTCACACATGAGCTTTTGGGGAACACCTCATTATATCCAAACCATAACACATCTTAAACTTTTAAAGATAATGCTACATTGCTCTCTGAAGTCATTGTACCAATTTCCACGTCTGTCCCTGTAGTCCAAATGTCCCCTTTACCACATCCCTGACAAATCATGGAGTTGTCGAACTTTCAACCTTTGTGTTGATTTAGGAGGTGTACAATGAATGGTATCTCCTTGTGCTTTTAGCTTGTTTTTCCCATATTACTAATGAGATTCATCATATTTGCTTTTTCCTTTTTTTCCCTCTTGTGTCTTATGCATTTTTATTTTGCAGAAAAATTGCTGTTCATGTCTTTTGGCCATTTTTCTATTAGATAATTTGTTTTCTTTGTCTTACTGATTTTAGAACCTCTTTATTAAGGTTTTATGTGTGATAAATAACTGTTCCAAGCCTGTTTTCTTCCTACTATTTTTATTAATGGTTTATTTGGCAAAGAAAAGTAAGTTTTTATATTTTATGTAATTGAATTTATTAGTCTTTCCTTTAGTGTTTCATGTTTTTTCATCCTTACTTAAAGGTCTTACTGACATAGCAGAAAATGTTTTTCTTTGCTAAGAGTTTGAAATTCTGTCTTTATGAAGTCTTTTGCCTTTTGTTTCATTCAATCTCATGGGCAAGTTGTGCTGGCATTTAGGTTAGATTTTGTTGTCTGTATGTTCAGTGAGGATGGGCCCCATAAGGTCCTGGGTTTCTGCAGCCTGTCTCTTCCACATGTTTACTTCTCACAGGCCCAGAGTCTTCTTGCCTTTTATGCTTTCTAGGGGTTCTGTTGCAAAGGAAGCTCAAAGTGAGAAGGATGGATATATACACATAGTGAGCTGCCAGTTTCAGTGATTCAAAATCTGATTTCACCTTGATCCCTGAGAATTTCCATTATTTTCTCTCAATATTGGTTGTTAATTTTAACAGATATTTAAAACCTTTTCCATAATTTTTATGTTTTATAGCAGGACAATATTTGATTTTACTTTCTTAAAAAACACCTAAACCATAACTTCATTATAATCAAAAGTCCCATGCCACTTTTTAACCTTTAAATATATGTACAATAAGAAATAGCCTATTTTCATGTTTACTCAATTAATAAATATATTAACATGCATTTTTAGGCTCTATTCAACCAAGTATGTAACTCAAATCTTTAATTGATAAATATTATTTCATTACATTAAATTAATCCTCAAATGTGGAACTTAATGGAATCATCTCTATAAACAATAAGAAAGCTTTTTGAAAATAACTGAAGAAACATTAAACTAATGAAATTTCAGTGTCTTTATTTCTAGCTCAATACACCTACACAGAGGAAATTCCAAATCACAGTGAAGCAAACATTGCTTCATCGTATGGCTGCTCTTAGCACAATGTGCCTCCTCAATAATTCAGCTGTTTTTCCTTCTTTTGTTTCTTCCCCTTTCCCAGTTCCTACCCCATGATATTCCTTCTCATAGTCTTTCATCTCTTGGAGCAGATGAATCAAATGGATGATATGCATTCAGTTTTCAAAGACCTTGAACCCAAATAGCTCAACATGCTGGGTTTGGAAGCAGAATTATTACCCTAGAAAGCATTACTATGACCACCAAAACTAAAATGCTTGTTATCTTATTTTGTATCCACAATATACTACGTGGTATGTGAAGCAATTGAGATTATAAGAAAATAAAGTCTTCTATTCCATTTATGCCATTTTATCAATGAAGAAGTTGAGGCTCAGAGAGGTTGTAGAGGCTGTCTATCTGAGGAGGCAGAGTCTGCACTTGAGAAGCATGTTTAATTCCCCCCATCTAAGCACAAGTTCTCTGCAGAAGCTATATCTGTACTAAAGATTCTGCATAATGTTTGACCTAATCTGATAATATCTTGATTGTGGAAAGATGAAAACACTGTGGGTCCAAAGCCCAAATCAGTTGTTTAATAGATATTCACTTGGTACTTCTTTATCTGATGACCTTGTAGAATATATCACCAAGATTAGCTGACCTCTGCTGACCCTAAAGTTAAGAATGCTACACCATCTGACGTTTATAGAAAATACTTTGCCACTGTCGTAACCTGCTCATTTTTTGCTTCCACCAAGGTATCTGGTAAGTGTACTGATTTATGGCCTTCTTTGTTCTGTGGTTACTAGCTCACATAACCTCTCCCACAGTGGAACATGTCATTCAGGATAGCTTGCATATGTGTTCCTGTGCCATGCTCACTCATTTAACTAAGAATGAACCATTTTCATATTTCCTTTAACACAGAATCGTCATTTTGTGTCGGCATTTTCTAATACAAAAATAGGCCTACTGGACCCAGTTGCTGTTCCATCTGGCAGTCAAACATGCCACTTTCTCCATCATTTTCCCTGAACCTTCTCTGAGATCTTTTGGAAAGAACCAATCTTGATTGGTTGCACTTTCAGTTTTGTGCTGCTTAGCTTGTGCTGCATTGCAACTATCCCAGAACTTCAGGACATTAAACAAAAAGCCACTTGAATTATCCCAACACTGTGGGGTGGGTGGAGGTTTCTTCTGCTCTGATCCCTGATAGATCCTTGTCCATCTGTGGTGAGGTGGGAGACAAGCTGGTGTCTGTACCTATGATGAGCTCACTGGTGTATCTGGCATCAGCTGGCTGCCTGCTGAGATGCCCGGCTCTCCTCCACATGGCTTCCCAGATCCAGCTGGCTTGGACTCTTTTCCTATGGTAATCTTAGGGTTCCAAGAACTGCAAGAGGGCAGCTCTAACACACAAGTTCTCTTGAAGTTTCTGCTCGAGGCATATCACTAACATCTCATTCACCAGAGCAAGACACATGGCCAACATAGTTTCATGGGATGAAGAAAAATACTCTGTCTCCCTAGGTGGAGATGATTTGTACCATCACTCAACACAGTAGAATACATTCAAACATTGGAAGATTTTGAATGTTTTGAAATCTCTTACAATTAAAATTTGCTACTTTTATTTTATTTGCTACTTTTCACATTCTGGAAATAATTAAGATATGACACCACTTCTTTGTAAACAGTTTTTTACAAAAATTCTGAGATCACATTCTTCAAAATGTCTCCTGGGGTGTCACAAACATCTCTGACTTTGGTTGGAAAAATATAATTTTCAGAGTTTAACAATGATGGAAAACCTCTCCCTTATTATCCAGAAGCCATTTGTCTCCTATATCACCTCAAATGTCCCCACCCCTGCATGCCATCCCTTGCTGAATACCACAACTGAAATTCAGAAGGAAATATTAGGCATGCTGCTGAAACTATACAGTCTCACCAAGTTCACTGAAATGGGCACTACCTCAGAGCTGGGGCTAGTGTCTTCTCTAATTCTCTGATAATTAAGTCAGTCATAATATCTAAATAAGGTTTGTTCTTAAGAGACCTACTTGATTATTCAGGAATTCTAATATAAATAGTTCTTCAATACCCAGAACCTCATATTACATTGCTACAAAAACAGAACAAAAGAAAAAAAGAAAAAAAATCTGCTATATATATCTTCTATATGCCACAAAATCTATACATATTTTCCCAATATTACACTCATTTAATCATAAGAAATTATATTGATACTTGTTCAAATTCAACTCTACCAATTAGTGACTGAGAAAACCTGTTGGAACCTTGCATGCTTAACGCATAAAACATATTGTTAATATCTCAAAATGTTTGCATAAAAATGAAATTGGGGAATGCATGTGAAGAAAAATTATAAGGTCATGCAAGTGAACATTAATTATCTTGAGAGTCAGTGGAAATGTGTACAGATTTGGGTTTGAAATTATCTCAGCTACTTCTAGTTGGAATGAAATAGTAGAAAAAGAAGAAAGAATGAGAAAGGTAGTATCTTAAGTTTTGACTTCAAGTTCATATGTACAAATACTTTTTATTTATTTTTATTTATTTTTTTATTTTGTCACAAACAGCCTGACGGACAAAAACAACAAAACAAAGAACAAAAAGTGTGATTTCTCAAATAAAATTCAGTACCTAACCTTCAGACCTGGGACTAGAGTTCTTTTCTTCAGAACTCATAACCACTGTGAACTCATAACCCCGCTTTCCTTTAAAGCAGAATTTCCAGGCCTGAGACCTGGTGGGAGGTTGAGGATTGGGCAGGGAAATACACAAGAGCTCATTTTAGGCACAGACCTCTTTCTCACCACACACTGAGGGGTGAGCGGGCGACCAGGGCCTGGCACGCAGCTGCTCTGCGCTCTCTTCCTTGACCCCTGGGTAGTCTCTGTGGTCCAGATTGGTGGCGCAGATGCATCCCATGTCCCATCTCATCTTTCAGGAGTCTCTTTTTCTTCTCTCTCTCTCTCTCTCTCTCTCTCTCTCTCTCTCTTTTCGGAGCTGGTAACCAAATCCAGTATCTCACACATTAGGCAAGTGCTCTACCACTGAGCTACACCACCAAGCCCCCTCCAGCACAAGTACGTTCGTTCTTGGTTGTTATTCATTCATGGCATTTCTTTAAAGGTACATTGAATTGTTCATGCACAAATAGAAGCTCAGGATTTATGTAATTGGGGATGTATGGCTCAGTCTGTGAGGGGTGGAAGATTTGGCTGTGCAAGCATTGAAATTCGCAATTTTTTCCTACCTAAAAGAATGATTTGTAGGAAGGGAAAAAGAGCTTAGCTGTCTAGTAAAACATATCAGAATGAAGATTATATATTACCTCAGTTTTAAGACTGTGAAATTTACTACTTCCCATGTAGCCTAAACACACGCACACACACACACTAGTTAACGTCTTCCATATAGCTTTCATTAAACAAATCAATCAAAAAACACATGGCTACCCCTATTTTCAAAGTCACATCTCTAGACTCCTTTAAAAAGCTAGGAACAAAAGCTAATAACTTAAAGATAGAAAAAATATGCTTACATACCCGTCTCAAAAATGACTGCTCAGTCTCTTTTTGCCAAAAGCAGCCATTTAATAACTTCAATTAAACTCTCAGTGAACTTCAATTGGAAGCCTTCCTAAAAGAAACACCAGAGTAATACTAGAGGAGCTTTTCTTTATCATTCTTTTTTTCCATTTCTTCTTCTTTCCTTCCTTTTTTTCTTTTCTTCCTTCCTTTATTCTTTTTGTCCCTTTTTAGTGAAAGTGAAAATCAAGTAATTGATATTCACTGAAAGAAAATCCACCTTTACTTGCAAGAAGGAACTCCATTTTTCAACACAATTATTTTCATAATTACATTTTTTGAGAGGGGGACCTATAGTCTTAGGAAGCACATTGCATTAGAAAACTAATTACAGATTCTTATTCTTTCAGTATAATTTAGGGTGAGAGTTGTGTTCGTAAAATTATTTTCTGCCACAAAAAAGTACTTTTCCTGCATGCTTTATTCTCACAGCAGTAAATATAAAAAGATTGACTTCTCATCATTTTCCCCAGAATACAATGAATGTAGATGCTCTCCGGAGCTGGTATGGATGTATTCTTATTGAAATTAGGGAACATAATGAGAGATTTTACCAGCTAACTCAAAAGAAGTATCCAGGGAAAAATGGATGTTTTCGATGCCATCGTCTGAGGAGGGTGACAGTGTTCTGGACTGAATCTTCAGACGCCAAATGTGCTCCCCCAGAAAGGAGCTGCTGTCCATCAGCATGGTGCTTTTGCTGAGTGTCTCCATTGATTCCATCATAAATTGCAGTTTGTTCCTTGTGGAACTTCCTTTTCACAAGATCCTTGGTTCTACAGATATGCTTGGGTGTCTCTCCTCCTCAAATACTATAATGTTATTCCATTTTTTTTGGAATGATACGTATTTCCCTGAATTAAGCCTTCTGCTTCTGTGACAGAATAATCCTGTCTACAATAAGAAGCACTGTGGGAGAAGAGCATTTTGTCTGACAAAGCTAACTGTCTGCATTCATAAATGCCCAACAAAACAATGACTGCTTTCACATTTCAGTATTTTTTAAGCATCTATGGAGAATTTTCTATGTTACAAGCTGAAAAATTGAATATTTTAATCAACTCATTGAAGAAGGATTTTATGCAACTCCACTAGAATGGTTAGTGTCAGCAATGGAAAGGGGCTGCTGTCTATTGTCTACCACATCCCATGTGTTTGATGTGTGGAAGCCTCATTTTAGTTCATATAATAGTTCTGCCACATAGTACGTTCCCATTTTACAGCCTGGGAAATTCAGGTTCAGAGAGTTTACAGAGAGTACTGTGGTGCGTGGAGGCTGAATTAGCATCTCTTCCAAGACAGTGTGGCGCCTATGCAGTGGCTCTGCCTGCACTGCTGTTCAGAATCTGTGATAAGTGTTGATCCTGGAGACTATGAAAGCCGAGCTCCTCTGTTCCACCCATCTCCTGTCAGCTCCCTCCATTGCTGTTGTGTGAGTGACAGCCTATCCACCTCCTGTCCTCCTTGCCCCGGAGTGACTGAGTCATAACTCCTTTAGCTGCCATGGGGGTGAGCCTTAACCATCACCAGCCTCCTCCAGCGGGATGACTAGCTTAAGGGCCCTGCTCATAAGCTGTGACTCATCTCCTTCTCAAGTACCAAGTCCTCGCATTTTACCTGCATCCTGACACAGGGGGCTTGTTATTTATGGGCAGATTTCTCAGACCCACTGCCAATCTGAGCTTCTTTGTGTCCTAATTATCAGGATAAGAGAGTAGCTTATTGACCACAATTAACAGGCTCCCTCCCACTCTCTGATTAACATTCTTATGAAGAGACTCACAAATAGAATAGCTGTTGAAAATATGCAACTATGGCTAATAAAATGTACAGGCCATGCTCTAGGAGGTAGTAGCTTTTCTTATTTCATCAAATGTAAAGATAGATTGCTGACTATATTCATAAATCTCTGTGCTTTGAACCACAGCACAGTGGGAAAGTGCTGGACACTCTTGCCTCCCTGGCCAATGTCTGCAGCTTCAGCTTCCCATAAGCCATTTCTCTGTCAGTCCACTGTGACTCAGGAGCACATCCTGGAAGCTCCTGGGGGCACAATTGACTCTCTAATTCTCAATATGAGCACTGTTTTTATTTGTGTGCGTGTGTGTGTTTGCGTGTGTGTGCGCTGGTGTTGAAGGTTACAAACACTTCCGTCTCAGGAGGGTATGAGTGGAGGTGTCATGAAAAAGGTGGGGACACTCTATGGACTGATCGTGTGGCGAAAGAGAAGACTGCTTTGTTTGTTTCCTTTGATACAAATGAGACAAGTTCTAATGTTGTCAAAAGTACACCAGTCATGAGAAACAGTGGTGAGCAGTGGCAGCAGAGACAGCACCAGAAGCTCACCTAGAGACAGAGATCTCTAAAAGTTCAGAGATCTTTGACAACCTCTCATCTATTCTCCCTTCTCCTGCGTTCATTATTTCTCAGGTCAAAGGTGAATTTTACATTGGATTCACAGAGAAGTGGCTCCTGAGAGGAGCCACTAACTGGGGAAGTTAGACAAGCAGGGGAGCAAGCCCTAGACAGGTTGATTTTATGGAGGTTACCATCACAGACAGCTAGAGCTCACCTTGGGAGGGATTCTGGGCACAGTACAGGACACACCACGCGTTGATCCTTCCTGAGAACTGGGGAAGCGGGGCTTCTTGTCCTTCACTGCTCAGAGCAACGGTGGAAGGGCATTCCCAAACTGTATCCTGGAGTATTTCAGTGTGGGCTGAGAAAACGCCCTGAGGAAGAGCTCCCTAGAGACCTGCAGCAGGAGATGGCTGGGGAGAGGGAGAAGCTGGCAAGGCAGCCACAGAACCTGTCTAACGCAGCATTTTACAAATTTCTGCAAAACTCTGTTCTAGATGTCCTACAACCTCTGTGAGACAGTGTGCAGTGAAAGAGAGAACAGAACCTTGAAAATCATTACAGATAATGCTGAATTTGAATCTCAGATCTGCCATTAAGGGGCCTTGAGGCTCTGGGTAACTTATTGTGTTTCTGAGTCTCAGTGAGAGACAGCACAGTGATATCTTCATGCTTGTGTTAGTCCACTTTTCATTGCTGCAATGAAATACCTAGGACAGGATACATTTTAAAGAAAGGAGGTTTATTTAGGATCTAGTTTTGGAGGCTGCAATTCCCAAATTGTGCAATCTCATCAATTTGGACTCTGGGGAGTCCTTCTTGGCTATGTCACATTGTGACAGGTGACACCATGATGGAAGTGCATGTAGGAGCAAGAGGTCACATTGCAAAACAGGAAGCTACAGAGAGACTGAGGTGCCACAACCCCTTCCAAGGATATGCCCTCCAATTGATCAGAGTCCTCCCTGTCTGGGATGTCCAGTGCCCGCCTCAGCTCCAGCAGTTTCCTGAGGTACAATCTAAACAATCCTCTTTCCCTCCCTGATCAGCCCACAGCATGGCAGCACCTGTCCCATGACACCTCCTCTCATCCCCTCTTGAGAAGGAAGTAGTTCTAACCTTCAACAGCAGCACAAGAAACACAGATGGATACATTTGTGACATTTGCATAATACTAACCCAAATCTGCCCCACTCGGGCAGCAAGACAGGATCCTCTATGGTTAGAGTTTTATGGTGTTTTATGTATGGAAAATGATGCTTCAGATGTTCTTGAATAAAAGGAAGAAATAGAATAAAGCTAAGTGGTTAAGGAGTGGAGAGAGATGGAAGTTGTTTTCAAGACATGTTTAAGTCAACTGGCAACAGAAAAAATGCTGAATTTCTCATCAAAACCAATGGAAGGGAAAAAGTATATAAAGAGGTTGACAATATGGAGTCAGGTCTTTGGAGGCTGATAGGTGACAATGGAAATAGCCTACTGTACTTAAGAATTTCCCCAGACTTCGTCACACCTATATCCCAAGCATCTAGAGTTGTGCCCAGGGTACAATATGGCCCACACCAAGAGTTACTGGAAAAATGAATACATGAGTGACATCTCTGAGGATGGACCCTTTTGTGGTATTTGTGAAAGGACAGCAATGGGTAAAGGGCCTGGGATCAGTGTTGGTCTACAAAATCAGCAGGATATTGTCTCATTCTTGTTACCTTACAAGTCATTGGCCTTTTAAGCAGAAGCAAACTAGGCTTGTTACCTTATTACCATTCTTTAAACCAATCAGACACTTCCTTAGCACTTCAATATGTTTTTATGGTTGGAAATGTTCCACCCTTAAATTATCCAAAATCTTTCAGCAAAAGTAATACACCTGTCCTTTGAAACTCCCATATCCCCAGGTTTACAGAATGTCTTTTGATACCCTCCTACCTTATGCACACACACAAACCCAAACACACCTAGTTTGGAAAGGTCCTCCAGTATTTCTCTAGTCAATGAACTTCTCATTCATTATCATCTCAAAGACCTATTGTCTTTCCATCACCCTGTCCCAGGATTAATCTTGTCTGATTTTGACCTGCTGCAGGTTTTATGTGTACCTCCACTACTAGCCCTCACCACCTGATTGTACCTGTCCTTCTAATTTTAATGATTGCAACAAACATCATTCATAAGTGTATATTTACTGCAAAAATAAAATACAGTTGATTAACTCAATATTTACCTTTAAGTAAATTTTTTTTAAAAAGTCTAAATAGATAAACAGATATCCCATGTGCATGGATAGGAAGATTCAATATTGTAATGATGTCTTTATAATCCCACTTTATAAAGACTTTTCACAATCCCTATAAAAATCTTTAAAAGTTATTTTGTGGATATTTACAAATGAATTTAGTGCTTCATATACAAAGTCAAAAGAACTAAAATAAATAATATTGAAACAGAAAAGCAAAGTCAGGGGACTGACTTAAAGACTTGCTATAAATCTATAGTAATCAAGACAGTGTGGTATAGGCAAAAGAAGAGACAAATAGATCCAACAGGACATAAAAGCAAGCTCAAAATAGACTCATACAGTACAGTAAGCTGATATTTAACAAAAGAAAAAGGTGATTCAATAGAGAAAAGATGGTCTGTACAAAAAAAAATTTTCCACCTTTCACAAAAATCAATTAGAAATGGACCCGAGATCTAGATACAAAATGCAAAACTATAAAACTCTTAGAAGATAATATTGGAGAAAATCTAGATAATCTTGAAAGTGATAGTTACTTTTTAGATATGACAACAGAAGCATTCACGTAGCAGTTTATAATTGACAAGTATATTTTTATGTATGCTTACTTAAAGTTTACAATTTGTGTTCAGGCTTATTCTTGGTGTTATTCATAAAAATAAATAAAAATAGGTAACAGATACTTCACCAAAGATGCATGGGTGACAAATGATGATATTAAAAGATAATTGACACCTTATGTCATTGAGGAATTATAAGTTAAAACAAGGACATATCACAACACAACTCTTAGAATGACCGAAATCCACAACAGAGCTGGCCCCAAGTCCTGGCAGGATGTGGCACACAGGAACCTTCCTCTGTGGCTGGTGGGAATGTGAAATGTAGTCACATGGGAACACAGTTCAGTGGGCTCTCATACAACCATGCTTACTAAAGGGTCTGGCAATGAGCTCCTTGTCATTCATTTAGGAGAATGAGTTGAAAACTAATGTGCACACAGAAAAATGCACACAAATTTTTATAGCAACTTTGGTTATAATTGCCAAAACCTGGGAGTAATCAAGATGGCTATCAATAGATGAATTAACATATATGGAATATCCAAGGAATGAAATATTATTCAGAGATAAATGTAATGAGTAACCAAGTCACATAACCATGGAGGAACATTCAATGCATATTGCTAAGTGAAAAAATCAAACCAGAAAAGAATGCCATATTTTTCCAATTATATTCTATTCTGAAAAAGTGAAATTATAGATCCAGTAATTTATAAATATTTATATAAATTTATAAATATATAAATTACTTTTAAATTATCCAGTAGTTTTTAAATTATATAAAGTAGTAATTATCAGGAATCATTAGGGGCTCTGAGTGAGATTGAACAGGTGTAGCACAGAAGTTGTTCAAAGCAGTAAAATTATTTGGTATGCTATCATAATAGAGGATATATGTGATCACATTTGCCAAAACTCATAGAATGCATAACACCAAGAATAAGCCTGAACACAAGCTATGAACTTCAAGTAAAAATACATCAAAATGTACTTATCAGTTATAATAAACCTGCTACATTAATGTAAGCTATTAATCATTGGAGAAGTGAGGGGATAGTTTGAGGGTACATATGGAAACTAAATGCACTTCCTACTCAATTTTTCAGTAAATCTAAAATTGCTTTAAAAATCAAGTATTAAAAATATTACCAAGCAATTCTCCAAAAAAAGAGTCACGTAACCAAGTGTTTATTATCTTAAACTGATTACAAGACACCCATTTATTTGTGTTGGAATAATTTGATCCTTGGACAATTTATATACTTTATGTCATAAAAATTTTAAAAGTCCTATATACTTGAGTAAGAAAAAAAAAAGAAATAAAAATACATTTCTCAAGAAACACCATCACCTATATATAAACAACCATTGGGGTTTGTGAATATTCACGAAATGAATATCATACATATTTATTTTTCAGCACTGTATATCTCTAACAGTTAACAGTTATATAGGATATTGCCTTACTGACCATAGTGTAGGTATCGTGATGTCAAGGCCAGTATTTCCCCTCAAGTTCATTCCAGGGCACCCTGCTTGAAGTCTATGCTGAATACAGTACTTTATTTAACTAGTCCTTGATCAGGTCTCTCTAGATAGGAACACTCTCTGTTTGTCCTTTCTTTCCATGTCACATCGGCGTTTAGAATCAACTGCATAAACGAAGTGGCTGGACAGGCAGAAAGCTCCAGCATTGATTGCCTCAGAATGACTCTGAGAAGCAGGGACAGGGAAATGGGCAAAACTGGTCAGAGAGTGTCCCTTCTCAGCCACTCCTCCTCTTGACTGTGGGCCAGGCACCTAATTCCTCTAAGCCTCAATCTCTTTTTATAAACAATGAATAGTTAAGATGCATCCTCCTGTTCTCAGTATATTGGGCAATTCTTAGTCCTTTATGTCCAGGCCATTTTGTTTAGCTAACTCGGTAGCTCTTTATCTTGCAGCTAGACTCTGCCAAACCAGATAAACAGATGTACTTTTGCTCTCACTTCTCTTTAAACTGCTCTTTCGGACCCAACACGCCCCAGAGTCTTGCTATTTATAAACACCGTGACTCTCTTTTTTCCCAAAGAGACTCTATTTTTAGTTTTAGCAACCTCATCACGATTTTGATTCTGTTAAAAGAACAGTCATGCACCAGAGCGTTTGTTTTCTTTTGACTAAAACATGGAATGCAAAATCATTTCTTGAAGAATAAAATCATGCTTCTTCAAGTTTTGCTTAAGTACTTTAAAGAAACCTAGATAACTAGGTCATGTGCTTACTGTGAAGACAGAGAGCAACTTGAGGAATTATCTGGTCCTCCACCTCTATTCAAGGTCACATAATACCCTAACATGGGAACTGAAGATCAAAAACAAAGGTTCTTCATCTGGTTATCCCAAAAGAAGTACAGAAAAACAGAAAAAGAAAGAAAAAAGAAAATAAAATTGTGAGAGCATAACTACTTGTGGGATGAATTTATTGATGTATCATGGTTAAATGTACAAACTCTACTACTTTTTCTCCTGGTATCAGTGAGGGGAGATTCCTAAAAGTTCAACAACTGAGTAGGTCTTATTTCCTTAAGGGATAATCTTAAAGTAGAAGCAAGTTGAATACATGTGTGTTTCTGTGAAATCAGATTTCCTTGTGACCAGACTCTAGGATGCTAGCCTTTGTCTGTGTTCTAAGTAAATGCTGGCTTCGGGTTTCTACTTGTGTATGGAAAGGTGAAGAATGGGTTGGCACAGATCCATTTATCCCAAGCTTTCCTCTTCTCTGTGTTAATTTTCTCCACCACTAAGCAGTTAAACATTTTACTGTAATTTGACTGGTGAGTTCCATGGTTAAGCTTTCAGACAAAGGTCCTACCCTGATCTTAATCTTGACTAGGCGGTCTCAACATTGCTTATTAGTGCTTATTCTAAATATAGATCTAGATGAAGACCCCATATTAGTAAACTATTACTCTGGTTTTTATTATTCTCTCCAGTGCTCTAGCAGGGAGAAATAACTGACCAACACAGGATACTAGCATCCCTACATTCTTTGGACCAAGCCTTCTACCATTTTAAAAACATCCCAACTTTGCATTGAAACCTATTGTATCTGTAATGAGGAGCAACTATGATCTACCAGACACTTTCTGAGATGTGTTGTATAATTCCTTTTTTTTTTTTTATCTTTAATGATCCTGCAAGAAATAAAAATTTCAAATGAAAAATAAAGTCCCAGATCATTAGACTGCCACGTATTTTTATGTCCTAACACTAATGGATGAAAACAAAGCCAGCATTGAATAAAAGGACACGTTTTATTTTTAATCAAACAATACCAGCAAGAACATCACCAATAACAAATATTAAGGGCAGTTATTGTCTATTTTGCAGCTGTGGAAATTGATGATCAGAGACATGATGTGAGTTGCTCAAAGTCCAAGAGTTACTGTGACATAATGGAGGGTAAAACTCAGAGACTGCAGTTTTGTGTATAACTCTTCCATGACAGCAGAACTCTTTATTTGGCTTGAGAAATGATTGATGTTCTCTTTGAGAAAATGCTTTTTAAAGACATGCACATTTGTGCCTGGGTGTGCCTGAAATTCTGGGAATGCACTGCAAATAGGGTAATCAAGCAGAGCCAGTAGAGCCAGCTCAGGAAGAATAAGAAGTCATTAAGATTCTCCGTCCTGGCCTTGCCTCAGCCAGGAATAAATAGCAGCTTTCTATGGAGACTTCTACACAAAATCAGAGGGTGGGGATCTGAGTAAGATGCTGTGCATCCCAAGGCCTTCCTGACCAGATAGAAGTTCACATGGGGCAAATGAGGGCAGCTTAGAGAATTCTGAAGTACGATATAGAAAGTTCCAGTAATAGTCAATAGTGGTGATTTATTCAGAGTCAATTACTAGAAGGTCAGTGGAATCAATGCTGTCTGTCCTCCTTGACTGTCATTCTCTGTCCTTTCTGCACTATGAATAATGAAAAAGATTCAGGTAAAAGTCACTTCTGTGAAAGCCTGGCTCATACCCCCATTACTCAATCCTTTACATATTATTACATGATAACACAGTTTTCTATATTATGACAATTCACTCAGCATGCTCACCTCTATTAGTTTGAGTTCTATCAGGGAAGCAGGCTCACCATGAGTAATATGAAATTATTATACAGGAGGGCTAGGCATATGTAGTTGTGGGAGAAGGTGGAGAAATACAAGGAAAGCTGTTGGCTTAGCATCTGGACATGGACCCAAAGTCACTGAAGGTCAACAAAGCTAGTAGTTGGTAGAAAAATATGGAAGTGAAATTGGGAACAGCAAGGGCAAACTGGAATCTGTAAAGAAAACTATAACTCTCTCAGGAAAAATGGTTCCACACAGGCCCTGCCTTCAACCCAACCACGCTAGTGACCTGCATAAGCCGATGCCTTTTGGCATAACAAGTGCTCACCTGGTTAGAGACCTGAAGAGGCTGAAAGAGCCTCCTGCTCTATGCTGGCAATTACATCAGCATGTCAACCACAATGTAGAACTTGGAGTGGTTTTGTTGTTTAACTTGACACAGTAAAAAGTCATAGACGGGCATCTTCCCAAGGACAGATATACAGTATGACTTAATTATGACTGTAACACCTACAAACTTGGCCTGGAACACAGTAAGAACTTAAAAACAGCTAAAAAAATTCAGTCCCCAAATTCTGACATGCAGCAGGTCCTATGAACCCTCTATTTTACAACTGGGATTTGTTACTTCTTGATCAATGGAGTGTGACAGAATCAACACTACAAGTTTTGGGGTTCAGTGTCTAAAGGCCTAAGGAAAAGACCCATTCTCCCTTCTGTTTCTTGAGACTTGTTGTAACTGAACCATGCCCTAGAGAAACCCAAGCTATATGGCAAGGCCATGCACAAGTCACCCACTCTCAGCTCTAATTAAAGTCCAGCTGACAGCCAGCAGAAACTGCTGAGCTTGGGAGTATGGAGCCCTTTGTTGTGACTTAAATTAGCAACCAGGGATAAAGCCCTGTGAAAGACCTGGAGTTAGAACACCAGGTAAGCTGCCTCAGGATACTGAATTATGCAAGCTAATAATAAAATGATACTTGCTTTAAGCCACTAATTTTGAGGTAAATGTTTTTCAAGAAATAGATCACAATACCAAAAGTAGGTGCTGTCATAATTTTTAAGAAAATTGTCATGGTTTTTATAATCAAGCAAAGGGAAGAAGGGAAGTTAGCAATAAAGATCTGGAAGAGACTGCTAATAAAATCTGATGATGCCTCAAGAAGGCTATCAGAGAAGGTCTAAATGAAAGTGAGGGTGATGTTTCTGGAAGCTGGAGGAAAGAGGTCTGACAACACTGGCATCTCTCAAAGCATCTCGACGAGGAAATATCACTGGTGATCTTAAGGCTATAGCTAAAATATGCAGCCTACAGTGTTGTTAGGTGTTATATGTAACGAATTCAAGGTTTGCTATCATCCAGATTAAAGATGGTTCCCATTCTCAGCCTCTCCAGACAGTAGATGATTCTCAAATTAAAAAGCCTCATGTCAAAGACCATATACAAAGTGGAATATTCAATGACCTGAGAACGATCTATGCAATGTCTCATAAAACTCTTCAGACAGATAAAAGGGCTTATGTTGAGATGACACATTGCAGATCTACTCCATTAAACAATAGGTCTTCTAAGAACTATAAGATCCTTTCCATTAACAGTTTTATAAGCAACCCAGGATAGAGAAGTGCTCTTCTCAAAGAGATTTGTGGTTTGGTTTAATCTAATGGAGTGAGCTGATATGAAAGTCATAAAACATCCCATTAAGATTTTTAAATAAATGCATGGTAGAAGAAGTACCTGCTTGGATGGAGGGAATGGAGCTGGTGCAGATGTGGGGAATCAGAGTGAGAAGACTATTTGTACAGTTAATTTTGTTATGAATTGTGACAAATGACTCACAGAAAGGAACCAAGAGCCAGCAGTACAGAGCTAACAGCTGGGAGAATCACACTCAGGAAAAAGCTTGTAAAATAGCTGGGAAAATCACTCTCAAGAAAGAGCCTGCGAGACTGGATTTCAGAATTGTTAAGGGCCAGTCAACTGTGAGTGCCTTTTATTTTCTGCCTTTTCCTGAGAGTGTCAATAGATGGGATTCTGCATGGAATATAGCATTATATGCTGTGTGTGTGTCTGTCTCTGTGTGTGTGTGATGTGGAAGGGGAAGAGTGGCCAGATAAATTGTCTGTTCAGTTGATAAGGCTTTAGATTTGAGAGAAATCAGAAGCCCAGGATCTGTACATTAGAGTCCACAGTCAAGGAGCTTGAACCTGGGCTTCTTGTCAGCTCTTTTAATAGAGTTCAGCAAAGGGAGCACTTTGGTGGTTTTCAGACCACACAGTATCAATGGGCCTCTTCCACTGCCTATTCTGGAAAGTCCAGCACCATGCACAAGTTACATGGCAAGGCTATGGCCACTGTTCCAGCCTGACTTTTAATACTGACCAATGACCAGCATCAGCCACCAGGCATGTGACTGCAGAACTTTATGCTATAAATCCCATATTATTCACTGTCTAGTTAAAACCATACAAGAAGCAAAGATCCCCCAAGCTGAGCCTAGTCAATCCCCAGACTTTTGAGAAATACTAAAAAATGAATGTTATTCCTATAAGCTACAGAATTTGGAGAGGTTATTATACAATAGTTGATATCTGGAGAAGCATTCAATAATCTTTGCTATCTGTTGCAACTTTCTTGTGAACTGGGAAACTGCAATACTCCTTTTCATTTTGGGCTGGTGAAAAAATTTGAAGGACCATCTCAGACTTTCTTGGCCTTGATATCCTAAGCAGTCAGTGTCATCCCATGGCTTATCATAGGCCAGCTCATCACTTGTCTCTCTTTGGCCATCCTATCTAAATTGGTTGTCACCACCTGCTTTGATATACCCTGCTTCATTTTCTTTATTTTACTTATCACAAAAATTATCAGAAATTATCTTATTCTTTTATATGTTTGCCTCATAATTATCTGTCAACCTCATTCAGATATCAATTTGTTTTCTGACTTGTTTAGCACTATATTCTCAGCACCTTAAAGTGTGTTTGCTATCTACTACAGGTTCAATACATATGTGTTGAGTGAATTGCATGAATGAAATATTATCTCATCCTACAGGAAAAAACAGATCTGCCATGTACCTCATCTGCTCACTCTAGTTTTTAGCTTCCAGTTGAGAAATTTTATGTTTATATCACTCAGCAAAGTAAAAATATCTACTACAACATGTAAGATTTTGTGAAGACATTGAACTCATCAGTTGAGAATGCCTTAGAATTGAAAGAGAACCATATAATGTGCATTTAGCATGAACATAATCATCTACTAGGGCTTTAATTGTACTATTTAAAGAAAGTGCACCATTTCTGCTTATTTGGTTATTATAGCTCACTTAGCAAGAGTGTGCTTTGTCAGCTGCCTATTTGCAGAGAGTCCACCAATACAGTCTTTTTGTAATACCTATGTCCTATAATTGCAATTCTCTATGTTTCTCTTTCTCTCTATGTATGTGCTTTGACTGTCTTTGGGAATGGGAATGTAGTTCCAGGGTGACTCTTTTTATTGGACATGCACTTCCAAACTGAGTTAAGTTGAAAATAGATTGTCTTTTGAAAAAAAGAAAAAAAAACCCACATAGATACTGTTGCACTGTGTTCCTCTCTCACTCTGTCTAAAGCAGATAAGAATTTTTCTCAGAATCCATCCCGGCACTAGTAGTATATAGGCATGGAAGCACCAGCATTCATTACATGCTTATTGAACCTAACACAGTGTTCTGAAGAACACAGAAGAATAGTCACAAGACAAGGTTGTGGGGTCACCTTTAAATAACTTTTTGTTTAAAAAGCTGGCTTACTTAAGAATGTGTAGGTGCATAGCTTCATAAAAGATGGAGGAAATTCCATTGGCTCCTTTTCCATCCTTACATGCTGATGAGGTGGTGCAAAGTCAAATGTGTAGGGTTTTCACATTTAATAAGGTAGGGTTTGAGAAGCAATGGGTTTAACAGAGTTCACTCCTGAGTTCCACATATCAGAGAATGTAGAGAAAACTGTGTGTTCCTGGTGTTTGTTGCTTTTTTCTTTACCTGATTTAATCTGGACTCACTCTGTGAAGGTGTGGTGAGGGATAAAGCAGGAGTGCTTGCTTGGATGGATTGAAGGCTTCTTAGGGATTTTGAATTCTGTCTGGAAGGTAATGGGCGGGTAATGATAGGTTTTAGGAAGCAAATTGCTTTGTCAAATTTACAATTTAAAAGCTGCCTCTGAATACAGCATGGGTGATAAATTGGAGAATGCTGAGACCAAAGGCAAGCAGAAAACTCAGAAGCCTGCTGCCACTGTCTTTAAAAAGCATAGCAACTTTGAAATAGAGAACAGGATGCCTGAGAAGAGGCGAGGGAGGGAGATGTCAATTTTGGCTCAGGAGGTTCTAGGGAAAGCCCTTCCAGGGTGGCTGTGGAGCAATCCCTGCATGTGTCTTGGTTCATTAGTATATCCCCCACTCCAACCCCCACTTACTGAAGTTCTAACACCCCCCAGTAGGAGGGTTATGGAAAAGCCAATCTGATTATAATCTAATTCTAATATAACAAAAAAGAAAAGCATCTTGAGTTGGCTTGGCCAGAGGAAAATCTGGTATTTTTTTCTTCACATTACTAATAACTCACTATGCTTACAGGAAGCACACAGTGTCTCCCAATGTGCAAGTCTCCTTGCACATAAGTCAGCCTCTCCTGCCGCATCCTTAACTCCTCTCCACCCTTGGAGGAGTCCTCTGCTTCTCTCCACTAGCAGTCACTAGAAGTGTGAGAAGGAATGGGTTGAGGGTGGAGCAGGAAGCTGAGTCAAATATCTCAGGGAAGCTGAGACAGAGATGGAACGGATAGATGAGAGGATGCTATTCAAAGCCAGGGCTGGGCTGTGTGACCTGCTGGGGCAGCGCCGAGTCACTGGATATTGAATAATGACCTGAAGATCTTCCTATGCTCTGCTACTTCAGTTCCAACCAAGGGCCTTGGAATCTTCGATTTCTCAACCCTGAGATCTTGTGTAACACTCATACTTGATTTGTTGATTCCACCATACATGCTGAGGTATAATGACATAACGATGATGTTGGTAATAATGACCATGAGAGGGAGGGAGGTGGATTATGGCATTGGGAAGAGGGCACACAGGTGATTCTGACTGTCCTCCAACCCGTTTCTCTGCTCCTCTGGATATGTCCTTGATTGTGACAACTGAGACAGGGAAATGTCATGGCTTCAGTTGAGAATGATATGTACAGTAAACATTCCTACTTTTTTCTGTCACATGTTCATTAGAGAACAAGTGAACGATGTACTTTATGCCCGAGAAGAGAGAAAGCAATCTACCTGTTTGCAGCGTGTAAAGCTGGTTATGTAGACAGGTTAAAATACAAGTGTTCACCTTGAACTTCGTACTTCTAAGGACTCTGGAGGGTAGCCTGTATGTATACAGCTTTAATTTGAAGAGCTGACCTCAGAACCTGCCATTATTAGGAGTGTAGGAATGACCTGATCTCTGCTATAGACTGGGGGGGGGGGGGACTTCAATTTTACTTTACAATTGATTGTCATGAACTCTGAATTAGAGCACAGTCCCATTTCCACTTAACAGATGAGAACCCTGTGACTAGGAGAAAAGGAAATCATCAATCAATTAAGCATTATCAGAATTAGGACAGTGACTAGGATCTCATGGATGTCATTTTCACGGCCTGTCTGACACCTCACTCTGGAATTATACTTCTTAGTCCTGGAGGCTTCATCTCCCAGCTGAATAGTTTGTATTTAGATTTGTAACTCCCAGGACCATATTGTTTCAAGGTCAAGAAATCCATAAAGTTCAAACACGCTAACTTTTACCTATGCATGTTGACGTTCTCATTCAGAAGACTAAACCCTTATGGAAACCAACTACATGAAATCAAGTAAAAGTGAGGGCAGGCAGAAATCAAAGTCAGTAAGGTTCAAAAAGTGAGAAGAGTCCCAAATGAAGCCATCTAAGAAGACTGTCATCTTGAGTGGATTGTCTCTGATTAGTTTAGGTCATGCTAGAGAATTCATCTGCCTCAGTTTCCTCACCGTTACATGGAAAACAAAGTATCTTTGGCCTAGCTTACCCATTAAATAGCAGGCGCAAGACTGTTTTGTAAATGTTAGGTGTTGTGATTGGAAAAGTGCATACATGTGTAAGCAACAAGCCACCAAGCATCCACTCTGGCATGTCAGTTCCTTTCCCACCCCTTGTAGATGTTCTTTCTGCACTTCTCTTCCTCTGTGTACCATGTCCCCACATCAGGAAGAAACACCTTCATGTATGACCCCAGTGACACCAGAAAGAAAAAATAGTTCCCTCCTGCAACTTCTTTATCTCTGACTCAAAGCCATGCCATTGATCCATTGATTCATTCAATTGTTTAATTATCTATTTATTCACCATATATTCAATGAAAGCCTATTTTGTAAGGAACTAAGAGATGAATATGAAGACTAAGTTCTCTCACCAAGACGCAGGCCAGTGGTGAGAACATACATGTAAATACATTATTTTAAAACAGGTTACCCCCATGCAGATGGGGATTGGTGTATGTACAGGTACTTCTTAAGAATAAGCTTTTATGAGTTGAGGGCATAACTAACCAGACTAGAAAGACTTTCTCAAGCAAACTACTCTTCCATGAAACTCCCAAGGGAAGCAAAATAGTCTAGATAAAGCAGAGAGAAATTAATCCCAAGAGAACGTAATTCTTGCTGCTTTCTGATAAGAAGTGACCATACCTGGGCAGCAGATTGATGTTTTCTGTTCATCAAGCAGTTGAGTCCTTACAAGCCTTTTGGGAAGTAGGTATCAAGCCCACTGTTTATAGGAAATAGGACAGAGGAGCAATTAGGTGAAGAACTTCAGGGGATTACTCATCCAGTGGATGGCCAGGGTTTGTACCTAGGTCTTTCTGAAGTCCAAGTCCATGGTATTGACTGCAGTAAGTCAGACGCTCTATGTAGAGATTCCATCATTGTTTTCTTCAGAATCACAGTTGTTGCTAAGTGAAATAAACCAATCTCCCAAACCAAAGGCTGAATGTTCTCTCTGATATGTGGATGTAAAACACAATGGGAGGACGGAGGAAAGAATAGAAGTTCATTGTATTAGGCAAAGGGGAATAAAGGAAAGGAGGGGGATGGGAATAGGAAAGACAGTAGAATGAATCAGACACAACTTTCCTATGTTCATATATGAATACACAACCAGTATAACTCCATATCATGTACAACCACAAAAATGGGAAGTCATGTTCCATGTATGTATAATAGGTCAAAATACATTCTGCTATCATGTATAACTAAAAAGAACAAACAAATTTTTTTTTTACAAGAAGGAATCACAGTTGAGCCAGGGGCAGCAGCATATGCCTAGAACTCCAGAGACTTGGAGGCTGAGGCAGGAGGATCTCAAGCACAAAAGACAACCTCAGAAATTTTCAAGGCCTTAAGCAACTTAGTAAGACTGTCTCAAAATAAAAAATAATAAAGGGCTGGGGATGCATCTCAGTAGTTAAGTACCCCAGGGTTCATTCTCCAATACCACAAAAAAAGGGGAGTCCAAGATCAAGGTGTTATTAGAACTGGATCCTTCTGATTGCCAGGAGGGAGAATGAGTTTTTCACCTCTCCTTCACATTCTGGTGATTGCTGATATCTTGGGCATTCCTTGGCCGTAAGAAGCAGCACACATTACCTCTGCTTTCATCTTCACATGATACTCTCTATGTCTGAATTTTCCCTTTTTGTGAGGATGCTGTCATACTGAATTTAGAGGGAACACTCTACCCTTCTTCACTGATCTGCAATGACCCTCTTACCAAGTAAGATCACATGCTGGGGCACTGAGTGTTAAGATGTCAACCTATGAATTTGGGAGGACACAATTCAACCCATCACCCTCCTTTGCTGTGGTATCAATGGAGAAGTTGTAGGAAGTCTGGCTAAAAGGTAAATGGGGGAGGGGCAGCACAGAGAACTTGCTGCAGCATCTCTAAGGAGATGCTCTTAACATGACAGTAAACAAGCTTATCTCCTTGCAGAGAGAAGGATCAGGTTACAAACCCTGGGCTGCTGCTGCTCCCACTGAAGTAAGAGTGCTGTCCTTAAGCATAGCAGAGCTGTTTTCTCCTATCCCTGAGGACACAGCAGGAGAACTTGATTGACAGCGATTATGCATAATTGACCAAGCAGGAATCTGGCTGTCAGCTTGCTCTCTCTTTACATAAAGGATCCTCACGAGGGCGCCATTCCAGGAATCCACCCGCTAGGCCCAGCCCTGGGCCACCTGTTCCTTGAATCATTCATTAGCAGGTGTCCTCATCTCAACTTGGAAAACAGAAGTGTCTTAAGCCAGTAAGAACTCTCCATGGAGAAGGGGCATGTGTTTCCAGAAAGGCTACATGTTAGAAACACAGTGATCAGGTTCAGGCTTTGGGGTAAAGAAAATAAATGAGTTGAAGTTGCAGTGACACCTCAGGTTGCTATTATAAGGACAGCACCCCATATCCCTGTCAGATTCTGTGTCCCACAGAAGTCCTGGCTTCCAGGCTGGGTTTGAATCACTATCATTATCCTCAGACCAGACTTCTCACATTTCTCTTTTGCAGAGAGTAGCATGCTTGGGTTAATTTTAGACATTGCCAACTTGGAGTTTATTTTGGATTCCAGGAGTTTACATTTAGGTCTGCTAAAATGCACAACCTGCAGATTTGAGTGTGTGTGAGTGTGTGTGTGTGTGTGTGTGTGTGTGTGTATGAAAAACTCATCAACTTTCTTTAATAATTCCAAATATGAGTTATTTCAGAATATTGTCAATGGATTGCTAATTTTGTGCCAAAAGTAAAATAGAATTTTAAACATAAAGAACATACAGATGAATCTCAGATTGCATTTGCTTTTTACCACATTACTTCTGCTTGTGACTTTTCAATTGTGATTTTTGTACCGTATATATTTTTCTGCCAAACTTTAATTTCTAAAGCTTGAATTTTAGTCTCCATAAGAAATGACATTGAATGATTGTGTTATGCTCTGATCTTCATGTCAATTCTGTGGCTTAGCTTAATTTCTTACATATCAGGAATCCAAGCACTATGGTTTGGATATGGTTAGAGTGTGTTTCCCAAGGCTTTATGTATTGCGAGCATGGTTCTCATCAGGGTAGTGTTTGGAGACAGTTGATCTAAAAGAAGTGAGACCTCATGAAAATGGGGAGACCATTAGAGGTGGTGGCCTCAGAAGTGATGAAGGTAGTTTGTATGGGACCCTGAATATTTTTTTCATGAGAGCAAGCTCTTGTGAAAGAGCAAGTCTAAGACCTAAGTCAACCTCCATCTTTCTGTTTCCTTTGATCTATCCCTCTTGCCTGTGATTCCATTATGACTCTGCCATGTGGCACAGCCAAGGGTCCTTCTCTAGAACCTGTCTGATGCTAATACCATGCTCTTGAACCTCTAAAACTGTGAGCTAAGTGAACTTCTTTTCTTTATAAAGTACTCAGCATCAGGCATTTCATCATAGTAACACGAAATAGACTAATATACCAAGACTTAGATGACAGCGTGCTGGAAGACACTTAGTAGGAGAGCAGCAGGACAGATGCTGACTTCATACCTCCTTGTTTCAATGCTTGCACATTCCTGTAGGGGCCCCACTGTCAGTACAGTTTGCAATAAGGTGCTCCCTGGTGGCAGCTCCCAAAGACCCCACTGTACCATAGTACAGAACTGCGTGAATTTACCAGATAGATACATCTTCAGAGCTGGCAAGGAAGTTTAATCCAGACTCCGGTCCACATTTGACCAATTCAGAATGTCTCCAGGAGAGACATAGGGAGGCAGATTTTGCACACACCATACTAGACTGTGCTGACCAGCCACAGATATGACACATGGGCATGGCAGAATATTAATTAGACTTGAACTCACAGTGGCTGGATTTTAGCTCTGGTTCTGTCTTTAGTGTCTAAGTGAGACAGTTAATCTCTGTCTTGAGTCTGTATTTGTAAAATTAGGACAAAATGATTTTTTCATGAAGATAACATGAAATCAAATTACTGAAATTACTTTGAAACCTATAATGAAGGAAAAATGATAGTTATTTCTATTCCTGCAATGCAGACATGGAGTGAACATTTGCTTATTGCATCATGTTTTTATTTTTTTTTCTTTCCCTTGAAAAGTTCTACCATTTCAATGAAATATTCAAAACAGGGGAAAAATCTTGGCATTCACATGGAATAAGAATAAAATTTAAGAAAGGCTTAACACTGGACTCAAAAGGGATTTATTTGTTACAGCTCTGAAGTTCATGTGCTTTCCTCAGTACTCCAGCAAAGAATTAATCACATCCAAAATCAATCCACTTGCACTTTCTACATATTTTAACTACCCATCAAAGCAGAGAGAACCAAGTCAATAAATGTGTTTCTTGACACCACTGCAAACCACAGTTCATTAGCTATTGTCGTATTTAACCTTAGCATGGCAGGCCAAGGTCTCCTAATTACCAAGTCACTCTTGGCAAGGGCTGGCATTACAGCAGGAGTTGTAGCTAGGTGGGATTTGGAATTGACCCTCTGTCCAAATCCAGAGGTGTGATATGAATTTTCATGGTCTGAGGTTCAATGCCCAGAGATAAGACCTGTGCTGACTTTCCTCAGCCTACCTCCTCTCCTCCTCAAAGTGTCCCTTCCCTGTCTCTTGAGTTTCTTGATTTACCTTTCACATTTTGCCCAAATAGAAATTCATTGCTCTAACTCAGGGATCTAATGTTGGCCGCAAACCCCTCAGTTCTCTGAGGCTTCACACCACGTTTTGAAAACGCTGATGTTCCCTGGGATAAAAATCTATTCCAGATCAGACAGGGTTCTTGAATAGGAACCAGCTTCTTAGTGATCAGACTTCTCAGACCTTTTCCCTGATTCGGGTCTTTAAAATCCTTAACAAGAACCTGAACCTGATCTCATCTTTTCTTTTTCACTCAAGCTTATGGCTCCAGCAATTCTTGCTCTCTGTTGTCATGACTGTTGTTCCTCTCTATTAAATCATTCATTACTATAGAGAATCAGACAGTATTATCTTAAAAAAAAAAGGACAAAATCTTTGATTCCATATAATTTCTGGCTAGGCCCCTGTTTTATTTGGCTTTTTCATTGCTGTGACCAAAACACCTAACGAGAACTATTAGGGGAGGAGAAGTTTATTTGAGGGCTCATGGTTTCAGAGGTCTCAGTCCATACATGGCCGACTCCATTGCTCTGGGCCTGGGGTTAGGCAGAACATCATGGCAAAAGGGTATGGTGGAGGAAAGCACTTTGGGATATCACACCAGGAAGCTGAAAGAGGGACTCCCCTCACCATGGACAAAATATATACCCTCAAAGCAGGCCCCAGTGACCTACCACCTCTAGCCACACCCCACCAGATTAGTTACCAACCAGTTAATCCCTATAAGGGGATCAATGCACTGATTAAGTTAAGACTCTAATCACCCAAGACTTTCACGTATAAGCTTTCTTGCATGGTCACACCATGAGCTGTTGGGGGACACCACATATCTACACCATAACAGGCCCTATTTTACTGTGTTTGCTTCCAGCCCATAAGGAAACAGATGTATATTTTACACCTATAGTTTTTCATTCTCCAGGATGAAATATAAGCAGAATCAATAGTATTGTTGCCTTTTGAGTCGAGATTCTATTTCAAATAGTGCACTTGTTATGTATTTACGTGATTGCTTGTATTAGTTTGGTTACTAAGTTGTATTGCATGGTTATGGATTTGACATAGTTTGTTCATTTATTTTTGACTGACATGTAGATTGCTTCCAGTTTGGAGCAATTATAATAAGCATTGTCATACAGGTATTTGTCTTTGTTTGAATAAACATTTTCACGTATCCTGGACAAATACCTAGAAGCAGGATTATTGGATCAATTGTTAGTATATGTTTAACTGTAAGAAAATACCAATCTGTTTTCCAAATTTGTTTTACTATTCTGTACACACATGATTGAGAGTTTGATTAGCTCCAAATTTTTCCAGCACTTGGTATTAACAACTTATTTCATATATTGAAACTAATTTTATGTATTAGAATTGAGGTGTGGTAGTAATTTAAAGAACAAGATTTTCTATGTTGCTGTCTACCCGTTTTATGGTCTCAAGTTATACGTTTATGTCTGATAAATGTTGAGTTTTGTTCTTGTTGTTGTTATGGTGTGAGGTTTGTGTAGAGGACTTGTTTTTACTACAGCTGTTATGGTACCATATATGAAAAAATTAAGAATTCTCCACTTATGTGTCTTGCATTTGTTGATATAAATTGACCATGTATGAATGGGTCTATTTCAATTGCATTGATCATACTTCTCTCCCATAACCCAGAGCTCAGCAAAATCTGGCCTATTGTTTCTTTTTACCTGACTTATGAATTAAAAATGATTTTACATTTTTAAATAATAAAAAAGAATCAAAAGAAAAAATAACATTTCATGACCCTTGAAAATAATATGAAGTTCAAATTTGGGTAGTGTAGAGTTTTATGAGAACACACATACTCTTATTTGTTTATATATGGTTTTGGGCTGCTTTCACACTACAATTGCAGAGGTGATTGGTTGTGACAGTGAATCCATGGCCCACAAAGCCCACAGTATTTACTCTGTGGTATTTGAAGAAAATGTTGCCAACACTTGTATGCACTGGTGCCGCCCCTCCTTTTTTGCAGGCATTTTACCCTGAGCCTTGAAATCAGACTGTGTAAATCCTTCAACTTTGCTTTTTCTAAAAGTGTTTTGGCTATTTTTGTAACTTTTTTGGAAGATTTAAAATTATTTCATTGTAAGAAATTGTGGGAATTTTAACTGGAGTTATGTTGAATCTGTAGATCATTTTTGACAAAACTGACCAAAATTGAGTCTTCTGCTCTTGATCGTGGTGTCTATATTCTTGGATATGCTTCACTTACCTGTGGCGACACGTCGTTTCTCAGCATATAACCCTGGCACAAACTTTAACAGTTTTTACCTAATAATATTGTATGTTCTGATGCATTTCTAAATAATAGCATTTTTTAAACTTCAACTTCCATTTGTTCTTTGGTAGTATAGAAGAAGATGATTGTATTTTTTCTATTTTCATTTTGTCATCTATGACTTTTCTAAAATCATTTATTGCCTCCAGTAGTTTTTTGTAGACTCTTGGGAATTTCTATGTAGATAATCATGTTGTCTACAAAGAAACAGAGGTTTATGAATTCCTTTCCAGTTAGCATGACTTTCACTTTATTTTCTTGATTCATTGTATTTGGTAAGAACATTAGTAGAAAGTAAAGTAGGAATTGAGAAAGGCTACAACCTCGTCTTGTTTTCAGCTTAGTGGGAAAACCTTCAGTCTTCTACTTAAAAATGAAGCTAGCTGGAAGGTTTCTGTCGATTCCCTTAGACTGTCAATGCTCACTTTAATTTCTGGTTTGCTGGGTTTTTAACATAAACAATTGCTGAATTTTGTGATATGCATTGATTGTATTTCTCAATATAATCATATTTTTCAATCTGTTAATATGGTGAATTACATTGATAGAGTATTGAACCAATTTACATTGATACAGCAAGACTAAACTTGATCACAATACACTCTTCTTTCTGTATATTGCTAAATTCGACTTAATAATATTTTGTTGAGTATTTTTGTACCTGTTTTTTGAGAGATAGTGGTCTGTATTAGTCAGAGTTGTCCTAAGAAAGAGAATCAGTTATATATATACACACACGTATATATGCACAAAATGTGCATATACATACAGTATATTTATAGTGTACTATATAAATGCATGTATGTGTATATTAATAAGAGAGGACTGTTTTGGTGGTACTGGCTCATGTACTCATAGAAGACAAGAAGTTCCACAACATGCTCTTTGAAAGCTGAAGAACAAGGAAAGAGGGTGAGGCAATCCCATCTCCTAAGGTCTGAGGCCCAGGGAGAGTTGAAGGCACTGGTGGGAGGCTCCAGAAGAGGAAGGTCCTATGTCTGAGGGCAGAAGACAGCCATCCCAGCTGAAGAATACAGAGAATCTGCTCTGTCACTGTTTCCTTTCTTTCTGTTCCAGCCCTCAACTGATTGGGCAATGCCCGTCACACTGACAAGGGTAATCTTCTGTACCCAGCCTACTGTCTCAAATGCCCATGTCTTCCATAAACACCATGGCAGACACACTCAAAAATACTGCTTTATAAGTACCTGAGCATTCCCTAGCTCAGTCAAGTTGATACTTAAAATTAACCAAGTATGGCTTGTTTCCTTTTTTTTCCCCCCTTGAAATCATCTTTGTTTGATCTTGGTTGTGGGATAATGTTGCCCTTATTGATTAAATTGAAAATTTTTCCACTTTCACAGTTCTGAAAGAATTTGTATAGAAGTAGCATTTTTTCTTTAACTATTCAGTAACTTTGCTAGTGAAACCATATGGAAAATTGGGAAAGAGAGAGAGAGAGAGACAGACAGACAGACAGATAGATATGCAGTTCTAATAAAAAAAAAAAAACAAATAACTTCAGAAATGAAAAGGTTCACCTTGATTAGTTTGACCTGTTTTTTACCAGTCCTGAAGTTACTGCAGTAGGGAGGTAGGAACACTAATTAGTTTAGTCCTGGGGAGCATGTGCTTCATTCCGTCCACTTGAAAGACTGAGATTGAAAAATGGAATTCCTCTTGATGGAAAATAGGGCCTGTTTCCCAGAGGAAGGTGAGAGGATGCTGAGTGGTACAAATCATGGTTCCCACAAACGACCAACATGGCTTTCTGCCAGATCTGCAGAACTGGGAGCCAAGGTGTGGAAGGTGAGAGGCAGGGGGGGATGTTCTCATAGGCAGAGGGAGAGCTGGGTAGCAGTCAGCCCCCAGGATGGGACAGCTCTTCCCTGCAGCCCTGTGTCAAAGACTAATGATTGACTCCAGAGAGATAATGGATAAAATCAAAGGAAAAGCATATTCTCATGTCTCTCAGATCCCATTACAAACCATGATTTCTACAATTCTATCATTAAAACATACCCCCCATCAATATAATATTATTTTATGAAGAAATGGTGTGGTCAAGAATCTTTTGTAGACAGAGACAAGACCATTTTAGAGTGGGTGAGCAGAGAACATTGTTGGAAACAAGATTAAATCTGGGTCTGGGAGTAGGTGTAGACTCTACATAGGAGGGAATGGGGAAGAGGAAAGGGGCGTTACATATTGGTGCAGTAACCAAACAAGGCCATCATCTACCACGCTGACACTGTAGATACTAAAAGTAAGTGTTAACAGCATTAACGGTAATTAATTTATTCCAAATTATTGGAAGAAAAAGCATTTTAATGCTAACTTGGAGAGCTTTTTGAATGGCATCCTAACATTCTCTCTTCAAATGTTTTAATTCCTAATGGGAAAAGAAAAAGGTGGCCAAAGCATGGCAGTGGCATCGACAAGAGAGTATCTTAGGCCAAGGACAGCCCACAAGCTTCCCGTGATGTATTGGTTCTGCACAATGCACTCACACCACTGTGTAAGCCTCTGACACCACTCTTCCTTGTGCAAAAAATATCAAGATATTTTGAACTAATGTCTTTCTTTTCTACTCTTCGACTAATTTCTGAGATTTTTGTTTCTTTGTTGTCACATCTCTGGTGATTAAAGGACAAGAAAAGGTTCTATGGGATGTAGTATCTAAACCTTGAATTCCCGGGCTGGGATTGTGGCTCAGTGGTAGAGTGCTTGCCTAGCATGTGAGAGGCACTGGGTTCGATCCTCAGCACCACATATAAATAAATGGATAAATAAATAGATAAAGGTCAATCAACAACTAAAACAATTTAAATAAATAAATAAACCCTGAATTCCCTTGCCAGCATGAAATTCTAGTCCTTTGTGGTCTAGGAAGTACATTCTATCATAATCCATATAGAGAGATGCTTTTATCTTGATTACGAACTTTTTTGTCTCATGTCTATACATGTAACCATTTCTGTGTAAATTATTTGATAAAGAGATGCAGATATATACTTTTGCATAAATTTAATAATTTTTTTTAACATGGACTATGGATTTTAAGTATGCTTTAGACAGCACATTTACAAGTTACAGTGAAACATTTGCAAAAACAGATTTTGAAATAAAGGTATTGGATTGTTATTAGGTGAATAAAAATCCATGACTAAATAGCAAAATGACCTTAGGAAAAGGTCTACCTTACATGTGACTCTGTTGCTGCTTCTGCAGGGAAAGAGGATGGATTAACATAAACAACCGTGAGGACTTACTTTGATGCTCAGCATGTATCATGATGTGCACTGGGGTAAGGGTTATATGTGAATAGACAGCTTTGGGATATACAGTTAACTCAGGCTGCATCACAGTTTAGATGTACATGGTGGGCTTTTAGAAATTCTTTATTAAAACTCAAAAGGAAGGTCTGAACAGAACTCACAGAGAAATAATAGAACATCTTAATTACCTTATTCCTTTATCTTCTGGAATATAGTATTAGTGTCAAAAATTTTGATAAATGTATAATATTCCCACCTGTGTAAGTGATTTGGTCTTTTTATATGGATGCTCAAAGTATTTTTTCTTTATTCTAAAGTCATTAACTTATAATATGTGTTTGCATTGGTTGTAATGGGTTAAATTTACCTGTTCCATGGTGTTCTCCTTAAATATGTGACTCTACGTCAATTTTTAATTTTATTTCAGAAAATTGTAGTAAATTGAAGTTTCAGAATTTATATTTCATTCCTTTCATTTTCTTCTAAACCTAAACACTATTTAATGTCTGTTAGTTTTGCTTTGGTAATCTTCTATAGCTATTGTGTTTTCTTGAGTATTACTTATCTTTACTTTTTATCTATTTTGGCCTTAAACTTTTCCTTACATCTTCTACTTTATAAGATATTATCAGTGTTTCCTAGTTGTCTGTTGCTTCTGGTTGAATATTCATTTCTGAAGTTGGTTTTGGAATTTTTAAAATTATTCTATGATTTTGTTCCTTTCTTTTTTCAAATCTTCCTTTTCTCCAATCATGCAATTGTGAACATTTTCTACTTTTGGTTTGTAGTTTCTTTCATAGGTTCTAGTATTGTCCTACTTTCTTGTTGGCTTTTTAAATTTATTAATTCACATTTTTTATCTTTCATAGACATGATTTCTGGCAGGATTTAATTGTTAGAAAAGATTTTGTTCTTTTCTTTCTACTATCTTTTCTTACCTGTACATGGTGTGAAAATTTTTTTTCTCTTCCTCACTTTTATATAAAATAGCTTTCCAGTATGTTTGGATGGGATGCAAAGAGATATGCTCATTTCTTGAAGTTTGTGTCTCTGGAATTTCCTCTTTTATTTTGATTGTCAATGTTTATGTTTTGATATGATAAAAATGACTTTGAACCTTTGATGGTACTTTGACAGTTTTGGGACTTCTTTTCTTTGTCCTTGTGTTGCTTGTCAACTTCCATTTGCAGTCTACCTTAAAAACTTATTCTTCAGCACACCCTTGCCTTGGCTTGCTGGTTTGGAGACTCAGCAGGGCTCAGGCTGCTCCAGCTCCTTGCTGTGGTCCCCTTGCAGCAGCCTGTAGGTTGCAGTCCATTGACCACACTATTTTAGTTGCCTTTCTCCTTCCAATGGGTCCTTTTGGTGTTTCAGTGAAGTGCTACCCAAACCCCCTCAGGAATGGAGACTCTCTTTTCCAGCCAGTGAGAGTATGGCTATAAGAAATTCTTCACCTTTTAGCCTGCTGTGGACATTGCCACAGCCCATGACATTAGCCTCGCCTTGTACAATTAGCCCACAGTCAAGGGCAACTCAGTGTGGATGTGTGATAATGTGCAGGTGACCATGCTCAATCTTGGAAGTGCTCTGGAGACCCTTTTAGGCACCACAGTTCCCCAAGGGATTTGTGTAAATCATCTTTGGAGTCCTACCACAGTTCACCTCCCTCTTCCTGGTAATGCTTCTGCCTGCTCCCATCTGCAGAAGCTGATCCTAGGACCACCCTGACACGTCTTCTCTGCAAACCCCCCTCATGTTGTCATTGTCCAGATGAACACAAGCTGCAGTGGGTGCTGGGGCAGTTGGCAGCTATCCTGTTCATGAGACGGCCATTCAACTCATTCTTTTTCCTACTGGTTAATACCAACAGGTAACTGTCACACGAAGCTCAATGGGTGGTGGTTTATCCCAACTTGCTTATGTGTTTTGGGTTAGTTGAGACCTCTAATCACTTACTATGGTGCATACGTTGCTGACTGGCTGCTATCTTGCTAACTTAGTTGCTCTCTTTGCTCTATTTGGGGCTGAGGAGGGTTGTATTCTAGGACATTCAACAAATACATGGTTTCCTGCTCTTCCCTATCCCCAACCCACTGCATTATCTATTGCTGAACAATATTTTTGAAAATATTTACATAAATAAGATCATTGAAATGATTTGGTGGCTAGCAGAGGAAGCAGAGTCAGAAAAGGCATATTACATTAAGGGATGGCCATTAATAATTTTATTTCTTTAGAAATGAACTTGGTGCAGAGGATATGCTACAGACTGATCATTGAATTTGTGATCCTGAGACTGAAGTTTGAATTCTGATTTTGTGATGTTCCTTGAGACTCTGAATAAATATCAGCTCCATTATCCTAGAAATGCACATACTAAAGTCATCTTTGCTTCTATCACAGGAGGACAGTGAGGCTAATACTGAAATATTTCAAGTAGAAGCTTTTGACAAACATTAAATAACTAAAGAGAAGCTTTCCATACAGAAAGCATGTAGGATGTACACAATTTGACAAATAAAACCACTGACAAAATTGACACAAAGCCCATCAGCCAAAAGAGACTAAATGGCATGCATTAATTCCGGCAATGTCATTTCTGAAGTGGCCCAAGTGAGATGCAGGAAAAGCACTTGCACTTTGCAGTTTCACCCTCAAATCTTCCAAAAGGTTCAAAGAAACCTTTTATAGAGGTTAGTCAATGGAAAGCACAGTTGACTGATGCTGTTGATTTTGGAATGCAAATATATTTGTTTTTGCAAAATGAAAGAAGATGAATGAAGAGCAAAAACAAAGAAGCCCCTTTCTTCTATAAATCTTTCAGTGATCTTGCAACAATGAGGACTTTTTCTCCTGGGGAGACAAGGGTCCTCGGAGGGAATATGAAAAGAAAAATGAAAGGAGAAATACACAAAACAAAACCACCTTAGGGCTCTGAGATGTGCCCTCATTCTTGGCTCTGCTTTACATCTTAATTGTTGTTGTTTTTATTTCTGTTGTTTTTATGGTAACTTTTCTGGGAAAAGGCACAGCTTTTCACAATGCAGGCTTTCAATCAATATTCACTGAGAACAAGTGGCTCCAGTATTCTTGCCTAGCAACTTTAGAAAACATTTTTAAAAAATAAGGCATTGTCATGCCACCAAAGGTGAGATTTGAAAGGAAAATAGATAAGTTTACTAAGGAATATTGGAAAAAATTGTACCAAAGGTACCTTCCAAATTATGAAGTATGCCATTACAGAACTACATATGATTAGTCAATATTGGGAACTATTTAAAATTTATGATCCATTGATTTTGAAGATTCTTACATAGTCTCACCCTTAAGCATTCTTTCACAATGCCATAGATATTATTTCTCCTCCATGGAGATCATAAGTGTAAAGCGACATGCATATGAACTATGAAAAGCCACAAGGTTGATGTAACTGAAAGACATAGGATTAAAATAGAGAAACAGCCATGTCTGTAGCTTGTTGGAAATGTCACACTAGCACCACACTTGGAACAGCAGTTACCCTTCCCATAAAAATCATGGGAGCAAGAAGTTGCCCCCTGAAATAAAGACAGAGATGTGGTGATGAAGAGGGGCTCAGGCTTCACTGTGGTTTGATATGGTTTGAATGTGTCCCCAGTGGCTCCTGTGTTGGAAGTTTGGTCCTCAGTGTGACTATGTTGAGAAGTGGTGGGACTTTTGAGAGGTAGGGCCCAGTGGAATTACATAGGGTCACTGGAATCACTACTCTCAGGAGCTATGAATGTAATTTCCTGGGACTCTGAGTAGTTCCTGTGAGAGTAAGTTAGGATAAAAAGGAAAGCCTGGTTCCTGAATCTCTTCAGCTTCCTTCCTCACCTATGATCTCCTCCACATGTATTCCCACAGTTGTTATGCCATCTATCATGAGCCCTCACCAGAGGCCTAAGAGATGCCAATTTTAAGCTAAATAAAACTCTTTTTTAAATAAAATACCTAGTCTTGAAGCAACAGAAAATGGACTAAGACAGATTTTCTGCCCTTTTCCTCTTTTGAGGTGGAACATGGATTATAGAGTAAAAGAAACCACCTATAAGGAGCACTGAGGACTTGCCATGTCTTTAAGTCACACCCCTGAACAACTATTCATATATGAAAAACAGGGACAAATCCCAGAACACAAAAGATAAGTACTCACAGAAAGACTGGCATAAGAAGGGGAATTCCTTTAAATTGATGCACAAGTCCAAGACCTCCCAATACATGAGAAAATAGGTAAACATTTTCGTGCAAAATTCGCAATCTCCCAACAAAGGATCCTATAGACATGGAAATGGATAAAATTCTAGGGAAAAATTATAAAAATCTAATTATTAAAATGTTCATTGAATTTAAAAAGAGATATAAACAATGGATTAAGATGGTAACTACAGGAAAAAAAGATTATTTCAATAAAAAAATAGAGATATTAAAATGAAACCAATAAGCACTCCTGGAAATGAAAGAGACAGTGAATCAAATTAAAAATTCACTAGAAAGCATCAACAACATATTAGATTGCATAGAAAATAGAACATTAATACTTGAAGTAAGAGTAAATGAACTAGAATATTCAGTATGCAATAAAGGTAAAAAATAAAAGAACATATACAGAATATACAAACTTTGGGATAGCATCAAAAGAACAAACCTGAGAGGCACAACCATAGAAGAGAACATGAAGATACCAGAGAAATGCATTAATAACTTTTCCAATGAGATAGTAACAGAAAACTTTTCCCATACCAGAAATGAGATATACATTAATATACAGGAAGTATACAAGACCACAGATAGAGATATCAGTAAAGAAAATCTCCAAGACACATGATTAAAATTCCTAACATGAAAAATGAGGAAAGAATTTTAAAAACTGTGAGAGAGAAAAGTCAGGTCCCATTTAGAATGGAATGAGATATTCAAAGCTCCAAAAGAAAACAATTGCCAGTCACAATTACTATATCTAGTAAAGTTCTCTTTCAAAAGTGATGGGGAATTGAACACTTTCTACAACAAGGATAAACTAAAATAATTTGTGACCACCAAGCCAGATCTACAAAGAATACTCAAAGATACATGGCATACAGAGGAACACCAAAACACCAAAACTCCCAAATACATGAAGATCATTAGAAAAGCAACCAACTAAATGAAAACTAGGAGAGATCAAATATAGCTAACAAATCAAAATGACAGGAAACTACAAAGACATATCAATTGTAACACTCAATGCAAATTTTCTCAACTACCCAACTGAAAAAACATAGATTTACAAAATGGATCATAAAGCAAGATCCAACTATATGTTGTTTGCAAGAGACTTGACTCATAGGCAGAGATACACACATGCTTAAAATAAAAGTATGGAAAAAATATTCCATGCAAATGGAGTTTGAAAAGCAGCCGAAGTAGCTGTTCTCATAACTGACAAAGCAAATTTCAAAAGAAAAAATTAATCAGAAGAGACAAAGAAGGCCACTGCATTCTGGTAAAGGAAACAATTCAATAAGAAGATAAGATGATAGTAAATATATATGCCCCAACTTTCAGTGAACCTAATTACTTAAAAAAGAAAAAAAAATTGTGACATTAAATAGTAGGCAGGCTCCAATAAAATAATACTAGGTGATTTCAAAACAACCTTAAAACCAACAGATATGTCATCCAAATGTAAAATCAATAAAGATATTACTGACTTACATAGTGCTGTAAATCAAATGGATCTAATAGATATTCACAGATAATTTAATCTCTGAACAGCTGAATTTACCTTCTATTCAGTAACTTATGGAATCTTTTCTAAAAGAAGCCATATTATAGGTCACAGTATAAGTATTATAAAATAAAATAACTGATGTAATTCTATACATTCTATCAGGTCATAATGGAATAAACCTGAAAATCAACCACAAGAAAATAATAGAAATCACATAAACACATGAGAATTGAATGATATTATTTTAAATGAAGAATAAATAATAGAAGAAATGAGAAAAAATCAAAAAAAATTTAGAAATAAATAAGAACTGTGATACAACATATCAAAATCTCTGTGACAATATGAAAATAATTCTAAGATGAAAATTTATAATACTAAGTACCTACATTAGAGAAAGAGAGAGAGAGAGAGAGATCCTAAATAAATAAGCTTATGCTCCACCTCAAGGCCTTAGAAAAGGAACAAACTAATTCCAAAAGTCAGTAGAAGACAAAATAATTAATATCACAGATGAAATTAATTAAATGGGGAATAGAAAAACAATCCACAGAATCAATGCAACAAAGAATTGTTTCTTCCAAAAGATGAATATCATTAACTTATCAAAACTGACCGAAAGAAAGAGAGAAAACCCAAATCAAGATTAAAGATATCACCACAGACACTTATGGAATCCAGAGAATCATTAAAAAAAAAAAACCATATAGAAATTTCGTATAATAAACTAGAAAACCTAGAAGATGTTGAAAATTTTCTAGGCACATTTGACCTGATAAATTTGAACCAGAAAGACAGAGAAAACCTAAGCAGACAAATATCAAGTAATAAAATTTGAATAAAATTAAGTTATTTTCAAAAAATCCCAGGACCAGATGAATCTTCAGATGAGTTCTTCCAAAACTTTAATGAAAGAATAACATCAATTTTCTCTAAGTATTCCATAAAATTAAGGGGAGGAAGCATTCCCAAATACATTCTATGAAGCCGCTACAACCATGATAACAAAAACAGACAAAGACATATCAAGGAAAAACAAAACTACAAACCAATATCCCTGAAGAACATACATGCAATACTCATCAATAAAATATAGCAAACAGTATGAAAAAACACATCAAGAAGATAATACATCATGATTAAGTGGTTTTCTTCCCAAGGATATAAGCTTGGTTCAACATATGCAAATGAATAAATGTAATTCATAAAATAAATAGAACTAAGGAAAAGAATCATGTGATCATATCAATAGATTAAAAAAAAAGACCTCAATAAAACCGACCATCCATCCATATTATAAATGATGGAGAAGCTGGAGATGGAAGTAACTTACCTCAACATTATAAAGGCTATATATGATATGAACCCAAAGTCAATATCGTACTAAATGGAGAAAAGCTGAAAGCATTGCCTCTAAAATTAGGAGCAAGAAAAGGATATCTACTCGCATCATTTCCCTTCAGTGTAACTCTAGAAACAATAGTCAGATAAATCAGGCAGAGAAGAAAATTAAATTGATTCAAATTTGAAAAGAAGTCAAACTTTGTTTGCAGATAACATCATCTAGAAAACCCAAAAACTCTACTAGAGCACTTCTAGAGTTGATAAAGGAATTGGCATACTATCAGAATACAAGATCAACACTCATAAATCAACAGCAGTTCTGCTGAGAAAGAAACCCAGAAAACCACACCTTTCACAGCAAACTACAAAAAAAAAAAAAAAAAAAAAAAAAAAAAAAAAAAAAAAAAAAAAAAAAAAAAAAAAAAAAAAAAAAAAAAAAAAAAAAAAAAAAAAAAAAAAAAAAAAACCAATAACAACAGGAACAAAGCACTCGGAAATTATAATGAAAATGATTTAAAAACTGAAGAAACTGAAGGAGACCTTAGAAAGATGGAAAGACCTCCCATGTTTTAGATAGGCAGAATTAATCAAAATGGCCAGACTACCAGAAGAAATCTGTATGTTCAATTTAATTTCTAGCAAGATACCAATAATATTCTTCACAGAACTAAGAAAAACAGTACATAAATTAATTTGTAAAAATAAGGAACTCAGAATAGTCAAAGCAATTCTGAACAAGAAGAGTGATGCAGGAGGCATCACAATACCTAATCTCAGATTATACTACAGGGCTACAATAACACAAACTACATGATATTGGCAACAAAATAGACACAAAGACCATATTAAGTGGAATAGAATAGAAGACACAGAAATAAACCCACATACTTGCAGATATCTGATTTTTGACAGTGGAGCCAGAAATATATGTTGGAGAAAGACAGTTATGTTGACAATGGTGCTGAAAAATCTGGACAGTTATGTGTACAAGAGATTCCTCTCTTTCACTGTGTACAAAAAACAAATCAAAATGATTCAAAGAGTTAGGAATTAGACCAGAAACTTTGCAACTGGTAGAACAAAACATAAGGTAAACATGTAGCCTATAGGTACAGTCATCAACTTCCTTATAAACTTCAAGAAATAAAACCAAAAATCAGTAAGTGGGCTGGCATCGAATTATAAAGCTTCTGCACAGCAAAGGAAATGATTAAGAAAGTGAAAAGAGAGCCAGTGAAATAGGAGAAAATTTTTGCCATCTGCTCCTTTGACAGGGATTAATATCCAGAATATATAAACAACTCAAAAAACTTAACACCAAAATATGCAAATAACCTAGTCAATAAATGGGCAAAAGAGCTAAATAGATATTTCTCAAAAGACTGAAATGACTAACAAATATATAAAAAACTTTCAACATCACTAGCAATCAGGGAAATGCAAATCAAAATAACACTAACATTTCCTCTCACTCAAATCAGAATGGCAACTGAGAAAATCACAATAATAATCAACACTAATGAGGATGTCGAGAAAATGGTACCCTGATACATTTTGGGTGGAACTGCAAATTAGTATAACCACTCTGGAAAGCAGTACGGAAATATCTCAGAAAATTAGGAATTGAATCACCATGTGGTTCAACAATACCACTGCTTGTTATTTATCCAAACGAACTTAAATAAGCAACCTATAGTGATATAGCCACTTCAGTGCTCATACCAACAAAATTCACAATATTCAAATTATGGAATCAGCCAATTGCCCATCAATAGATGAATGGATTAAAAAATGTGGTATTTATGCACAACGGAGTTTTACTCCACCATAAAGAATGATATTTGCCCATAAATGGATGGAAATTGAGAACATCATGCTACGTGAAATAAGCCATACTCAGAAAATCATGGGACAAATATTTTTCCCCTCATATGTGGAAACTAGAGCAAAATACAGAAAAGATGGTAAGGGCATCAGATATAAAGATATAGATAAGATCAGTTGAGTAGAAGGAGGCGATAAAGGGAGAGGGAGAAGGATGGAAATCAAGGAGAGGAATCAAGGATGGAAAAAGGAGAGAAATATGGATTGAATATAACAAAATTCTGTTATATGCATATATAAATATACCACAGGGATTTTCAATTTTATGTATATGTAGAAAACACCAATCAAAATAAATAAATAAGTGAGTGAAAGGAAAATCAGTGCAGGAAGGAGCAGAGGGGGAAGGATAAGGGATGGGAAAGGGGGAAGCAAGGATTAAAATCAAATTACATGCATATAGGATTTTGTCAAAATGAACCCAACTACTATGTATAATTATAATGCTCTAATTTAAAAAGATTAAAAAAAGAAAAGGCAAGAGATAAAAAGACCAAGGTAGATATAAAATATTAAAGACTAGTATTTGAAACAAGAATTTAGCTCAATGACCAATACAGAAAATTCACTAGAATATGAATGTTCTCAAAGATTAAATGAATCAGTACTGGGATAAACATCAGGAACCAATAACAAAAGCTCTGTTTTATGGAAAATAAGTCAGCCCAAACTAGACTTTTCAGAATTTCTGACAGCCTTTTTAGACTCAGATATGTTTCTAACCTGATTTTAGATGGAATTTGGTGAACAATCTCTTGGTTTCATCATTTGAAGATAGAGAAATGTGGATTACATGACAATATAATAATTAAATTCATAGGTGATCACATAAATCATAAGCAAGTAATTATTGTATCGATATCAAACTCTATAGAGGTCTCTCTCTAGCAATGCATCTGGGGTCTGGTCTTTTGCCCTGTTCAACATTTTAATTAAACACTGATGATTTCAAGTAGTTGATTGCCATATGCAACTGGTGTGCTAACTATCCTGAGTGCTAAGATTCTCCAAGACCCTCAAAGTGTGCTGTGATTTTAAAAGAAGAAAAGGAAAATTTTCTTAAAATTCTTTTAAGAAAAAAGAAGAAGAAAGAAATTTCATAGGTCTTGGCTTTATAAATGTAAATTAGCAGTCATGAACTAAAGTTGGGCCCCATATAGTCTATTGTTTTATCTACTTCCATCTGATGTTTGAGAAAAGCAGGCTAAACATAAGTGACACTCTGATATATTTGTCTTTCTCACTAATACATAAAATATGATATGCCCCAAGCCACTGTTTTCTGGCTTACACTGAGGATTTCTCTTTTAAAGGAACATGGTGTAGTGAATTCTTATAATTCTCTGTTGTCTTAACACCCATTTGGAATGCAAATTTTACTTTCTCATGCCAGAAGCAAGAGTCAGTCACAGTTTCTGGTTCTGTACCACATCTATACAGCTCAAGCTGGTGGCCAGAGATAACAACTTACAGGTGCCTCTCCTACCTCACAGTCTGGATTCCTTTCTTTCCTAAGGTTTCCTTCACATGGACCATTCAGGCATTTTCTCAACAACTTGAGGTGACCCACACCCTATTCTTTTATGTAGATCACTTGTTGCATCTGTCTCTTTTGTTCTGACTCTTCATCCCTGCTTCCAGTGACCCAGGGATGAAGGATTTCTTTTCCAACTCCTTACACCCTCCTTACTTAGAATCTGTAAATAAAGTCTTGGAACGTGTGTCTTTTGTTGGCAGTGTATTAAACTTATACCTTCCATCTGAAGGCACAGGGCCACCCTCAGGATGAATTTTCCCTAGGACACCAGAGGGAATAAAACATCAGACTTCCAGTACCAGAATGATGGTTGGGGGGGCATAAATTGAACAAAGATCAATAAAGAACTACAAGGGAGTCTTCCAGTATGACCAAGTTTCCCCTGTGGAAGACCTCTGCCCAAAGGTCCAATACCTAGGAATTCAGTAATTCTGCCAGGTATAGAAGTGATCCATGCAAAGTACATGGTAAGTTCCCCTGTCTAATTCCCCTTCATCTCCCTGGATGCTCCAGTGCTAGAATCTGTTTAGCTAGGGACTCTCTAAACACAGGGAAGAGTCACCTTCTCTTTCTTTCTATAAAAAAAGTTGTAAAGAAGCTTAATAAGTGAGCCACTTGCTTTCTTTTTCTCAGGTTATACCTTATTTCCTTTAAATTTTAAAATCTAGTTTTAATACCCCAATCAGAGGTGTTCCCATCCAAGACATCCATCCTAAACTATGACTTTCTTTAACACCATTTGCATGTTACATTGCAACATATCCTTTGGTTTTACTCATTTATTAATTCATTATTTCCCCCATTTCCTTACCATTGACTAAATATCACCTTTACATCAGAAGGAGTTAATATGGACATAATGTCCTTCATGAGCTCATAATTGATAAGGATGGAAACACGGAAATATGAAGAGGTAACTGTGGTATATAACGATGGATTTACATTATAGAGGTAAACATGGAGAATTATAGGAGAGAAAGAGGATTGAGGGTTTCAGGGGGAACCATCACAGATAGAGAAGCGGAAGTTTCTTACAGATGTTAAAATTCAATCAAGAACGAAACATCAAAACAAATGAAGATGAGATGTAGAAGTAAGGAGAGAAGATTTTGTGGGTGTACATGAATTCCTCTCATTGTCTTCAAGATGTAGGGAGCAAAATCCCTTCTTGTTTCCTTTCACAGAAGGCATTGAACTTGCAGGCTACCCACACAAAATCTTGGCCAGCACTCTCTCTAGTGGTGAACCAAAGAACTACCCCTCTGCATTCCCCAAACTGCATGAAAATGAACATACACATGAAGACACCCAGTGCATCTATTTAACAATTTTTGAATTTGAGGAAGAATAAGTATATCGATACTATGGAGATATATATCCAAGAAAGCAATTACAACAGGGCAAAAAGTTGAATCCATGAGATCCTCCCAATTAGGGAGAAGTGGACCCAATCAAAGAACAAACTTGCAATAATATTTAGGACCTGAAAATCTACAGAAAAGCAATGGATATGGAACAGAAGATGCTTCATTTTATTCCCAGCTAAATTACCAGATATGGATGAGGACAAGTCCCTTCACCAATTAGTATCTTTCCTCAGCTGATATATTTGGGTTGACCCCATGTCCCCATTTGAGGAGGACAATTTTGTCCCCATGTACCTATTAATAACAACATACTTTACTTTCTAACATATCCTATTTTGGTGATATATTATGTGGCACTCCAGTTATGTGAATAAGTTTCTTTTGACTTTTCTGGGGAGAGTTAAATGAGCATGAGACAAGGAGGTGCAGCCAGCACTCAAATGCTCAGTACTCATTGAATGTGTCTTTAAGACTTTGCCCTTGGAGCTGATGGCACCAGTGACTCTGAGCAATGTCTCTCTGTGTCATCAGTGTGTCATGTTATGTGAGAGAATGGAGAAAATCTGAGTTGTGGATCTTCCTATAAAATTAATGAAGTTATTATTAGCCAGAGAAACTTGGGGGGAATGCCTTCCCAAGTCACACATTTCTTTGCATCTTCTGGTTGCTTTGAAATCCTTAAATAAATTTTAAATGTTTTAACAACTAATTTAAAACATTGACCTTTCCAATAAAATGTTAAAAGGTATGAAAAAGGAAACAAAGCAAGAATGATATGTGCTCTGTATTTTGGATTTGGGTGTAGCTGCTCAGCTGCACAGCTGCACATTTAGTTCCTCCAAAAACACAAATATAACCCCCCAAATATCGAATAATAAGCAAGCAGTGGAATAAATTGCAGAACATCACACAATGGGACCACTGCAGTCCCTGAAATGATGGTAGAGAGCTGTATTTATTGACATGGAAAATAGCTCATAGCATATTATCAAGTGAAGAAAGCGGCTACTGAAAAGCAGGTGCAATATTATTATATATTTAGGTAAAAATTATAAGATATATGTGTATGCATGTTTATATAGATTAGAAATGTCTAAAATGTTCATCAAAATAGTAATGGTGGTTATCTCTGTGTGGGGTGATTTCAAGAGATTTTCCTTCCTACTATTTTTTTGTTAAACAATGAATGTATTTCTTTAAAGAACATAAAATGTATGATTTGTATTACATTGTAAGAGGAATAAATCTTAGATTATAATTCAGAGTTCAGAATACTTGTGTACAGATGGTAAGAATAGGCATTGACGTAAGATAGTTAATTATCCAGAGTCTGCACACCACTGGTGCTTTCTTCCATTGTTATCTAAGTATTTCTGTAACTCCAGTTCTTGTCGCCCTCCCCAGCCCCAGCAAGAAAACAGCAGACTCTGAATGCTAACACACAGTGACTTTGGAGTTTCAGTCTCCTAGATATTCCTCAATGGTCTTTGCCCCTGGTAGACTGTGTCCTTTTGAAACCAGTCCCATGGAGTGTACGATACACTTAGTGGCTCACTTCTATTGAATAGAATAAGGCAGAAGTGACTGTGTGATGTAAGAATTAGATCACAGAAAGTGGTGTGGCATCACCCTATCTCTCTCTGTATCTCTTACTTTGGAGGAACCTAGTCATCGTGCCAAAAAATTATCCAGACAGCTAGGAAGAGGTCCATGGAGTGAGGGATTGAGTCTTCAGGGAGAAACTGTTCTGTCAGCAACACAGATGACACAACAGCTTAAAGGAACCCCATGATAGACCCTGACTAGAATCGCCCAATGAAACACTCTGGGATGTAGGACCGAAAGAAATGGGGTGAGATAACAGGTGTCATCAAATACCCCAAGAGTAGTGACAAATGATGTCAGCTTGAAATCTTGCCTGAAATGAGGACTTTAGAATCACAGCTTGATTTGATCTTTGAGTCCTAACTATTCTTGGGTTTCGTTCCTACTTCCTGAAATACATAGACAGAGTTTTATTGTTGCAGTTTGTATATAGTATGAATGTATTCCCCAGGGGATCACACGCTGGAAACTTGATCCCCAGTGTGGTGATCTTGAGAAGTAGTGGAACTTTTAGGAGGTGTAGGCCAGACTGGGAATGTAGCTCAATGGTAAAGCGCTTGCTTAGCATGTGCAAGGCCTTGGTTTTGATCCCTAGCATTGGGGAAGGAAGGAAGGAAGGAAGGAAGGAAGGAAGGAAGGAAGGAAGGAAGGAAGGAAGGAAGGAAGGAGGGAGGGAGGGAGGGAGGGAGGGAGGGAGGAAAGGAAGGAAGGAAGGAAAGAAGGAAGGAAGGAAGGAAGGAAGAAAACACAGCTTACCAATATCAAGCGGGAAGGAAATGACATGCCCTAAGAATCCTAATATTGAAAGTAATATAATGGATAACTATAAAACTCTCTATGCCAATAAACTCTTCAATTTCAATGAAATGGAAACATTGGTTGAAAACATACCACCAAAACTGTCTTGAGAAGAAATAGAAGATCCACTTAACTCCATGCCTACTAAAGAAAATTAACTTGTAATTAAATATCTTTCCACAAGGGAGATTTAAGGCTTACGGGGCTTCATTGGGAACTTGAAACACATCCTTAAAGACTACACAAATTGTCTCAGAAAATAGAAAAAGAAACGCTATGCACACATTTTATTGTCACAAAATATCTGTTGTGACAATAAAACCAGACAAAGACATTACAAAAATGTAAAACTAATGACAGATTTCTCTAATTAACAGACACAAAACTCTTCCAGCATTAACAGATCTTGGCTGACAATATGTAAAAGGGAGAGTGGACCATGATCAAGTCAGAGTTATCCCAAACATGCAAAACTGCTTTATCATTACAAGGTAAGTCCATATATCTCCTGATATTGACAGATAAAGAAGGCAGTGCTCTAAATCATCTCAGGAAAGGCAAAAAATCAGTTGATTAAATCTACAGCCCATGGAGCATCAATGGCAACTTCTTCAAACTGATAAAGGGCATCTGTGACAAATCTGCATATACCATTGTATCTAATGGTAAAATCATAGTAAATATCAAATAATGATATCAAATGGTATATGCACAATTGGAAGAGTATGAGAAAAATAATGTGCTTAGAAATTTGCAACACCTAAATAAAAGTTATAAAACATTGCTGAAGCAAACTTAGAAACCTAATAATATAGAAAGATACAATATTCCTGGTTTTGAATGGTCAATATTATTCTACCATAAGTTCTTTCCAAACTGTTCAATGACTTCCATACAGAATTAATCAAATTATAAGAAAGTTTTGTTCGGTAATTTCTCAGTTATATTTTCATGTCAAAACTTAGAAATGTCCAAACTCTTTCAGAAAATGACAAGTCTGGATTCAATATAAAACTTCAGTAATCAAGAGAGTGTGAATTTTTCATCAATATAAACAAAGAGATCAATGCAATAAATCATAGTTTCTACAAACACACTCCTGATTACCATGTTAAATAATCTTAACAAAAGGTAGCAAAGCAGTTCATTAATAAAACGTTTTTTAATAAATTAAGTGAACCAGTCAGATTTTTTATGTAAAAATAAACATATATAAGTATATATACATATATATACATACATATATATATATATTAGGTAGTAATATGTGAAATGATATATATGAATCGCAAAAACATTATTTGGAGCTAATAAACTCAGACCCAAACCAATGTATATTACTAATAACATTTATCTAAAATTGAATTAAGCAAAACTTATATCAGAACTTAAAACTTAAATTAGAGCAGCAGTTGCCTCCAGATTACTGGAATGCTTACTGAACTTTCTTGGGCAGTGACAGAGGGGATCTTACTGGAATGCTAGAAATGTCCTCTTTTCTGATTGGGAGGAGAATACATGAGTATATGCATATGCTAAAACATATTGCAATGTACATTTCACTTGATATTCAACCATATGGGACTGTATTAGTCTTCTAAGGTTGCCATACAGGATGTCACAGACTGGATGGCTGAAACTACAAACTATTTTTTTTTTCACAGCTTCAGAGGCTGGAGTCTAAGAACAAGTGTTGGTGTCTGGTAAGATCTGTCTTTCTGGCCCTTCCTCTGTGTGCACAGAGAAAAAGAGAGCTCATGTGTCTTTTACTCTCTTTATAAGTACATCAGGGATATTGGATTAGTGCTCCACTTTTACAACCGCATGGATTTTTATGTACCAACTTCATGCATGAGTTTGTGAGAAGACATAACTGAATTTATAATAGTAACTTATGAACCTAAAAAATACATGACAAAGGCAAGGTATATTCTTTAACAACTTTTATTTCTAGTGATACAAAGACATTATAAAATTTAAAGTGATATTTACAAACAAGAACAGCAAAAATATTATGCAGTATATTAATCAAAGGAAGCAAATGTAATTGCTTGAAATTGAACACAATTGAGCTGTTTGCACTGCACTACCCTTCCTGGCAATAACACTTTAGTAAGGAAGAATCAAGTGGTTTCCCTTCATATAAGGCTTTGATTTGGCCGGGTTAATGAAGAGGTACATCTATTACCATAAATTATAATTCTAACTAATCCATTTGTCTTTCTAACATGTTAACATGATTTTTCAAGGATCTACATCTATCACCTACCTTCACATATTACACTTGTAACAAATTATTGTTAATAAAATCCCATTAAATTCCAGAGTCAGTGTTACACAAGAAATCAGCTCTTCAGTGTTGTACAAATTTGAGAAGCCCAAAATATTACTACTTATTTTTCTCCTTGTCTCTTACTACTTATTTGTCTCCTTGCAGGTGAGGCTGGAATGCAAAGGAGAAGACAGGATATGTTACAGGTGTTGCTAAGCGTTTCCAACATTTCTCATTTTAAGCTTTCATGAGCTCAAGAGAATTTTTAAGCATAATTTTATGATTACATTTCTCTCTTACAAAACCTAGGGTGCCATCTATGTGGAAGTGAGTTAGAAGTGATAGAGTAATAAAACCATCATCATTGGGGAGCTGGTTTGCAAACATATGAGCCCCAATGTTCTTTGAAATTATTTTATTAATGGAACCAGCTAATGAGCTAAATGAAAGGATTGTTGTTTCAGTCAATTATTTTGCTGCTGTGACCAAAAAAACATGACAAAAACAATTTCAAGGAGGAAAAGCTTATTTGGGGGCTCATAGTTTCAGAGCTGTCAGTCCATGGATGGCCAGCTCCAGTCCTCTGGGCCCTGGGTAAGGTAGAATATCCTGGCAGAAGTGTGTGGTGGAGGAAGGTGGCTCAGAAGATGGCCACCAAGAAGCAGAAAGAGAGCTCTCTGTTCAATAAGAACAAAATATATATTCCAAAGGCACAGACTCAGGGACCAACCTCTTCCAGCCACACCCTACCTGCCTACAGTTACCAGCCAGTTAGTCCCTATTGGTGGATTAACACACTGATTAGATTAAGATTCTCATAACACAATGATTTCACCTTTAAGCTTTCCTGCACTGTCTTATACACAGGATTTTGGGGGACACCTAATATCTAAACCATAACAAGTGTATGATGAACAGTTAATATTTTAGCCTTTAAAAAACCTATCATCCACTAGTGCGGGTAAACAAATGAACGGGAATTTAAAAATGTCAGAGACATTCTGACCTTTCTCATGCTTACTCTGGCCTCAATATCCTTAATGAGCAAAATAGTAATGCTTTCTCACCTTTATTAGGCATTTTGTAATTTCCAATGAGTGTTCATGTTTATTTTACCATTTGAGCCTCAGAAAACTTCTTTAAAGAGAAAAGCACCCTAGGAAGAAGCTGCAGTTCAGGTAGCGCAGATGTCAGATGTAGAGCAGATCTCCTAGTGTCCAGGAACAGACTTGAAGCTAGGGAAGAGATTTTTGTTGTGTGTTTATTCCAAGGTTCTGTGAGACTTCTCTTCTGAACTGTTCTTCAGCCATTACAATTGTCTTCCTTATTTCCTATACATCTTCACATCCTGATTATTTCCCCTGCACTGAGCCCACCTACCCTGCCTGTCCATTCCCTCCCATGAGCGTCCTGCTGACCACTATACTTTCCACAGTAGGTTATGGCAGATTCTGTCCATGTACTCAGACTTGAGATCCCTGCTTGTCTCACCAGTCTCTGATCCTGGGCACTCTCTTTCCTGAGCACTACCCTCTTCCTATCCCTGGATTTGAACTAAGAAGACTTTCAAGGTGTTAGGATTTCCCCTCAAGATCAGTATTTCATTTTAACTGGACGTACAGGCATTGAATCCATGTGGTCTTCCTTTTCCATTTCTTTTTGGAAGAAGCTCAAGTACAATTTCATTAGCTATCATCCTTGGCCATGAAATGTATCATTGACTCATGTATCACTCTCTCTTAACATTTTAAAATTAGTTTAATTAATGTGAAATAATGTGGTAAACATCCATGAATCCACAAATCAAGCCTGGTGTTAACAGTAAATGTATGGAGCCCTTCTGTATTTTTGTTTCATATTTAAGACTCCAACAACCATTGCTCCAAATTCTCTATGATTCCTCGCTCTTTCATGTACATATGGAACTTCAAGAAGTATTCATTTTCTGATGAATTATTTTCAACTATATAGAAAAGGAGATTTATATTATATATCACAATTTGCAGCTTGCTTTTTTCATCTAAACATATTGTTATGGTTCATCTACACTGTTGTATACTATGCTTTATTTGTTTTTAGGGGCAGAATACTATTATCTAAATATTCAACAGTGTGTTCATCTATTATCTTCCTTATGAACATTTGTGTTTCTTTCCAAATTTTTGTCAGTTTCAAAGATGTCATTTTACACAGTTTTGGATTAGTGTCCAGTCAACATGTTCTAAAAAAATTTATTTGGTTCTGCATATAAAAATAATTCTTATTTTACTTTTAGGGCTTTCAAAACTCACAACCTTATCATATAATATCCAACTAGTTTCTAAAGAAATTGAACCTGTTGCACACCTACTAACAACACAGAAAAGATCCTGTGGATTTGTAACTTTCCAATGCCTAATGTTGTCTGGATTTTTGACTTTTGCTAATCAAATAAGTATAAAATAAGTATTAATAGCAGCATATTGTGCTCTTAATCTGTATTTCCCTCATCACTAATCTAGTTGGATATCTTTCTGCAGTCTCTAAATGGCATGCTTTGTGTTTTCAGACAACTCTCTTTGATTGTCCACATTTCTATTGGATGTGGTGTTTTTCTTATTAACTTGTACAAATTGCTTACATATTCTTTAGTGAATATATGAAATATATCTCGTCTCAGCTTGAATTGATCTATGTTGGTAAATATGGAGTAGTGTGAACAATGCTAGTTTTGGAAACAGGCTGACTTAAACAAGCCTATGGCTGGCTATTATCCAAGAGGTGACAAATGGCCATTGAACATCTCTTGGCTTCTGCTGTTTTATAAATGAAGCGGTCCTGACATCACATTGCTGCTGATAATTAGGAATCAAAGAATACTGTTGATCTCTTCTTACTTGCTTGGCAAAATGGCAGGCTCTAGGTTAGATACAGATGGCACTTTCTCTAACATTACTACAAGTAAGGGGGGGGGCAATGAATGAATGAACAGTTATCTTGAAGTATAATAGTGATGTGATCAATAGTCCTAAGAGCTGCAGAAGCTCTTATGTGGGCACTCTATCCCCTAAATGGCCACTGTTAGGGAAGGCTAGCTCCCCAGCCATTCATTTATTAACTGATTGATTGATCAAATATATAATGAATATCAACCTGGCAAGTGCCAGGCACTTGGCTAAACATTACTTTATTGTAGATAAAACATTACTTTATTGTAGATTCATATGACTTAGTGGATTTTTAGCTCTGGAGAGAGAGATCATAGAGAGTTAAAAAGCATGAAGTTTGCACCTTCATAAACTGTAGTTGGACATGATGTATTGCTCCTGCTTTAGACTTCAGATGCATCTTTTGTTTCTTGGTGCAGCATTCCTGTGAAATTATCTGCTTTCTAGTTCCTGTAGCAGATTAAATTTTTGTCCTCAACTCTGTACTTCCCCTGAAATGGCATTGTTCATAGTGGTCACTATCACTTGCTTCACCCTATGATATTGGATTGGGTCCTTTGACTGACATGTGTTGGCCAATGAGATGTGAGACAAGTGCTTTATATGCTACCACAGTTTGCAGCTCAGTCCCCTGGGAATTTGTGTGCACAGTCCAGAAAGGCAATGCTCCTGCCTTTTGGGTGCCAGGGATAAGAGCCACACGGAGCAGTGCTGGACAGTTCCTCTGTCCACCAGGAACACATTGGCAGCAGATCCTGAAATCTTGATGGACTCATGCTGGTTTTTCATACCAGTTCAAATATCAGCTCCTCTAGAAAGTGTTCGTTCTACCCGTTTGGGTATCTGCACACTCTCCCTGCAGACTGTGTGCTTATTAAAGTCTGGGATGCAGTAGTTTCTTTTTTCTATCACTGTCCACCAGCCAATGTTTGATCCAATGGAAGCTCTCTATGCAGGGTAGTTGAATGAGTACCTGAGTGAGCAGGGTGGGATGACCAGACTTGGATTCTCATAGAAAAAAAAATTAATGTCATTTTTTACATATAGCCACTCTTAATTACTTAGTTTCATAAATGACTTAGTGCTTTGCTGGAAAAAAGAAATGTGGACTGGGCTGACCTGAGTAATATAAGCATTTGCAGCAGAATTTGTTCTAAAATGTGTACACTCAAGCCAGGCATGGTAGCACATGCTGTAATCCCAATGACACTCACCTATGATCCCAGAGACTGAAAGGAGGATTGCAAGTTTGGAGCCATCCTTGGCAACTTAACAAGATCTTCAACAACTTAGAAAACCCTATATCAAAAATGAAGAAGAACTGGAGATGTTGCTTATTGGGAGAGTATCCCTGGATTCAATCCCTAGTATGAAAAAACAAAACAAAACAAACAAACAAATGAAAAACTCTCAAAAGCATTTTGGTCATCTTAGCATTGATGGTTTTTTATGATTTTACTTTTTTGATTACTCACCCACACTTCAATTTGACAAATATTTACAGAGTGACTCTTCCTTGAACACTGTGACCCAAGTTTCTCATTTTATACTTGAAATAACTAAGTATTCAGAAGGGAAAAAGATTTGTCTTATTCAAGAGTAATGACTCATGGCTTGCCGTTAATGATCTCTGGGGAATAAGGAACTTCCTGGAAACAAAATTAGCTGTTGATTGTCTGAAAGTCCTCTTTTCTTATCCCTCCAGGTTTGACATTGACAATAGAAAATATATTCTGCCCTGAGACTAATCAGTGCATTTGGACAGGTGCATGGGTGTATGTGTTTGTGTCTCTGAAGATACATGGCAGTGTGCATGACTGTGTGTGCACCTGTGCACACCTATGTATGTCTTTGTGTGCATCTATGTGTGTCTGTGTGTGCATTTCTCTGTGTGTGTACCTGTGTGCCCCAAGATCCATAAATTTTATTCTTCTGAGTAAAAATGTCTTTGCCAATATTTATTCATATGTACTAGTGAAATCTGAACTGTCTTTTGAAGTTAACAAAATATTTTGAAATTCATTATTTTATCCTGTAGGCACAGGTATCTTAATCCTTTTCATTTCAGAAAAGGTAACTGAAATAAATTTAATTACTAACACAAATGGAGAGACTTTAGTGTGCTAGGTTCTGATTGAAGTGTGTCATGGATATTTAACTCAGCTAACTCCCATACCCACTATATTTCCTAGACTCTATTAATATCTGTGAGTGCTATTTTGTAATATCTTAACTGACAACATCACCCACATTTACCAGTTAAGGAATCTGAAATACAGATGAATACACCCTGCTCAAGAACCACTCACGTTGTTGGTAATTGTGGTAACAGGATTGGAACCAGGCACTTGAGGGCCCGAGTCAAACTTTAAAATACTCCATGATACTGATGCTATCTGTAGATACTGGTCCAATATTGCCCAACCTGTAAGTAAAAGATAAAACGTTAACCTCTGACTCATTTCTGGCACTTTTCCAATTCCTTTTTAGCCTCATATCCCTGGTTGCAATTGTAGTTTACAAAGCAAATGTACTATAATTCCTTTATTTATAGTCAGAGGGGAAAAAGTTAAGTTACCTTGTTCCATTTCCAGATAGAAAACTGGGACTCAAGATCAGAGTGCATAAAGCAGCAGCCGAGGGTTAGGCCAGCTGTGAGCAGAAGACCTGAGATGGCAATCTGAGTGAGACACAGGGCTTCAAGCTGCTATGACATGACATCTGTTGTCTATGTGTGTATTCTGAGTTTCTCCTATTCTGAGTGAACTGTGTCTACAGATGTCTTTTCAAGTTGGGGCTACTGTGACAAAGTACCATAGATGGGGTGGTTTATAAGCAACAATAATTTATTTCTAAAGGTTATAGGGGCTGGAAGTCCAAGTCAGGGTACTAGCATATTTGCATTCTCATTAGGGCCCTCCTCCAGGATTCAGATGGCTATCTTCTAGTTCTGTGGTCACCTATAAGGAAGGAAAGAGAGCTGGCTGGCTCCTGGGCCTCCTTATAAAGGGCTTAGTCCTATCTATAAGGACTCTAATCTCATGACCTAATCATCTCCCAAAGATGCCAACTCTGAATACTATCACATTAGAGTGAGATTTTTAATATATGAAATTTGAAGGGACACAGATATTTAGTATGTTGCAATCAACAAAATGATTTCTAAATTCAACCTAGTAAAGTGATAAAATAGATAAACCAAAACAGCCCAGAATTTCTCCACAAACAAGTCAGGATTCTTGACCTACTTTCAGTGCTGGAAGGAAATATCTTGGGAACAGACGAAATGCAAGATTATTGTAATAGTTGGAGATATTCAGGTGATAATGGTACTTGCAGCGTCTGTTAGTCAACTTTCCATCACTATAATGAAATACATGATATCATTAACTTATAAAGAGCAAAGGTTTATTTTGGCTCAGAATTTTGAAGGTTCTAGTGCCAGATTGGGGGTTCGGTGCTTTGGGCCTCTAGAGAAGCAGCATCTCATGGAGAAAGTGCATAGTAAAGCAAACTGCTCACTTCTCAAACCAGGAACCAAAGCCAGAGAGAAATAAAAAGACCAGAACCCTGCAATTTCTTTCAAGATCATGTTCCCAGTGACATAGGACCTCCCAGTAGGCCCTTTTTCCTGAAATATTGACCAAATCCTCTAGCACCAGCTTGGAGATGAAGTGTTTCCACATGGGCCTTTAGAGAACATTCAGTATGCAAATTGTAGAATGCTATGGGCCAACAAGTTGGTATCATAAAGTAAATGGAAACAATAGCGTTCATGGTGCTAACAGCCAGCAAGATTGCCACGACCCTCTCATCTCTCTCTTAGCCGAGGCCACTAATTCAGAAAAATACCAGAGGAGGGCTATGGAGGATGAAGAAAATACAAATAGACACATATAGAGAGGAAAAGGTGGGCACAGGTGACACACTGCTCTCTGATGGAGAAGCAGTGACCTTGAGCTAGCTCAGCACGTTTATTTATATAAGTTTCATCGAAAGGTTATTTGTGGGAAAGTTTTAGCAAACCAGGCGATCTATCTGAAGGACACAGGACTGGTGAGACATTAGGGTTATCTTATTATGTTCAGAATTCTCTATTCCCAGGAGTTGGTGCCTAAGATCAAGGTCCCAGCTGATATAACTCTGAGCCTTTGCACAGTTTCTTACGGCCGTCATCACCATAGCAACTGGGCCAACTTGACTTGCACCTTCACTCAGGAAGTTCCCAGGACAGAGCCAGCCACAAGAGAGTCAGAAAGACCATGATTCAAACCACAGTTCTTCACAGATTAAGGACCATACAGAGAGCTGGAAAGTTCCTTATTGGGATTCACTGAGAAGGGTTTTCTTAGGTACCATTTAATTAAAGACATTATATCAGTTTCATGGGCTGTTGACTCTCTTAAATTATCCTAACTTCAACATAAGACAAAACATAGCTCTCTTTTGCACAGAAAGCATAAAGTGATCCATTTCACATGCAAGTTATGTACAGTTAACACTGTGTCAAGCTGTGCTGTGGTGGAGTCATATCACAAGCAGAGGTCTGTTGCATAGCCTCACTGAAGTTGCACAGATAATTTGGGGGTAACTTAACTTGCTGAGTGTCATTCCTCTTTTCCTTTTCAGAAGGTTCTTCTTATTCCATTAGCCATCCCATCATTCCAACTATAATTCAAAACCTAGATTTGCTTGTTGTCTGACTTCTTCCAGAGTCTTTCTCACTGGTTTCTTACAAAGCAATAGTGCTAGATATTACCTTTTAAATTTTCCCTTTTAAAATTTCCAAATTCCCTTTTTGATTCCCCAATGCTGGAGAATTTTAGATACTTGCCTGAGGTCACACGGTGAATGTGTAGCAGAATCTGATGGGAATATAGGAGTTTTTAATTCCATCTTGAAGCTTTCCCACTACATGCCATTGCATGATGATAAAAGAGGGTGCACACAGTTCTTCAAAAAAGCAGCAAAATACCTGGGCATGCAAAGATTCTCCTATGTACAAGGATGTAAAGCAATGCATATTCTTCACTATTGTATGCATGATATTTAGATGGACTCTGCTAAAGCCTCCCTCATATTTGCCTCTTATTCACCATAAAATAAAATAAAGCTGACAGTCCTCCATCAACTTTCACCCCTGGCATTTGTCTATGTCTTCAACCATATCTACTACCCTTCTCATGTATTCATTTTACCTTCCATCACACAGAATAACTGGCAATTCCCAACCACAGCCATGCTCTGCTGATTCTGCACACATTGTGCTGTTCTTGAAGGAAAGGAAGACAACACAACACTATGTTCTGGAAGCCCCTTTCCATTCCCAAAGGAGAAGCCTTGTTAAGGGAGCCATGAGAAGGAGTCTGTGCAGAAATGTTCAGATACAAATTATCTTAAAGAGCAGTGTATTCTGGAGTAAGGGCAAGTCAGTGGTGTCTATAGAAAGCTATTTTCTTGGATGCATGCCAGGACAACTGCTCCTTGAGATGTTGCTCATCCAAGGAACAAAGCAAACTGAGCAAATTAATGATACTCACTGGTTCTGTGGCCTAACCTATAAAACCCTCACCCCTGCAGTGGACCAGAGCCCTGAGGTGAGGGAAGTACTGTTGCAGGGGGCTAACATAGGAAAATGCATCTTGAGGGATAAAGGTGGTATACTTTGGTGAAGCCTCAGAGGCATTGTGTAGAACAGAGGTGTATCCGCCCAGCCTAGTACAACTGGACCTTCTGGTGAAGCACCTGTCTAGCTCATTGCCAGCGGATCTTCTGTCAAAGTACCTTACCATTCTGTAGCCACTGGATCTCCCCTGTAAGTATTAATAAATACACTTTGTCCCTCATATCCCTGCTCTAGGTGTCTTCTTTGGTTTCTTGGCAACATAGCCACTGCCCCAGCATAGGTGTTCCTCCCAAGTGCCATGCCATCCTTCTGCTGCTGCCTGGTGAAAACCTCCTGCTCATGGCCATTTGAATCATAAGACAACAGATATAATTTTAAGCTCCACTCTATGACATAAATATCATCATGCATCTGATTGGATTTAGAAAGGGTTAGCAACTGATCATATTCCTTAGGACCAAGGGGTTTTCCTGGGTTGCAGACATACGGTGCTAAAAGTGGGAGAGTCCTGGGTCAAAATATCTACAATTGATGTCTACAATCTGTAGAAGCAAACTGACTCTTCCATGACCTCTTATCATCCCCTGGTGTTTAGATTCTTCCACCTCTGGGTCCCTTAGTTCTTACCTCTACACTTATTTTATTGTTCTAATTGCTTAGGAATTTCTATCTCCTAAATGATGGTGTCTTGGGGAAGACATTCATGACATTTGTTTTGCTCATCCCTGAGCCTTGCACTGAGTCTGGATATAGAAAGTGCTTTTTGAGGGCTTGCATGTTGAATTTTGTGGGAAAGAGTACATTTCACCCAAGGTAGGATACTCAGGAACTGAATGATGGTATTTTTAGTAAGGTGAGAGAATTTCATTCCTTGCAAATATTGAATAGGCACTTCCTGAACCCTGAAGAGTTCCATTCTCTTAGGTCCTTGAAATGTCTTTAAGAAAGTGAATTGGGACAAGATCAGTCAAGACAGTCACATAAAAGAGATATCTCTGAAAGGGACATACAGATAAAAGACTGTCAAGAGAAGAAATAGAATAGAGAATAGAGGTAGCAGGGGTTGTAGAACAAGAATGCTACAATTAATGCTTTATTCTTTGTTTAAATACAAGACTGTTACAGCAAGGAAACAATGATTCTCAAAAGAGAAATGGCTAATTCCACACAGAAAAATGACAACTTACTCAGAAGATTTTCATATGCAATTTCAGAAAGTGGTAAAAATTAGATTTAATTCCAAATTTATATAAAATGTTCCAGAAAACTGGCATACAGGTAATGCAACTGCATTTATATCATGAGGTGGAGGTGATCTTGATATCAAACCCTGCAAAGACATACTAGACAGATGCACAACCCCCCATGTTTTAATAGTGCATTTCACAACAGCCACGTTATGGACTCAGCCTAGGTGTCAGATGAGGGGATAAAGAAAATGTGTGTGTGTGTGTGTGTGTGTGTCAGTGTATGTACACACTGCAGTTTTATTCAGTCATAAAGGAGAATGAAATTATGTTATTTTCAGGAAAATGGTTGAAACTTAAAAGCATTTTGTCAAGAGAAATAAGCCAGACTCAGAAAGTGAAGGTTAATCTATTCTCTTTCCTAAGTGGAAGCTAGAGAGAAACAAAGGGGAAAATGGGGAGACTTTATGGAAATAAAAGGAAGCCTATTAGAGTAGAGGAAGTAGACCACTAGAAATAGGGAGAGAAAGAAAAGAGCAGGTACTGCAGAAGAATATAGACCAGATTGTCATATGCATGCATGAATATGTCACAGGAAAGTCACTATTATATATAATTATAATTCACCAATAAAATTTATTTTAAAAGAGATAACAAATTGAAATTATATAGCATTCTTATGAGCATAGCTGTAAAAATTTTTAAGCAACATTAGAAAATGGATCCCATGATGCACAAACAAAATAAGGACAGATTTGCACATATATCAAGAATGCTGTATGATTTAATATTAGAAAACTCTTTAAAATAATTTGTCTTCTCAATCCATTAAAGAATTAGCACAATAAATTTACTTCAATACATTCAGGAAATAGATTCATCAATTCAGAAAACTTACAGAAAACATGAAATCTTTAGAAAAAAATACTGAGTTAAATATTCAAATTCTAGCTTTCAGAAGAGTATTTTAAAAATGACACAGATAGACAAATTATAAAATAATAAACTCTATATCAAAGACACTACAAAATAGTGAAAGGCAGGGTTGTAATCTGGATGATTTTACTTTCAATGTGTATAGCCCACCCAGAGATAGGGTTCATGTTTATACAAACCTGCACTGTGCTTCTGTCTTAGCACCAGCTCATGGAGGTAAGCACAGGCTTATTTTGCTCCTTAGGACATGATGAATTTGATCTGTGTAATTTTGCTTCAGGTGCCCAGTAGCCAAAAAATGGTCATATGTCCACCACAAAGCTGTTTATCTTTGGACCACTGAAAAATATTCGTATTTCCTAGGTCTAGGGTTATAGCACAAGTTCAGAGAAGAGAAAAGGCTTCTTAAATTCTTCTCAAGAATATGACTTCAGCAACAACCGTCTCAAAGCTCCAAGGTTCTCAACATGTGTGGGGATTTCCCCTCCAAAGCATTTGGAAATGTGGGAAGATGTTTTCTTTTTAAATTCACTGTGACACTTTACCAGAATTTGATGATAGAAGACAGGTAAGTGAAAGAACTCAGAGTACAGGGATCAGTCAAGTAGCGAGAATGTCGAACCTCATCTTCCACAGCAGGTGGCTGTCACTGCAGAGCAAGGGCCACGTTCCATGTGGGACCATGGACAGGCTACCTGGGACTTTGGGAAGTTTTGGAAACAAACTTATCTGTACTGTGCAAGAAAAAAGGAGAATAGACTGATCTGGAAATATGTTGACCTATAATCTGGTCTATTACTCATAAATTTCCTGAAAATTATGAGGCTCTCTGAGCCTGGCCAGACCTCCGGGATCTAGACCTAAGAAAAACGCTGTCTTGGGGGTGCTTAACCTATACCTAGGTTTGGGAAAAGTATTTCCCTGATCTGAATACAATAATATCTTCATACACTCTGTTTTGAATAATATTTTCCTTTGAATGTATGTGTATGTTTTAACAAAAATACTCTTTAGATGTTATTTAGCTAAGATTTTATTCAACTACATGCTATATTTTATATTTATAAAAATAAATTCTTTTATTTGAAATTAGGTAACATAGCTACTACATTACTCCGTTACCTAATTTCAAATAAAAGAATTTCCAGACTGCTCAACAAAATAGATTGTAGTTTATAGTAGGCATAAATTAAATGTGGTTCTGATGTAAACAATAGGACTGCTAGTGGCTTTTCCATGACAAAAGAGCCTATCTGGAGAGTCACTGCTGAGGAGAGTCTGATGTCTCCACTGACTTATAGTTATAAGCACTAGCATTTTTTTACAAAATTTTTTGTGTATATTATCACAAATAAAGTGAGATAAATCACATACTCATCACCCCTATAGCCTGTGGCTTTATTTATTTATTTATTTTTGGTGTCAATTAAATAATTTTCAAACATTTTTATATGCAAAGCAATTTTCATATATTTGATTTTTTAAAATTCAGAAAGATGATTATATAAGTGTCTATACATAGTTATTATTATCATCATCACTATTATTTAAGTGACCTGCACCAGAAGATTGACTTCCTGAATATGACTCATATATATGCACATGCAAGAGCTAGAATTCAAACGTACTTTCAGAACTGTAGATCCCTCCCTGCCATCTTCTCTGTTGGCCTGTCTCGATGACTTGACTCATTCTGTTCCTGGAGCTCACCCCTGTGATTGGCTAATAAAGCACATCTATGAGGCTGGCCAATATTGCTGTGGTTTATTTTGTCAAAGCCGTGGTCTTTTCAAAGTTGAAGACATAAATATAACAAAGCAAGACTTTCTCAGAGTGGGACTTGAGATTAAATTCTGTTTCCTGGTATATTGTAATCATGAAATAAATATGATTTTTAAAAACGTTCTATCTTTTAAAATAAAGGTTCTGGTTAATAAAATCTTCAGTGATGTTATTGGGGTCTATAAGAGCAAAGTGTTAACCACATAAATATTTTTACAAATATATAAAGAAATCTAAGTTAGTTTTAAGAAATTTCTGTTATGAGAGTGTCTCCAATTTCTTTTTAATAATGCTAACTCATGTCAACAAAAACCAACAATAATAAATAAATGTGCAGAGTTTAAGTAAGCACATGTCATCAACAACGGCGGTCAAAACTTGGCTGAAAAACTGTCCCACTAGCCACAATCTCCCTAGATTCCGTCATTACAGCATGACCTTCAGATTCTATTCTGATATCATAATCACATTTTCTGATTGTAAATACTTTCTTATATACATGACAGTATTAAATGTGATCAGATCATACATCACAGAATTGTACAAAGATCCAATTTTCAGGAGTGTTATCCCATAAATAAGTTTGCCCCCCACAGAACTAGATATTAAAGATTCTCCCACAGCTTTGGAGTTATAGAATGTTACATGGTTTTTAAAGTTAAGATTGTCCTAGAAAAGCAATCAGATAAGATCATCCACATATGTATAAGTTGAGAAGGTGAAAGTATAATGATTCCTGAAAGATTTTTATCATGAAAAAACTTTGTGGCAAAGAGCTATCAAGACAGTTTTTAATTTTCTACTTTTTTTTTCTTTTGGCAATCAATGGGACTTCAAAGTAGAATAGTGAAGCTGGCAATTTTATTATAGTATATTGCTATAATTATTCTGTTTTATTTTAAATCACTTGAAAGTCATAACTTATAAATTATATTGATCATTGGTATGTGAGCATAAGAAGACAAGGTAGGGACATCATTTATCAGTCTGCAGCTTCAGGCATCCACTAGGGGACCTGAAGCAACTTAGCATTTTGGAGAACATAATACTAGATGTTTATAGAAAGTGTCTATACCCAACATGCTATTCAGAAATGAGCTATTGTGTCTGTATTCAGTTCCAAGTGCTGTGAAATGTACAGCTTTCAAGCTCAAGTAGTTTTCATGGTCCAGTGTGTGACTGTGGGGACACATCCAGTGACAATGTAGGAAGTTCAAGCACTGTGACAGAAACACCTGTTATGCCATCCTGTGCAAGTGCTGGGGAGAAAACGACATTAAATCATGAAGCAAGATGGCTTGAAGGGAAGCGGGAAGGGTGGGGGCTAGAATCAGGGAACCTAGATAAGGGGTGTGGGCTCAGCTAAGGCAAATGTGATAAGCCACTAGGCGAGGCCCTGGAAGTGGGCTTGGCTATGTGGAAGCAGATTTACTGAGTTTGAGATGGCTAGAGTAACTAATTTTGTGCCAGATAAAATAAGGGCTGATTCATGGAAAAGTGTACTTTTGTGTGACTTCATAAATAAGGAAGAAGCTTTTTATAAGGGAGGAGATTGTGGGAAAGGACCTCTGAATTTGAGACCGTAAATGTCCAGTGGCTTGACTAGATCCAGGTAGACCCCTCCAGTCAGAAATGGCCATCAGGAGAGCTTGCAGGTGTCTCCTCCACCTGCTTTCCTCTAGCACTCTCTTTCCAGGTTATGGCTTTCTGTATCAAACCTGTTGCTGGGAAGTTTCAAAGATCCTTCCTCTGCAGCCTTGGGCAGGCAGTGCTCAGCAAGAACACATGCTGTGAGGTTGGATGTTCCAGGAGCTGGGCAGTGGGACTGTCTTGCTCTCTAGGTCCAATTTGGTTTAAAGGGTTATTGCACAATAAGTATAAAAAGTGCCCTCTTTCTATCTCAAAAACACCCTGGATTAGTCATTTCTGCCATTAACATTATTATCATCATCTTAGTGATACCTTAAGGTTCATCTCACATGTTCTCTAAAGCTGTAAATTCTGTTCACATGCTTTATCTCTGTTGCCATTCACAGCATCCCAGTGGGCAGGTGGGGGCAGAAGATTGCTGTTTCTGCAGATCTCTGTCAGCAGGTTGGTAAGGCAACGTGGTGGAAATCCTTGTCTTTTGGATGCACAGTTGTGAGTTTTTCTCACTATGTGCTATTGTTACGTTGACTTGATAGTCTCATAATTTTTGACTTTATGATCTGATGGCAAGAAAACCATACACACACACACACACACACACACAATAAATAAATAAAACCTCCAGCCAGTGGGAGGTTATCTGTGGTGCAAGGCAAATTTTAACAGGAACATTTAAAGAGACACACCCATGATTCATAAATTCACATTTTTTTGTGCCAGATGTTTCCGAAGTTTCCTCTTGCCTACCAAGCCCTCTTCCTCTTTGTTGACCTGAGGCTCAAGTCAGCAACTCTACTGCCTGGGCAGGGCACCTCTTCTGCCTGGGCAGGGCAACGGGAAATTTAAAAACCCAATGAAAACAAGCCCTCAAAGAGGCAGCCCATTTGAAAGGAAATCCTTTGAAAGTGAACACATTTTGTAGCAAAGAAACAAAACTTTGACCCAGTCCAACACTGAAACCCATGGCTGGTACACAAAGAGATTTCTTTTCTAGTATGAAGAACACATTGCCAGCATTCACCACTTAATCGCCACTCCTTATCATAAGGGAAACCAACCCCAAGTGTGAGATCTGCTTTTTGTATCAGATCTTCAGATGCTGAAAAGAAAATATCCTCCATTACAGCTCCAGGTTCTCCAGAACGAAGCTCCGTTCTCAAATATGTTTATGGAGTTCATTGTAAGCAGAATTGCAGTTTTCTTGCCCTAGAGAAGTCTCTATTTGAGTTTCATCCCATGTTGAACTAAGAAAATCTGAGATCATTTCCTACCTTGAAAGAGCCAAGAGCTAGTTGACCTTGAACATAGTGTTTCCTGTCACTAAGTCTCAATATCCTCAGCTAGTACTTGGCCATAATTTTCTGAAAGGGACATGTAGAAGATGTGTGAGGCTTTGCTGGTCATATCTTCTCTGTAGCAATTACTCAGCCAGTAGCTGAGATCATACTTTTATAAATCAAAAGTAGCCAGAGACCGTACACACATGAATGAAGGTGTTGAAGACCAAACAAACAACAACAAAAAACTTTATTCATTACACAGGTGTCAGGTTGGATTTGTTCTGTCAGGTTGGAACATGGTTTTCCAAACCTATTTAAGGGGGAAATGTTGTTTACCAAGTTTTTTTAAAGAATTACATTGAAGTTCATGGTAGATTGCCTAATGTTAAAAATGACACTAATAGCTTTCTTCCCAACTCTATCCTCTTAATTCTACCAGCTCTTATTTTTATGTTTTAATTAGTGCATTATAATTATTCATTGTAGCGGGGTTCATTGTGGCATTTATGTATGCAGATAACACAATTTACTCCAATACATTCCCTAGTACTTCTGTTTTAGCCAATCTGCCGTGGGCATGGGAAACCATGATAGAATGAAACACCGTGGCCAAGATCAACATTTTATATCCGCAACAAATCTTTGTTTCCTAGTTATCTTAATATTTCTTAGAGAAAAATGTAAGGAACAAAGGATATTAAGTTATAAAGGCAACAAATTCAGGAACAAATTTGAGCTCTATTTATTGTCAGTTTTTCTACACTTGTTCCTTTAAAAACGTTGCTTAAAAATAATCCCTTTAGTGAGATTCACAACAGACATTTAAAGAATCTTGCGGGCTTAGGCCAAAGGTCCAAGCAACAGCTGTGGGTCTTTGTTTGAATAACAATAATAATGAGGCATCAGCCTCAGAGGCATTTATTATTTTCAGCTTGACCTCGTGCTCGCTTCTGATGTCCCTCCTTGCCTGCCTCCAGGAGCAAGTCACTAGACCTGCCCCTTCACTCCTCTGAATGGGCATATTCTTCTTCAGTGCTTGCCCTCCTGGCTTCAGTTTCTCAATTGCTTTTTAAAATGCTCTTACACATCTCATTTCCCCCAAGTACCTTTAGATTATTAACGCAAAAGAACAATTACCCAAATGTGCTATAATATAGGATGCTGGAGTAAAAATACCCTGGGCTTGCGTCAAGGTTGCCAGTTCAAGGTCTGGCTGCAGGGCGGCTCGCCTGAGTGTCTCACGCACCATCTCACCAGGCTGGCTCAGGGTTCTGTTCTGTGAAAGGCAGGTAGAAATTATCTTTGCTATCTCTGTAGACTTCCCGAGTGAACAGAATGGACAGGGTCATGAAAACAAGACACTGTTAAGTTGCTGGCGTTTTTCTCTTGGTTATAATTATGAATAAAATAACAAGGACAGCTGCAATTTGAACACCGCTGAGTGTGGGCCATGAAGTACACTGAGCATTGCACATAAATTAGTTAATTTTTATAATGAATGTGTGAAGTAATTACTTTTCTTCCCATTTAGAAATTAAAACACTAAGAAGCCCAGTGGTAAGGTAATATGCCCAAATCTAAGAGTTCAATAAGCTGGAGACAAGAGTGAAATATCTGACTCCACAGTCGTTCCTCTTAATAAAAATAGAGCCTGAAGGGAAGACATGAAGACATGATTCTGCCTCCTCTTTATGGCTTTGTGGAGTGTTAAGTTTAAATTTAAAATATATATAATACTTTTTTTCCCACTTTATAACAATTTTATTTTAAAGAAATTAAATAAGTACAAAGACTATTTACAAAGGAATATTTTGTGGTCTTAATTTTTTTTTGCTTTTACTGAATTTTGACAAATCATAAATGTACACATTTGTAGAATGCAGTGATATTCTTACATGTGTCCGATGTGCAATGATTGACTCAAGCTAACTAATGCCTCTGCTATCCTAAACACTTCCCATTTATTCCTCCTAACTGCAGTGGTATACCCTCTGGTCAATATCTCCCCAAATCCCCCCTCCCCAGCGTCTGGCACCCACCATTCCTCTCTCATCCTCTATACATTAGAGTGCCTTGTGTTCTCCAGGTAGGTAGCGACATGCTGTCTGCCTTTCTGCATCTGGGCTATTTTACTTACCTCCAGTTAACCTCCAGTTTCATTCCTGTTGTCAAAAATATAATTACCCTCATTTTTAATGGCAGAATAGTATTCTGCTGCATGTACCACATTTTCTTAGTTACTTCCCTCCCTCCTCCATCCCTCCCTCCCTCCCTCCATTCCCTCCTTTCTTTCTTCCTCCTTCCTTTCTTCCTTCCTTCCTTCCTTCTTTCTTTCCTTCCTTCCTTTAAGAAACTGGTGATTTTTTTCTGTTTTGTAACCTTATTTCTGAAGTATCTGAAGAAGAACAACTCGTGACCACTTGGTAGTTGTTCCTACCCACTCAGAGGCCTGAGCAGTGGGAGCTGCAGACCATTCTTCAGTGGCCAGCTGAGCACTCCAGTCTTTAATAGGAACTGCTGGATAGGAACCTGCACACCTTCAGACCAGTCTGCAACCTCAGGTTGAGTAGCAGGGAACTCAGGAGCTGGAGCAGTCCAGTCACCATGTTCCCCATGAAATTCCTCCTGGGTCACAGCTTTTTCAGCAGCAGCCTGCTCTTCCTTTTTAATCTCTTCAGGATCTCTGTCAAAGAGGTCAGGCATGACCTCCCCTGGGTGATCACGGAAAATGGTGACATGCATATACAACTTCTTGGGCCAGAATTCACCAGATCAGACCCACTGAACGAGCTCCCATGTTGCATTGAATGGCAATGTCCACATAGGGCAGAGGAGTCTGTTACACAGAGCAGTGGCAGGCAGGTTGACATGAGATGTTGCTCTAAGTGGCTGGTGGTCAGCCCTGGATTCAGTGACCACCAGACCATGTGGCTCCTGGAAGGCTGCCTGGGCCTGGTCAGTGAGGGTTCCAGGAAGGGAGTGGCCAGCAAAAGCAGTGGCTCTGGGGGGCAGCAGCAAACTTCAGCACAGCCTGTGGGGCAGTATTCCTGGAGGAAATGACGCTGTTTTCCATTGAGAACCCAAAGCAGAGTTTTCAACAGCAACAATGACTGCCAGGCACTCTTCAGATTTGTTACGGTAGATGCCATCGCTTTTCCTTTTGTAGATATACTGTTCCATCTGGAAATTGAGGTTGGTGCCACCTAAGTGTGTTCCTGCTGCAAGGAATTTGAGGACATCTTCCTCCTTCACATCAAGGACTCCAGATATTGTGACAGTTCCCCTTTAAGACAGGAATCAGGAACAATGCTATATGGATCCCTCCCTGGGTAGCGCAGAAAAAAATCTACATTTTCTTTATCCATTCATTGGTTCATGAGTAAAGGTTGATTCTGGAACTTGGTTACTGTGAATAATGCTACAATAAATATAGGAGTGCAGATATCCCTTTGACATATTGATCTCAGATTCTTTGGATATATACTCAGAAATGGGACTGCTAGATCTCAGGTTGACACAGTGTTTAGCTTTGTGAGGAACCTCCATTCTGTTTTCCATAATCACTACATTAATTTACATCCCCTTCCAAAGAGTACCATGGTTATGGCCCTACATATCCTGAGAAGTGACATCTCATTGTGTTCTTGATTTGCATTTTCCTAATAATTAGTGATACTGAGCATTTTGTCATATATCTGTTGGCTGGATATATGTTGTCTCTTGAGAACTACTTGGATCCTCTGCCCTTTTATGTTCATTTTTTTTAAGACATTACATCTGGTTTTTTTTTAATGCTGTATAAGGATGTCATTAAAATAACATTGTGACCTATAATAACATTGCAAATTTATTGTTTCACACAGATCAAGAATAGAGGCATGAATGTATTAGTTTCATATTACTGTTGTAACAAATTATCATCTGCCCATTTCTTAATAGATTGATTGTTTCCCTTGCTACTGAGTTGTTTGAATTCCTTATTTTCTTTGGATATTTACGATTATCAGGTGTATGGCTTGCACATATTTCCCTTCATTCTGTAAGTTGTCTTTTTACCCTGTTGTTTCCTTTACTGTGCAGAAATGTTTTAGATAGTTGTCATTACATTTGCCTATTTTTGCTTTTGTTGCCTATTTTGAGTCACCTTTCCAAATTATTAATCAACCAGACAACTGTTTTATAAATTTCTCTACATATTTTTTAGCATTTTTGTAGTGTCTGGTCTTATGTTTAGGTTTTTAATATGGTTTGAGTTGGTTTTCATATAAGGTGTTAGACAAGGGCCCAATTTCATTCTTTCGCATGTGGATATATGGTTTTCATTGATGGACCCTTATTTTCCCATTGTATATTCTTGGCACCTCTGTTGGAAAGTGATGGATTGTAAAGGTATGGGTTTGTTTGGAAGCTCTCTAGTCTGTTTTATTTACTGCTGTCAATGTTTTTATTAACCAGCATCATTATACTTAAATTGCTATAACTTTGTAATATTGCCTAAAATCAGGCAGTGGGATGTTTTGAGCTTTGTCCCTTTTGCTCAAGACTGCCTTGGCTATCTGTGTTTTTTATATTGTTCCTACAGATTTTAGGATACTTTTCTTGATATCTGAGAAAAATGACAATGAAATTTTGGTAGGGATTGGATGGACTTGGTCTCACTTTGGATAGTATGCATATTTTACGATGTTTATTTAATCCATGACCAAGGAGTATCTTAGTATTTACTTATGTCTTTCTGCTGTCATTTATTTGAAGACATTCCTTGCTATCACTTTTCATTTATTCTTTGACTAGTCATTTATTCAGGAGCATGGCATTTTCCATTTGTGGATATTCTATGATTTCTATGTAATCTGTTTCTACTTTTCTACTATTTTGGTGCGAAAAGATAGATAATATGATTTAAATCCTCTTAAACCTGTTTAGACTTGCTTTGTGGCCTGACATATGATCTATTCTGGAGGGATTTCTGTGTGCACTGGAGAAAAATGTGCAAGTGTTAATCAAGTACAATGTACCCTCAATAATTTTACATCTGGAATTTTTATCCACTGTTGAAATTGAGGCATTGCAATCCCCTGGTGTCCTTGTTTTGCAAACTTATCTCCCTTTAACTTTCCTTAATATTTCCTTTAAAATTTTAGGTGCACCAACATTGCATGCACTTATATTTATAATTATTAGGTCTTTCTAATGAATTCATCTCTTAATCATTGTGTAATGACTTTCTTTGTCTCTTTTTATGGTCTTTGAACTAAAGTCTATTTTATTTCAAGCAAATACGCTGATCCCTGGTCTCTTTTGTTTCAAATTTTATGAACTAGTTTTTTTTTGTTCTTTAGCTTTCATTCTACATGTGTTCTTAAAAGTAAGATAATTCTCTTGTAAGCAGGATAGTATCTCCTTCTCTTCCTCTTCCTTTTTCTTCTTCCTCCTCTTCCTCCTCCTCCTCCTTCCTGCTTCCTCCTCTTCTTATTCCCTCTTTTTTTTTTTTTTTTGGTACTGGGGATTGAATTCAGGGGCACTCCACCACTGAGCCGCATCTGCAGCCCTATTTTGTGTTTTATGTAGAGACAGGTTCTTACTGAATTGCTTAGCGCCTCGCCATTGCTGAGGCTGGCTTTGAACTTGAGATTCTCCTGTCACGGCCTCCCTAAGTGCTGGGATGACAAGCGTGAGCCATTGCGCCCAGCTCTCTTATTTCCTCTTATTCCTCTTTCTCCTCCTTCTCTTCTATCTTCTTTCTTCTTCCTCTCCTCCTCCCCTCCTCCTCCTTTTCCTCTTTATCTTCCTCTTTCTATCTTCACTTTTATCTTCAAATTATATCCCATAATTTGCATGGATTTTCTTTCTTATATTATTTTTTCATTTTTTTCTTCTTTATTTTAGTCTGACTGGATAATCACCAAAGTTCTGTCTTCATGCTTACAGATTATTTTGTCTTCTAGAGTCAGCCTGCTGTGGAAGCTTTCTAAGACATTTTTCACTTCATGGTAGTTTTTCCTCTCTAGAATTTCTATGTTTTATTTCATTTAACTAAAAACTCATATTATTTATAGGCTTTATTTAGCTATTTATATATTAATGTAGTTTATTGAATTTCTTTATGAGCATTATTTGAAGTCTTTGCCATTTCACTGATCTCTATGTCTTTGGGGTCTGACAGTGGAGCTCTAGTAGTTTCTTTTGGAGGTCTCAAGGTCTCTTGTTCTTTGCTATCTTTGTGTCCTTGCATCGGTGTCTGCACATTAGAGAAAACAGCCACCTGTGTTCCACTTTTTACAAATCTTATTTTGTAGGGATGGACATGTACTTTTCAGTTTAGCCTCTGTTCCTGGTAAGGGCTGCTAGCTGGATTTCGCTATGAGGAGAGACAATTTTGTGGACTTTTTCAATAGGGTAGAGAAGCTTGCTGGGCCCTGAAAGCTCCTGTGGTTGAGGCAAGCCATAGGTTATATTATCTGGCACCACTCTTTGTGATTTGTAGTTGGGCAGCATTGCTGGCCAGGCTTGGAAGATAGTCAGAATTGCTGCTTGAAAAGAATGACACCAGGTGCTGTGCTCAGTAGAAATTCATACTGTTTAAACCTGCCACTTCTCATTAAAATGTACTCCAGTAGTTTTCCCTCTGTAACTGGATTCTTGGGATGGATTTTGAGGCTGTGCTGAGTAATGTTTAAACTCCCAGGGGTGGCAGAACTTGCCCTTTTTCTTTGCTAACTTGCACTTTAGTGAGTGTCTTTCTATGCACAAGACATTTGAGTAGCATCAGGGGCAGGTCCTAGCAAATGACTGCACAGAAATTCAAGTCATGTAGAACTTCACCCTATTCTTAGTAGCACCAAGCTTGGCTTTGCTCATGGGCTAGCATTTCTTATTGGATTCCATTGCTGGAAATACCCAGTTAGCACCAGGCTCTGTACATTGATCACAGCAGACTCTGCCTCCATATTTGTGTTCAACAGGCCCCAGGTCACCTAGTGATTCCATTACTCACTCCTTGCTCCATGAGGTGAGCATCTCAAAATGCTAGGAAGGTTGGATGAGTTCTCTTTCCCCACTGTACAAATTGTAGGCCCTAGGGAATCTTCCTTGTGGTGCCATGTCAAGTGCAAAAAAATATTTTCAACAATCACTATGATGTGGTCCTGAACACAGTTTCTAAATACAACTCAAAAAAGAAATGCTTATTTTGAGTACAAAACAATAGTAAGAGTACATAAAATTTGAATAGTGAAATCCCAGGGCTAGAGATAAGGGTTATAGGGAGATATACAATGAGAGGGAGAGGGGGGAAAAGGAGGGGATTTAGTTCACACAAAGAAAAGAGATTTGGGGGTGGGATATTTATCAATTTGAATCACAAAGTACTTTATAAATTAAGGTTTATTTTTTTCCTAAAAATAACAATCCCATGGACCATGCCTTCTGAGCAAAATTCAACTGAATCATAAAAATACTTAAATATGTTATTGAAATATATACAAAGGTAGAAATTTAAAAAAATATATGTTGATCAGGATTACAACTGAGAGCACTACATATCAGAATCTGCAATATGCAGTTAAAGTAATATCAAAGAACAAAAGCATGTTCTTAAATTCACTAAAACAGGAGGAGGAAGAAGAGGAGGAGGGGAGAAGGAATAGAAGAAGGAGGAGGAAAGAAGAAGGAGGAGGAGAAAAGAAGGATGATGATATGAAGAAAGGAGAAGGAACAGCTAGCATGTTAGTTTCAAAAACAGAAGAAGAAACAATAAATTTTAATTATTAAATATTAAAAGGAGGAAAATTGTAAGTTAGTGAAATAAATATTAATTCAATTAAAAATAAGATAGCAGAGAGGGTTAAAAGAACCCCACAAAATTGGACCTTTAAACAAACCATTAAAATAGATAACTTTTTGTGAAGACTAAAAAAAGAAGAAAAAAGTTAAAATAATATGAAGAAAACAGAGAGAACTGTAAATATTTTAATTAATGTTTTTAATTATATTTTAATTATAACTATTTGCATGTAGTTAAGTAAGATACAAAGCAAAAACTTTTAGAAGAAATATACACTTTGAAGAAATAAATACAGAAAAATAATATCAGGCCCTGACATATTTATCAAACTTCCAGAATTAGGCAATCTTTATCATATGTGTCTATTTTAAGGTTTAATGGGGAGACAGAAGAAAATTTACAGTTCATTTACGTTAGATTTTAGTTGACATAATAATTTTACATATTTATGTGGTATAGGGTGGTAATTTAATATACCATACAATGTGTGATAGTCAAACCAGAGTAACTAGTATGTCTATCACCTTATATATTTGTTGTGTGTGTGTGTTCATAAAATATATATTAAATTGTTGTAATCTTTAGCCAATCACTAGCCTATAAACACTAGAACTTATCTTTTAATATAGCTATATTTTTATACTCATTATTCAACCTCCCACCAACTATTACTAGTATCTAATAATTCTGTTCAATTATCTTCTTCAAGATCAATGTTTTTAACTTCTACATATGAAAGAGAATATATGGTATTTGTCTTTCTGTGCCTTGCTTATTTCACTTAACACGATGCACTCTAGTTCAATCTATGTCCTGCATATGCCAGAATTTCATCCATTTTAGGATTTATTGCTATTCTATTTGTAGATATACCATTTTTTACTTAACCATTTATCCACCAGTGTGAACCAGCTATTTCCATAACTAAGCTATTGTGAATAGTGCTGCAATAAACATAGGATTACAAGTGTCTCTGATAAGCAAGTTCCATTTCTTTGGAAATAGGACCAATAGTAGTGAGATAGCTGGATCATATGGTAGTTTTATTTTGAAATTTATGGGGAACCTCCATACTGGACTGGTTTATACACCCACCACCCATGTTTAACTGTTCCTTTTGCTGTACATTCTAGAAAACTTTTGTTACTGTTCTTTTTTTGGACAGCCATTCTGACTAGGGTAAGATGGTATCCCATTGTGGTTTTGATTTAAATTTCCCTGAAGATCAGTGATGTTAAGCCTTCTTTTTCACTCATTGAGTGTTTGTTTATTTTCTTTTGAGAAGTATCTATTGAGATCATTTCTCCATTTTTAACCAGGTTGTTTGTTTTGTCATTGAAACTTTTGACTTCCTATGTATTCTAGATATTAATTCCTTGTCAGGTGAATAGTTTGCAACTGTTTTCTTTCACTTTGAAGACTGGGACTTGACTCTTTTGACTCTTTCCTTTGCTATTCAGTTTGATATAATTGTATTTGTCTACTCTTGCTTTTCTTGCCTGGGTTCCTGGCTTATACTGATGTATGGAAGTATTTCCCTTGCAGGTTTTCTATTAGTTTTATAGTCTCAGGTGTTTGATTGAGTTGAAGTTGATTTTTATATGGTTCAAGGCAAAAGTCTAATTTAATTCTTGTACATATGGATATTCAGTTTTCCCAATATCATTTATTAAGGAGGCAGTACTTCCTCCAAAATATTTTTCATACCTTCACCAAAACAAGTTGGCTAATGATGCATGACTTAATGCTTGGTTCTCTATTCAGTGTTTGTATGTATGTATGTATGTATTTATTTATTTATTTATTGGTACTGAGGATTGAACTCAGGGGTACTTGAGCACTGAGCCACAATGCAGGCCTATTTTATATTTTATGTAAAGATAGGACCTCACTGAGTTGCTTAGTGCCTCACCATTGCTGAGGCTGGCTTTGAACTTGCGATTCTTCTGCCTCAGCCTCCCAAAGTGCTATACATCAGTTTTTAAGGTCACTACCATGCTTTTTTCGCTTGCTAAAGCCCTACAATATATCTTGAGATCAGTTATTTCAATTCCTCCAGATTTACGTTTTTTTCTCAGTATTGCTTCTTTATTTTTAGTCTTTTGTGGTTCCAATTATAGAGCTTACATTTAAGCTGCCAATCACTTCATGTAGAATGAACAATTTAACAAAGTTAATTTTCCCAGTACATGAACTAAGGAGGTGGTCTTTCCAACTTTTGTGTCATCTTCAATTTATTTAATCAGTGTTTTATATTTTTCATGGTAGATTTTATTTACTTCCTTGATTAAGTTTCCAATTCATTTTTAGACGTAAAACCAAAATGGAATAATTCAAGAAAAATCAAATCATGGGCAAAATCCATTTATATGTAGGGAAAATTGTAAATATTTTTAAATGTATAAGAAATAAAATAACTTTTATTCTAGGAACATATATATGGCTCAAAATTGGAAAATGAATTAATTATGTCACATTAAGATATTAAAGGAGAAATCCCTCCTATATATTTAAAAATATACTATTTTTAAAAATAGTATATTTTTTAAAAATCAACTCTCATTGATGATTTTAATAATTACTCAGTGATGTGAATATAAAAAGAAAATTTTCTGAACTCAATGAATTTTTTAATTCTAAAGGAAACGTACCAAAATTTGATACTTAGAAGCATTGTACTTTATTTCTGAAGTCAAAAGGAAACAAAAATTCAAAATCCATTATAATTTATTTAATAATGTATTAGTGTTATTATACAATGAAATAAGAAGAAAAACTAAATACATTGGAAACACACAGGAAACAACAAAGCTATCTTTTTTGTGGACAATTCGTTTCATCAAAAGAGAAATTATTTTGAGCTACCCTGATTCAATCATATCACAGTTCTTAAAAGAGGCACCGAGTCCTCTGTGGAGAGATTATTGTTGACTTTGAGAAAGTAACCTGCCATAAAGTGAAGGGCCTATCATAGGGGCCACATACAAGGAGCTGAAGTCAACCTCTACTTGCTGAGCATGGTCCCTGGCCAACAGCTTTTGCAGTGACTAAGAGAAAACAGCCCTGGCCAGCATCTTGACTAGCAAAGACTATTGAGAAGCTGAAACAAAGAACCCAGCTTAGAAGTCTCAACTTCAGGCCACATTGTGAGATACAACATATTTGTGTTACTGATTCAAGCCCTTGAATGTGTAATGTGACATGCAGCAATGATAAAGTAAAGCACAAGATAGTCCTCTAGTCAGAGGGAGAAAAAGGAAAGAATGCAGGCCCATGGGGATCACATTTTATAGTTGGTGGTTTCTATCTCAGCTTATTTGGGAGTGGGTTCTTAGTGTTCCAAGAAGTGAGCTGCCCTTGTTTCTGGGGACACTGTTAATTGTTCCAAAAAGGCTTGGCATGGAAGGTGGGTTAAAAAATGGAATTTGACATTCAGGGAAGTTAATTTTCTTTATCAGAAGCCTATGGCTCTTATTAAAATCTATGTTTATTCTAGACTTGTGACTGTCTCCCAACAAATTTTAGTATTTATTAATGCATTCCTGAAAAATCACAAATATTTAAAGAAAAACACATGAAATGCATTGTATCTATATCATATCCATCCAAAATATTCCATTTGCAAGTATCCCGTAGACCTAGATAATCAAGTGTTTGCTTTTCTGTTTTTAATTAGTATGCATAACTCTATATTTTCATTGACTTTCTAGAGATACAATAAAGACATTGAGTTGTATTGAAACACAGAATAATAGAAAATGAAATAGGCATAGTGGTGGATGAATATTCATGAGTTTTCAAAATGCCTTTATTAGCAATGAGTCTTTCTGATTCTGCATTTGATTGATGATTTCAATTTACTGCTAGTACAGTCAGGGCCTCGAGGTATTGACTTGATAGAAAACATCAACTAAGGTCATGAGAGCACTTTGACCTCTGAATTATTGTTAAACTTTAAAAAACAGACGTAGAGTTTGATCATGGATATTATTGCTTTCCTTGGTCTTCTGATATTTTGTAAAGTTCAGGCACATCAGAAAAATTGTCCTTTAATGATTCCCTTATATTTAATAGGTTGACTTCTCATGGTAAGGACAGAGGTCTGAATATGTGGAAAAAACAAACAACAAAAAAACACAATTTAAAAAATTTGGGTCAGTCTAGGTCTCCTCTTGTATTTCTAAAATTATGATTTTGTGCATTTTTAGCTTAAAAAGACTGGACAGGAGATACTGTGATTTCCTTTTTTTGATTTTGTTTTTTTGATGAATAAATAAATATAATTATTTACATAGACACAAAGGACAATGTGCAATGTGGAGGGAAGAAGAGGAGGAGGGAGAGACCACACAGCACACTGCCTGTGTAATATTCCAAATGAGGGTCCCATAGCTTTGCACAGTCTAAGCCATGAATACACAAGAGCACATTCATCTGGTCTTAAAGGACCTATGAGCAAAGCCCTGGATGCATCCTTTGTGTCTATACACTTTCATTCCTTCATGAGTATCTCAAGGATCCTTAGGGATGTTCTCTTTTAGACACTGGGGGCATTTTTCATACTGGTTTCTGATTTGTAATGTATTTGAATTATGTTGAGCATCAACAAAAAGAGAATTGATGCAAAGAATCTGTGAGACATTCAGTGAATTATGTATCACTTTAGGGAAGGCAATGTTCAAGGTAGCAAAATTAGGTAAATTGAGGACGGTCATCAGCTGGATTTTCAAAAGGGTTTGCTTTCCAAAATGAAATGAGTTGGTGATGTGCTAATTCCAGGCTCCCTCATAGTAAATAAGATTCAAGGATTCTATTCTAAAATTATACATAGTCCAAAATATGAAATATCCTTTTACTTTGAAATAAAATTCTAAGTTGGTCAGCTGTCTTGCAAAGTAGACTTTCATTTAACTATTCTGCCATTTGACTTACTTATGAATTCTTTGGCATGAAAAGAGAGACTCTGCATCTGTGGGCATGGATAAATTTCATTTAATAAATTCATTTGACAATAAATGATTACTTTTTGGCTTCACTTGGAAATGGTTCACTTATACAACATATATTGTGCTATAAGAAGATAATACACATGTCCCAGTTAGAGATAATATAGTGTATAGTTACCCTATAAATGTAAAAGAAAAGTGTTTCCAATTTGTCATTTTTCTTGAGAGCAGGGTCCACATTGTACATATATTGACAAAAGTTTTGTCTGAAATTTGGTAGTAAACAAATTTATTTAATCAAATGTGATTCTCATACTCCAATTTCACTTCCTCTAAATGGTACAAATTGATTTCCAAATGAGCATTATGGATTTAAAGAAAATCCAAATTGGTTTAATAAATGAAAGTTATGCTGGAACAGCACTTGACATGCCAGGGTCTCAGGGATATTTCTTTTTTATGTCATTCTAATATTCTCCCTGGAAGGTGTATTGTCTAGAAATCTTTGGAATTTTTAATTTTAATTCAAAGATCTTTGAATCTTCATTTCATCGAACTTCATATCAATTTTTTAAGACTTATGGAAACCCTTGGATTTATGTCCAAATGCTTTTTGTTGGGCTAACATTATCCGAAACACACATTGTAAGTGTTTAACACTTCCATCCATCACAGCATGCACTGCTGGGCACAAACGATGAGTCATTAGGCAAGCAATTGTGCTCTTACTTGACATTTGTTCTGGGACCCTTAGACACATCTCAACTTTACAAGTTAAGCTTCAATCTCTAACTCTCTTAAAAGAGTAATAATTTTCAAATATATAACAGACCTACAAGGAGAAATCCAGGGAGTTACAAAAATTTCCATTTTAGAACAGAGATTGTGTTGATATAATTGTGAAATGTCATGAAAGAAGATCAGTTGTTTTTGTTGATAGCATTCATGTGAAAATTTAGCATCTGCATATTTTTCTAGTTAAAGAAATAATCCTAGAGCACTAATTTAGTCTAATGATATCAACATCATTTAGCTTTATGAACACAGAAAACTGAGCTCAAGTCCATTTCCTATTTGTGAGATGTAACATACAGATTCAGTGGCAATATTTATTCAAGTTTAGATAAAGAGTTCAAACAAATTTAAAGCATGCAGACACAGGCACAAGGGTTCTTTGCCCTGAATATCAATTTTAATTTAATCACAAGTGTTATCCATATGAATTTTCTAACTACATTTAGAAAAACACTCAGCTTGTTCTTTCTCTTCTATAATACTTCTACATCTCATTTGCATTAAGTTATCACCGAAATCAACTCCTTTTGCAATTATTTGTTTACAAATCTTTGTCTCTCACTAGAAAGATGTTGAGGATAGCAGATATATCACATTTGTTTCTATATCCCTAAGATCTATTCCAATGACTCTCCAGCATTATGTGAATAAAATGTATGTTGAATTTATTGGATTGCTTTCTCTTTTCTAAAGCTCAAAATTACTTCATTTCACTCAGATACCAAAATGCTCTATTTTTTTCTCTGTTGATTTCAAAGGATTTAGACTCAGCAGCTGCAAAGATTGCATTTAATCATAAAATACACATTGTCACTTAGATCTTTTAATTATTCAGTTAATTAATCTACTTATTCATATATTTATTCATTCATCCAATAGTTGGGCATTTTAGAGTTTTTATTATTTTAAGGGCAAGTTATACATCTCTCATACAATTTAATTCCCCAAAATTCTAATCCAGTGCTTAGCATATACCCAAGTTGTGCACCCTTGGACATATTAAAGTCTCTGCCTCAGTTCACACTGTTATTAAAGGGGAGTAAATTAACTTATTGCATTTTGACCAAGGATGAAATGAGTTACACATGCAAATTGCAGCCAAAGAGTAAGTGCTACTAGCTGATGTTGTTATGTTAGATGACCAATAAATTTGTGCCAACTTGCCAGATATAAACAATTTATCACTGGAGGGAAAGAATCTTAACATTAGGAAGCTTATAAATTTTTTTCTCCAATTTCCAAAGTTCATAAAGGACATGATTTCTTTTATCATCAGGAAATAATTCAAAAGATAAAAATAAAACTTTATAAAACATGGTGATATATTAAAACTCAATTGTGAGTAATAAGCATATGAATCAATGATTCAGTGAAATTATTCTTCTTGCTTAAATACCCTCTTATGAGCTCACTGTGATGTTATGATCTGAAAAATTTAACTATTATCCTTCAGATTTGTTTATGTAGAGAAGATGGCCAATCTGAGTTCACCTGGGCAAGTTTGCTTTAATTCTGCTTAACTCAAATTCAGAACTCATAGTCACAAGTGACTTTCTTTTAATATATATTTAATTGGTGCATTATAGTTATACATAATATTGGGGTTCATTTTAATATACTCATACCTGTATAGAATATAATTTTCTCCATTTCAGTCCCTATTTCCTTTTTTCCTCCCCTTCTCCCTCTCCCTGTCCCTCTTTCTCTACTCTATTGATCTTTCTTCTGTTTATTTATTGTTTTCAATAGGTGGTTGATAGATAAAAATAAAAGTGGCATTCATTGTGAGATATATATATACACACATACATACACACACACACACACCTATATGGCATAATTTTGTCAATTTCTTTTGGTAGTTTCTCTTTTTTCCTATTTCTCCTCCCTGCCCCTCTTCTCCTTCTTCTGATCCACTGATCTTTCCCATGAAATTGCCCTTCTAGGGTAAACAAAGCTAATTCAAGTTTCAGGTTTCTTCATTTGAGCCACAGTAAACACTCATAGGCACCTTTCTATTAATTTATGTTTGTTCTATTTATGTATTTATTTCCTATTTAAAAAAAATAGCTATAATATAATTGGCCAACGGCAGGACAAGGAATTAGTCTGAAAGTTCCACCTCATGTCTCAGGTCTGCAGCTTTCTCACTGCGTTCACTCGGAGTAAGTCGTGAAGTTTTTTGCAGTCTTAGTTTCCTCATTTGAAATGATGACATACAGAAATATAGAAACGAGGTGAAGTGACTCGCAAAGTCTTTGTTGCCCTTTCTAGCTCTTCTGTGAAGGTCATTGCCCACCCCATGCTTTCTTCTTCTTGCAGCTATGATTTATGTATTCAAAATTGCACAGTGTGATTATTGTAATTTTTATTAGAAATTTCAGCATTTCTTTGTCCACAGAAGCTTGGTGATTGGTGTCATTGACAGTCAGCCTTTACTAAAAATCTAGTGATCGTGTGAAGTCCATGAAAAACATTTAATTCCATATTTCTTCCAGGACCTTAATCGTCCTTGCGATAATGCTGCAGCCTGATCATGCTCATTCTTGTTTAACATCTCTGTTTTCCAGGAACTTCCTCTTTCCACAGACCTTGCATTTTAATTTTCTCCATTGTGCTGAGACCTGAAATTTCTCTCCTGGAGTTTTTATCCACTAGTTTCAGCCAGGTAATGGGGTGGAGCTTTGTTTTTTAAGCTCCAGCCCTTCCCTGGATCATCCAGTTGGCCCTCATCGTCTAGTCACCTCTCAGAGGAAGACTAAGGCTTCCTTGTGGGGGAGGGAGCAGTACAAATCTCTCAAGTAGTGTGTAATAAGTAAATAAAACACATAATAGGTGTATAGGGCATGGAACAATAAATAATAAGAAAAATAGTCAAAGGCCATATAAAGCTTTCTGGCTAGAGATATTAAAGGTACACAGGGAAATCTTATAAGAAAAATTATATTTAAGAAGACATGAAAAATTGAAGAAAGAAGGGTTTGGGGCAGGTGAATATTTCAGGCAATTGGAACAGCAGATACAGGGCCCTTCAAAAAGGATCATAGCAAACATCTCTGTCCTGAAATTAGAACCAATAAATAATAATAGCTATTTTTCTATATCACTGTTTTGAATTTAACCTAATGGTCTCTAATGTTTTTTTCTTAAGAAAAAAAAGTTTTTATTTTCCCATCATAACAGAATAGGAAACTAGGAACAGTATTAAAATAAGGAAAGTAAGGTTCATATTTAGTACTTGACTCCACCATGCCACTAAGCATTAGCTTGCGTCCCCAAGCTAACGAGGCTATTGCAACCTGGCCCACCTACACGCTGACTTACAACCAATATTTTTGGATACGTATTCACCTGTCAGAGGAAATCAGAATATTTTAGCTAAAAATATCTTGCATCTTGTAAAGTGAAGAAAACAGAGAAACAACCGCATGGGCCTGATCATCATGAACAAACCCCAAAACAAGTATCGAGGCCCAATGTACCACCAAACCTAAAGAATACCATTGTTTATTTCATCTCCCTTTCCTTCTTGTTTCCTGTGTTTTGCAGTTCAAAATATTCCATATTTCCCTAAAGAAGTTTAAGACTGTTCAATATCTAATAAGAAGTATCTAAGTAAAGTGTAGTGTTTTAAAATCATGAGTGATGTATCATATAGGAGCAAAACCATGCTAAATATCCTGGGAAAGGACACCTTTTTCTAAGACTTCACCAGTCTGTTACATATCAACCAACAGTGCAGCCAAGAGTCTAACTCCTGGGGCAGAAGAGAGGGTAGAGATGGAGAGGGGAAGGGGAGAGCCTGAACCAGCAAGAAACTCACATTGCCAATGAAGCATTCTTCAGTTGCTCCATCTTGGAATATCAAGGCTTTGTTACAATGACCAGTTAGGTATAAAAAGTAAACTTTATGGTACTTTCCATCTTGGGGCTTTGTAGTTTCCGATTCATACTTTTAAAAATTGCTGTTGCGGTTAGACTGTCAATTGTCCACTTAGGATTGAGATGCCTAACCATTCAAAAGTTGCAGATAGTTGAGTAAAACATAAATGGACATTGTAAAAAAAAAATACTCAGACTGAAATGTTAGTTTTGTGGAGATATATTTTTCTCTGAGCGAATGCAGCCAATTTCACCTAAGTGTAGCATTAATTTACAGCTCTGATTAAGGTTTCCTATCTGGGCTACAGTCCCAGTGACTTCATAGTTTATACCAGGTGGATTATAAATTCTAGGTCATCCTGGGTAATTTAACAAGACTCTGCCCTCTCCCCCACAAAAGAAAGGAAGGGATGTAGCTCAGGGGCGGGAAGTACAGAAAAAAGGTTAAATTCTCAGTATGGAAAAAAAGCTTAAGGTTTGCTAAAATTTTGATTATCTCAGAACTCTTAGTGTGAAGAGAGCTCACTTATGTCCTGTAAGTGTGATAACTTTCACCTTCACAGGGCACAGATCTACATGTCTATTTTCTTTTTCTCTTTCTTTTCTTTCTCTTTTTTTTTCTATTTTTAACAACTTATTGAGGTACACTTGATATACAAAAAAACAAAAGCTCTCATGTTTAACGTACACAATTTGATGAATTTGCACACATGAATATATATGCATATACCCATGGCATGGTCACTCCATCAAGGTGATGAATGTCTGTCACCTCTGAAAATTTCCTTGTACCTCCTCCATCCTTTCTTGGTTTAAGAACAATTAAGATGAGATCTACCCTCTTAGCAAACTTTTAAGTGAATAAATATACTACTGTTAACTAAGGCACTATGTTATTTGCAGCAGATCTGTAGAATTTATCTGGTGTAAACAAAAATTTATACTCATTTTAAAAACTCTTTTTTCCTACATCCTCCCAGTCCCTGGCGACCACCGTTTTTTCTCTCCTTGTATGTGTTTCACTATTTCAGACACCTCATATAAACAGAATCAACAGCATCCACCTTTTTGAGATTGGTTATTACATTCATTGTAGTATCTTCCAGGTTCATTGATGTTGTGTAGCACATGGTAGGATCTCATTTTTAAAGGCAAAATAATATTCCATTGCAGGTGTGCACCGCACTTTCTTTATCCATATATCTGCCCATGGACCAACGTTTGAGATACATGTGTATCTTGGTTTTTGTGAATAGTGCTACAATAATGCTATATGAACATAAGAGTTGTGATATTTTGTAGCAATAATGCTACAATGAACATAAGAGTTGTGATATTTTGTAGCAATAATGCTACAATTAACATAAGAGTTGTGATATTTTTTGAGATTCTGATTTCAATTTTCATATACACACAAATACACACATCTAGGAAATGAATTGCTAAATCCCCAGTATGGGAAAAAAGCTTATAATAATTTTTTATTATAAAATCATGTAATACTTTTTTCTATTTTTAATTTTTCAAGAAAATTCCATGCTATTTTTCATAATAGCTACACTATTTAGTACTCCCAACATAATGCACAATTATTCCAGCTTTTCATAAACTTGCCAACAACCACTGTCTCTATTAATAATTGCCATCTGACAGGTGTGAGGTGATATCTCATGGTCTTTTAATTTACATTTCCCTGGTTGGTGAAACTGAACCCTTTTATCATGTACCCATTGACTATTGGTATATCTTCTTTGGCAAAATGCTATTCAATTCCTTTGCCCATTTTTAAATCAATTCATTTGTGCTTTTAATATTTTTTCTGTTGAATTCCAGAAATTTCTTACACAGAAGATTAACCTCTTATCAGATACATGGCTTGCAAATAACTACTTCTGTTCTGTATCTTGCCTCCTGGTCCTGTTAACTGTCTCCCTTCCCGTGGAGAAGCTGTTGAATAGATTCAGTCTCATTTGTTTGTTTGTGTTTTTGATTTTGAAGTCATAGTCAAGAAATCATCACCAGAACGAATGTCTTGAAGCTTTTCCCCCTTACATAATTCCAAGAGTTTTACCATTTTAAGTCTTATGTATGGTAAAGATATGATTTCATTTTTTAAATGTGGCTACCCATTTTTCCCCAAACAATTCATTGAAGAGGCTCTCCTTTTCTCATTGTGTGTTCTTGGAACCCTTGCTAAGATCAGCAGGCTATATAAGTGTAGATTTATTTCTGGTTTCCAAACTTTCATTTATAATGCTTAACTCTTAATTTCAGATCATGTATCCCAAAGTATTTTATTACATATTTGTTTACTTGTTTTTAATTTATGTCATACTGATATATTTCATATAATACAAAATAAAAGCAAAGCAAAAAGTAGAAGTAATCAGAAAATAAATACATAAACACTGTCAATACACATTTTATTTTAAACTCAGAAATATCCTCATATGCACTCCAATAACCAAGTCACAGTCCACTGCATGTAACTAAAATCTCACTTCACCACTTTTATCTTTTTCTATATTTTTATATTTAGAATCCTCTTTGCACATCTTTTTTTTCCCTAAGTTTTTCAAAATCAATCTTCAGAATTGGGAATTGTAGTTTAATCAGAGACTCCCCACAGTAAAATTTGATTCTCAATCCTTCACTGTTCATCCACCTGAAACATCAAACAGAGCAATATAAAAAGAAAAAATCTTAACTTCAAATCATGATTATTTAATTAGACTATTCAATGCAGCAAACATTTATTTTGCTTGTTGAAACTACACGTGCCTAAGAGACCTGAGTGTCATAGAAGGAACTTCTCTTTACAATTAAATGGGCTAGGATTAGATACAGCATTGAGTTTTCCCTTACTAGATGACTGGATGTAGGTAATTTGAGCTCTCATATTTCAGGTAAAAGGACCAGATATGAAGGAAACAGGTCTTGCTTAATGTCACCTTGATAATCAGTAATGAAATCCAGATGTGCGAGTTACTGCTCAGTATTTTAGTACCAAAATAATTCATAGCCAGTAAACATGGAAGAAGTCACCTTATAAAATAACTACATTTCTGAAAATGGTTTCTTTTTTTACAAAAATGCAATGTGTCCTCTATTTGAAAATGAGAGCACACTGAGAACCCCTTCCTGAGTATATCTCTGGTGAGGAATGAGCACCCATTAGGAGGACATGTCCACTTCTGTCAATCATCTTATAACTGAACCATGACTACAGGCTCATACTCCAAAGTGTTATGAACTTATTTTATTGAATGGAAATAATACTGAAAAAGTGAATTGTGAATTATTCCTGTTACTTCAAATTTTACTTTAAAAAATTATCAGAACCACCTTTGCATTTCAAAATTGGCAGAAAGAGGCTAACAATTTTTGATTACCAATCTTGTGGCAAGCATTTTGCTTGTGTGAATTCCTTTAACTACAAAATGAAATTTAAGACTAAAACATTACTACACAGAGTTGGAGATCAGAAAACTAGGGCCAAAATGCTGTGTGTTTTATAATCAATTCACAATATGACTAATGCTTTCATGTCCACTCATTGGTTTATTTGCCTCGAAAACAAATGTGCAAATAGTTACCCCACATTTATTTTATTCATGCTACTTTAAAAAAATTGTGTATATTTTTGGTGTTCAGCATGTTTTAATAAACACAGACACAATGAACCAGTTATTAATTCCAAGCACATTAACCCATCCATCTACTCACATTGTTCCCCTTTTTCCCATTGGTATTGTGAGAGTAGCTGAAATCTATTCATTTAGCAAATTTCCAGCATTCAATACAGTGTCGTTAATCATAGTACTCATGCTTAACCTTAGACCTCTAGACTCATTTTTCCTAAACAACTGCAACTTTGTACCCTTGGACCCTCATCTCCCACTTTCCCACCCTTCCCCCTTCAGGTACCACCATTCTACTCTCTGCTTCTATGAGTTTCAATTTTTAATATCCCACATATAAACAGAGCCATGCAATATTTGCCTTTCTGTGACATGTTTATTTCCCTTAGCCATACAGCCCTCAAGGTTCATCCACAATATCACATACTGCAGAATAACTTTCATTGTTAAGGCTGATGGATGGATACGTTATTCTACAAAAATAAGGCATCCAGCAAACATTGGTTTGTTTAGGCCAGACAGATAAATAGTTTGGCCATCAGATTCCTTTATTTATTCTATAATTTAGAGTGTTTATAAACCCAAAGTGTAGGTTTTCAGGAGATGAATTCTGGAATTACTCCAGGATATCATGGATTGTTGAAGTCTACAGATAATGGTAGAGATAGACATTCCAGGGTCCTGTATGAATAAATTATCATTGAGTCCAGAGAAGTGAAGGGTTTTCTAATGAATGCAATGTCTTTTATTTCCCAAGACTAGAAGTGCCTCCTTCTAAGGATTGTGTAATAATCTGTGCATCTCTCCTGGCTTCTGGTGTTTTCAGGCAATCTCTGGTATTCCTTGGTATGTAGAAGTTTCACTCTGACCTGTGCCCACATCTTCACATGGTGTTCTGTGTGTGTGTGTGTGTGTGTGTGTGTTTATGTTCAAATGTCTGTGCTTTATAAGGACACCAGACATACTGGATTAGGCCTCCATTATACATTAGTGTGATCTCATAAAAATCTATCTAATTACATATTCAATGTTCCTTCTTCAGACAGGGCACATTTCGAAGTACTGAGGGTTAGAATTTCAATATGCATTTCATTTTGACAATTTGACATAAGAGAGATGTAATGTTTTACTCTGCAATTGGCATTGAGCTGGGTTCTCTGAGGGAAAAAGCATAACAGAGAGGCCATGTTTATTTTTAAAGAATTTATGTTGAATCCAAGAAAAATCTAGAGTGAAAGTCGGAGGAGATGTGGGTTCAGATAAAAAGGAAAGTGACTGCAGAGGTGGAAGTCACTGATTTAGAACCAGTCTGACCTTCAACAACTTCCCTGTCCCCAGGCTGGTTTCCTTATCTATAAGATGGAGTTGTTGGATTCAATCAGCAGCTGCTGAACAATAATGAGCATTAGGTTGATGGAGTTGGAGAATCACCACGGTACATGATTCCCGATCCCTTTCAATTTGGTGAGATTGGAACTGGGATGTGGAAGAGCCTAAGGAAGCCTTCAGAATGAATAAAGCTTTCTTTCCTTCCTCCCTTTCTTCCTCCCTCTTTCCCTCTGTCCCTGCCTTCCCTAACCCCCCCCCCCCTTATTTTTCTATGTCAGCCCTGTCTTAGTTCCTGTTTTCTTTCTTAACTTTCCATTTCGCCTCTGTATTGGTAAGACACCTAGCAGAGAAGAAAAAATTGATGGACTATGGGGAAAAGTTCAATGAGGAATCACTTATATGTGCGTACACAAGGTAAAAAAAAAAAAAAACCATCCATGAGTGACAAATACCTGGGAATTCCTTACAGCTACTGGGGTGGCAGGAGCCTTCAGGAGGAGTGAAAATATTTCCAATTTGGGGAATCTCCTGCCCTGTCCAACTCCTCTGCAATGACTTTTGTTGGGAAGGATTAAATATTTTTTTTAAATATCTTTATTAGTTGTTGATGGATCTTTATTTTATTCATTTATTTATATGTAGTGCTGAGAATCAAACCCAGTGCCTCACACATGCTAGGCAAGAGCTCTACCACTAAGCCACGACCCCAGCCCAGGAAGGATTAAATATTAATTCAGTTTTCTTATTGACTGCTGAACTAATATATTTTTTAAAAAACACGACTATTTCAGTAACTTGACTTTTTCTAAAAGTGTCATCTAGTTTTTTAACTTATTAGCATAAAATTTTTCATAGTGTCTGGTTAATCACCGAAATACCTATAATTTCAATGTGTGTTGTATTTTTATTTTGAATCTTTCTAATTTTACTTATTAACTTGACAGTGAATTGTCTTTTTAAAAAGTTTTTTTGACAGAGCCCCCTTTATTTATACTCTCTTGAATGTGTATTGTTTTATTGACTTGAGCTGTTATTTTTTTGATGACTTTCTTCTATTTTTGACTTGGTTTTACTCTCATATTCTTCACATTTTGTTTAGTTTGATGTTTATCTTGTTAGTTTTCACTTTCTTCATTTTCAATGTAAGAAGTTATGTGTATAAATAAAGCCCTACTCGGACTGTGCTTCACAAATTTTGTGGTAAAGTATTTTCTTTATTATTCCATTTCAAATTTTGCATATTATCTTTTTGGAAGAATTGGGTGTTATTAGTGATTATCAGAGACAACAATGGTAATATATTAGTTTCTTAATTTGTTAACGGTTACTTCATAAAAAAGTTACCTAATTACATTTTGTTACTGATTTATGAATGGTTTTAAATAATGTATATCAATCACTTTTCAGGTATAAAATCCAACATTTGATAATTAGATTCTGTTTTAGTCAGCCTTTTTGCTGCTGTGACTTAAGGACCCCACCTGCACAATTGAGAAAAGGTTTATCTGGGGGCTCATGGTTTTAGAGATCTCAATTCATAGACAACAGGCTCCATTTCTCAGGGCTTGAGGTGAGGTGGAACATCATGGTGAAAGAGTGTAGCAGAGGGAAGCAGCTCACATCATGATCTGTGAGCAGAGAGAAGTTTCCATTTGCCAGATACAAATATATCCCCCAAAGCCACACCCCAATTCCCACCTCCTCCAGCCACAATCTACCACTTCAGTTACCACTCAGTTAATCCCTATCAGGGAATTAAATCACTGATTGGGTTAAGACTCTCACAACTTAATCATTTTTCCTCTGAGCCTTCTTGAATTGTCTCATGCATGAGATTTTCGGGGACACCTCACATCCAAAACATAACAGATTCAATTTATCAAATATTTATTCACATCCTTCAATTTTATTAATTTTTCATTTTTTCCCAAAGAAAATCAGCTTTGCCTAAATTAACCCGTCTTTAAAAATAATTTGAAGCAGACTATTTCTCCAAATAGTTTGATTGTTCAAAAACACTTTAAAAATTCAGTTTCAGTGAGGCACAGTGGCACATGGTTATAATCAAAGTGACTTGGGAGATTGAGGCAGAACAATCTCAAGTTCGAGGCTATTTTGGGCAAGTTAGCAGATCCCATCTGAAAATAAAAAATAAAAAGGACTGAGTATCTAGCTAAATGGTACTGGCCTCCTGAGTTCAATTTCCAGCACACACGCGCGCACACACATAACACATACACACATACACATCACCCTCAATTTCACAAATGGTTTTAAGAGACATAAATGATGTAAATGGCATGAATTGACTTATTTTGTCAAATTTATATTCAATTTGTAAAAATGTAACAATTATGTGGTTTCTTTTGTGTGCTTTTGCATTGATGCTAATATTTAAAAGTATTTTTTTCAGAATAATTGGAAAGAAAGTCGCAGTCAGGCACCATATTGTACCCCTAGCTGTCATTATTCATTACTCCTCCTCAGGAAACATCGCCATGTCATCATTAGGCATACAGTAGAGTCACCGATAACAAACAGTGCACAGAGTTAGATATTAATTTCAGATACAAACTACTTTTTCATATAAACATGTCCCAGATACTGAATAAGGCACTTTATACTTAAGAAAATTCATTGTTTTTATAAATTTGAACTTTGAGCAGCATGTGTTTTCTTTGCTAAATCTAGTAATTTTAACACTAGTAATCTGTATTCAAGGTCCCACACACAGCTCAGCAATACCATTACATTTATATTGTAAGTTCCAGATTCAATCAGTGTTCACATGTTGTATGTGATTGCTGTCTCTCTCCTTTTTTGAAAAAAGTTATTTTATCATAGAAAGTATTTTTAAAATTCATCTGGGATTTTATATTGATTTTGCTTTTCAACATTACTGTGGTAAAGACTCCAGGCCCCTTGCTTGTGGACTCTACCATGTTCTGGGTTGGACTGATTTTTTCCCTGTGAAGTTTAGAGAATTCTGGCAGGACAATCTACTGGGGTATACTATTTATCTCATTGAGTAGGGTATGCATGATCTTCATTGGTTTCAGTCTTGACATTCCTGATATTTTCATCTTGGATAAGGAAAATTTGTTCATTTTTGTTTGTTTGCACCAGGTATTGAACCCAGGGATGCTTAACCACTGAGCAACATCCCTCTTTATTTATTTATTGTTTATTTTTCATTTATTTATTTATTTATTAATTATTTGGGACAGGATCTCGCCAAGTTGCTTAGGGCCTTGCTAAGTTGCTGAGGCTGGTTTGGAACTTGTTATCCTCCTACCTCAGACTTCTGAACTTCTGGGTTTATAAGTGTGAGGTACTTGTTTCTTATGTTTACTAAGAAAATGGTATTACAAATTTCCATTATACCAATATAATTTTCTTTTGCATAAAAAGACCTTTTCTATTTATTTAAATCTATGTTATTAAGTGGATCCAAGTTTAAATCTGTAGATTGGAAATAGTTGCTTCTTTAAAGCTTGTTTTACTTCTATTAATATTGCTATATTTTCATCATCCTATTCATTAATATTTGCCTGACATCTTTTCCAATTGTTTGATTTTCCACCTGTCTCTTCTGGAAAAATAGCTTCACTAGCACAGAATTTTAATGTGAGAATTATTTTTGCCTGTCAATTGAAAGTAATTATCCACTTTAGCCACTATCTATGGTTTCTTCCATCAGCTTAATTGCTCTTCACCTCATTTTAAAACAGAAGTTGAGGTGATCTACTTTTCTAACACCCTGCCTTTCTATCAACCTAATTTCCATCTTTTTCTTCTCCTTCCTCTTGCTTTTATGCCTGTAGATGTGTTATATTCATGTCCCTTTAGCAGTATACCATAAATAGATTGACATTTTTGGGGAGGAAGGCATTTTAGTTGTGTGTGTTGGAGACTCGACTTTACCATACTGGTGCAAATAGAAGTTTTCTTCCTTCTTCCTTTTTTTTGTCTTGTTGTTTGTTTGTTTGTTTTTGTATGTAACATTTTTCCTATTGCTTTCTATCTTTCTCTCTCCTCTGCAGGAGTTTTACACAGGAGTGATGTTGGTTTCTATCTTTTTATTATATTGTTTTCCTCGAATTGAAGGTTGAACTTGTCCTTACTGGGCTATCACTGGAGTTTTCGAGTGGGGACTGATAGGGAATGAGCCAGGGCACATTTACTGCCTTGTATGAAATTTTCCAGGGAAGCTCTTAAAGGTATTGAATCTCAAGTGTGTGAAAAGGTCTAGACCTTCCTTTCTCTAACCTGATGAAATTGGTAATTTCCAGGCATCTTATCACCTAGAATTATTTACCTGGAATTATAGTCCCCAAATATGAAGATCATAATTCCTTATTCATCCTATTTTATCATCAGCCCTCATTTATTCCTTAATGCTCTAGAATGCTAAAGAACATTGAGAACACATGACCAAAGCAGGCTTCGCCACCTTCCTCCAACCAGTCCTGATCTTAATTCAAACATGGTTGTTGGGTGTTGTCCAGATGTGTCCTACCTGCTCTGCATCCTTCAAGGTCTGCTCTGACCAGCATTGGCTAGAAGTACAGTAGTGGACACGTAGAGTTCCATCTCCCCAAATGCCCAGGCATGATTTGAGTGAGAGTAAAACAGAAAGATTTCCTATAAACATGGACACATTGGAAATCATATATCTATGTATCTAGTTTTTGCTAGAAAAATCTACTTTATATCTAGTTTTGAGAATTAATTTTTTTCTACTTTTTTCAATCATTTTACGATCATTTTAATTTTGAAGATAACTGGTTAGAAAGCTCTATCCTGCAGCTTCAAGTATTTTTGCCTTGATCTGTCCCTCTGGATCTGGACAAATTAATCCATCCTGTGGTGACTTGGGCATCAACTCAGTGAGCTTGGCTGCACATCCATGGGGCACCTGCTGCTGGAGCTGTGTGCTCCCTCCATGTTGTCACTAAGGTGTGATGGGTCCTACTTTGTACCACACACAGGTGCAACACATAGGTGGGGTGTGTTAGCATGCTGTGGGGTTAACTCGATCCATGCAAAACTTGCAGACTAGGAACACTTTCTTCTAGGATTAATGTCTTCTGTTCGGATGAGCCATTCTCTTAAATGGCTGTTCACATGGCCTTCTGGAAGGTGGGCCCATGATCAAACAACCAGCTGAGCTCTATCTCAAGCACCGACCAGCTTTAATGACATTCCTTCCTTCCTATTCTTCCTCTCTCCGTTACATGCTCCCTGACAGTGCATGCTTCTGTGTAATAATGGTTTTAAACTTTTTCCTACATACACTAAAGCAAATGAGAATTTCCTGCTTAGAAAATTAAGTCACATTCCAGGAATTAGGAAAAAAAGATAATAAAACTGAAGTTTTCTTATTTATTTTTCATTTGATCACTATTTACTCTAAAATAGCAATTATTTCCTCCATACTAGTGAATATCCATTGCTTTTAGAAAATACACATCTCTAAATATTTTTAATTTGATTTAGAAATTTCAAAATTTTTATTTGATACTCATTTTTTTTCTCTTTTTCTTTTTGTGGCATTTGATTTTTGAACATGAGCATAATACGTTATTGAAATGCTTTGTTTCTTCTCCACGCAGCTGTGTCAGAACCGAGCCCCAAAATCCCCAGGAGAAAAAGAATAATTAGGATGTTGTCGTGACCTCTTGGTGTCATAGGAGAGTTTGGGTCCACTGCTGAGTGCTGATGTCTTTGGTCCTAATTGACGAGCATTAGGAAGTTCTGTTCTCACTGTCAGAGGCTTACTAGTGTCAAATTATCACCAGGCTCCCTAATCATAAGCAGCCTAGATGAGAGGAAAAGAGCCTCAGTACTTGGAGGTGTAAACCAAGTCTGCTGTTTACATTGGTGGAAACGATGATTTGAGTCATAGAAACGTTCTACCTGCAGTGGCATGATGTCCAAGACAATTAGATTAGACAATCACCTGGGCTTTGGTCACTCATTCTAAATATAAAACAAACAAAAAACATCCTCAAATAATTGAAAAGTATGCTAATACACAGTATGTTATGGCACACGTCCTTGGAGATAAGCCACTGTCTGCCATAGGATCTGGTCAGGCCAAGGGGCAGTACATGATGGTCCCACACCCCCTCATATGTTCACTCTGATATCATTCAGAAACATGGATCTTAATTTCTGCAAAGTACTCCAAAGTCAAATGAAGTTAACATCAATAGGTAATGCTAATAATATATGTTTTAAATATATGTATCTATACATATTATCTAACATAAAGATATTCATAATTTTATTACATGTGTATATATATATACATATGCATAGACGTACATAATTAATGCCACGTGTATAAATTTTTAAGTAGAATGACTCCCCGATTTCTTATCCAATGATTGCTCTACTAGCAATTTAACTTACTTTGACCAAACCACATACTTGCTTTATGCCTCAATGTTGTCATCTGTGAAAGAATACCAGTTGTTCCACACGCTATTTCTGCTGTATTAGTCATAAATGCATCGTATAGCATGACTTGCAAAGTAAATACATGTATATTCAGCAGGAGGAGCACATTAGAATTCCTTTCCGTATCCAGAGTGTAATTGATACTCTTTCAGTTGTAAATGATGGACACCCAATACACTGAATTAAAGAAACAAATGAGAGAGCTATGGTTTGGGTGTGAGGTGTTCCCTAATCAGTCCATCCTTGTTTGAATGGACTGACTGGTAGCTGTAGGTAGGTGGGCATGATTGGGATATGAAGGTCAGTAGGGCCTTCCCTGGAGGGTGCATCTCTGTGGCCCCTTCCATACATTCATTCTCTCTCTTTCTCTCTCTCTCTCTCTCTCTCCTTCCTGACCCACCAGGAGCTGAGCAGCTTTCCTCCACTGGGCCCTTCCCCCATGATGTGCCACCCCACCTTGGTGCCAGAGCAATGGAGTTGGCCATCTATGGACTGAGACCTCTGCAATTGTGAGTCTCACATAAACTTTTCCTCCTCTAGGTTGTTCTTATTGGATATTCTGGATACAGTGATAAAAAGCTGACTGAAACAGGATGGTCTGCTGTATCGCTTAGCGGGACATGGTAGATCTGAACTCAGGCTGAGGTGGGTGAATCGACTGCGGCAGAATTGTGCTGTGTTTCTGTCCACTCTCATCCTTGCTGCACTCTACTTCACCACTGCAGGGCTTTAATTCTCTGCATGATAATATGGTCAAACACTGATCAGCTTCACATCTCCCCTGTGCCCAGTGAAAGGGGATTTTGGACCTACTGTTGATACAATTCCAAAGAGGACTGAGGCCAGTTGACTTGGGACATGTGTCAATCCCTAAATCAGTCACTCAGCCTGTGTGGACCAGTATACACCTGCGGAAACAATTAGTATGCAGTCAGATGATTCTAAGTACATAAATTAAGCGAGCCATTCTGATTAATTGGATAACAAGTGAGCTGCAGTGTCTGACACAGTATCTTGAAGCCTATTTCCTCCCAGTCTTCAACAAGAACCCGTTTTAACCATTGTAAATCACCCCCAATGTCCTCACACTTACACTTTTTCCTTCCTGCTTATCTTGCAATTAATTCCCTCTCCTTTCCAAACTCTCAATGCCTGTCTTGCATCCTTCACCACCTCCTCTCCAAACTTCCTTCATAAAACATGTCAAAACAAGTAAGTAATTAAAACAAAATGAAACAGATATTAAGTAGCCCTTCTCTCTGCTTAATATTATTTCCCCCAATGCTGACACAGGGAATTCTGTTTTCATTCCTTTTTCACCCTAGAGTCCCTGTTACACACCTACTATAGGATACAATACATTTTCATCCTTGTCTTAGAAGACTTTTACAGAATAAGGTATAATCTGATTCAAAATGGCAGAAAAAAACTTGAAGTATTTTATTAAAAAAGGCAAAATATATTGGAAAAATTTCAGGAACTCCAGAACTATCAGAGATCTTTCTAGGCATCTTGCCTTTGCTGATTTTCCATAGCCATTGCTTTCCTTTTCCCAACATGGTAGAAGGTATATATACTGCTAATTCCCAAGTCACATGCCACATAGCTATCATTACTAGGAAAAGTCTGACTGTCATCGGCTCCACTTTGGTTTTTTTTTGTGTGTGTGGTACTGGGGATTGAACTCAGGGGTACTCGACCACTGAGCCACATCCCCAGCCCTATTTTGTGTTTTATGTAGAGACAGGGTCTCACTGAGTTGCTTAGCACCTCGCCATTGCTGAGGCTGGCTTTGAACTCGCGATTCTCCTGTCTCAGCCTCCCTAAGTGCTTGCGCCACCGCGCCCGGCTCATCGGCTCCACTTTGAAAGCCCCTGCGAGATCTTCTCCATCAAATGATCTAGTGTCTACCTCATGCCAAGAGGTATGGTGAGTGGGTTTGGGACTATTACAGAAAAGTCATGGCTGTTAGAGTTCCATGACATGTATTTAAAACAGAAACTGGTACATAAAATGCCCTCAGTATATAAATGGATTCCAAAGGAACATTTCACATGGCTACCCCTAGAGCTCCCCTGTGCCCAGTGAATAGATTCCCATTTCAATCTCAGCTAATAGTTCTCTGTTGGCATAAAGTTTGCCTCCTCTCCTCTTTGAAGAATCCTTAGGAATAATTGACTTTCCCAGACTTCAGCTCCCTGCGTTTTTCATCTTTATGAAAAATATTTTAAAATTATGGGTATGTGGGCTAAAGGCCCAGATTTCAGATTAATTGCACAAGCTTTCTTATGGGTGAACACTGTAACTATTAAGCATTTTTTCTCTAAGGTTGTATTTTTTTTAGCTGATATATTTTTCCCTTCCCCAAAAAAAGGTTTAAGAAATTAAAGAACAGGTTGGATGTGGAAGCACTACTATAACTAGAGGGCAAAATACTAATTCTTGTCATAATATTCATGAGTGGTTATTAATAACAAGGATTTGCAACACTTTCATATAAATTACTCTGGCCATGAAATTAAAATATACAGATTACTCTCCATTAGCATTGAGATACTCTGAATAAAAGACCAAGTTTGTGATAATTATAACAGGTTTCAAATTTTTGTCCTGAATTCAACTCATTACATTTTCTTGTTGAAACCTCTGGGCCTCAATTTCTTATGTATATGAGGAGTTTAATATTTTAAGTATTAAATGTGAGAACTACATACATATTTTTTCATTTTTAATTCATGGGAGCAGGGGCTCTCATGTTTTTTCTTTTTTCTTTTTCTTTTTTCCTCTCATCTTCAAGCAGTGGTGGTTTCAGAATTTCTTTGTAGGAGGAGCTAAGAGGAAATATTTGCTTATTTTATTTCTTTGAACTGGGGCTAGAACCCAGAGCCTGATGCATTCTGGGCATGTGCTCTTTTATTGAGCATCACCCCAGCATTTGCATGGACCTGAGTTGAGGGGATTTGTTTTGAAGCTCAGTGTGCATGCAAAGTACATAGTTGTAAAAGCCTGTGTTATGATTTGGAGGTGAGGTGTCCCCCAAAAGCTCATATGTGAGAAAATGCAAAGATTTGGAGGAGAAATGAATGAGCTATAACTTTAACCTAATCAGTGAATTTATCCCTGATGGGATTAACTAAGTGATAACCAAAGTCAGGCAGGATGTGGCTGGAGGAAATGGTTCACTGGGGGTGTTGCTATGGGCTATATATATTTGTATCTGACAGTGGAGTCTCTCTGTTTTCTGATCAACATGAGCTGCTTCCTCTGCCACACCCTTCTGCCCCTAGGAATGGAGTCTGTTGTCTATGGATGAAACCTTTGAAATAGTGAGCCCCCACATAAACTTTTCCTCCCCTGCAGTTGTTCTGGTCGGATCCTTTAGTCACAGCAGCGAAAAAGCTGACTACAATACTATGCTATAGAACAAAAACATTAGCAAAGTATTCCAAATAGATTCATGAATTCTACTCAGAATTGAGAAATGAAAGGGTAGGTACAATGAGGGAAATTTCTGGATGGGCAGGAGATTTAGGGAGTATCTGATTTGGCTAGCACTCCAAATTCTTCCTAATGATGAAAGCATCCTCATAAAACCTGATAGATACTGCTTCAAGTCTCTGGGATCCATCCTAACAACATTTTGGGCTAAGAGTTGCTATAATTCTGATTTTCGTTTCTTTTTCACTGCAGAATGATAGTCTTCTTTACCTAAAGCCTTTCCATTAAATAGATGTCTCCTAAACTACAATTTAAAGAAAAAGTATAATTTATCATGAAAAAAGGTAGAAGAAAGAGGAATATCCAGGAATATTCACTTCGTGAATCCACAGGTGTTGAATATAGAAATATCTGGCAAAGAAAGAGAACAAGATAAATTTTGGTGTGGTAGATTAATTCACTAAGACATATAACATTCATATAAACACAGTAATCTTCCGTATGTGTGGGGGGTATATACTGAGACCCCTAGGGGTGCCAAACTTTCTTTCTCTCTCTCTCTGTGTCTCCCTTTCTCTCTGTCTCTCTGTCTGTCTCTCTCTCTCTCTATATATATATATAGTGTTTTTTCCATGTATAAAAGCCATGATAAATTTAAATTTGTAGCTGGGCGCGGTGGCTCAAGCCACTTAGGGAGGCTGAGACAGGAGAATCGCGAGATCAAAGTCAGCCTCAGCAACGGCGAGGCGCTAAGCAACTCAGTGAGACCCTGTCTCTACATAAAACACAAAATAGGGCTGGGGATGTGGCTCAGTGGTTGAGTACCCCTGAGTTCAATCCCTGGTACCAAAAAAAAAAAAATTTAAATTTGTAACTTTAGCATAGTAAGAGATTAATAATAACTCACACAATTCCAATATATTGTAATAGAAATTATTTAAAACTTATGATTTTTATTTCTGAAAATTTAATTTAATATTTTCAGATATTGGTTGATGTGTGTACCTAAAACTATGGTGAAGTGGTGACTACTCTACATGGTTGGATATTAGTAATACAAGGATGGATTAGACATGGTCTTGGTTTCATGATGTCCAGAGAAGGTAATGTCCCCATGTGTTGGACATTGAAAGGCACATTATTTCATTAATATGAAGAGTTTTCAAGGCCAAACAAAGTCATTAGGTCGTAATCTTGTCATTACTAATAATAACAGTAGTGTGACACTAATTATATGTCAAGCACTATTCTAAGTTTACACTTATTCTCTCATTTATTATTGAAACAGTTCTATAGGAAAATGTTTGCTATTTCCATTTTGTTGGTGAGGATACTCTGCCATGGAAAAGCTACTTCATATGGATAAAGACTAAGAGCTAATAAAAGGTAGAGCAATGACATGGACCCAGGTAATGTAGCTTCAGGGTCTTAGTCTTACTATTTGTAATGATAAAAATGTGGCCAAAGTGGGACTTTTCATATGTGAAGAAAACCTGGAAGTGTAAAGGTACTAATGAACCATTTTGGAGATATTGCAATGTGTACTGGAATCTAGAACAGACCCCAGAAGACCACAAGGCCACTACCTGCTTCCCCTGCACATAGATGAAGCATCGGTATTGTGATGTACAAAAAGGTTGTGGTGGAATGCTTGTAGCAAAGGAAATAAGTGCCGTTTTTCTTTGTATTGGTGAGCCCCATGAAAAAAAAATGAGAGGGCTCAGTCATCTGAAGTTCAGTGTGTTTGAAAGTAGAAATTATTGTTTCTAGTGAGTTAATATTTGGACAAAAGGAAGAGGCATGGATGGATATGAACAGCTCCTGCATTTCCATGGCTTCTCGCTGGGCCTGCTGCATGGGATTGCATTGTGACAGGGTATCCCTCCATGAACTGCCTCATGCGGACTGGCTTTAACTTCATCAGGCCTTTATTAAGGGAAATACATATAGGAATAGGAAATATCAATATACTCAGGATTCATTTATCATTCAAGACAACTTGAAGCAAAGTCACACATATCAATTGGACTCATTTATCCATCCCCATTTCCAGCCTTGCCTCATCTGAGCCTGATACACAGGGTAACTGATGTTGACTTAGAGGTATTTCCAGGTGGAAAAATACCCTGAATGATCACATAATTCTGGCCCCCTTACCCTCTCTTCTTCCTCCTAGACTGGATATAGCTATTCCAAATATCAAGACTTGATTCATGTTAGGTCCTTTACCCTTCCAGCAAGACCTTGAAATTCTCTGTGACCTCTAGCTATGTATACTGATGGTGAAGAAATATTTCTCAAAAATAAACTAGTCAGTCATTAGATGGAAGCAAAGCATTACATTTTTATTAATGGCAAACCATAGTTTGAAGGACAATGCTTTTGTGAGGCAGGTGAACTCTCTGCTCCTGCTACCTGCTCTCAAAGTTGGAAAGACATCTACAGGAATTCCAAAGATGCTGCTCTATCTACAGGTATCATGGGACCCCATGAGGACCCTGCCCCAGAGAGAACAAACTGTACCATATGTGATAGAAACGATGGGAGGAAAAGGGTCTGTGTCCAGTTTAAAGCAGTTAATTATTTCCCAAATGACTCCAAGATCAGTCACAAATATTTCCGTGATCTACTCAGTAATGGGACAGAGAGAAGCCAGAGATCCTTCCCTAATGGTCTCAGGTCACAGAAAAGGAGATGTGTTCCTCCTTTCCCCACCTTGCCTGACATTGTGACCTCCTAGCACTGATCCTTCCCTTCCAGGGACCAGTGCAAATGTCTTAGAAGCCAGTTCTTTCCTTCCCAGATGCTCTACTCCCGACTCTAGTGCTAACATGCTCCTTGAAGTAGCCTGGAGGAAGACAAATGGGAAGAGTAGACACCCCATGTCCCCCAGAACCCTCTAAAATGTGTTAGAATAGCACGTCAGTTAAAACAACTCCAGGCTGAAAATTTAATCTCTTTTGGACTTTCCAGCCCAACATTGTCCAAAAAACCTGCTGTGGGACCCATTTTGAGCTTAAGTCATAACATAATTATACTCCAATAACAAAATGTCAATAACGAGAAAGCACAAATTCGCATATAAATCCTTTGCCCTTGTATCATTACTGGGAAAACCTTAGAGATACTAAGTTATTTTGCAAGTTAAAATCCAAATATATTAAATTTCCATAGAATTAATGTCCTAAATCAATTTTCTGCTGCTTGTGAATTAAAATTTAAAAGATTTAAACTCTCCCCTAGTTTAAAAAGATATTATTTAAACAATATATTATTTAAAAATAAATATTTAAAAAAATATTATTTAAAATAATATTTTAAAAATATTATTTTAAATATTATTTAAAAAATATATTATGTTTCAATAGGAAGCATCCCTAACATGTTGGTGGAGTCTGCAATCTTTCAGTATTTGAAGACTGGCTCTCTCTTGTGGAGGCATGTTTTTCCTCCACTATGACTTCTGAAATCGCATCTGTTCAACAGTGGGTCTTTAATATTCCTCACTATGTTAAAGATTCCAAGAAATTATTATGAAAGATGAGATTATCACAGTGTTGGCATGATATCCTCAAAATTGGAATTGGACAAATAAAAATATCCCTGCTCCTGAAAAAGTCATCTCAGAGAAGATTACCTCATTGCTCATGCTGTTGAAGACCACTGAAGACTTAGTATTTCCTTGAAAGACAATGAATGTCTTACTTGGGGACCTTTCTGGTATGGATGCCTGTCTAGGCCAAATCCTGAAATCTAACATGGAATTAAACTCAATTGGAAAAGATCTATCAGCAATAGGTTAATTTGTACACTATCCCCTATATTAATAAAATACACTGTCAATACTACCTGGTAAATCCAAGTGGGTCTAGCCTTGCATCCCCTACATATTCCAAGCATCTTGATTTCCACGTCTGCCTTGAGCCTCAAGATTGCAGGAAATAGTGTATACTATGGTTTGTACACTCTGAAACTCACACTGAAATTTAATCCCCACTTACAGGTATTAAGAGATAGGACCAGAAATGGCCGCTAAGTAGCGAATAGGACTCTATTCTCCTGAATATATTAATCCATTCATGCAATTAATTGATTAATGGCTTAATGGGAAATCTTGAGTTTGGATCTGTTATAAAAGCCGGTTGGGTTGGGGTACTCATTGCCTTTCACCCTGTGATGCCCCATTAGGTGTCTGCCAGTAAGAAGGCCCTTGACCTTGGATCAGAAGCTTGACCAGGCATCCTGTTTTCTTTATAATTTCCTCAATCTGTAGTGCTGATTTGTTAGCAACAGAATACAGACTAAGACAGTATGTAATTGCATGGGGGCTCCAGCCAGAGACATGGGGTGCACAGCATGACAGGATAAGGAAGGACTTTCAATTCTGAAGCTGTTTCTTCTTCATTTATCTTTGATGTTTTTAAGATCTAAAAAGAAGAAAATATTACTATTTGGAGAGGGTTTTTTACAATATGAGTAATTAAGTCACACTAACTCAAAGTAACACCAGATAGTGTTATTGAATGGGAGACTGCACTTGACCCTGTACTGCAGTACTAGCTCTAGTCCTGAGATTTTCTTCCTTGGCTTGAACCCTCAATGAAATTGGGGACAGCCAATCCAGCTTCCTCCTAGGCCTGATGCTAACACTAGAACTTGTCCTGTACACCATGTTAATAATCCACTTCTTTCCAAACTATCAGTTATTCTGCCATGGGTATCTAAAAAGTTCTGTATTGGCATTATATTGTCTCCATTCACCTTCTTTTCTTTGCTCACTTTTTACTGAGACCTCCAAAGTCAATGCCTATTTGCAGGACTCCAAGTCTTCATGCACATGAGTCAAGTACAGGTCAAGGTCAAGGTGCTGCATCCTGTTCCCACAGGCTATTTAAAATTCCTTGGAGTTCCAGAAGCCTTTACGTGTTTTCAGGGGAATCCTTGTAGATAAACTGTCACAGAACTCTAGACTCAGCTACAATAAACTATAGTAACCTATCATTAAAATACTGCAAGCCACACATTCATAAAACAAACTCACGACTGAAAAATCAGCTGTATTGTGCATCACAGGCTATAAATCTCCAAGATTAAAAAAAAATCAGCATGACCTATGCTGGGGAAATCACATCTGACCTGTATCTGTTCAAACCATGCCAACAGCAAAATCATTCCATGCATAATTTATTCTCCAAAATTTTACACCTCGCTCATTTCTCAAGGTCCATAACCCATACATCAGAGTAACATGAGAGGAGCTAAATAAACAACATTCCTCTTTGCCATTACTTGGGTTATGAACTAACCGAGAAATAAAATAGAGAAATAAAATAAAGTTATATCTTTTATTAATAATAGAACATTGGCTGGAGGGGCAATGTATATGAGCAATTGGACTTACTAACTCCAGACTTCTGAATTCCACATAGCTACTGACTCACCCACAGAGCACCTACAGGGAGCGAATTGTTGTGGTTTGGATATTGAGGTGTCCCTCAAAAGTCCGTGTGGTGAAAGCTCGGTGCCTGGGTTGTGTTTGGGAAGTGTGGCTTGGAAAGTGCTCTTGGGTCATTCGGAGTGTGCTCTTAGGAGGCAGTTTGCATCTGACCTCTTGTGAGTTTACCTGAGGCCTCTTGGATTTTCTTGGGTTATTATGAAAGGAGCAAGCACAGTCTAGCTTACTCTTTGTTGTCGCCCTTTCTGCTGGAGATGTGCCCGTTTGTTCCTACCCATACTTGCATCATAATAAGCCACCATCTGCTGCCCTCACTAGAGGCCAAACCAATTTGAAATTTGAACCTTCAAAATTGTGAGCCAAATAAACCCTTCCTCTTTACAAGTTAGTTTGTTCACTGTAGTCAAGAAAAGATAATTAATACACAGACCCTATAGAATTTGCAGCATAGTGGAACTGGAAGAGCCTTGTTTATGAGTCAGCCAGTGGGTGCACTTTGAGGGCACATCGGCCACCCATGGAAGAACATGCGTTTTTCTTAGATTGGGGATGCTGATGGGCTCTTGGAGAAGGCTGGGAGGAATTCATTATTGAGATGGGTTCACAAGGTTGAGTAAGAGCCCTCTAGATGAGAAATTGAATGGGTGCAGGCGCTTAGATTAAGGGATATGCCATGTGAAAACAAAGAAGCATTGTGATTTTTTTGAGAAAAAGTACACAGTTTATCATTCTGGAGTATACAATAGGAGAGGTGAAGAAGGAGGCCACATACAAAGTTAGGAGATAAGGAGACGCCGACTTATGAGACCCATTTATGAAGTAAGAAACCTTTTAAAGTCTTAAGCAGGAGAAAATCCGGATTATATATTCCTTGTCATCTGATGGTAGTGTGTTAGTATTTCTAAGAATATACATTATAATACCTTCTACAAAAAACAGATAATAAAAACATTTTACTGAATATTTACTATAGCTGTGACCTGTGCTAAGGACTTTGCAAATATTATCTCTTTTAATCTTCAAGAAGATTCTATAAGGGAAGGATTAATGTTGTCTGCATGACACAGAGGAGTTATCTCTAAGAACAAGACAAGTCAGGACATCCTCTGAAGTTATGCAGTTAGAAAATGGTAGAATCCAGGCTTAAACTAAGCGCTGCCCACTCCAAACCCCACGCTTCCAAGCACTGAACTCCCAACTCATTTGTCAATCCTAGGCTCCCTCCCTTGTCTGAAAGCAAGAAGCTTTGCATCACTAAAGGAGAGGAAAGAAAGATGGTTTTATTGGGAAGAGTAAATGCATGACAATGGTGGGGGGGAGTAGCACAATCAAGAGTGAGCTGGGTTCAGTATGAGAACTTTAGGGGGATAGACTGAGTCAAGTCAGATGTTCAGGACCAAAGAGCTGAGCAAGAGAAGCCTGGGTCAGATGCCACAGTCCACGTCCAATCAATATACAGTCATAGGTAGCTATGGGGAGGCTGGAGATAGTGGGTGGGAGGGGAGGTGCCAGTCAGAGTGGGTAAGAACCAAAGTCAAGTCCAAATTTTAAGAGAACTTGCTAAAGACCCAGGGTAAAGTGTCAGATTATTTGGGTGAAAAGAGCTGAACTTTAAGAAGATTAATTGGGCAGATGGTGTTTGCCAATAACAAGAATTTACAATAATGAAAATCACTTGTAACTAGTAGAGTCTAATAAAAGCTGACACACTAAAGAGAAATTTCCTAGAATGGCACCTCAGCTTTCTCACCTTTCAGCTCTATGACCTTGGGTTAGTTTCTTAGCCACTATCTGCCTCAGTTTTTTGATCAATAACTTGAGGTTAATGATAATCTTCATAAGGTTGTTTTTGTCACACAAAAGACTTCATTTTAACTTAATTACCTCTTACAAGATCCTATTTCCAAAAACACTCTGCAGCACTAAAGGTTAGGTCTTCAACATAGACTTTTAGAAAGACACAACATATCCTGTAAGATCCTTTACTTGTGGAAAGGTGCTTTTGCCTGGATGCCAGACAAGCAGTGAATGTCTCTGAGGAATAAATAGAGTAATGCGCATAAAAGACACATTACGATCAAAACTTGCTTTGCAAAATATGAAAGAGTCATTGTACACATAGATAATATTCACCAATAATTGTATTACATTGATGGGTCCCTCATCCACCCCATAGTCTAAGAATATTTCTCGTTTAAAATAATGAATACGTTTATATATACATAGAGTAAATCTTTCACCTACATAGTTGCTTATTACTTCTGAAATATGGACCATTCCTGGCGGTAAGTTGTACTGTTACTTTTGCTATGATTTTGCTGTCATGGAAAGGAAACAGAGACCATCCGGCTGTTGACTTCCTCAAGCGCCATGTCTCCATCTGTTTTGATCAATCCGTTCTAACACCCTTTCAGACTCCCTGCCAATTAACTACTGCCCTGCTGTAAAGATGGCCTTATTCCTGGATTCTGGCGTGTGGTGACTTTCCCCATCACAGGCGTGGGCAGTGATGAGTCACCATTCAGAGCATATTTAAAATGGCCAGAGATGGAGCAGAGAGGGTGGAATTCAGCCTTGGCAGTGTGTGTTCTCCTCAATGAAGAGTCTTTTTCTCCAATTAGCAAGTTGATAATTCTGTTAGTCAATCATTTGATATGTTTGCTTCTAAGATCTGAGCTCTGCTCAGAGCTCTGGATTTGTTGGATTCGTCTTGCTCTTGCCCCATTCTGCCCTCCAGTCAGACACACCATGAAGCATCTGGATGCCCAGGGCCTCTGTCATGGCCATAATCTTGTTTGTTTGAAGCACTTTCTTCTACTCTGCCTCACTTTGTAATCTTAGAGCCTGCTCAGGTATCATATCTTTAGGCTCTCCCTTCACAGACCCTCCCGCCTTGGTACAGATGCTAGGGCAACTGTAACAAACTGCCACAGACTGTATGGTTTAAACAACAGAAATGTATTTTCTCAGAGTTCTGGAGACTGGTAGTCCAAACTCAAGGGATAGACAGGGTTGCTACTTGCTAAGAGCTCCTTCTGTCTAGTAGATGGCCATCTCCTCCCATGGCATTCACTCTGGAAATGTGTCCAGATCTCCTCTTCTTAGAAAGATGTAAGTTCCATTGGATTAGGGCTCACACAAAAGACTTCATTTTAACTTAATTACCTCTTACAAGATCCTGTTTCCAAAATTCTGTAGCACTAAAGGTTAGGTCTTCAACATAGACTTTTAGAAAGACACAACCTATCCTGTAAGATCCTTTACTTGTGGAAAGGTGCTTCTGCCTAGATGCCAGGCAGGCAGTGAATGTTTCTATCAGAGTTCCTGAGAAGTCTTTGATCTCTTGTTGGCTTCATTCCCTGCAGAGGATGATCTGGGCTTGGCCTGGTTCTGGGGTGACTTCTCCTTTATTGTGTAGCACACTTCCTGGCAATGCAGGTAGTTAGTGTGTTGAATTGGTAAATGATCCAGGCAAAGGGAAGGACAGTAACTTAAATATTTATTATATGTAAATATAAAGTTAAACTTATCTATCTTCCTTGAACTACCTACCATTGTTAAGAGATTTTATGTCTCTCACTGTTCTGTACTTGAAATATTATTGTATTGTTTTATAAATTTTAAAATGATGATCAGCTCCTATTCTTGCTTGTATGTCTTTCTTTTTATATTGCTGGGTATCTTAAGGCTTCTATTTTGTGAAATTACTAGCAGTTAATATATGCCTATGAGACAGGGTTGTATGGTTTTGCACGAGGGATAATTTAACTTGGGCTTTCAAAGATGAGGCAAATGTTCATATAGGTGGGATAATGTAGATAAGTAGTAAATAAATGTCTATATTATGGAAAACACTATTTGATTTTTGATCTAGAATTCTCTTTAAGGAAAAAGGCCCTGGAGTTGCATGAAGTCCTAAATCTCCCTGATGAAGCCCTGTTCATCTGACAAACCTCCTCATCCCATCAACACTGGCAGAACTTGTGAAGAAACAGAAAAGACCAGGAAATATGCAGCAGAAAAGTGGGGCAAGAAGCCTGAGATGAAGCTGGTGCTGGACCATGAGAGAGGACACTCGGCGGGTGAGGCCTCTGCTCGAGCCGTGATCTCCTGCATTCCCATCTGCTGCACACTGTGCTGTTTGCTTCCGATGGTTAATGAACTGCTGAGAGATCAATAGCATAAGGAGGATAACATTGGAAAATTCCCTTTGACTCAGTCGGGTGTTTTAATTGCTCATTAATCCTGGGGATGCAAGCCCTTTCTGATTAGCTTGGTCATTAAATATCCACCATGAGTGCTGGCGAGGGGATAAGCAACTTCATTCCCTTTCACTACTGAACTCCACATAGGGTTAGCACTTCACTGGTGCTGGAAAGCTGTTAGAAGTCCCTGTCTGTTAAGTGCATGCACTGAATCTATTCTGAGTTCAAGTAGATTTTTTGTTTATTTGTTTTTAAAAACTCCTCCAACAAACATTCACATATAGACACTTTAGAAACATTTATTCTTTTATTAAAAATGTATTGTGTGACCACTGTGTACCCAACATTGAACTCATGTTTCAATGCACAAGGTTGAAGATCTGGGTAACTTCATCATATGGGCAGAGATGCATATATTACAGAATAATTTCTTACAATGTGTGAAAGTGGTCTCATTGACCAAACTTGGAATGGAAGTGAAATGAAAGCTAGCCAGACTCTTCCTTCCACTGGCCCTTCAGAATTACTCTTCTGGATGTTGCTTTATTTCTGTTTGAAATATCACACAAAGATTTTGCAATCTTACTGAGTACTATTAGATGATATTCCATTCTCTCGCCTCCTTTTGCATTAAAAATCTACTCTGGTTTAGTAGCTAAATAATTTCAATTCAGGCTCAAGAAGCATTAAACACCCAGGATTCTCAGCAACGGAAAGTCCTGGATCTGGTTTAGCCTCAGATGTTCTCAATGTGCAGCGGGTCCAAGTCGGCTTCTCTCTATCTCTTCCATTCACACTCTTAGCAGCTATTTGTGGATGTTTCAGAGGGAGAAGCAACTGGAGCGAAGTGGCTGGCAGAGCTGTTGTCTGGCATTAGCAACTCTGGGTGTCACAGGCCCCCTGATGGTGGTCTCTCCCACTGGGTGCTTTTGTGGGTTCCTCAGAGACCTGCTCCTGTGGCTTCCATGGTTGGGCAACGCTTCTTGATGGAGGGCATTTATGCCAACAAGTACCTGGAGAGAGTACACATCAGTTACTCCCCACCTTGCCCTGATGTGAAGAGGAGCAGTTCCTGGGCTTCTTTCACATTTAGGCTTTTCTTTGCCAGAATGAAAGGCCAAGCCTGTGCTCTGCTAACACCAGGAAATCTGTGTCAAGCCCTCTGGAATGTCCACTGACAACAGCCACCTTCCTTGGGTGAGGTCAATGATGAGCACAGAGAAAACCAATGGCCTCCTTCAAGCAGTCCTCTCTTATGGAACACTGCCCTGAAATACATGCCTGACAGGGCAGGCCTTTTGTCTTTTGAGTAGGTATTTATGAGAACTGATTCTTCTCTTTACAATTTAATACATCAAACAATTAGAATGATTTTTCTAGACATTAAATATTGGTTTCATGCACCTTAAACCCTGCTTCTCCTCCACTGTTCATATTATTGCTTAGCAAGTATATCTCGCTCTTTCAGTATCAGACTACAAACCACTAAATCAGAGCCCAATTCCAAACTCTCCAGGGTAGTTATGTCCCCTGGTTAGTCACCAGGGCTCACTGGATATTTATCAGTAGCTGAATCCTTTATACAATATCCCCCAGGATTGTGGTCACAGGTGAGATCCCTGTCACCCACTTCCTCTGAAAACAGGTTAGAAAGACACACCTGCATTATGACTATGTCTGAAGGACATAGCCCATTTTCAGAATACATTAGAAATGTAACAAGAGTTTGTTGAATTAACAGAATCAGCAAATTATTACTGAGAGTGAATTATAGACACTTTTTTCTGTGCTAGTTTGCTATCAGAGGAAAGGCTTTATTCACTACCATCCAATACTAAGTTGGACAAAATAATTTTCCATAATTTTTATCCCAAACCCTATTAGACATGAGAAGAAACAAAGAACAAAATCTTCCATGATTTATAATATTGCTGTCCAATAGAGTTATAATGTCCACTATAAATGCAAGCTAGACATGTATGATACAATTTTATTGGAGCCATACTTATTTTTTAAAGTAACTTTCACTAATATTATTTAATCTAATGTATCACAATTATTATTTCAATAAGTAATCAATATAACCAATACCATATATTTTGCATTATTTTTAAAAATTCTTCAAAACCAAATGTGTATTTCATACATATAGCACACATTGATTTAAAGTAGTAATGTGTCTCATGTGTTAAATAGGCTCATGTATAGATTTAAAGTACTAAGATTTCAAATGTTAAATAGGTTCATGTACCTAATACCTGTTATATCAGACACTGAGGTATATAATACACTTCAATGATAAATTTTAATATATATTTATCCAAACCCATGCTGTTATCTATTATCTTTCTCATTAAATATGTTCTGTAATAATTCTAGCTGCTAGCAACATTTGGGTCATATTTGTATTTGGTAGCTTTTATGTATATGTATACACACACACACACACATGTGTATATATATGTATATATATTTATTAAAGAAAATTTAGTTCTAAGCTCTGGTCAAATTTTTATCAAATCTTTCATGAGAGTTTTGTTTTGTTTTGTTTTTAAGCCCTTAGTGAACTAATTTGAAGATTGACTTTTGGTAGGCATTTTAAAAGGTGAGAGAAAGAATAAGTCACCTTGTTAGATTATCTATTAAATGTAGATAATCATGTTAGATACAGAAAGAAAAGGAAGCCTCCTAAAGGTCACTGAATTCCTGACTGACAGCTCATTGGCAGACTACTGGTGGGTGACTGCCCAGAGCACAGCTTAATCCTATCAAGTTTTAGCAGAAAGGCACTTAGGATTTTTTTCAGGAATGCTGATTTCTCCCCAGAAGGTGGGTGCTGTTGACCCCATATTGGAAGATGTCCCTTCTCTACAGTATCACCTCTTTCTCTTCTCTGGTAATAATATTACCTCCTGAAATGGTTTCTTTTCCAAATCAAATGCATCCTAATTTTATCGATTTTTTTTTCTTTTTACAACTTGAACAGTCTTACAGGAAGCCTGGATGAGAGCAACGAAGCTGTAGGTAGGACGAAGAGAGGAGATTGGGACACTAAGTCCTGTCTGCTCTCTTAGGTGTTGGGAGTTTATGCTCAGCCTCTGGAGAGTGAAATCTACTACTTTGCAGCAGGGTTAATCCAGGAAATATTTTTTAGACTGAGGAGTGGAATAATGGAGATTGTACTCGAGAGTCAGCTTCCTAGATATCTTCAAGCTTCAGGATGCTGCACTGAACAATGGCCTGTAAGCAAGCATCCACTGTTCATCTGCAACCGTGGACACTCCAGTATTCCTCAGCTGCTTCCCAGGATTTGCCAGCATGCTTACAAGAGCTTGTTTGTCATAATCCTCTCTTACTCTAATAGCCTTCTTCCACTCAATTTTTCATATACTTGATCTTTTATTTCTTGTAGTTCTTTTGTTTTCTGTACCAGATATTGACCAAAAAACATCAAGCAAACTCATTTGACCTTGATTTCCTCAAGACACGACTCTGACAGGCCATTTTCCAAGTAGAATTGACATGAAATTAGTCATCAAAGCCAATGAGGTAACAGCAAAGAGCCAATCAACAAATCATTTATAATGGAACACTAGGCAGATTCACTCTTAAAAGAATCCAAATCTATTTCTTGGATGCCTTATGTTCCAAAGTCCCTGCATCTCATTTTGAGCTTGGCCATTTCTCTCTACCACAACCCTCACACTATTTTTTTTCTTTCTTTCTGAGAATACTCCTCCCTGATGGGCTGCCTATAGAAACCTCAAATTCTACCTATGATTTTATGGGAAGCAATCCAGCTCTTGCTATTTTAATCCCATGTCATCTGAGTCTTAGTCCTAAAACTCTTTTTACACCAAATGTTCCAGCAAAAGTGTTTGTTAAGCCGCAGCCGTATTCCTCCTAAGGAATTGGGTAGCTGACTCTTAAACCTCTCCCCCCTCACATTGTCCCCAGGCACATTTCTCAACCCTCTAAGAAATAATTTCAAGAAATGCAATGTGTAATGCATAAAGGAGTAGACCTACCACAACCGCCACCGATATGTGGACTGGACACTGCCCCTCCCAGGTAGGATCAGGGATGCAGGCACAATGGTAGGAGTCTTCCCTGTGGGAGATTGAGGAGGCCACTGTAAAATCATTCTATGCCAGGGAATTATCTGACTGCTTTCCAGTTAATGACAGGTTCTGGTCCATTTTCCCCAAAAGATACCTGAAGAAGAACATCTCCCATTTAAAAATGAGAACAGTCAAAAAAAAACCCACTTCATAGTTAAACGCTTCACTCGAGAAATGGAATTCAGAAAAGATTCGTCTGTTACCTGTAGAACCGTGGGACTAAAGAACTTTGCAGTGGTTATATCCACCCCTGCAAGAGAAAAACGTATATAGACTGGCAGGTTCTTCCAAATGCCTTGGTGCTCACAGTGCCAGGGCCCTGCACAGCATGGAAGGAGTGTATGTTGCTTGTAAATGGGAGACTACCGAAGCCAGGGGATCCTGGGGCTGCAGCCTCAGAGGAGGCTCTCACAGTGCAGGCTGGGCAAGATCCGTGTTGCAGCATCTTTTCTTTGCAGCTGAGCTCTCTGGGAGCCAAAAATGAAATGCCCTTTGAAAAGTCTTGCTTATATTTTGGTTACCAGTGTTCTTTGTTTTCCCTAAAATTAAAAAGAGAGAAAATAAAACAAAACAAAACAAATAAAAAAGAACAACTGCTTTCAACCAATATTGAAAATATGTTAGTGTCAATGTATTCTGTGCACATACAAGTACCTGCCCCATCTTCTGAATTTCTTCATTACCTACCAAAATATGAGAATGAGTGTTACAAAAGTGGTTTGCTTCATGTTCACATGCTTTGTCAGAATTTATCAGACAAGAGTAAAGATTTCCCTGTGTCCAAACGAGAATGATATGTGCAGTATACAGATATCTTTAAAACCCTTGCATTTGTGGCTGCAATGTTTGGGTGATGGTGGTTTTTTTTAATTATATGGCATTTACCATTTGTTGGATAAACAAAATCATTACAAACTAGGCTACTAGTTTTATTATTTAGGGGAAGGAGAGAAGAATGTATGAGTCTCGTATTTTGCCCAGATGCTAGAAAAGATATTCATGTGCTATTTCATTTAATCCTCATAAAAACGTTGACATAGGAGTTATATACCCACTTCACAGACACAGTAAATCAAATCTCATAAGCAACTCCTGGAAAAATATATACACATCCCTTTGTATGTATATAGAAGCATATATGCATATGTGTATGTGTATATTTCATTTTTTCATATTTTTAAGCATTTCTGTATAGGTGGAGTATATATATGTGGGTGTGTGAGTGTTTGTGTGTGTGTGCATGTGTGGGTGTGTGTATGTGTATGTAGAAACCAGAGGGCATAGAAAGTTTAGATTATATTTTATTGATATTACTGTTTAATTTTTATTAAAAGAACAGAAGAAGTATAAAAATATGGGAGAAAGTGAACACACTGCCCATGATTCTACAGTACTTTGCATAGCCAAAGGAGGCCATGAAGAGATTTCATCAGCATTTGCACAAAACACAACATGAGCTCCTCATCTGGCCATGACTCCAGACTCCAGGAAGAAGCCACAGAGAATACAGTCTCGTTTTGGTCTCGTCACACAGTCATTGGCTGCACTTGGTGCCCACAGCATTTCCTTCAGCCTCTTTAATTACTCTTAATTCCAAGTGCACGCGGCAGTTTCCAGAAGTTCGGTCAACTCCCAAAGGACCTATATTTTGCCAAGAGTTGTCACTGGTCAACGGCAAAGTCAGGTCCCACAAAGAAGAGCTTCAGAAATGCTTACAGCATAGACTGTCCTGTCAGTGTGGACACCCAGCCTCAGGTAGTGGCAGGCTGGACCCACATGGCAGCCGTGACTGTGAAAGCTGTGGCCGGTGGTAGAAAATGTCATTGTATTCATCTCCATGTAGCTGGGTGTGAAGGGATGTGCCACACACACACACACACACACACATACACTTATAGAGTTTACTTATGGATGATTAAAAATGTTTTGAATCATCTGATAAACATACTCATGGTAAAGATACTCCACATTTTGTAATAATATCCTGTGATATACAATGAGCTAGACTGAAAACGAAACACACACATATATGTGATGTGTGTGTGTGTGTGTGTGTGTGTGTGTTTATAAAATGTACATATGGGCACCTAGAAGCCAGATGGTTAGAATCCCAGTGATGGAGGTATCTTATAATATTAATTAACTTGGCAATATGGCCCAAGGGAAGGAGATAAACAAAAGCCACAGTTCTGAGGGGGGGAACAAAGAAGCTTCTATTTAAAATAGAAAGGTTAAATGATCAATTAAAGTGCCAGAAGTTCAGGAAGTTAATTGAGATCTAGTCCACTAAGAGCTTTCCATGTCAAAGTAATACCTTAATTATAAACCCAATACAACGTTCATCTGTTTGGTATTTGCTGCCAAGGACAAACTGTATGATTTTGTACCATTGAAACATGTCGGGTAAGGAATCAGAGGTGTTTGTTTTCACTGCCTATAGACAAGACAAAATTTGGCTAGTTGGTTTGTATGTTTGAAAGCCATTTTTATTGGCAATACTGCCTGGTTATCATTTCATTGCCTTCTTTAATTTAATTTAAATTATCATGAATAGGCATTCAGCATCAGTGAAAGAACAGAAAAGCCATGTAGCACAAGCACAGACATAAGCAAAGCTGAAGATGTGGACACAGTGAAACAGCCAATCTCTGCCATGCCATTGGCTTTCTAAGTGCCTGGCTTCAACTAACAGTGTATTGTTTTCATCTCAAATGATTAAATTATATTTAATAAAGTTAAAAAATTAACTTTATTAACATGAAATTCACCTAGACTCACATTTATGTGTATATCTGTGCAACCACTCTATATGTGCACATGCAAATGCATAAACATATTACATAAATGCATACATGTAAACATATTATATATATATTTCTGTGAGTACATGATATGTAGTGAAACTAGTTTCCACATGATATTGTGATAGGATATGAAACAAGAGTGAAATACATGGCCCTGAAAACGTGAAAATAGTGTTTGAGAAAGTCGAGTCAATAACATTTGTTTTAGTCAGCTTTTTTGCTGAGACTAAAGACCCAACCAGCACAACTGTAAAGGAGGAAAAGTGTATTTGAGGGCTCAGAGTTTCACAAGTCCCAATCCATAGACTGCAGACTTCATTCTTCGGGGCTCAAGATGAGGCTGAACACCATGGCGGAAGTGTGTGGCAGAGGGAAGCAGCTCACTTGGTAATCAGAGAGCAGAGAGAAAGAAAAACTCCACTCTTCAGATACAAAATATACACCCAAGCCATGCTCCCAATGAACCACTTCCTCCTGCCACACCCCACCACTTCAGTTACCACTCAGTTAATCCCTATCAGGGTATTAATTCATTGATTGGCTTAAAACTCTTATAATCCAATCATTTCTCCCCTGAACCTTACATTGTCTCATACGTGAGCTCCTGAGGGACACCTTACATCCAAACTATAACAGCACTCTCCCTCTCTAGTTTCTACACCCACTAAGAAATGAGTTAAAAAACGAGATGGCAATGAAGTTTAGTGACGAGCTGAATCTATCTTGTGCATGTTTGCAAGACCTGCTGGTGTGCATCTCTTCCTAACTCCTCTCTCAATAACGTTCACGCGTGTAGCTGACATAATCTTCCTAAGAGCCATTTATACCACAGAACTGTGGCACAAACATGGCTTAAATTTATTTCTGTATTTGCTTGTTTATTTATTTGTTTATTTAGAGTAGCATGTGAGACATTTGGTTAAGAGACCAAAATATTACTATGATAATAGACCCAGTGTTAAAGTGGGCTTCTCAATCCTGAACTTTGTATGTAGAGACTGTATTCCCATTCGCAGAGCCTGAGAAGTCCACGCCTGAGTGGTGGAGCTTTCAAACGAGTTCAGTACACCCTTAAAAGCTGTCAAAACTCATGCCTTACACAGGCAAGCTGGCTCCAAAGAAAAAGAAAGGATATATTTTGACTCTCTGTGCACCAATCAGTTATTCTCTCAATCTCGCAAGGGAGGGAAGATGAGGAAAACAGGGTCAGGTGTTTTATACTAATGGAGCCTTGTAAGAGATATGGAATTGGAGAATCTTCTCCACCTTTGTGCATCCCAGCACTGGATGTAGGCCAGTTTGGCTTAGGTTTTCTTGGGCCCATAATTAATATGTTCTTGTAAGAATAGTTTCCACCTCTTTGAAATAATTTTTAGAAATTGCCTCAAATGATTTCAAAAGGCCCACTGATACTCATTTCTATTATTTACAATTCTAGGTTTCTGTGTCTGTAATTTAGTGCAACAAAAGTTTGAAGGCTATTTCAGTGAATTTATACATTCTAAAGAACTGATCCTTTCCACTCTTCAACCTACCTTTTAGCAGGTTACTTTGGAAAGCTTTTAATAGAGGGCAAATGGCCAGAGAGCTCTGATCTTCTTTGAGATGGGAGCAAATCCAGGGTGAACAAATTAGCTGACATGCTAATTTATATAGAACAGATGTATTCTGTGTTAGTATCCAGCAGCCCAGGTAAAGCTCTCTCTTCCCTTCTGAGCTGGTTGTTGGAAATGACTGCCTTTTCACACAAAGGCATCTCTAGCTATGGATTCTTCCAAATTTGATATTATTCAGTAATTGTTATGAAGGTCCAGCACCCTAAGACATGTGACAGTTCATGCTTTGTGTTTCTGTGACTTTCCTCATTCTTATCAGTCCCTAATGGAACTCTTTTCTCATCAACTTGTGAAACCTGGAGACAGGCTGTGTCTTTCCATGTATTGCTAACATCAGGGACAGTGCTTGGCATGGCAAAATTTGCAGGATTTATAGAGCAGTCTGGAAAGCATGGTAAGACAAGGTGTTCTAAAGTGCCTAACTCATTCCTGATCTAAAATACCTTTGCATACAAGGACTGAGCCACCTGGCTTCTTGGTTTCAATGTCTGGAAATCCAGGCATTTCAGGAGAAAAACCTTAACAACACAAAGCCAATAAAAAAAATCATTGTATGCATTAATTAAAGGTACCCTTTGATCCCAACTCAATTCCCTGGGATGATAGACCACCCTGTCTCCTGTGTCCGATTAATGGAATTCTAACATTCTGACAAAACCCGAACTCAAATGAGCACAGTTTCAAAACCTGATACAGAAGTCATTTTGTTTGATCTTCTAAAGCACCAGAGAAGAAGAAGAAATCCCCTCAGCAGGAGGCAGGACCTTTTTGCAGGACAAGTACTGTTAATGCTTAAAACTGCTACCAAATGAGCGCAACCAAAGCTGCAAAATGACTCACAAAGCCAAATTTTAACTAGAAAATGAAAGTCAAATTGGAATGGCAATGTTTTAACTATTTAAATATTTCTGAGAAGGAATGTTAAGCTAAAAAAATTAATTGTTGATAAAATTTTTCAGCAAATATTTGTAGATCACCCTTTCTATATTGGTACTGCTGAAATCCAAGGGAGAGAAATAATTATGAAGATGGATCATGTAAGAAAAAAATTTAGCACCTGACTCACTTGCTAGAAAGCAAGACCGGTTTTCTTGGAATTATTGCTGCAGGGGAGGGAGACTTCAGAATAAATTAAATGCAACTCCATTGAAAGAAAAGACAAGCTTTTGAAATGCTGGTGAGGAGGTAGTTAATGTGTTTGGAGATGTGAGTTTGCCAACTGATGCTAGGGAAGGCAGCTTCCATCCCTCCCAGAGACTGGGATGGCAGGGGTCCTATTCTTCTCGACCTCTACATTTCAAAGAGAGGGCAGCCAGGTCTTTGAAATGACAGAAGATACATCTCAATGGGACAAAGTCAGGGTTTATAATTTTCAAGTTTTCTAAAGTCAATGCTCTAAGGAAAGGAATATCCAGGGGCCAAATCTTAGCTGGCATGAATAGTGAATTCTTGTAGCCACTTTCTCAGGCAGACATTTCAAGAGATGGGAGCCCCTCATTCATGGAGGAGTATTGGCTTGGGCTGTTGGAGACATGCTGGATGGGGAAGGAGAAGTGGGCGAGTATACAAGTCATTTTGGCTAAGAGCTTCGTACTTTTCCCTAGTGAGCAAGGTGGTAGAAAGTATGACCTCTTCTGTAAGTCATACACAATTTTTGAAGAAGAAACTACACTCATTCAGAAGTACTGTAGAGAAGAACCATGAAAGAAGCTGATACAGGAGCACATTGTTTTTATCATTGTTTTATTCAGGTCTGTACAAACAGTGATTTCACTGAGGTTTTGAGATTTATTCATATGTATGACTTCAGGAGTAATGTTTCTGTAACTGCTCAGAGAAGGACCTCCTCTCACCCTCAAAGCCAGCTCAGCAATGATGAGGCACTAAGCAACTCAGTGAGAACTTGTCTCTAAATAAAATACAAAAATGGGCTGTGGATGTGGCTCAGTGGTCGAGTGCCCCTGAGTTCAATTCCTGATAACCTCTCCTGCCCCCCAAAAAAGAAAAAAGAATGCACAATCCATATGGTTCAGCCTATGAAATGCTACTCAGGGTGAGTGCTCCCCAGTCATTTCTTATTCTTGAGCAAAGACTCTTCTCCTTTATTGTACTTGCTTTTTCTCCCACTCAGGAACTGGTAAGATGTTATAGGGTTTAACTTAAATTAAGGACTCTAGTGGCTTCTCTTCACCTGAAAGGCTAGAAGACTTAGTTATATATCGTTTTAGAGGGTCCATTCCATGTCAAGTACTACAGGATACCCCAATCCAACTTTCATGGCTAACCATCTGATTGCAAGTTACCTTACCAATCATAGTTCCCAACAGTCACAGCCAGTATTGACCCTATTTCCTATACAAGAATGCTGACTGTGGCCTGCAAGCACTGAACTCCAACTTATCTCAGTGTTTTCCATACCCTAATCCACCTGCTGGACATGTCATTCTGTAGTTCCCATCTAGTGAAATGGTTTTTACCTTGAGAGCCCACTCTGATATCAGCTTCTCTCTGTAAATATATCCGACTCTCTCAAGACCTCGTCAATAAGTTATCTCTTCTGACTTCCCGCAACGGTTTGTTCTGATCTCTGTAGTAGCATGCACATGAATATTTAAGAAGTAGAGATCCAAACCACCCTGGATGATAGAACTGAGTGCCTCCCCAGCAGAGTTGAATTTCATCTTATTTATAATTTTAGTGTTCTATAGTATCATTAAAACTCATTTCTGTCTTTGTCACCTCATACAAGAAATATCTACAAATATCATTAGGCATTTAATGCATCTATATTCTTTGAATGCAGAATGAGAAAGTGGAACTTATAATTCTCAAGCTCAATAAGGATAAACTTGGGTTAAATAGCTTGGGTTCAATTTTGACTATGCTGTGTAATAATATCCTTGACCTTAGAGGGCTTTCTTAGCTTTACCTGGTGATTCTTTCTTTCTTTGCCTTTAAGCTAACCTGTAACTGGTATAAAAAAAATAGACTTGTTTCTGACACAGAATTTGGCATTTCACAAATATTTATGATCAAACGGACGATTTAATAAATCCTGCACACCCCTTGCATGATGCATCTTGGTAAGATGAAGCTGATGAGCTACCTGCTCTCACATTCATCCCAAACACTCACAAGAAAAGTAAATTGCTATTCTGGAGTCACTTTTAGTTCCTCTCAGAGAGGAATTTTAAGGGTAGGTTAAGTAAATAATTAATATCCAAAAGACATGTGGGTTGGCAGTGGCAAAATTTGAGTGGACCTAAATTATCTATCTCCTCCCATATGTGGGTATTTTAAAATTCAATTATTTTTATTTTTCTATTCAGGACAGCTCTAATTTAAATAATAAAACTCAGATTGTGCCGCTGGCAAAAATCACCGATTTTGTGCAGAATCTGATTTTCCTTCCGGTGATTTTTTTTTTCTTTGCTTCTCAAAGGAAATGGATTTGGGATCCACACTTGCTCCAGAGAGCCCAGGGTGGATTTCACCACAGAGGAAGAGACAAAATCAACTCTGGTTACTTGTACAATATTTGTTACTCTTGGCTGGAGGCAGGAGTGTGGGGACTTTATCACCCCATCACAGGCTTCCTGTGACTTCTGAGGAAGTGTTTTTCTGCATTTACTGTCATCATTAACTTGCCCTGTTGTTTCCCCGTTTATTTTTCTTTTCTGCTAGAAATAAACTAATGAGGTGTGCGCTGCTGCTGCTTTTCTGTGTCTAATTGGAAAAGGTTGCTATTTGCTTTACCCCATCTTGAGTCACCATGGTACATAACCCAAGATCACTGAAAAGAGATTTTTTGCAAATGTACTACAGTCCGATACTGTGTCCGGTATGGCAAAAGCAGGAGTTGTTAATGTTGTATATCTCATGGTCAAAGAATGATCAGTCTTACAGAGGAGACATTACAGGTTGGAAGAACGCTGCAGTAGAATTTGATGTGTGATCCATGTCCAAGAAAAGACAGATAGCACATTCTCTGGAAAATCAGAAGAGATTCTGTTCCCTTGGATTTTGAACACCACTAAAGAAAAGTTTTTAAAAAATACAGAAACTTTTAGTTAAATCCTGAGCATTGACTTGCAATCTAATGGAGTCTGGGGTGCTGGAGATTATTTTTTGTAGTTGAAATTTAAGACAGAATCATGCAAAGAGCAATTTACAATTAAAATGACTGTGAGAGAAACAAGTAGAAATCAGAACAGAAATCAATGAAATTGAAAATAAGGATAGAGAAAATAAACATAATGGAAATCTGCTTCTTTGAAACGATCAATAGAATTTATTAATTGAAGACACTATTATCAATATCAGAAGTAAAAGTGGATCCTATCACTATTGATCCCATGGACATGGAAGGCTAAAAATAGAAGGCTATGATAACTCTGTGCCCACAAATTTGACAACTCATGTACAAAGGACCAAAACTTTTTGAAACATGGAAACTACCCAAAATCTACCTAAGGAGATACAGATAATTCAAATAGGACTATTTATGTTAATGAAATTAGGTCAATAATGAATAAACTTCAAAAAAAGTCACCAGGATCAGATGCTTTCTCTAGTCAGTTACACCAAATATTTAAGAAAGAAAATATAACAATCCTCCATAATATCTTCCGGAAAACTGAATTAAAGTGGACATTCCCTACCTCAGTAAGGCCTGCATTGCACTGATACTGAAACCAGATAAAGACATTACAAGAAAGGAAACTATAGATTAACATATCTCATGAAAACAATATTAGCTAGAATTCGACTATGTGTGACAATCATTACACTACATGATCAGTGAGATTGAGTTCAGATGTGCATGGATGTCTCAGTGTTTGGAAACCAATCAAAATAATTAAATGCAATAACAAGTATAAAAAATAAAAATTAGATGATCATATTAGTTGACTTGGAAAAAGTTGGTAAAAATCTCAACATCTATTTATGATAAAATTGCCTGACAAATTAAGGATAGAGTGGAAATTCCTCAACTTCATGGTCATCTACAGGAGGGTATAGCTCATCTCTCATCCAATAGTGAGAACTGGGATTCTTCCTTCCAAAATAGTTTCTGTTGAGTATTGTGCTGTCAATCCTATTTGATGCAATAGCATGAGAGAAAAAAATTAAAGTGTACAGATTTAAAAGGGAGAATCAAACAAAAACGATATAAATGGTCTTTGTAATTAACAGGCAAATGTGTAAATTTGTAGGATACAAGGTTTACATAGAAAATTTAATCAACTGCCTACATACCAGCAAAGAATGACTTTGAAATTGAAATTAAATTTGATTTTTAGAGAAACCAGCACCAATGACAAAGTCAGGAGCAATCAGGGATACAAAATACAGTAATTTTGAATTTTGGCTCAAAGTATAGATAATTACTGGTATAAATAAATGACTAAATAAATTAGTAGGGACAAAGAGACAAATGTCTTATGCAGAATAACTCCAAATAATCCCTCTCTCAGGAAGGAGAGCTTAAATCTCAGCTCCTTACCTGTGAGTAGTTTGCAACTTCCTTCCAAAAAGTCCAGGCTCAAAGGGAAGAGAAAGAGGAATTTTACGGTTATAGGAGGGATCTAGCAAATGCAACTTCAGCCAGGCAACCAATGTCAAAACCAATAGTTGTAAGTCATGCTGAAATCTTAAAAACTCTCACAGCCAAGAGGAGTCCAAATATAATATGACATCCTAGAAGGAAAATGGACTTTAGGTAAAAAGTAAGAAAAGCTAAATCAAATACACACTTAGTTTATAATAGTACATCACTAGTAGTTCATTAATCATAACAAATTTCCATACAAGGGTAAGGTATTAATCACAAGGAAAAATGTGTGGCAAGGATTCTCTCTGTTATCCTCTCAATTTTTTCTGTGAAATTAATTTAAAAATAATGCATATATTAAAGAAATATGGAATAGTTCTGGGACATAATTGTAGCTTAATGCTTGGAATGAAGCTTTAAAGACTTCTATTTTGCAGTAAACATATTCAGATTCTCTATTCTTTTCTGTCCTATAGAAGCCTGATGACCTTGAAAAAGTTGTTTAACATTTCAATCATCATTTTTCTCACCTGGAGTATAATTACTACAGTACCTCCATACACACACCCACACCCACTTCAAAGGATTGTTCTAGGCATTAACTTATACAATACAAGGGGAAAAAGCTATTGTCATGTACAGATAGAGCTACTTAACAAAGTACAAAGCACCCAAGGAGAATTAATAGATACACAAACACAAAAGAATAAATATGAGGTACAGAGAGAGGCTCTCTAGTCTTGAGAGGGAACCTGAAAGTTTCCAGCTCTTGGTGGCATCTCAAAATAATTCAACTGCTTGGCAAATGAGCTTGCTCTGAATTTAACCTCTGCTCCAAACTAGGTTAAATGTCAGCCAGTCCCGTGTCTTTGGTTACTTTGCTTTTCTCACCTGTAAACAAGACATGAAAGTATTTTCTCCCTAAGTTTGCTGTGGAAGACAACCCCAGTCTCTTAAATCCTAGATATGTTCATTTTCTCAATTTGCCTGTAGTAGTTTGTTTTTTTGTGGACCACCAAAGACTTTGCAAATGTTTGTGCACAAATTGTAACAACTGCTTAAACAAAATTATGTACTTTGTTCCCTTTAATCAAAAGATTGGCTTTTTTTTTTCTTTCAATTTCAAGCAGTTTCAAAAATATGTTGAACTTAAAGCCTTTTGTGACATCTCAAGTCCAAAATAGCCTTCTGTTTTTCTAATGCATGAACTTAGATTTATCCCTCCAAGTTAACTTTGAATATCTTGCTCAGGAAATAGCTCAACTGCCCCAGTAAAGGGAGACTTCCTTACGTGCTGCCTGTGTGTGGCCACTTCCTTTGGTTTCCTGACACCTCACCCAACACTGGCAGGCATTGTCTCTTTCTCCCCACTAGGTGGCAACTCAATAGCTGCAGGGTTGGAACTGTTTCTATGCTCTCCTTAGCCTCCCTTTCTTGTAAAAACAATGCCTGCTATTTCATTAAGAGAAATAAACCAGATTCAGAAAGTCAGGGGACACATGTTTTCTCTCTCCTATATGAAATCTACATAAAAACAAACAAACAAACAAACAAAAAACCCCCCAGGATCTCATGAAAATAGGAGGGAGACCAGTAAGAGGACAGGGAAGGGAAAAGTTTGGGAAAAGGGAAGGTATTGGGGACTCGAATTGACCAAATGATGTTATGTGCATGTACAGACCTGAAACAGAAAGAGTCACTATTCTGTATAATCATGCACTAATAAAAAATGCCTGCTGTGATGCTTTCTACACATTTGGCAATATGTTTGTGACCTAAGTGCCTCTTGAATTTTATCTTCCTTCCCCACTAGAGTGTGATTCCTCCATAATAACAGGAGCCAGATCTTCCTCGGGGTGTTCATTTGTTCCTTTGTTTGTATTTATCTAGAGTTTTTCAGAGTATGACAGAGAGCAATGTCTCAGGAAATATCAAAGGCATAAGAAGGAAATAAAAATGAGAAATGAAATGAAGAGAAGATTGAAAGAAAGAAAGGCATTTGCATTGGAACTACTGACTCCTGAGCTGGTGTCACCTGAGGAACAACAAAAACAATGTCAAAGACAGAATATCAAGAACAGAACACACAGGAAGTAGAATAGAGGTTAAGTGAGGGTGTGGAGGGCCCATGGAGCTTTCAGTGGGGGAGCAGAATGTCCATACCTAAATCATTCTCACCAGAGGATTATACTGAACTTCACCCTCTAATAGCCAGAGTTTACAGGTACTGTACCAGAAGTACTATGTGCTTCATACTTTGAGAAATGGCCAGTGGACACATAATAGCCTGTGGACAACCAAAGTAACTGCCTTTCTCGTCAGCTCTGGAAAGTTCTCCAAGCTGGACCAGCACCTTCTAGGAGCATCTAAAGTCTAATTATCATTTTAAACCAAAGTAAAAAAGTGAGAGGAAAGTCAAGAGGCCAAAGAGCTCTCAGGCTCCAGATGTTGGGTGTGGCCCTCTGAATACTCTTAGGGCCTGGGTGAGGGTAGGCATCTGGATTGGGTGGAGTGAAGAAGAGGCTGCTGGAGAAGCCCCTTCACCCCTTCAGCTGCACCTGACTCTGGGAGACAGAGGCTAGCATACTGGTTTCCAGACAAATTGTTTCTTTATAAAATATTCATTGAACTTGCCTGAAAAACATAGAAAACAAAAATGGTCTTGGATCAGAAGATTTGCCATCTGAATGTATTCATTCTGCTAATTAAATACTCATCACCAAAGTCTATGGAGATTCTACTTGGCAAGGCATGGAAATATGCAAATAATTATTCATCCATAGTTAAAATGTTTACCTCATCCCAACTTCAGCAGTAGAACCGTCTGACAAAATGTCCCACGAGAGTCTCCCATGGTTTTCTCTATTTTTACCCTCTAACAAATGAGCAAGGTATTTTGAGACACAATACATTGTTCTTGTGTAGATATCTCTACAGGACTAAGTAAAGCTCTGCTTCATTATTTTTTTTTCTTTTTCTCAGCTTGATGAATACCTATTCTGCTGGTGCTCAATTTGTAAGTCATGAGATCCCATCACATCTCCTTTCAAACTGTAGACTGCGCAATTCAAACCAGAGTGGGGAAAACGGACAAACAGATCCCTGGCCTCAAGATTATTAATTATTTTCTATGTCTCAAATTACATGTCAAATAGAATTGTTATCCAATAAGAAAAATGTATTTATTGCAAGACGACTTTGATATGAAATATGTTTGTGCAAGTTTGAATATTATGGCTAGTTTTCCTGTTTTAGTTAATAGCCCTATATTTCAAAGAGATCATTTGGGTTTGTAACAATATGAGGAAAAAATATAAAACTAAGAGGAACAATACAAACTATTTTTTTTTCCCACTGAGCTCAGTTTAAATAACAAATCAGCTGCAGAATAAGAACAGCATGCTGTAACTCTTCTATTGTTACATGTGCTGCTGGAAGCTCCTTCTTACATAACTCAGAACACGTGACAGTAATTGACAGAGAGATATAAAGCAGACTAATGACAAGAGGAATCACTAACAATGCCAAGAAACATAGAAATTTCTCTCTCTTCAGCTTGCTTAGTCTTTCCTTTGCCAGGCAATAACAGACTCTCTTGGAAATAACTTAAAAGACTTTTGAAGAAAACAAATCATAAAGGAGTAGGTAGTAGGTGATCTCATAAAGTGTGGGGTCTCATAAAAGAGAGAGTAAAAATGTGAATATTTTAAGGAAGTACTACAAAATATTCTTCAGAGCATACTTGTGTCCTCTCATTTAAAATTTTAAATGATTGTCTGAGAAATATTTCCAACTTTTATTAGCAACATTGGGCAAAACGAAACTTGTAATATTTATTTAGAGAATATTCAAAGAACATCTGCTATGTACGAGGAGGTCTCTAGACTCAGGATGAAATTGTGAAAAATGCTAAATAACAGTACCACTAAGTTAGAAATTGTATAGGAGTACATTCAACTCAATCTCTCCTGTCACTCCTAATTAATTCTCCAATCGCCTTCCCTTCCATATAAATCTATAAGAAATTACAATGTATTCATTAACAGATACTTAAGCAAATGCCATCACAAATGTTTATTGTACCACTACTCACAACATCCAGAGCGGACACAGCCCAAATGTCCAGTGACAGATGAATGGATGAACAAAATATAGTCAAAACGTATCATGGGATATCCAGCCATGACAAGGAACAAAGTACTGATTGTAAGCACAGAAAGACCAAGATGGCAGCAAACTGTGCAAGTCATTTCAGACTTTATTCAGGAGCAGGACTACATCTACGGAGGTGATGGACCCACTTAAAGACTTTCCTTTCACTGATACATGGTGCAACATGGATAATCCTCAACAACAGGATGTTGAGTGAGATAAGCTAGACACAAAAAGCCACATACAGATAGCCTGACTTCATTTCTATGAAATACCTGCAGTAGGCAAATCCCGAGAGACAGAGTAAATTGGTAATTGCCAGGAGCCAGAGATACAGGTAGAAAAGGAGGGTGACTCCTTAATATGTACAGAGTTTTCTTTTGGAGCGAAGAGCATGCTTGGGACATTGACAGCGGTGTTGGTTATACAGCTCTGTGATATACTAAATGCCATTGTGTTGTACATTTTAAAATGGTTGATTTTACGTCGGTTGAGTTTTACCTCAACAAAGATATTAAAACTAATAATGTGATCCCATGTTTGGCTGAGCTGAGCATACAAGCCACTCTGCCAGCTGAACTACATCATCTCCAAATTGACTTTACTGGAGAAATCATTAAGATAGGGGAGCGCATTGACATGCCAAGTCTGGTCGGGTAACCACGTCTAGACACTGTCCAGTCAGACCTTTTTTTACCTCAAAGTTATGTTATCATGGCAACTATTTTAAGGTTTTGGATCTGGCTGTCTGTTAAAAAAAAAAAAAAAAAACAAACCCAATTGCCTGGTGAGGGGAATGTTGTATAGGAGCCAGGAGATACAATCCAATTATTATTTACCTGAAGACTTCATCTTGAAGTAGAACTTGGAGAGAAGCAGTAATTTCCAAGGAGAAAACTAATAAGTGATAACATAATCTGTGAGGCCTCCAAACCTCTAGTTTGAAGTAAATTGATAAACTCTGTCTTGCACAATATAAATATAAAAAGAAGACAATCTTTAACTGGAAGTTAGTGAGTGCTAAACCCGTCTTCATGCACAGACATCAGATCATGAATTGTTATTTCTATTATTGTGTTGACACATACAGAGGAGATAGTTGGCTCCTTCACAGAGCTGGGATGTATTTTGAAAGTGAGTATGTTCCTGAAAAGCAAATATTTTGTAAATCCAAAAATGTTAATTAAAACATACAAGTGGGAGGAAACCATAGAAGTCAAATAAAATTTGAGAAATGAAAGAGAAATAGGCTAGCGGTATCTCTATATTTTATTTGTGAGTCTTACCATAATTAGCTAGAAATGTTTCTGAAATCTATTTTTTCCCAGGAACCTACAATCAAAATTTAGACATCCTCCATAATCCCTGCTTTTTCTTGGGTACTTACTTCCAGCTATTCAGCAGATCAATCATTCTAAAGTCAATTTTTTTAATTCCTAAATGAATGTGTCATTTTCTCTTATCTTGTAATTTCACTATCATCACGGCAGGTAAATAATCTTTAATTGTAAATTAAAAACTCAATAGCAAAATATATGGTGATTCATATAAATTACATCATCTGTCACTACATTTTACAATATGTGAATTCATTTTGTCTGTACACTGGTGAAATATGCTTTGTTAACAGGGATAAGTTTTTAAAAATTATCATGATGAGGTGCTTGGAAAATGATGTGTATTATTAATTCCACTAATTAATTAATTCCATTAATTCCTTAGTGTACAAAAAAAAAGTAGTTTCCTAGAGCAATAGTGAATATTGTATCCAGTACCCATTGATATATCACAAATTCTTTCTAAACTCAGCCATTGAGAACAAGTACTTACCATTTTCATAGTTTCTCTGGGTGAAAATTTTGGCTCATGTGGGTTTTCTGGTTTATGTTCTGACATGAGCCTGCAATCAAGATACAGCCCCGGCTGTGGTCATCCCAGCCTCCATTGGAAAAGAGTCTGTTTCTGTCTCTGTTAGTAGGCCCTAGAAGATCCTTTCAAGTCCCTTCACTTGGATAGTAGAGACTCACAGAAGACACACTTCTGAGTTTACTCTATGAACCTCTCTACATAACTCTCTCATGATGGGGGCTGGCTTCCCCAGAGCAAGCAAAGGAGGAGAGCAAGAGAGAGAGTATCCATATAGGAGCCATGGCCAGGTATATCTAATCTTAGAGATCAGAATCCATCACTACTTATGAGAAGTGAGACAAATGTTTTCAAACTCTGTACCTGTAAAGGCATATATATATGTGTGTGTGTGTATATATATATATATATATATATATATATACCTGTATATATATATATATATATATATACCTGTAAAGGCATATATATATGTGTGTGTGTGTGTGTGTATATATATATATATATATATATATATATATATATATATATATATATATTTTAATCTAGGTAGAAACATTTTAGAGGAATGTATGGAAACACCTGGTTTTAGGCAGCACTGGTGAATTTAATAGCGTACATTATTTTTCTTATAGAATATCTCTGCCTTTAACATTGTCCTATCATGGAAAGTACTATGATTTGAATTTCCCTTTATCCCTTATATTTGATTTTCTTTATATTCTTGCCTTCACTCGGTTCGACCAGCTGATCTCTAAGCAGCAGGCACACCTGTTGCTGAGGTAAGGCTTCCAGGGACTATCCCTCCTTTTTATAAATTTCAAGAAATGTTCTGAAGTGCCTCAATCCATGCCTTGCCCATACTCTTGCCAAAATGCCTTCACTGGGTGTACCACACTTGTGGTTCTGACTCACAAGGAGCAAGAGTTTTCTGTGTCTTGGTTTTCCAATGAATCTGTACATATAGCTTGAGTTAGGGAGATTTTTTGGCTCTTACTATTGTATTTATTCAGCTATATCTGCAGGAAGGGTGGTGTGAAGAACCTTTAGCTACATTGTTAATGTCCTTGTCTCTCCTAAAATCCAAATCTTCTGGCTTTGAAGAATGTATTAACTCATTAGATCTCCCAAGCCGGACACTTAAATCATGCTCGGTGAATGTTTTACTGAATGTAGATGCATGTTGAATGATATATAGCAGGTTATAAGAGAAATACCGAGAGAATTTCAAAATAAGGAAAATCATGGTAGAAGCTGTAAGTATAACTTATCGTTTATTTGTATGCTGATCAATGAGAAAATAATGATCACCTAACTGCCTAGCATGAAGGATTGTTGGGGAACTCAACAAAAGAATGTGGGGATATGACTCTAAAACTTAAAACTTTATATCATCACTGGTTTTTAAACAGCAAAACAATTCTGGAATTCTTAAGTAAAACTCCCACTATGTTCATGAACAGCAACTGATATTAAACTGTTACTGAATCCCATTGATTCTATTATTATTTGCATTGTTTCCCATTAATCAGCACACGAAGTTTGGAAGCATATGGTAGTGCTTATAAAATCTAATAAAGAAATAAACAGGAAGTATGTATGTGATATACTGTCTTATGCAGAAATAGGGATACTTTTATGTCTATCACTTTTGTAGTAACAAGCAATTATATACATATATTGGGCACTGCACTAAAAAATTTCCATGAGTAAACTCAGTCATTATATGTTGAAAACATTTTTGTGACATTATTTATGTTCTACTAAATGTGTGAAAAATCATGATGCTTGGGTGAGAGGCAGAGAGGATCCTGCCCACTAGTTCTTAGGATTTAGGGTAGTGACCTTTCTTACTGGGTCTATGCATTTCATACCTGGGTGGTATTTATTTAATTTTTTAAAATATAAAACCAAACTGATATGGTTTCCAGAGAAATGGCAATGATGGAGATTCCTCAGTAGAAAAGAGTAGTTCCTCTGTGGCCATCAAATATTGTTCTTATTTTTTCTAGAAAATAACTAAATATTTTAAAGACAATTTTAGGTTGATGGTAAATCAAAAGAGAATCACAGAGGTATCCCATGTACCTTCTACTCCACAGGCACGACACCCCCACCCACCAGAGTACTGCATTTTTCACAACTGTTGAATATTTGAGGACTTACTATTTCTATTTCTCATTTACATGTATCCTGCATGAGGGTATCCTGCATGAGGGAATGCAACTTAAATACAATATAGCCACAAGTCAAGTAATCTAAACACCATTATTTTGTTGTGTGTTGATATGTAAAGTTGATAAGCTATGGATGGAACATTTTCCTTTGTTCCTGTACTTGGTACTTATTCTGCAAGTCGGTCAGCTCTGAAAGATGAGAGTTAACTGAAGAGAGACAAGAATCAAAGTGAAAACATTGGGGCAGGGTGTATGTATTCAGCTTTGCCTGATTGAAGTCATTGTGAGTCATCACCACCATGACTGTTCTTGAATAAACCTGATTGGTTTTCCCTGCATGGTTTCCCAGAAAACTATAAACAAACAAAGCCACTGGAATAGTATGTGGAGCTGCAGAGCTGACCCTGATTCCATGGACACACCTGACTCTAGGATATTAGTTTAAGGTAAATCAGGTATATTCTGACTAGGATGAAGCACTGAGATACATATATACTTCTCTTCTGGACCCAAATTGCATAAATGACACATCTGTCATAAGTTCCCAATAAACTGCTCTCTACAATCTCAGATGTATTTGCCTTTCTGTCTTCAGTCTCATAGCACCCTGGGGCTGTTCCTCATGTACTAGGACTGGGCTGTTCTGGAACATGAAGAGAGAGAACAAACCAGACCTAAAGAACAGTAAAAGCATAGGCACGAGGGTTTTTGCAAAATGGACACCTGAGGTTTTATCTCCACATGGTGGGGAAGGGTGGAGGGTGGTGGGAGGGCTGGAGGCAGTGAGAGAAGTGGAAGGTTACGTCTTGCAGATGTTCCAACCCAGTTGGCCCTAGTTTGTATTTTGGATCTTAATCTATGAATGATAGTCAATCATAAAAAGATTTTGAGCGGGGTACTGGCACATGTTATTTCTTTTTAAAAAATGTGACCTTTTCCATGGAGATAATGCTTATATAATTTATGGAACACACAAAAATGCCAACCTAATGGGCAAGTTGAGACACACACAGTATAAAAACAGTTTGTTTGGGCCAAAATGAGAAAAGCCACCAGAAATCATGCATGCATTCTAGTTGCTTAGAATAGTGGCGCTGAGGGGTCTGTTATTTTTTTTGTCTAAGTTAAAAAAGAACACAAGGCTAGTTACAGTGAAATAGTTCTTACAATTGCATTGGTTGACAAGAATAACATAGGTCATTGGCTGATCAGTGGTCACATATATCAAACATTCCAGGTAGGTATTACAATAAGCAGAAACAAGAATTTCTCTAAGTTAATTATTTTTCAGTGGCATCAGTACATCTGCACAAAACTAAGTTATAATGGTTTAAGGTCAAATCAACCAGATCATGAGATATTGGAATCCAGGAGGGCATGTTTGCCATTCCTTGATCTTTGCCCACCCAACCTGATCAGAATTGGCAAACTCATTTTCTTTTATTTTTGTCTTCACAGCCATTATTTGAAATCAACTATGAAAAAAATGCATAAGGCCTCATCTCTGGAACAAAGTAGATTTCTACAAATGTTAGCCTTTCCCAGATCCTTCCCATGGTTAATGCAGAGGTTAAGATTCCATGGACAGAGGCAGCATTCTCAGAAAGGGGATGCTCAGTAGTACTGTGTCCTTGGAAAGCAGTTCACTTTTCTTTGTTCTTTGACTGCCTCATGGTTCTGGGCCTGAAAGAGTGGTCTTTAAACACTGGCTCTTGCAAAGTCCCAAGGGAGACCAACCATCACAGGGCCAGGATAAGAACTGAAGTTGAAGGAAGATTTGATCTAAGTAGGAGGCAGATAGTGAGAGGATTTATTCAAGTCAAGGGAAGAAAAAATAGAGAGAGGGAGAAAAATAGACGAAGTGGATGCATACTGGAATTCAGAGTAGCTGAATGTGACCTTTCCTGCTGCAGAGGGAACGGCTGACCACGGAGCACTTTGCAGCAGGTGAGAGATCCTCCTGAAACAGCAAATACCTCAGGAGAGAGGCAAGGAGGGGCTTCCAATGCTGAGTGCAGATAGGTCTGCTTGGTCCACCTGCAAAAATCTGATGAGAGGAAAAACTTGCTTTCAGAGCAGATAAAAGCACCCCTGAGGGAGCTGATGGCTTATAGAATTGCTTCCAAAAGGTAACTCTTTCATTCAGATGATTGCAAACTGCATCACACTGAACTCTACAAGCATACTGCATTTAAATAATTGTGCTCAGGTAAGAACATTGCTTAGATCAGGGTTGGCAAATTCATTAATCCATCCATTTATGCTTTAAGACCTTTCTATGTGCCAGGAATCCTTTAGGATCTGAGGATTAAATATTGATCAAAATCTCTACTTTCCTAGAATAGAATTTATATACTTTTGGAGGTAAGGGAGCTAACAATGAAAAAAAAAAACTACATTCAATATAAAGCATGTCAGATGCAAATAAATGTTGGGAAATATATGAAAGACATTAAGGGCATTAGCAAGTGCTCAGGGTAGAAATGGGGGAGTGACTCGATATCTTTGATATCAAGTCAGGAGAACATGGAAAGGGCTGTCTGAAGTGGTAGCAACTGGGCAAGGCAGAAAAGGCTTAGCCCTGTGTTATCTGGGGGTGAGCTGGCATAGGGACCATCAGGAAAGACAGTTTAGCCAAAATGAGGTGAGCAAAGGAGGGAAAGTAGGTGAGGTCAGTGCGGGAGGAACTGCGGGTCATGGATGGACAGTAGCTCTCACACAAATGGTGAGATATGAGAGTCTTGTGTAAATAATTGACTTGATATGATCTAAACTTATTGCACAGGACTTTTCTGTCTGTGGTGTTGAGTAGCCTACATTTTCTTAAGGTCTTCCGGAAGCAGGGGGACCAGTTACAGATGTTTTGACTACAGATGTTAAGATCTACCCAGTGATTGTTCTGGAGGCAGTAAAAAAGCTGAAATTCTAGATCTGTTTTAAATTTAGAGCCAATTGGCAAGTTCACCAATTAGATTTCATATGTAAGCAAATGTAGAAGTTATTGGGAAAGATTAGAAAGATTGTGAAGGAGAGTTAGGTTCTAGAATTGAGAGGAGATCAGGAGATCAATTTGGGGTTTGTGAATTTGAGACATCTATTATGTAGTAGAGCAGTGGTCTCAAGGCAGAGTGACATTTGGGGAAGTTTTCTTTTCTCATGCTGACTCTATTAGTGACCCTAGTGATGACTGATCACAGTGCTGTGTGGCCCAGGATTCTGTGGCCCCACCTTGGCTCAGGTCAGCCTTGACTGACTAGTAATGCTAACCTTGGCTGCAAGGGGATGGAGCCTGTGAGAACACCATCCCTATTTTAAATAATATCATTGATTGTTATGTTTTGCATGTGTCTTCCCCCAAAGTTCATCCTATAACTAAATCCCCAGTGCAACAGTATGCAGAGGTGCAGCCTTTAGGAGGTAAGCAAACCACGAGAACTTGGCCCTCATGAATGGTTATGCCCATATGGAAAGGCTCCAGGTCAAAGGGAGTACCAAAAAAAAAAAACAAAAAAAGGGAATGTTCTCTTGATCATCTGTCATATGCTCACAAGGTCTGGCCCCTCTAGATGATGGAGCAACAGGCTGCCACCTTGGAAGCAGAGAGTAGCCCTCACCACACTTCCATCCTGCTGGTGTCTTGACCCTGAGCTTCACGGCCTCCAGACATGAAAGAAATAATTTCCATGGTTAATAAATCACCTAGTAGGATGTATTTTGTTATTTTAGTAGAAAGGGATAAAACAGGTATTTTTTACGTCTTTTTTGAAGATTAGATGCCTCTTATAGAGGAAATGCTGTATGTTTAATTTGGAGATTGTCATAATTGCAATTTAAACATCACAACTGGTTTCAGTATCTCCCAGGGGTGACTTTGAAGGACATCCAGAGAGCTCATTGTGCCGCTCAGACATACTGAATGATGGACTTCTCTGGAAGTATCAAGAGCAAGCCTCCTCCCTCACAACACTGAGGACTCCCCACTGGGGCACCTAGGAGACCTTGCCCAGGCAGGAATACCAACAACTGACTGTCCACTTTCTCTTCATAGACACTTAGATTAACCCCTTCAATCTGAATCTTGCTTGACCTCCTGGTCAAATTAAACCCCTGACTGCTCTGCCTCTTTCCCCTGGAGCTTTGTAGAGCTCCAGGAGACCCAGCTTCCCCTAAATTCCGTACTGCCACAGCCACTCTTCTAAGGTGACCTCTGAAAACCATTGTCTCTCACTGGGAAACCCAAAAGAGAGCTCTGTAATCCACATGCTCACGTTCCCAATCCATCTGCATCTGCATCTTTTATACCTCATTTTCCATTTCAATAACTTAGCTGTCCTTACTCTATGAAAGCCCAAATCTTTGACCTATTAATTGGATCCCAAGATCTCTTGCTTACTCAGGTTTCTCACTTCTATGATTATCTGGCTTGCACATAGAGCATCCGGTTTTCTTTGCTGAAACATCTCTAATATTCCTCATTGAGTATCAGAAAATTCTCTGAAATACCTCCCTTGACCCCAAACAGTTCACCCAAGAAAACTTAAAGAAAAGTTAGCTGTACTCACTGTGCTTACCATTCTTTTTTAAATCCGTCCAATCTACTCTCTACCTCACCACAGAAACAGCTTTGGTCAAGGGCACTAATGACATCAGTTAACCTGATGGTCAGTCTTAGTTCTCTTTTGATTGAACTCTTCTGCAGTGTTGAGCCAGACTGAAATTTCCCTTCTCTTTAAATATTTTATTATTTAAATTTCTTATAATTTATGTCAGAATTTACCAGTGCAACTTCCTCAGTTTTCTTTGAATTTATAAACATTAAATTGATATGACTGTTCTAAACGATCTCATAAGTATGTATCACTGTTTGTTATTCTCTTCTTTTCTTCTTCATTGTGTGTGTGTGTGTGTGTGTGTGTGTGTGTGTGTGTGTTGGTTTTTGACTTTCATCATGATCTGGCTTTTTAAAATATACTCCAGTGAGCACTTTTTCAGTAGCCTGGAGCTCATGTTCAAAGATAGTTTTCTCTCTCCTGCCGTTCCCTGAAAGAGCTTATTGAGCTTCATTAATTTCTAAAATAACTACATGTTTAACACTCACAAATTAAATCTCAACCCACGCCCTTTTACCTGAGACCAAGACTTAATCTATCACTAGTATGTCCTTGAATTTTTTTACAACTAATATGATAGAGAATTTTCAATGGAAGCATCCCCCACAACATCCTTTTCTTACCTCTAGTCTGCTTTAGAAACCAAAGTCTACCAGTCATTTGCAAATTCCTTTTTCCCTTCAAAATCTTCATCCAATACATCACCCCGTTCTATTACCTATGCCTTTATTTTATTTTACCCGACCATCACTTACTGCCTGCCGTGTTGTACCATCACGTCACCAATGGCTGTCTCATTGTTCTACCGAACGACTGCCCCTCCACTTCCACTCCTGCTTTCCTGACAATTCATGATATAATTATTTTGCTTCTTGTTTCCAGTCTTGTTTTTTTTTTTATTTCAGTGAATTCAAGGTTATTTGATGGAAAGGACTTTTCTATTTTACTTACCAGCGTATGTTTTGTGCCCTGGATTTATAAACTATATGTTAGTCAGCTTTTCATCATTTTGACCAAAATGTCCAACAAAAATTACTAAAAGGAGGAAAAGTTGATTTTGATTCACAGTTTCAGAAGTTCAGTGATTCCATCCAATGGGCCTAAGGTAAAAGAACATCATGCTGGAAAGATGTGGTGGAGAGGCACTGTCCTGTTCTTAGCCACAAGGAAACAGAAAGAGAGGAAGAAATCATAGGGAGATGAACTCTTTCAAGAAATGCCCCCAGTGACCCATCTTCTCCAACCACACCCCATATGCCTACATATACCACCCAGTTAGTCCATTCAAACCAGGATGGGCCAATTAGGTTATACCTCTCATAATTTAATTATTTCACCTCCTGCATTAGCACAGGAGCTCATGGGAAACACATTATATCCAAATCATAGCAACCTAACAGAGTAGATACATAATTTGTAAGTGTTAAATAAATGCATGTGAAAGAACTAATGCATATGGTTTGAAAATATATCATAAAAACATCTGTGGAATAAAAGCATACAGCAGTATGAAAGTAGTGTTCCTTTAATAAGACTCTTTGATTAATTCTACTCATGAGGGTTGTGAATGTAGTAAGCACAGAACCACCTGGATGAATATATTCGGAAGAATATATTTTTGGTTGTGGCATAGACTTGCTTTTGGATATTAGGCAAAGGGCTTAATTTATCTCATACTCAATAGGCTATTATCTCGAATGAAAAGTTAGATTTGACTGCTATGTTTTCATGCAGTCTTGATATCTTGATTTCATATGTAATTTAAAGCACCAAAGGATTGAGTGCAAATAGCTCATATGTTTACAGTTGGTAAGCTTCTGTACTAAGTTAAATAAATCAGACCAACTTTCATTGATGCTTGGAAAAGTCCTCATCACTTGCCTTTGTATAAAGAGCTACAATTAGCTTTAAGAAGACTCTCTGTTGTGTGAGATGTTTTGTTTAATAAATTATGTATATCTGTGTTTGGAAAATATCTTCCAAACATTCTAGTGCTGTATTGTAACCTGCTAAACCTGGATCATGAGAGTTGTTTGTTAACTATTCAGAAATTTTGCAAGCCTCTTATCAAATATTGGTAGCTTGGAATTGGCCACAGAGACAGCCATATAAGTCAGCAAATGCCACAAATCTGGAATTTTTGCTTGTTTTGATTTGTTCTGTTTTTCTTTTTCCACTGAAGATCTGGTTTACTACCATAACACTTCCAGTGACATGTTTATGTCACTAGAGTAATTAAGGAAATCTATAATGCTCTTTTGCAAGGCAAGAAACAAAAAACAATAGAGGGGCAGGGTACTGGGAGCACAGTGCTGACATCAGGCCCCTCGTAGATTCCCCCTTGCCTGATTTTCATAACAGGGCTGTACATTTCATGCTGTTTTCTCCACCACATATGTTTTGAACCTGGAGGCAGGAGACTTGCTTCATTCCCTCCAAATAGTTTTTTCTTTTTCTTATCATTCTTCTGTTTTCTCTCCTTCTCCATGTCTTACTCCCCCCTTCTTTCATTCTTTCTTTTCTTCTCTTTTCCATTTTTCATTCCTTTTACATTATTCAGAACAGAAAGCTTAGCGCAGAGACTCACTGGATTGTTGGAGCAAGACTTTATACACATTTATGAAATTTTAATTATTCCCCTGGAAAATGCCAGAACGACAAGTAGAAGTGGTGAATGAAGCCAGGAGAAGGAATACTGTTGAAAGAGGGACACTGGCAATGAACCATGGGTCACCCCAACAGAACCTGTTAGTGGAGAAGAGTGACATGATCAAAGTATGGAGCAAGAAGAGGAGGGATGGAATAGGATGCATGAACTCCTCACTATTCTGTCACTCTTTGACATACCGCACATCTGTGCTTTCTGTGCCTTTTGAAGATCTTGTGAGACATTTGGAGGGGAGTCAAATTTGGACATCTTTCCCTTTGTCCTTTTTGGGGAGTGTGGTTTCTGGCTTGCCTTCAACTATAGGAGATAAAGAGGCTGCCACTTGTGTTTTCAGAGACAAAGGGAAAGTGCACTGTCCAGTGCTCAGGAGCAGTGAATGGATCAGCGTGGACCAGAGGTACGGTGAAAACCATCATGAGCCGGGAAAACAGGCAGCCAAGGGCCGCTGATGCTTGGGTCTAAGGACTGCTTCTGTGTCTCACCATGGTCCCCAGTTTGTGTACAGTGAATTGAGGGCTGATACGCTAGAGATGCCAGAGATCATCGCAAAGGAGGAAGACACCTGGTCACCCACGTCGTGTGACTGAACATGTAAAGAGCCTCTTTCTCTGTTTTATTCTTTGATCAAGCACAGGGCAAGATGAGCTGGTAAAGAGTGGGCCGTGTTCTGACCTGTATTCCAGGCTTTAGAAAATAACTTAGAATCACTAGCTACTCCCAAGATTATAAAACCTCCTATATTTTATTACAGAATTTAGTCTCCTGACGATAATTAAAATAGGAAAGGAAGTGAGGAAAGCAGTTGATGAAAAAGGTACGTGAATCAGAGTAGTTTAAGAGGATGTTCAAACATTGGGATGGATGTGGTTCATGCAGGATCCCTCCTCCGCAGGTCAAGGAATACGAGAGCTCCATTCTGTCTGTGGGGAGCCCCAGGATGAAATATTGGAGGAAGGAGTTCATAAATAAGCAATTTCCAGGAGACCTGTGTTTTCATTTTAAGTTCTACCATTATTCAAATGAGAAATGGGGTAGCAAATCATTTTGTTTTGATGCTTAAATAGTCTCAATTGTGAAATAAAACCTATGCCCCTGTGATCAAAGGTATGGAGACATTCTCTATGGAAGCTGATGGATGAATGAATGAACAAGAAAACCATGAATGAGAAAGAGCATGGGGCATTGATCGAAGAGGCAGGTGACAGGTCAGACAAAAACTAGGGGTCCATTAGCTCTTATACTAGCTATTGTGATAGGACAGATGGTGGGGCACCAGTGCCATGACTGATAATCAGAGTAGTTTAAGAGGATGTTCAAACATTAGGATGGATGTGGTAGCTGGGGAAGTATGCCATGACTTTGAGATTTAAGTTTTGGGAGTCTTTGCATGGCAAAAAAAAAAAAATCAAACTACATTTGCCCATTGAAAGCATCTTACCCTCTCACTCTGGCAGCTCATGTGTTGTTAGACTGCTGAATTATATCAGGAAGGAACTTTGCACATTTTCTAACAGCCTATTTTTAGGATTGTGAATAATTGCACCAGATGGCTGTTTAAATCTGTTGGCATTGTTTTTACTGTACATTCATTGTTTAGAAACACATTTTGTTAGATTTCAAAGAGAAATACAAAGTTGCAATAGTCTACAGATTTAGTGTTGATCTCCTTTGTAAGTCTTAACAAACTTCTACTTGGAGGTTAAAAGAGATACTGCTATGAGAATTTCAATAAATTATGTTGGTAATGGAGTCAGAGAGGTCCCTCTGGAAGAATCCAATTTCTATCCTAATGCTTGCTAGGCAAGTACATAGGGGGTGTATTGCACCTGTAGCCTCAGTTTCTGTGGTTGCCTCCATTTATTTTATTATGACTTCCCAAAGTTACTCATGGTAATTTTATCAGGGTGATCTCATAGTCACTGTTTTTTATTTTCTGCTGCAAATGAAAATATATACATTGTTTTTCTTTTCTCCTTCCTTTCCTCTTCCTTCCCTCCATTCTCCCTTCTCTTCCTCCTCTTCCTTCTCACCCTCCTCCTCCTTCTTCTTGTCTTTCTCTTTTTTCCTTGTATTTGTTTATTCTTTTAAGCCTCTTTTATACATTCTGATTGATAAAGTACAATGAAAATTTTAGATCTAGTAAACTACCAAATATGTAATAAAAACAGAGACAGCAGAATAGAGTTATTTATTTTTAAATTACTAAATGTATCTATGGTTCAAAAGAGTGAATCCTTATATCTCCTTCAATCTGGATGTTGGAAGACACATGGAACTTGACACAGATGAAAAGGACAAGTTTTACATCCATGTGTCACTTAATGGCATTTCCGTCAATAGCAGATTGCATATGGGATGTAAATAATACTTGTCTCAGTATGTATTAGCTGTACCATCCAAGTTTATGCAAAAAAATTTGCCTAACAATGTCTTTCTTAAAAAGTATTCCTGTCACTAAGCTATGCGTGACTATATAATATAGAACAAACCCTCAGACCTGCCTTCAAAGACTGTTTCTCAAATATGATCTACAGGATGGTCTCCCCTGATTGAATGAGTTGTCTATTTGCCTGACGGCTACATATCAGAGAAATATGTCAACAAAGAACATAGCAGCAAATTTAAAGCTGAGTACCACCTGATCACATGCAAATGGGGTTTGAAGAAACTGATTTTGTAGAAGTTAATAGTAGAAAGCCAGTTACTAAGAAGCTAAGGAAAGTGGAGGTGGGACGGGTTGGAAAGATTGGTCAGTGAGTACTCAAGTAGCAGTAAGAAGTTCTGGTTTGCTGTTGTATGGTAGATGACTATTATTAGTAGATAGCAATCATTCACTCTGTTTTAAAAAGCTAGAAGAAAGGATTTTGAATGATTTCATCATGAAGGAATGGTAAATATTTGAGGAGACAGATATGTTTAACCTGATTTAAACATTACACAGTGTATGCAATATCAAAACACCACACAGTACCTCATTAAGGTTTATAATCTTTATGGTTTTATGTATCAGTTTAAATAAATTTAGAAATTTATTAATAGCATTTAAATATTCATGCACTCTATTTTACTTTAAAGGTGAGTCACCTTGACTTAGAGAATTATTTGAAAGTGTTAAAAGGAGCAGTATATACAGAAATCACAACAGAAATTACAAGCAGGGGGGAAACTTAGACTTGGCAGCCTGAAGAGCAAAAAATTTTATAGTTCTCACCAAATTGAAGATTTTGACAAATTGTATGTATTATCTGCAAGGTGAATCCATAATAAAGTGTTTTTCATAATTTTGATCAGATATTAGCCTTGTAAACTGAGACAAAATGAGATTGAAATGATAATTACAATGGAATTCAACAATTACCTCTGATTTAAGTAGGTTTCCCCCAAATTTAGGAAAACTATGAAGAAAAAAATCATCCGCAATTATCATTGTAAGTTAAAAGAATATTGTCTTCGTCCTTTTGAAATAATATTAATGTTTACCAGAAAAATCTAATAGATTTCATCTTAAAAAGCATTTTTACTAACAAGTAATAACAAAATGACTAATATTTGAGGCAGAAAGTAATATATCCTTTATTACATTATAACAACTTCAAAATATAAGATTTTATGTTGAGTAGAAATAAAATTTAAATAACTTAGAATAAAATGATCAAACAATTTTCAGGAACTCTATAGCCATAATTTAAAAAATATTAAGAGGCATTAAATGGAAATACTTGAGGTATACTAAAGGATGTAAACAAATATTTAGAGTATATACTTTAGTCAGAAAATTAATGTACAAAGTTTAAAACTCTATACAAATTAATAATACTTATAAAAACTGAACCTTAATTTCAATGTCAATGAGATTTAGCAGATTTTAAAAAAATTAGTCTGGAAAAGTCAACATGGCAGAAATGCAAAGAAACAGTGTACAAAGACTTGTCTTGATTAAAGTTGAAAAGATATCTTAACTAAAATTCAAAGGCAACAATATGGAAATTAACAAGCAAGAGGATTTGATAGAAAACTCAGAGATTGAATTTTGTTCTGAATTTAAAATGTGATAAAGGCAACATTTCAAACAACTTATAAAGAATAGATTATTCAAAAATGTTGTTTTTGAGAAAATAATGTTTGGCAATATCTCCTTATTTAGATCAAATTAACTTGCCCATTAGTTTATATGCCAATGAAAAATTTAACCATCTAGGAGAAAACAGAGACCTATGTAGACATTAATTTATAGGGAAGGACTTCACAAGTAATAAGAAAACAAAAAAAATGAAAACACTAATAAATTAGGCAAGTAAAGAGAAATATGGCACCATAATAATAATTATTGAATAATTATAAACCGAATGGCTATTTAGGAAGTTTTTTTAAAAAATATCATAAAAAAATGTTAGTATTGTCCACATGCCAGAGATTTCTCATAAATTAATGGAGGAGAAGACAAATATTCAATATTATGGGCTCAAGTTATCAACAGGCAATTGAATATAGAAGGAATAACCTGAGTTTTATAGAAGGAACCTATATGTTAACAAGATTGCCCTGATATGTAATAAAAAATATCCTATTCAATAATTCATTAAGTATTTATCAATTGTTTATGATGGGTCAAGAACAAGACAGCAGGGATGAGGCAGAACAGACAATATGGGCATGGCCACAGATTTGGTTATGAGGGAAATCAATAAAAATATAAGATAATTTCAGGTAACAGTATGTGCTACTAATGCAACAAAACAGGGTCCTCTAACAGTCACTGGGACTGGAGCAGAGGCTCCCTTGTCCAAAGTCTGCAGGGAAGCCCTCCCTGGGGTGTTAATATGTTAACTCATCCAAAGCAGGAGAAGGAGCCTTGCAATCATCTGAAGAACAGTGTTCCAGGCAAGAGGTGGCAGCTGCAATACCTAAGGAACAAAGGAACAGGGCAAATACCCTTAAGAATGTGAGATTCCTCAATCCCCGTGGGAGCTTTGATTGGCAGAGTATGAAATTGAATCAGGCAGGTAGAAAGGGACTCTACCTAATAGGACCAATCAGATTTTATTCCAATAGCAACAAGACCTTATTGAAAGATTTTAGTGTGGGAGATGAGATGCATTCACTCTCTTTAAGGGATCCCTGGGCTGCTCTGTGAAGAATGGATGGGCAGTGGCAAGAACTGAAACATGAGCAAGAGAGGAGGGGTATAACTCTGGGCCAAGGAAGATATAAATAATTGTTACAAAATAAATGAACACTGACATTTTTCATTTGTGATATGGACAAAAGTTAAATAGTACAGGGAATATGAAAATTAACATTCATATAAATGTAAGCATGTATATCATATTATATATGTACACATATATATACACATATTGTCTTATTTTATAGACCTACTTAATTAGCTCAGGCACATTTTTCAAAATCCTACTAAAGCAGTGAGAACACAAGTCAAGGCCCAGGAGCACCTTCAGTGACCACCACAGAAGCCCAGCCAAGGTCAGAACTTAGACTGCTAGCCGCCAGTCACAGGGAACCAAGGGGAGGGACCTTTGTGGCAGACCTGGCCTAAGTGAGGCCCAGGACCACCCCTAGTTCCCCATCAGAGTTCCTGCCGACTGGCAGGTGCACAGGCCCAGGCCCAGGACTAACTTCAGGGACCACCACGGGAGCCCAACCAAGGCCACTCCCACTGCCATCTTGAGTTACCTCCACTACCACTGCCACCATCTGTAGTGTCAGATCATCTCCCACCATCTGGAGACACCTACTGGGGACTGAAAGTGAACTCCAAGGTGAGATAAAGGTAATCTGTAGTGTCACTACAAGATTATAGGATAGAAACTGCAATACCTTATATTGGCATTGCAAGAAAGGAAGATACATAATCAACATGAAAAACAAGAGAAGAAAGTGCCCCGAATAAGATACTACAATAATAGAATCCATTGACCCACAGTTGATGAAATGTCAGAGAAAGAATTCAGAATGTACATAATTAAAATGATCTGTGCATTAAAGAATGACTTAAGTGAGCAAATATAGGCAAAAACTGATCACTCCAACAAAAAAATAAGAGAGCAAATAAAGGCAACCATTGATAACTCCAACAAAGAGATAAGAGAGAAAATAAAGGCAAACATGATTTCTTCATCATGTCTGATTAGGACCTTACTTCCTTCACAAGACTCCTATAGAACAAGAAGTAAAATCAAATCAATAAATGGGATGGATCCAAACTAAAAATCTTCTTCTCAGCAAAAGAAACAATCAACGAGGTGAACAGAGAGCTGACATTCGGGGAACAAATTTTTGCCACACGCACATATGATAGAGCACTGATCTTCAGGATATATAAAGAACTCAAAAAACTTAACACCAAAAAAACAAATAACCCAATCAATAAACTAAGGAGCTGAACAGACACTTCACAGAAGAAGATACACAATCGATCAACAGACATATGAAAAAATGTTCCACTTCTCTAGCAATTAGAAAGATGCAAATCAAAACTAAGATTTCATCCCATGCCAGTCAGAATGGCAATTATTAAGAATGAAAACAATAATAAGTGTTGGTGAGGTTGTGGGGGAAAAGGCACACTCATACATTGCTGGTGGGACTGCAAATTGGTACAACAAATCTGGAAAGCAGTATGGAGATTTCTTAGAAAACTTGGAATGGAACCACCATTTGATCTAGCTATCCCACTGCTTGGTCTATACCCAAAGGACTTATAAACAGCATACTACAGTGATGCAGCCACTTCAATCTTTATAGCATCTCAATTCACAATAGCTAAACTGTGGGAACAAAACTGATGCCCTTCAATAGATGAATGGATAAAGAAACTGTGATATATATACACAATGGATTATTACTCAGCAATAAAAGAGAATAAAATTATGGCATTTGTGAATGGTGTTAGAGAATATCATGGTAAGTGAAGTAGGCCAATTCCTAAAAACCAAATTCTGAATGTTCTCTCTGATAAGTGGATGTTGATCCCTAATGGAGGAGAGGACATGGGAAGAATGGAGGAACTTTGGTCAAAGAGGAAGGAGGGAGAAGGAGGCATGGGGACAGTAAAGAAGGTGGAATGAGATGGACATCATAGCCCTAGCTTCATGTATGACTGTATATATGATGTTATTCTACATCACATACAACCAGAGAAATGAAAAGTTGTGCTGCATGTATGTGCAATGAATCAAAGTTCATTCTACTATCATGTATACCAAAGTAGAATTAAAAAAAAAAGTCCTACTAAATAGGTGCTTATACTTTGACCTAGCAATTTAACCTCAAAAAGAATTATCCCAGGAAAATAACTGAATTGGTTCCCAAAGATTTTGTACTATAATTTCATCCAGAATTATTTAAAATATGGCAAAGCAGATGTGCCTGAACTAACCTTCAAGGGATAATTGGTAAACAAATCATGCTTTGTTCATTTCAAAGATTGATTATTCTGAAGTCATTAAAAATGATGTTGCAAACCTTCACTTAATGAAATGAACTAGCTTTGAGTGATCAATTTCATTAATATATGCCTCTATGCATGCATGCAAAAAGCATAAACTATTATAAACCAGAACATTAATAATTATAATTTATGAGTATAACATCATTACCTAATTTTTGAAGCATTTGTATTTTATATTATCATCATGTAATGAAATAATAATTGTAAAAGTTTAAAATGAACAAGTAGAAAAACAGCTGTGTTTAATAATATGGTATATTACTAAAACCAAATGACATTGCCACCAAAACTACTTGTATTTTATACATATTATGAACATTTGTAATGACCAGGCTTAAGTAAACAAATTTACATTATGAAGAAACTGACTTCAAATGGGGCAGCACCTTTGTGACTGAACAACAATGGATGATTTTTTAGATCCCTCAGATCTTGATAGTGGCCTGGCTAGACCCATCCATCATCTTCTCTGAAAGCATGATTGACATGGCATCACCACTGAGCCAAAGACTAGTTTCCCTCAGAGACCTGGAGGACCTAGAGCTCCATCCCACCACTGCTGGTTGGTAAAGTCTCCTTTATTTTAAATCAGTTCTAGGATCCCTTTCTTCCGAAACAATTAAGGCAGAGTTGAATATTGGTCCCTGAAACCCTCCTAGTCAGTCTTCCTTTTCCCACAGCTCTAGATATGCACCCATTCTCCCTGTTAGACCATGAGGTCCCAGAAGAAGAGGAGGTGCCTAGTCACCTCTGTTTTTCTTAGGGTCTGGCCCAGTCACTAGAACACAGTACGTGTCAATTAAGTGCTGGGTGAACTGAAAGAATGGAGCATTGCCATATTTATATTCATTTTATGGTTGTATAAAATATTTTATTTTAGTACTAAATAATTTATATGTTGATTTTTAAAAACAAATGGATAAAATACTCAAATTTATTATTACAACTGTGAGATACTACTACACCTATACTAGAAAAACTAAAATCTCTAAAACCAAAAATTGGTGAGGATGTGAAGAAATAGTAACTTTCCTTTCATGCTGGTAGGAATGCAAATGGTTATGTATATTTGTATCATAAACCCAGGAATTGTGCTTCTACGTATTTATTCATATGCACTGAAAACTTATGTCTTCAAAAGCATCACACATGCATGTTTATAGCATCTTCATTCATAACTGTGGTACATCCATTCAATGAAATTATGTTTCATTAGTTAAGAAAAAAGAAAGAAAAATGAGCTATCATGGTGCAAAAACATTTACAAGAAGCTTTAATGTGTATTAAACCAAGAAGCGAGATGGGAAAGACTACCTACCATATGATTCTACCTGCCTATATATTCCTCTGAAGAAGGAAAACAACATTCATGGCAGCAAGATCCATATTTACCAGAGTTTGGGATGGAAGAAGGGATGGATGGATAGGTAGAAAACAGGGGAATTTTAAGTAAATAAACTATTTTTTTGGTATTATAATGGATGTAAGACATTGTACATTTGTTAAAACCCATAGAACTATACAACACAAACTGTGAAGTCTCATGACAATAACATACCAATATCTCTCCCACATTTCAAACAGATGTATTGTACTAACAGAAGATGTTAATAAGAAGAGGATCTGCTGGAGGAGGTGGGGGTCTATGAGAACTATTTGTACTGCTTGTTCAATTTTGTGAACCTGAAACTGCTTGAAGCAATAAGGTCCAGTAATTCAAATGAAAAAAAAAATGTCAAGAACAACCGGCTTGGTTGTTTAACTGAGGTTTATTCTAGAAGTTTCTCTATCATTAATTTAAATAAGAAACTGAATAATAATATTTTATTGACTACATAAAGGTGCAAGAGAGCTCTATTGCCTGAAAAAACCCATGCTTGGACATAGTGGTGGTGTGCAATTAGGTACATAACAGTCAGTCTATTGCCCCTGTTTGTGATTCGCTCTGACGGTTCCCCTTTGCACTTAGAACACAGTGTAACTTCCCCCAGGGCTGGTCTGAGCTGGCCAGCTTCCTCTTTGCTCTTCTCAGTCCATTTGACTATAACCACTGCTCAATGGCAACCTCTCCTCTATCTTGCTTTCTGCCTGTTCCCCTTTCTCCTCAAGTTCATGTGCTTCATGCTCATTCTTTCTACTGCCTGGAAATACACTTCATCATGTTGCTGACTTCTTTTTATGGTTGTTGTAAAACCAGATGACCAATGCTGGGCAAGGCTTTATTGGAAATACACGCTCTCAGGCTGAACTCTCCCATCCATCAGAGTGTGTCCAGGAGAGTGGCGCACATATTCCCCGGTAAAGAAAATTCAAAGGGCCCGGTCAGGAAGGGGAGGGCTTAAGGCAGGAATGCAGGGGCTATGAGATAGGAAGAGGAGGTATCTAGAGTCTTGCATCCCCTGGGATTGGTCAGAGGATCCTGCCGAGGTCAGTCCTTCCGGGATGAGTCAGGAAAAGTCCACCCACTGGTAGGAGGCACCATTTCTGCTTACATATCGTCTGGTAGGCTGTTCCTTTGCTCATGTGGGCTGCTTGATGCTTCATTCCCTGCAGCTGCTCCAAACTAACACCTTACACCCGCCGCACCTGCGCAGAATCCACCATGCTGCATGTCCTGTGTCTGCTGCTGTTCCGTAGAGCTCGCCACGTTGTACGCTCTGCGTCTGCCTCATGAGAAGAAACACAAGATCTGGAGCTGACCTAACAGTTGTTATGAGCATGAACCAAAAGGTATATCCTTTCCTCTTTGCCCTGTCAAAACTGCTGCCTCAATCTGGGCTCCCTCCAAAATTTTGTTCTTGAATTTTATATTTGGTCCAGTGTATTTCATTTCTGTCTGATGCTGGCTGCTAGAAGGTAACTCAAAAGCAGGGATCATTTGGAGAGGATGTAAGGAAAAAGTTACACCTATACATTGTTGGTGAGATTGCAAATTGGTGAAATCACTCTGGAAAGCAGTATGGAGATTCCTCAAAAAATTAGGAATAGAGCCACAATATGACCCAGCTATCCCACTCATTGTTATGTATCCAAGAGATTCAAATCAGCATACAACACAAACACAGCCACATCAATATTTATTGCAACACAATTCACAATACCCAAGCTATGGAAGCAACCTAGTTGCTCTTGAGCAGATGAATGGATAAATAAAATATGGTATGTATACACAATGGAATATTACTCATCCATAAAGAAGAATGACATTATAGCCTTTGCTGGTAAATTGTTTGAACTGGAGAACATCATGTTAAGTCCCAGAAAGTCAAAAGTCAAACTGGTTCCTGACGTGAAGAAGACAATAGAAAATAAAGGACGGAGGGAAAAAAAAAAAGAAATATTAGTGGAGTAGATGAAAGCAAGTGAGGGAAGGGAAGAAGTGTGGGACAGGGAGAGACAGTGGGATGCATCAGATCTAACTCTCCTATGTACATACATAAGTATACTACAGTGAATCTCACCATCATGCACACCCACAAACACTAATTTAAAATAAGTAACTATAATAGCAAAAATATTAGTTGAGGAAAGGGAACAGGGGAGGAGGGAGGAGAGGGTGAAATACTGAGTACTAAATTAGAAAAAATATATTCCATGCTTTTATAATCAAGTCACAATGAATCCCATTGTCATATATAACTAAAAAGAACCAATAATAAAAAAGCAGTGCTCATGCTTGCCTTTTTACCTCCGTTTATCCAATGTCTAGTACAATGCATGTCAGCGAGTGCTCAATACATATTAATCCCTTGAAATGGAGGCATAGGTGAAAGTTGCATATAGAACCTTGTTCAGTGGTTCTGGGGTCCAGAGTTAATCCTCAGTTTTTCTACACATGAGTTGAGAAGCTCCTGTGAAATACTTTGCCTCTTTCAACCTCAACTTTCTTTTGTACAAAATGAAGCTTTTAGAGTTCACTGGGTCTGAAGTCCCCACTAGCTCCAGAATCCCACATTGTTTTTGGTACAACATGATTGAGGTGCCACTGGAGAACCACTAATTCAGATATATTCTATTAGCAGCACAATTTCTACGATGATAAATATCAGTTCAGCACACTGGAACCACCTTTCAGAGTGACATTGTCACACATCTGGTCAAATAAATTAATATTCCCATCTGGATCAATGCTTTTGGCAGGAACAACTAGTAGTAATGCCACATGACCCCTGCATTATGAAACAGAAATGTGTCATCATTTTGAGCCACCCGGTAATGCAACTGTTAGCTTTCCATTTTCCTGTTATATCTAGAGCCGTCCATTAACCTACACCTGGTATTTCACGTCATAAAGGGAGGCAGAATCACTCTTGGCTTTGTGAGACTGTGTTTCTCATTTATTCTATCTTGTTTCTGTGGAAAACATCAGCATATACTGGACTGATGATTATTTTAGGTAAAGTATATTTCAATAGTATAAGACATGATGTCTGTGATTGGTAAACTTTGTGGATATTAATGCTGGGAGGAGTCAGGATCCTGAGAAGATGAGGCCACGTCATTCCAAATTGCTGCTCCCTCCAGGAATTGACAGCCTTCCTCAAACCCTGTGATCTGGGGTGTGTGCAGGCTTTCTCCTAAGAAGGTTATTGACTCATTTGTTTCCTCTCACAAAAGCAATCTCTGCTAGTAATGAGAAGACGATTGGGTGTAGGTAGCAATGCCCTGCTTGTGTGTATCTGCTATTGCTTTGAAATTCAGCCTGGTTGATCATGATGGATCATGATATTTTGAGCTGGCACTTAAAACTGTCACATCTCAAGGACTTTACCCTTTGCTTCTCTCTCATTGGAGGTAAAACGGCTTGTGGCAGATGTGTCCCCAGAAGCAAAGTAATGGATGCTTCATAAAAGACAATCTTGTGTGCTGAAAAGTGCCAGTAAGCCCACATGCCAGAGTGGTAACTGACAATTAGGGACCTTTCCAACAATGGTGTGCACTCATAATGTGTTCTCTCTCAACCTCAGCCTAGTAGGGAATATGTTCATTGTAAAAAGTGAGAGGGTGAGATTGAAGAAAAGGGATTAATTATTAACCCAAGTCCAAATAAGACTCGTTTACATTTCTGAATATACATGAGGAATAAAAACTCCTACTGGGACAGAAATAATGCGTTTTAAAATGTCTGACACATAGTATTTGCTCGGTAAACATTAGTTTTCTTCTTTATGACAAAATCAACTTTATACTCCATTTGCTTGATTCCAAGAGCAGCAGTATTTTGGAGAGCTCTCTATGTGCCTTACACCTAAGAGAATCTGGAAGAAATAAAAAGAAAGAAAAAAAGAAAAGCAATAGGAAGTTGGAATGGAAGGATTATTTATGGGTAGTTTATAGTACTAACTAAACCTGGAAGGGTAGACAAAGATTAAATCATGAAGGTAATTAATGTGTTCCTCTTTAGCTCCAGTTTTATTCTGGAACTGAGGAGGCACAAAATGTAGGAGGTCATTGTGTCTGTTGAATTTTGTTTACATGCTTAATGAGGAAAGTGACTTCCATTTGGAAGAAGAAAGTTTACATTCTAAAATTGATCACAAAAAGAGCAAGCAAGCACACACGCGCATGCACACACATACACACACATCACAGATACACAAGCAGTGACTAGATGTGACTCTTGAATTAATTATGCTACTACCATTTAGTATGCATAGTATGTTTCATGTCACGACCTGAGTAGCTCTAGCTATGTGTTCCTGAGTTGAGGCTTTTAGTGAGCCAGAAGCCATCAAAGACAGGATTGCTTGGTGAGTGGAAAGTTATGATTTATAAAGTTATTCACTGGGAGGAGAGAGTTGATATGTGAGCTCCAGAGCAAGCAGGAAGCCACCTGAGAAACAGAGAGCAGGCTCATATCAGTGGTGGGCCATGGGACTGACCCCAGTGATGAGGTTTAGTTAGGAAGGCAGCAACTCCACCATACTGGGCGCCTAGAAGCTTCTGGATGCCTCTGACATTGGGAAGAACTATTCTTCCCCATCTTCTCAGATGATTCACTAATGGAAATTTTACAAGAAAAAATTGAGGGGTTCAAGCACTAGGGTCATCTGTATTCCATGCTATGATCTGGACACCCTCAAGAATTTGGAAAGAAAGGATCATCCACTTATAAACCTAGAATTCTAGCAGAGGAGTCCAACAGTGGGGAGAGTTAACACTGAATAGTAGGCAGGGAACTATTTTAGATCTCAGGGAAGATTTTTCCAAAGAAGACTTCCTTCCCCTTCCACTTGAGTAGAGATGAAATGAAATGAGGCAGTGAGCCAAGAGATTTAAGAGTAAAAAACACTAATAATAATAATAATGACAAAAACACCCCAATAATTGAATGCTTTGCATCACCATGGTTTTCCCAGAAAAGTTATGATTTACAATTGTTGACCAATAATAAGTGTGGTAGCCTACTTTACTTTTATATGTGGCCTTGTATGGACAATAAATTTCATGGTTCTTTCTTTCTTTTTTTTTTTTTTTAGAATTTTTTTTATATTATTTTTTAGTTGTAGGCAGACAGAATATCTTTATTTTATTTTTACGTGGTGCTAAAGATCAAACCCAGTGCCTCACGCATGCTAGGCGAGCACGCTACCACTGCGCCACAACCCCAGCCCCCCACGGTTCTTTCTTGTACAATGAATTCATATGTAATATATTAGGTAGCTTTTCTCTCTCTCTCTCTCCCTCTCTCTCTCTCTGTCCCTCCACACACATACACATGCTTACCTTTGTGTCCTTAGCTTCCCCTTCATGATCTAAATCTAGGTTTCTACCAAGAGTCAGCAAACATTCCTTTCCTTTTCTATGCTGTTTCCATTTATGACTTCAGTCACATTTTTGTTTAAAAATAACATCATTTACATTCAAGCTGCAGATGTATGTTACTGAACACCCACTGTTCACACTCTGGTGAGTGTGGAGGTTACATAGATGGAGAACATGAATGAGCCCTGCTCCCACAAAGTATGCAGGGTAGAGAAGGACACGGCTTGCAAAAGGTAACTCCTAACATGATTCGGCAAAGGTCTAGGATGTGCAGAGGAACCTCAGGACCACAGGGCAAGTGTTCCTGAATTGAGCGAGGGCTCTGAAGGGAGGTCACATTACAATGTTGGCTTTCCATCTTGAAGGTCACATGCAATTAGTTAGGTAAAAGAGGGGGAAACTCTTCTAAAATGTGCGCATTGATAAGTAGACAGTGCAGAAGAGCATGTAAAGCAAATGGCCAGCTAATAAAGAACTTGTGTGTTAACCCCGGTGTCTGAATTTCATCCTGTAGATGCAGAAAGCTCTTAATTCTACACCCTTCCCAGACCCTAAAATCTCTTTTACTCTCTGAATTCACCTATTCTGGACTTTCATATAAGTGGCATCATGGGACCTGTCTTCACTTAGCTTAGTGATTCCGAATTCTGTTTACCTTGTAGCATGCGTCAGTACCTCATTCCTTCTGATGGCTGGAGAGCGCTCCAATGTGTGGATGTGCCAAGTTGTGCTTATCTAGCTGTCACTTGATGGATATCTGACCTGTTTCCACTTTTTGGCTGCGAGTGTTGGTGCTATTAACACTTATATGCAGTGTTCCTTGAATCAGAATGGGTTATGTTCCCATTAGCCTGTCATACATTGAAAATACTGTTAGGTGGAAAATACATTTGCTACATCTACCCTACCAGGTATCACACAGCTTAGCCACTTAGTGCACCATAGAGAAGCAGTGATTTCCCTTCACCAGCACATGGCTGGCAGGGAGGCGCACTTGCTACCACTGCCCAGCACCATAGCACCGCATACCACTAGCCCGGGACAAGATCAAAATTCAAAATTAAAAGTATAGATTCTGCTGAATGTATACACTTGCACACCATCATAAGTCAAGAAATCATAAGCCCAATTGCTATAAGTAGGGAACCAATTTTGTGTGAATAAATATTTGTAGTCCTCTTGGGTGTGGACCCAGCAGTGGAATTACACTTAGGATACATGATGGCTCTGCCTAAGTTTCTTATGACCTGATGCTGAGTCGGGACATGCTCATTCTTCAGTTGGCCAATTGAATATGTGCAAGTCAAGGTACAGTGTTACATTCATGGCACTGTGAAATTCCCTGATCAGGTCACTCTGTATCTCACTTATAAGTATCTAAAATGTTCATACTTCATTGTGTATGTTTGCACTTGATTTCCCCATCTAGAATGTAAGATTCAAAAAGGTGGGATACTTATTATTATCATCATCCATCAAGTCTGTTTAGAGTATTTGGTGGTTGGCACATGTGATAAATACTTGTTGAAAGAGCTGGTTGTGTACCATTTATTGTTCATTTCATGAGTCTCATCGTATTTCTTATTTTAACTACATATATCTAAAAGTTGTGATCCAAAACATGAGCACGTTCTCTGGCAGACTTGCTACTAAGGGGCCTGGACTATCCATCTTTTTCATCTTGATTCCTTTACTTTGTCCACATCAGTGAACTTTCTGGTGACAAAAAAATAAAAGGCCAAAAGCCAGACTTGAAGAGGGAGATGATGCAGAAGGTAAATGATTTACATCATGGACACTAAATGGTTGAATGATGTAGAGTGGCCATGTGTAAGGTCAGAGGTCAGGAAATTGCAGACATTCCTTTGAATGGACTTATTTGGGCCTCTGGTACTGTTCTCTGGAGAGTAGCTGGCAGGATGGAGTTCTCCAGGATGAGAGAACACAGTTTTATCAAGGTCAGGAGGTGTGGCAGCCAACTGTGGACTTCTGGTCTTTGCTTGGCCTCCTATGTGGCTGAAATTCCAGCCATCTGTGCTTGTGACCAGGATATCTATTCTGCAACTAGAAATACCACTGCAATCCTCAAAGTTTGGTTGTTGGCATAAATGAAACTGACCACTTTTAAGTCAGGGAGAACACAAAGCCAAAGATGCTGCCTGAGCTGGAAGTCTGGAAGAGGTGGCCCTTCTTTGTTTTTCCTATAAATATTGTAGCATTTGAAACTCCATGTGGGAAAATTCTGTTGAATTATAATTATCACAATATATTTCTGATCTGTATTCTCTCCCCCTTCCTTCTTTTCTTCCTCTCTCACTTTTTCTTTCTCTCTCCTTCCCTCTCTCCTTCCCTTCCTCCCTCTCACTCTCTCCCTCTATTGCTTATTTGGAAGACATTTGGCTAACATTTGAATTTGCTTTGAGGAACATCATATTAATTATGTCAAGAAGAAAACAAAGGTATACATCTCTCTGTCTGGATCTGTGAAAATGCATAACTTATAATTCATGTTCTAACTTGTTCCTGAGGTGGGTTAATGAGGATAAAATAAGAGCAGCTTTAGAGTGACAGAATCAAAGGGGGAAAAAAAACTTCTCTCATTCAACCTCCATTGAACCAGTATCTGCTGTGCCTACTACATGTATAATAGCGTTCAATGTAATGCATGCTAAAGAGGAAATGCAGGAGTTAAATCTCATCAGGGAAGAAGAAAGACATCTTTAATTCATGCTGCTGAAGTTATAGTGGACAACTGAAGGTTGTAGCACAGCTGTATAATTGTAGTGTAGGCATAAGTAGTAGGAGAGCCCTTTCAGGGGACATCCAACTTGAAAAAGGGAGATACCTTTTGTAGCTTGATAAGAAAGGCTTTGGGTGGCAGGAAATTGCGTTTGGTGGGATTTTCGAGATTAAAACATTGAGAAATTCCTGTATTTCTTCAAAAATATTTAATAATATGTAAGAAATCAAGTAACTAAAACAGTGGAAATAAATTAATTTTATGGTTTTCCTTTAGAGAACAAAACTTAAGAAATAATTCCTAGGAGAGAAAAAGTGTTTCCTAATGAATAAAGGCAGAAGCATTTTTACCATCTAAACAAATCTGGGCAGGTCTATCCTGCACCTATGGGAAGTTGGGACAACAAGAACATAGCTGCATAGAACTCCTTCATAGGAGCACCCACAGCACCTAAGAAAAGGCGTCTAAGCGCTGGGCTTAGGGGGCAGGCCAGGGGCTGCAGACATCAAGAACTCCAGGTCAGAGTGTTAGGAGAGAGACCTTGTCAGGACACTTAGCTGGCTGAAGGGGAGTGAGTGCTTTGGTTTACAGGGAACAAGGAGTTCAGAGTCAAGGGCTGCCCATATCCCCAGACATAACATCAGTCTTTGTAGAAGTAAATATTATATTCGTCCAAAATTTTCACATTTTTAGAGGACAGCTTGGGTCTTGCCATCCTAAGCAGCCCTGAGTCAGGATGTAATTCAGCTAACTAATTCAGCAAACTTTTGCTGAGCACATACTGTGCTGTTGGCACTTTAAAAAAACACTATAAATGCAATGAGAAAAGCTCAGCTCCTGTCCTTGTGGAGCTGCTTGACTTGTTAAAAACATAAATAAACTAAGGGGACATTGCATTTAAACCAAATTCACAGGTCAATGCAGGTACAAACACTAAAAGCAAACCAAGGTGTGAATGACATTCAATATTTCATTTAGGACCATTTTATATATAATTGAAGAGATTTTTTTTTATTATTTCTGTAAGAACTGGTTCATAACTAAGATCTTAAGCAGGAGCATCCTGGCTAATGAGTCTGATAAGAGATTTTTCTCATTCTGGATGATGGGATACTATAATTACATGAATACTTCTGCACTCTCTTCTACCCACATTCAACCACAAGCACTGTGAGAGGAGTTTCTGTCTCCCACTTTCATAGGCCTAATGCTTATGAGGCTAACAATAGGTAGCTGTAGCAACTGATGAATAAATGAATGAATGAAAAATATGAGTAAATATGAGTACCACAGATATTGATTATTCCATGATAGTCATGGTACCTGAAATGTCACATTTTTTAAACTGTTATTTTTAATTGACTAATATTTACATATACTCATGGGGTGAAATGTGATGTTTTTACATATATATACACATTTTATTTACACACACACAATGTAAAATGATTAAATAAGGCTAATTAATAACCCTACCACCTCAAATACTTAGAATATAATTACTTAGAATTGTTTTGAGTGGTGAAACATAGAATTTACTCCTTTAGTAATTTTAAAATATGCATTATTTATTACAGTGAAGACTCACTAAAGCTTATTCCTCCCATGTCACTGCTACTCTGAGCCCTTGATCCACATCCTCCCTCTTCCCCAGGTTTGGTGACCACTCTTCTACTCTCTAGTTGTATGAATTTAACTTTTTTGCTGCATGGTCTTTCTGTGCTGGCTTCTTTTGCTTAGGCTACACAACTCACCTAGAAATTCTGACTCCACAACATGAAGAACTGAAAGGGGAAAAAAATGGGCAGGAAGAATTAGGGAAGAAGAAAGGGGAGAGAGAAAAGTTTGTTCTCTTCCTTCACTGATGATTCTCAGGAGTGGCTGTGGAGAAGGCAGGACACCAGACAGAAGAGCTTAAGGTGTTGATGGCCTAATTAGGTTTAATTTATACTTAAAAATTTGCCTTTTTCACAACAGTATGCATTATGTTTTTAACTCAAAGTAAATTCAATAAAGACGAGGGAAGCGAGGTCATGCTGAGATCCATCTAATGTTGTGTTAAATTTACGTATTTTAAAGGTGACATGAAGAAAAATTCAAACATAACTTACTTTTTGAATAAACAGTGACAGTAAATTAGAAACTATAAGAAGGATGTGTTTGAAGTGAAGTAGGGAGGGATTTAGCTTGATTTTCCCTTTTTTTGCCATGCAGGGACAAACATTTCACTTCAGAGAAAGATGAGCATATAATTTGCAAATGGAAAAGGAAAATAAATCATTTGAAGTGTTGTGTCCATTGCTTCTGCAGAGCTATTGCACTTTCAGAAACCTTTCCTAAGGCAGTAATTTAGCAGCACTGCAGAGATGAATGTACAAGGATATTCATCTCGGTTTTGTTAATCAAAGCAATGGAAACAAGCTAAATGCTCATCAATATTGGATCCGTTATATAAATGATGGTTATTCATGTAATGGAATACTCTGCAGTCTGTACAATATTTGTTGCATATTTATTTTTTACATTGAATTGGAAAGATGCCCATAACATATTTTTGAGTGTAAAAGCAATGGAATAATATTCTTTGTAAAAATTATCTGCATCTGTTAAAGCGAAGGGAAAAAGAGTAAGAAAAAGATCATGTTCCAGGAGAAACCAAGCAGATTCTGGAAGAGAATGCCTAGGTTTGAGGGCCCAGATAGTTGGAATCTGTTGTTCGTGACATTGTGGCTTTAGAGGAATTTCTGTAATTAACAGTAGTTGGTGCTTATGTATCCACACAGTGTTTATGTTTTTTTATATGGATGTGGATTAAGTTGTGGTCCCTCCTTTAGAGGCCAGATGTTGACACCTGGTCCCTATGGTGTTTGGAAAATGGGGTCTTTGATGGGTTTGTGTTTAGGTGAGGTTGAGGATGGACCTCATATAGAATTGTGTTCCCATAAGAAAAGAGACCGGGGAGTCTGCTTCTCCAGTGCTCTCTGCACCACAGGAGGACATAGTGACGAGGCAGCCATTTGCAGGACAGCAAAGGAGCCTTTAACAGAGAACCAAATTTGCCAGCAGCTTCATCTCAGCTTCTGGCCTCCAGAAACAAACTCCTGCTGCTTAAGATGCCCTGTGATGTTTCGTTATAGTAGGCCAACCTACTAAGACACACTAAATACTGTTAGTAGTTTATTGCCATATCACAGATCACCCCAAAACTTAGTAGCCCGAAACAAAGAACTTAATCTCACAGTGTTTGTTGGGCAGGGTTTCAGAAAGAGCTGGGCTGAGCTATAGGGAAGAATCTCTTTCTACTGTGACAGTCAGGTGAAGACTTGACTGGACTGAAGGCTTTGGCATCTCCTGCGACGGGTAACTAGCCCTGGGTTCCGGGATGGCTGTAAGTTCTGTAGGCCTCAGCTCTTGCCAAATGAGTAGTTCTGATGGACCTGGCGCTTCTTTCTACCCTTGGTCTTTGTTTTCTATCTTCCATCTGCTTGTTTCTCTATGCTATACCACATGTAAAGATATTATCTAAGAATTAATCTTTTTCCATTTTTTGAAGTATATATTTAAGATATGAAGATTTGATACATACATATATTGGGAAATGATCATAATAATCAAACTAAAATACCCATTACTTCACTTACTCTCTTTCCTGTGTGTATTACAACATGTAATATTTACCCTCTTTGCAAATTTAAAGCATGCATTTGTAACTCTGAGCCAACATCTTCCCATTTCCCTGTCATCAGTTCTGGCAACCACCCCTCTACTCTCTGCTTGTACAAGATTGACCACTGTAGAGTATGCATTAAATATGTGATCAGGGAGTATTTGTTTTCCTGTGTCTACTTCAGTTCACTTAGTCTAATGTCCACCCACATCATTTATGTTGCAAATGGCAGGATGTTATCTGAATTGCACAAGCTTGCGGGCATATGCACACTTGCACACACACACACACACACACACATATACACTCACACATATACTCTCACAATTTTTCTGACCTTACCCCTTGAATGTGCCTCATGTTGTCTGGTTGTTTATCTTTCTTTCTATAACTATCTCACATGCTACTAAACATAAATGCATTTTGTCATTTTTCCTAATTATTTTGCTCTTTATTTTCAAGAGTTTCTTTTGTATCATTTTTACATTTGAATGATCTTTTTATGGTGTTATGGTATAGGTATTAGGTGTCCCCCAAAAGCTCATGTGTGAAAAATGCAATGCATTAATCCCCTGATAGGATTAAGTGAGTGGTGGCTGAAGATGGGTTGGATGTGGCTGGAGGCAATGGACATGGAGGGGGTGCCTTTGGGGTATATATTTTGTATCTGGGGAGTCTCCCTCTCTGCTTCTGAATCACGTGAGCCACTTTCCTCCACCACACTCTTCGGCCATGTTCTTCTGCCTCACCTTGAGCCCAAGGAATGAGGTCAGTCCACTCTCTATGGATTGAGATCTCTGAAACCGTGAGCCCCAAATAAATTTTTCCTCCTCTAAAATTGCTCTTGTCAGGTATTTTAGTCACAACTGTAAAAAAACTGACTGAAACAGATGGTCTCTTTTTCTTTACTCAGTTTTTGATTTCCAATTTGTTATTTCTTAAATCATTCAGCAATACAATTCTATATTTTGCATATAATTTCAATGTCTATATTTCTCAGTGAGAATTAAATATGTTGCTCAATACATTTGCTTATGGTCAATCATTATAACTAAATAGTTACCTGTTTACCAATTTTTAATTGTGAACTCATTCTGTTCTTGAGTTAGTAGTAAACACAGATACAATGATTAAGAAATAGGAATTTAATATGAGAAAGAGAAATTTGAGAATATCATATTCAAATTATAATTGTTGAGGAAACCACCATATGAGCCATCAAAAGTGCCAAATAAACAAAAAACTAACAAAAAGAAATAGATAAAAGATCTTAAAGGATTCTTTAAATGGTGTAAAAATAAATGCACAATACATAACATTCACAGAACTAAATCTTAACACATACATATATCAAATAACAATGAATTAAATTCAATTTTGAGAAAAATCCATATTTTGTAATGAAGCTAAACTCAATTATGAGATAATTAGAAAGGGAACACAAAATTTAAGTATTCACAAATCTTAGAAATTAATGCATGGTATGTTCATTTGTAATGTTAGGTTAGGCTGCCAACTCTGGAAAACTCTACTGTCCACGCATACTTAGTTCACACAAAAATTAGAAAAAATATTATTTGAGTACTTGTTTGGTTCATTAGAAATTATAGCAAAAATCTAAGCATTAAATAAATAAAACAATGATGACAATCATCAATTTCCTGGAAAGCAGATACTGATAGGGGTATATGATCCTCCCTTGGCCAGCAGATTGGGGGACCTGAGATTCACAGTTGAGCTGGGGACCTCTGGGGACATGGAGAGGCCTCTGGTGGGTGTTAGTATGTAAGACCCAACAAAAGTGAAGCAAAACAAGTCTTCTGGAAAAGAGAAACAAGCAGTTAAATAAATGACCCTTGGTGAGATTCAATAAAAATAAATGAGGGATATTAGGAATGAAACAGTGATAGAGCAAATAAAAAATGAAAACTAAAATCATCCATGCATGATCGTATGCACAAATGTTTAAACTCAAAAGAAAATTCAGGGGGCTAGGGCTGTAGCTCAGTGGTAGAGTGCTTGCCTAGCATGCGTGAGGCACTGAGTTCGATCCTCAGCACCACATATAAATAATAAATGAATAAAATAAAGATTCATCAACAACTAAAAAAATATTTTAAAAAAAAAAAAGAAAATTCAGAAATTATTATTTACCAGAATTCAATTTACTAGAACTGTCACAAGAAAATGTAGAAAGACTGAAAAACACTATGGCAACTAAAGGAATCAAATTAGCAGTTGCCTGAAATGGAGTGAGAAAGGAAAGACAAATGAGCATAAACACACAGAGACAAGAACATCATGTGAAATGGGTTCTGTTTTATTACGCCATGGGGATAACTCAACGAAGAACACAGTTAGATATTCTTTCACACCATGAGACTGGCAAAAATTAGTCAATTTGATAATACAAACTGAGTTATAAATATTAAATTGAACCCCAGTACACTGCTTGTGAGACTATAAATTTAATGCAAGTGCCTTGAAAATTACCTGAGAATTATATATGAAGTTGAGAGTGTGAATAGCCCAAACGAGCCATCTCATTTATATAAATATCTTGAAGAATTTTGAGTGCCAGAATACAAAGGCAAAAATTTTTATAGCGGTATTGCTCATACTATCAAGATAGCCAATAATTTAATGTGTAGAATATTGTACAGTAATAAAAAAAGAATGAACTACAACATATAATAATCACAAGGGGGAACATAGAAAAAATATTGAGCTTAAATATCACATATGACTACAAATTATATGATTCCATTCTCATAAATTATAAAAATGAGAGAAATAAAATGTTATAGTGTTATTGGAAATAGTTGACTTATTAAACTTATCTTTGTTCTTAAACTTGATAGATCACTTCCAGATAGGTTATGTGTGCTAGGTAAATAGATAGGTGAATACACAAACAGATGACAGACAGATATGATTAAATAATACATAGGAAAACCTCTCATATGCAAAATAGCAAATAGCCAAATAGTCTTATTTTAGATTTATGAATAGACAGATCTACAAATATGGCTCATTATTACATGGAGGTTTTTAAAACTCATATAAAACAGAATGTAACCTATGCTAAGATAAAAATCTGGTTTAAACATTAAATGGAACTACTTGGGTTTGAATCTAGCCACATATTTGCTTCACAGGATTTGGCATTCCCAGGTAAACCTTCCAACTAATTTAATATAACTGGAGCTTTAAATCAGAGATGATGTTATTCAAATTCTTTCAGAGCTTTCTGTGACGTGCACTTAACCTGAAGCTAAACAACAAAAAGGCCAATACAGAAATGTTTCCATTTACTTAATGAATAAATCTCAACTTAGTTTTGCTCAATTACAATCTGCTGGACATAGTCCTAGGTGATGAGGCTTTAGCAAAACACAGAGGAGAGAAACAAAATTGGAACTTTTATAGAAATAGGAGGAAACAATAAGGAAAAAAACTAATTAAATAAAAAATAACTCGATGCAAAATTCATAAATACAACTTCAGGAGGCAGGTTTTACCAGCATATTTAAAATAGTAGATCATCATTACATAATATTCAGGACAAAACCAATTATTGAAAATTAAGAAATGAAAAATAGTCATACAACTAGAATCAGAAAAATATGATTAAATCTATAGATAGTAAAGTGGCTTTTGATAAAATTTAACACCTATGATTACTTAAAAATAAAACAGTAATATAGGTATTCTTAATATAATAAAAATGCATTAATCTTAGCTTCACACATACACAAAGGGAAAATAATGTTAGTAAAACCAGAAATTAGGGTCTTCATTTCAATATCAGATTTCTGAGCATAAGCAGCGACTGATGTGGGAAATTAGTGACATGTAGAAACATAGGAGAATAGGGCTGAGGTTGTGGCTCAGTGGCAGAGCGCTTGCCTCACACATGTGAGGCACTGGGTTCGATCCTCAGCACCACATAAAAATAAACAAAATAAAGAAACATAGGAAAGTAGAAATTAAATTACCACTGCTGACAGGGAAAATGCTTAAGAGAATTCAATGAGTTAGTGGGGTCCAAGATGGGTATACTTGGGTAAAAACAACAAAAAGATATCTTCATTTTGTTGGACATGGTGGCTATGCCTGTAATCCCCGCTATTTCGGAGGCTGAGGCAAGAGGATCTCAAGTTCAAGGACATCATGAACAACTTAGTGAAACTCTGTCTGAAAATAAAAAGTAAAATGGGTTGGAGATGTGGTTCAGTGGTAGAATGCCCCTGGGTTTAAATCTCAGTACTGAAAAAAAAAGTATAATTTTCTATGGTAATATTACATATTATAAATAAATCAGATTTTTGTAGTTAAACTTTAAATGTAATATTTTCCACATAAAAATGCTATTTTAATTTTTGAATCTTTTCACTTTAGTTAGACAAAATCATTCTGAAATTACTTTTTTGTCTTTGCTGAAAAACAAATTAATGAGGACTATCATAGGAAAATACACATCAGGTATAATAATGAATAGATATTGTCCCTATAGGTGCTAAAATTGTCAGGAATCTACCATCATTATTAAAACAACATTGAACCTCCTCCTGAAGTTAAACTACAGGATTGAACAGAAAGGCTAAAAAGAGACTCATTTCCATCCAGAAATTTCATTAGGACACAACTAAAGGCTAAAATAACTGGGGGAGTTGTTTTATTTGATTTGATCTTTTATTTTATTTGATCTTCTATCAAATACCTTGGCATGATTGGACAGATCTATCAAAAAATAAAAATGATTGTGTTCATACTTTAAGCTTTAACCAGGAAATATTCCAAATGGAAAAAGTCTAAAAATAGTTTCAAAACAATCAGATACAATGGAAGAATTATCATATAGCTTCTGAATAGATAGGATCTTCTCAAAATGAAAACGTCACAAAGGGTTCCAATTTCCACAAAACTACACCATATTTTTTAAAATGACATGGTAGTTTTCACATGTTAAATAGTTATAATTCAGTTCACAGAAAGCTAATTTCTATTGTATACAAAAGTTTTGACCATTGATACGGGTAAGAATAACAACTCAAAAGAAAAATATGGAAAGGATATGGCTAGACAGTTCATTAACTTAAAGAAATACTTCTGGGTCGGTGGGCATAGCTCAGTGGTAGAACATTTTTTTTTGGTACTGGGGATTGAACTCAGGGGCACTCGACCACTGAGCCACATCCTCAGCCCTATTTTGTGTTTTATGTAGAGACAGGGTCTCACTGAGTTGTTTAGCACCTCGCCATTGCTGAGGCTGGCTTTGAACTCGTGATTCTCCTGTCTCAGCCTCCCTAAGTGATGGGATTACAGGCTTGAGCCACCGCGCCCGGCTTCAGTGGTAGAACATTTTTTGAACATTCAGGAGGCCCCAGGTTTGAATCCCAGCACGAGAGATCAATCAAACAAAACACTGGTGTATCTTCAACATTATAATCTGTCAATTGCCAATAAACTTAAAAAATGTTAACTTCAGTTACAAATAAGAAATACAATTCAAACTACACTGAGATGCTAATTTTCTCACTTTCAGATCAGCAAAGATCAAAAAGTTGAACAGTACACTATTTGGTCACAGGGAAAATGTGAACTCCCTTTTTCAGTGTTGTGGGGATGGAAATTGTATAAACACTGTGGAGAGAAAGTTGAAAATTATATGAAACTCACACAGTAGCCTTTTTAAATTAATAGTTCTATTTCTAGAAATTAATTCTGTACAGAAATATTCATATTTGTGAACTGCTGAATGATATACAATGTTATTTATTATAGACTTACTTTAACATAAAAAAGTAGAAATCACTACAAAGTTCATAGATGGGGTAAATTTAATAAATCAGAGTGTATATGTAGAATATAATTATAAGACATAGTTGTGTGCTTGGTGGAAAAATCTAATATTTATACAGTGAAAATGGAAGTTATCAGAGAATATTGAGAGTAAGACAGCATATACTTGTTCAGTATATGTTTGTATTTATTTAATACTTATTTATAGTTTTGATTTTTCCAAGTAGGAATAGATTATGTAAAATATAAGATAAAAAAATTCCAGTAATTTTTCACATAATTATGACAATAATACTCCAAGAACATGAGAAACATAAGATTCAGATGATAGCCTGGTATGTGCAGTTACCTACCAGTCAAGATATAACTGAGTTTTTTCTAATTCACTGAATTAATAGGCTGGGCTTTGATGAGACTAATGTCCATAAAAGCAGAAGGGCCTGGTGGGATTCCTGGAGCATGTACCAACTCTCCCCTTCTATCAATTATGCTCTTGAAAAGGCTTCTCAACTAAGCAGGAAGCTGATTATTTAATAACTGTTATTTTTCTAGCAATCCTCAGTAAACTAAAATGACTTTTTAATAAGATAGTCCCTGTTGCCAGAAAATTGAGTATTTAGGGGATTTTCAGAACATGAATTTGCTATAACTGATAGAGCAGAACAACTCTTATAATATGCATTCTCTATATGGAAAAATATGCATTTGCACAAATGAATGTTTACAAGCCCAGGATTGGAAATGAATCTTAGGCACATATTATTCATTATACAGGCCTTCCCTCCCCCACTGCCTTGAAATCTGTCTATGAGGAAAAAAATTACAGCTTTAACTGGGTCCACATATAATTTGAAATCAGTGGCATGAAACTGTTCCTTCTAGAAAACATGTTTTTACTTGCCAAATGCAGTGTGAAAAATTAAAGCAAAGAGTTCTCTCTCTACTTTTTACAGAAAGGCATGTCAATAATTGATGTTAAGGATTTTCATGAAGTGAAATCAAAACATACACTGATCACCTATTGTTTTATGACAAAGAGCAAAGTGAGAAGTACAGAGATTCCTCCTGGTGGAAGGGGTAGGCTTTGGACAGAGGAGGAAAAAGGCATGCAGTGTGGTAAAACTGGAGAACCAGAAGAATATTTAATGATCTCTCCCTTTGGCTTTTCTCCCCATTGCTGAAGAAACAAACATTCCTTAATCCAGGAAAGTCTCTGGGCCCAAGTGGAACCAAGCTCGCTTACTTTGGTTTGAAATTAGCATCTGCAGGAGTTGGATGTTCTTGCAACTTTGCAATTCATCAAATTAGGCTAAGGAGAAATATTAAGAGGTAATGGACCAGAAGAAAGGCATACTCACTAACAGGATACTATTTTCTTATATCGTGGGGCTTCCTTTGAAATATCACCACATTAAGAAGCTTAAAAGAACCTGAGACATCTCCTGATGAATTCAGTTTGTACAATAGACATAGTCTCATGATAAAAAAGACCTGGTGGCTGAGCTGAATACAGAGTTCCAGACCAAAACTTCCTCAGCCCCGGGTTCTTCACCCCCACACTCCACAACAATGGTCTTTCACCCTAGCTCCCGGGGAATGTGGCGAGAGGAGAGAGCACAAGCAATTTTGTTCCGCAGAATTCATTCTCTCTAATCCTCTCTTCAATATAGAAATACATTTCACTTTACCTGTTTTATATAGTGAATTCATGAGCAAGACTATGTTTGAAAATAAAATACTAGGGTTATTACTTTTTAATAGAATTCTGAATGACATTCTATCAGGTTGGGTCACAGAAAAGTTGCTGATCGTCAACCAGTTGACCTCTCAAAAGAAAAATAAAGGGAGAAAGGAAATTAAAAAATAAAACAGTGTATTATGATTCAAATTAAAAATACATCTTGGAATCTTGAAAGTTAAGTGAAAGATGCTGAGCTCACGAATCTCAACATCAATGCCTTTGTTTAGTGAATTAACATTACCCTAGTTTTCTTGCTAGCTTAATTCTTTATTAATTTATTGATTCTTTCCTTCCTACTCAAATCCTTCTAAATCACAATATGGCTTCGCTTGCTGTGTACATAAAGGTTATCCTTAGCGACTCTCCTCAGACTTCCTTATCCTGACTGCTCCCCTACATCAAATACATATACAAATACACATGTTTCAGAAGACAGAAACGAATAAAAGGAAGTCCTAAAAGATGATACAGGACAATATACTAAATATGTTATTAATAATAAGATATTGTTAATAGGATAATATGCTATTAATCCTAGAATATTAGGATTACAGGGATTCCCTGAGAGAAGGAACCTTTGGCCTTTCAGGGGCCTTGACATCAGGACAAAGTGATCCTACTAAGAAGTCAATGTGTATCCAGTGACCAGAATGCAATGTGATGCCTGCAGCACTAGGAGAATGCAAAAGGAGGCCATGCAGGATCGTTCTGCTGCAGCAGGGGCCACCTGAGGAAGCAGACACCCGCATATAGGCCACCTGCCCCTCCTCCATACCATGGTGCTACCTGTCCCCTCCTCTCATGTCTGGAGCAGTTTGGATGGAATCCTGGGAACAATAAGAAAATGAGGACATTCCACACCCATCATTTCTTGAAATGTCTCCCAAGTGAATAAAGAAAGCTGAAACATGAAATATAAGAATTATAAAAACACCACTGAGTCTGACATTCTTAGGAATTCCTATTCATTCATCTATTTGGGATTCAGTGATTGTTGTTTATAAATGAATCTATAAAACTAAATCAGTTTTGTCTGTATAATATTATAAAGTCCTGCCAGAGATTTTTTGTTTTCTTTTTTGTACTGCAGATTGAACTCAGTGACTCTACCACTGAGCCACATCCCAGCACTTTTTTTTTTTTTAAATTTTGAAACAGGGTCTAAATTGTTTAGGGTCTAAGTTCCTGAGGCTGGCCTTGAACTTGCTATCCTCCTGCTTCAGCCTTCCCAATAACTAGAATTATAGGTGTGTGCCATGGCACCTGGCCAGGGATTTTTTTCAGGTTATAATTTAGAAGTTTAAAATCTCAGAGGATAAACAAGGCCTAAGCCCTGTGTGCATCTTTACAAAGGGCTACTCATCTATTTCAGTGATTTTCAGAGGATATTTCTAGTTCCTCTTTCAGTGAATTTTTTATTATACTGTAAGATTCAGATAATAGTTGCAATTGCCAAACAAATAAATTTTATAGATCTTCAGAAAATAATCATAAAAATAAAAAACGAAAAAAGATACAAAACAACACAGGTACAAACACATTCACACACACAACTACAATCCAAGACTGGTAAAGCAGGATTAAAACTTAGAGATGAACTCCAACTTCCTCATTTTGTAGGGAATGAAGACTAGAGCCCATGAGGCACTAGAATTGTGGAGAATTCCAAGCAGATCTTTGGAAGGGCAGAATAATGCCCTATCACCTGAAATAGAGTTCACTTCCGTCTGCAACACAGATGAGGTTCAGAGAAGGTTCTCACTTGAGCTTGGCAAATAAGTGAATTTTCTTGCTAAGCAAGACAGACATGTGGGAGATAGCAACCTCTCTGAGATACATTTAGACTACATTTGCATAAGCTTCAAAATGCTGTGGGCGGTGTATGCTCTATATAAATTATAAACAGTAAATGAAGTCTTTGGAAAAATGCCAGTGCCCAGCTCATTGGAATCTATGCCATCCCCCCCCCCTTTTTAAATGCAACTGTAAGTAAGTATTACAAGATCATCTGTGGCAAATGATGACTTTTTCCGTACATGTGCAAAAGTGCAGAAGGGAAAAACAAAACCCTCAAAGAAGGTCTCACCCATATCTGCATCAGGTGTGGGTGAGACTCGGGGTACTATTCATCACAAGGCAGATGTTCTCCAGCCAGGGATAAAAAAAAAAAAACCTCAAAGAAGGAACTACTGACATTCTCATTTTTTTCGTGTAGAAACTGAGGCTCAGTGAAATTGTCACCAGCTAGTAAGTGAGATTTAGGACTTGAGTTTAAGTCCTGTTCACTTTTAATAGGTTCATTGGACCTGGCCCTGCAAGGTAAAAAGAGCCCTCCCCATACCGTTTGGGCCCCTCCTCTTTCTAAAGCCGAGGCAGTTCCCCAGCGGTTTCCCACCAGAGACAACAAAGCCTGGCCGCCCAGGTTACTACATCAAAGAAGATCACCACCCAACTGGCTTATCTATCATGCCAGTTTTGGAGTGACCAATCCATACTCCAGCACGCATTCATAGCAGGCCCTATAAATTCCATACCCCGAGTCCCACCTTCCCTTTTTCTCCTCCTCCTCTCCTTCTTCCTTCTCCTGGGCGCCCACCTGCACATACCCCCACCATGAATAAAGATCCCTTGGCTATGTGGAGCGTGTTGCCTCTGGTTCGGAGCGAACCCCACATTTTTAATCTTTCGTTGGAACGTTGGCCGGGAATGAGGATAAGCCTCCTCTAAAGGCTCCTCATTCCTGAACTCAGAGCCACACCTCCAATAGCCTGGCCCATTCTTTCGATCCCCACTTCTCTGCAAAAATCTAAGCCTCAATATGCCTTTTGCTTTTTGTGTTTCCTCCACCTTGATTCCTCAATTAACTCTATGCAGCCAGGCTGAATTAATATGGTTTGTCACCACCTCCCTTTCAGGGCAAGACAAACTGTCTTCCAACCACTAGTAGTTGGACTCACCCTGGCCTCCTCATTCGCTGCCTTCAGGCTGAAGGCAGAGGGACTTGGTTATGTGGTAACCGCTATTCAAAGGCTTAAACAACAACTTCGAAAGGCCATAGAGGCATTGGCCACCTCTTCCGCCTCCCTACAACGACAGATAACATCTATTGCCAAAGTTTCATTGCAGGAACATCAAGCCCTACACCTCCTAACAGCAGACAAAGGAGGAACAGGCCTATTCCTGAAAGAATTCTGCTGCTATATTAACAAAACTGGAATAATCAAGAAAATATCAACACCCTTTGTCATTTGAATGAAAATAAGTCAGGTTTAGATCTGACTGATCAGATGTCAGTAACCCCAGAAGAGATAAGTTCATGGGTTTTCTTTTCAAAATTCCCTTGTATAGTATACTTTTCCTGATCTGCCTCCCCCCGCCATGTCTGTTCAAATTTATTTAATCTCAAATCTGGCAGGTTTCTAATCAGACATTTAATCAGCTTCTCCTCAGGGATCTTCGGATTCTCAAGGAGGACAATGACTCACCTACAACTGTTTGAAACTCTACTCCAGGATTCCTGGCTCCTGCCTCCACACCTATACTCAGGAAACTGGCCCCACTGGCTGGCGATGCTATGACCACAAAGCACCTTTCAAGACTTCTCACCTTGGGAGACCCTAACCTTTGGGGCCTGGGTGCTCTACCTTCTTCCCCTACCCTCATCCCGCTTGACAGACGTCACCCCAAATCCGCTCGAAGTAGTCAAAAGAACCAATGTTGTCCCTGTTCCCATCCTTATAAAACCAAAAATGGGGGAATGTAAGGTAAAAAGAGCCCTCCCATACCATTTGGGCCCCTCCCCTCTCTAAAGCCCAGGCAGTTCCCCAGCGGCTTCCCACAAGAGACAACAAAGCCTGGCCGCTCAGGTTACTACATCAGATCACCACCCAACCACGAATGCTTATCTATCATGCCAGTTTTGAAGTGATCAATCCATACTCCAGCACGCATTCATAGCGGGCCCAATAAATTCCATGCCCCATGTCCCCTATTCCCTTTTCTCCTCCTTCTCTCCTGCCAGCGCCTGCGCCGGACCCAAGTGAAACAGAGTCGGCAAGGGAGCCGCGGATGAGAAAACACACACACAACAATGATTCTAAAGAAAAAGAAAAAGAAGCTAGAAGGTCGAAGCTGGAAGCTCATTTATTTCAGCACTCTGGGCTTATATGTCTTTCCTACCCCCCGAGGGGCGTGGGAGGCGTGGAACTGCAGACCCAGGTGTGGAAACTGCTCAGGCTGCAAAGCAAGCTCAGACCACGAGAACACGGGAGTTCAAGGAATGGTCAGCACCTGTGGCTTCTCTCAGAAATCAGGGTCCAGCTGGTTCTGGTAGACAGAAAGTAGCCATGCACGCAAGAACGCTCTCACATCTCCTCCTTCCTTCTCCTGGGCGCCCCACCATGAATAAAGATCCCTTGGCTAGGTGGAGCGTGTTGCCTCTGGTTCGGAGCGAACCCCACATTTTTAATCTTTCAGTCCCTACAACAGCTTTCTTCTGTCTGGCAAATGTTACACAGGCTCTTACAAAATTATGAATGTAGATAATAGGTTCCCTTTTATATAATTGTATGGAGCAAAGGGCTTAGATCTACAATTCTGGTTGCACTACTTACTATTGTGACTATGGCCACTACTGAATGTAGTTTTCTGATTCATTAATTTATTTAACTTTTATTATGTGCTTCCTCCATACTAAACACAGCCATGTGCTAAAGATGTATCCACACAGAAAACAGCATGCCTGCATTCCTGAAGGTCCTTGTTTTTAAGTGCAAAGAATGTGACAATAATTATTGCCATGCATACCTTGGAGGTCTGTGGTGTGAGTCAAATGAGATATTATAAATGCTTCATAAAATATAATATGCTATATAAATCTAAGGGGTTATTATGACTGTACTTTACCCAAGGGCACAGGAGAACTTCCTCTATGTTTTTCTTATTTTCTTATGCATGGTTCTCTATTTACCTAAGAAGGTTTCAAGTTCTCACGGCTTCAAGTTAAATAGCAACTGAATTGATCTTAAGAAAGTACCAAATATGTCATTGATTCTCAATATACTTAGCAAGCAGATCTCTTTTGGTTCATAGCACATGAAGGAATTGCCTCCAGAAAGCCCCAGCAAAAAAATATAGATTTCTGACCTGGGAGGATGCATGATTTCAGTGTAGGAAACAGAAACTACAAAAGTATTTACCAGGGAAGGGTTCCATGCAGGGATCCAGGTGCTTACAAACCTGGAAAACCTGAGGGAGCAAATTAAAGGCTGCCCATCCATGTTGAGTTCTAGAGCAACACCAAAACCACCCACCTGGGTAGCTACTGTCCACAGGCTTCATGATTCCAGGAAATAGAACAGCATTCAGCAAGGGGAGCAAAAGGACTGTCAGTGTAGGTGATGAATGATTGGGTCAGAAAGACGGGGGCTGATTCTGGAGAAAATAAAATGCTGCTACCTCTAGAGTAACTTCTCCTCCTCCTCCAACCTGTTGTCAAGGATACCTGCCACCAGGAAAGTGTTCCTCCCTGCAGGGAGTTGTAAAAGTTGTTAATGAAAATCCCCTGGGCAGCTTCCTTCTCACCCTTGGATCACTCCACCTTTGACCCATCTTTTGGTCACTAGTCATGTAGGCAGGGTGGATGGAGGAAAGAGCATGAGAACAAAGGAAATCTAAAATATATAAAAGGGCAGGACACCCCCACTTCCTTGGACACCCAGCTTTGTGGCTAAATCTCTTCAGAGATGTCTATCTCTGTTCTCTCCTTTACATAAAACTTGTTTTTTTTCTTTTTTTTAATTGCCTCAGTGTTCCCTGGGTGTTTAATCTTCACATCAGGAAAATAGGAGTTGGCCCTGATTCTCATCAGTGGTATCATGTTTGGAGGTCCCACCAAGATGGTCACCTAAGTAAGCTCCTTCACATACACCTTACCTTTTTTCTGAGGTGTATCTTTTTGTCTGTCTCTTTCTGAGGGACAATAAGGGGCACTTGTCGACCAATTAGAAGCAGTTAGTGCATGCCACCATCCTAGAAGACTTGAGTGAGAGGATTCTGGCCTAGGTCGTTCTGAATCACCTTTCCTATGGGTCAGGCATGCTGGGTTCTGCCAAAGCCATTTCTCACTATTCTATTTAGTCTCAGAGTGGATTTGGTGTGAGTACACAGCACCTCTACTCCTGGTCTACCTTGGAATGTGTGGAGGTAGACAAAGGGTTGGAACTACTTTGAAGTTCTCGTCTGGAACCTCAAAGTTTTCTTCTCTCAACTCCTCTCTGTACCTCCTCCAGTGGGGTATACTGTGGTGACCTGTACATCAAGGTGCATTGAGTGAAAGCCCCAGTGACATAGGCCTCCCTGATGCTGCACTCTCCCATGCTCACTCCTGAACATCCTCCTCCCCTCGCTGATCATACACTAGCCATTGAGAGGGACATTTTACATGGAGTTGTTCCTAAGGAAATGCCTGGATCCTTTGTTCACATAGTAAGCCTTTACAAGCCTGTAGGGATTCTCTGCATTGTTCCTGTGCTCCAATGTGTTGTGCAAATGTCTTTGGCTCCCCTCCAGTAAACTCCTAGGGGAAAGGGCCTTAAGTATCTAAGGACAACTAGTTGTCCTCCTTAACCTCCTGAGATTCCTTTAGCCTTATGAATAGAGAAATGTGCCCCATCATAGGTTATTTTCATGAGTGATCATCACATTTGAAAGTTTATACTAACAAGGGAAGGTCAGTCATGCCTTTAAGTCTGAATTCTCTGTGTCTTTGGCCTGAAGTGAGCAAACACCCTGGCATCTGCCAATTGGGCCAGCATTAGAATTGGCAGAACCACGCGGTGAGAGACGGTGTGCTGGACCATCAGAAGCCCATGGAGAGAGTTTAGACAGTGTTCTCTGGTGAAGGTGACTAACTAGTTTTCTCATACTCAAAGGGAGGTTTGTTCTCAACAGTTATGCCAGGTTCACCACTATCCTGCATACTGAAAAAAATGGCGATAAGTTTGACCCACAGACAAATATTCTGCATCCAGCCTGGCTTGATTACCAACTGGAGAAATGAAAAAATTAAAAAAAACTTCAAAAAAAGTTAAAATTCCTATAAATAAGGTTTTGCTCAAAACAGTGGCTTTTCTTAGTACCTCCTGCCAGATTTCTATCTCACCAAGTCTTGTATTTGAAATGCAAATTGCCCAGGTCTGTAGGGCTTAAGCCTTGTGGAGAATTCATTCAGGTGTGAAGGAGAAAAAAAATACTGTCACTTTTCAATCCAACCCACTTGTGGGACCTAAATGGCTGGCTATTTTACCACCCTTATTTCTTAACAAGTTCCTTCCTAAATAGTACAGCATAGGGAGGGAAAATGAAATGATCAAGTCTTCTTACCTTGAGACTCTTTACCTAAGGATTACAGGTCTCTCTCATTCTTTGATTCTAATCTGAGCCAAAAATTAAACTCTGAATTGATAAAGATGTTCTGCATGCTCCTTTACTAGACTAATTAATGGCCATTCCATTTTTTTAGAATTTTTTTTCTTTTAATTCTATAGTTTTGAGTTCATAGTTTCATGATGACTTCACATTTGATCCTGCACATCTAAATTAGTATACTTTTATCTGATTGGTCTTATGTTATCTAACTATAGAGGTTTTACACTCTGTCTTTGTTCATGGGCCAATTTTCAAGGGTTAGCTCTCAATACATTGTGAAAATTTCCTCTTACTAAATTCTAAGAAGTTCATAAACATGGTGATGTTGAGAATAAATCCAATAGCCATTGAGGACAAATTGTTGACTTTTGATTCAGTGTCCACTATGGCTGTTAGATTTTACTCCTAGGATTACAGTCCTACCCTATATTTAAATCATAATGTGAAAGTCTGAGAAGCTCTATTTAATTCTACCAGTTTAAACTAATAAAGCCTTTAATAAACATCTGTAGCATTGCTGCTTACCTGTGGAGATCTATCTACAAACAGCTAAAAAATATCTGTTTTCTGTCTGTTTGTGTATGTGTACCCACCTGTGTATTGTATTGTTATGTCTGAATACGTGCTTGTGTCCATATTTCATGTACTGTATCAAAATTGGCATATAGATAAATGAGTGCTCAGATTAAAAATTAAAAGAGAAATGGATCCATGTACCTTTTAGATCACATGACTTTAAAAGTTCAATTTAAATTATGTAAACAGATGAAAATAAAGTTTTTCTAGATAGTCAATTAATAGAGTGTTGGTTTCTATAAAATGTCTAGTATTTAATATCCATTGTTTCTAGAATTTTTCTTCAACAAGAATAAGATGACTAGTACTGTTCACTATACTTGTCTGATATGTTGGTTTTCACAGTTTAAAATGAGTAAATTAGATTTAGCATCAATGGAATTAATATGCATAAATGGTTTTGTTAAACAGACATTTGATTAATTTACAATGTGAAAGTGCTAAAACAGCAGCCGTTAAATATAAAATCAAGTATTCTTCTTAAATTCATATGGAAATATATTTAAACATTGTGTATTTCATAAACTGGTAACTGGAAAAAGGTTTAAGATTATTTGTTTCTGTGTCTTCACTAAAACAAGGATACTAAGATTTAAGATTCTATCAGGTGTAATTTTTATGGAAAGAGCATAAGAGGTTTCAGTTAAGGTGCTATGAATACAAAAAGGATTTCATCTCATTAAAGTGGAGTTGTTTGTCTAAATTCAAAGATTTTATAAGGATTGTTTCAGAATGTAAATTTTAAAAAGTGTAAACAGCTAGAAAAGAGACAGAAGAAGGTTCTAGGTATGGAAATATGTTTTAGTATTAAAAGTAAAAGGAAAAAGAAAAGTTTCTGGATGAGAAAGTGTTTGTGGTAAAGTGAAAATTTATAGAATGTCTAAGTAAGTTGCAGAAGTTTTGTGGAGGGCAAATTTTAAAAATTTTGAGTGTAACTAAGTTGATTATATATAATTAGCAAAAGCAGTTAAAGTTATACAAGGCTTTTCTTAAGGTCAAATGCTAATGTACTGATATAAACCAAAGTTTAATCCTGTATGTGTTGAAGAAACAAAAATTTCTTAAGACATGAATCTGCTCTTACCTATCAAGATAATCTTTTGTGTCTGTTATGTTTATTGTCTAGGGAAGCTAGTCTTAAAGTTATTAAGGTTTTTAAAATTCTGGTTAAATAACTACTGTTGTTTTAGAGTATTACTCTACATTACTGAGTCTAAATTTTTCTTTAAAAGCTAAACATGGTTAATATAAAACATGGGTGTAATTGTGGTGCTATGACTGGCTTCTTGGTATAATAAGTGTATTCATATCTTCCAAGTATACAAGTATTTAAAGTATAAAGTTTAGAAGGACATTTTACCAAGCTGGTGTTCTTTAAACCAAGGTTTAATGTAAAGGTTTGGAATTATAAAAATTATGTTTTTTGGTTAATACCTATTATACAAACTCCATATGTTTTTACTCAAATTAATTTCATTTTGTATTTTTCTTGTAAACTTTAACTGTTACCTGTTAGTGCTTTATAGAAGTATAATATAACAACCTCAGTTAATTTGAGATAATAGGCCATCACCTATGGGACAGACAGAATGATGTAAGGCTAACTGCCAGTACTAATACTGACCCCAATTAAATAGAAGTGGTAAATATATATAAAGTTGTAGACATTAAAGGGAAAACCAAGTACACTTACTTTAGGATTAGTGAAAGTGGCTTGCCAGATGTTTAAGATCAAAACTTTGAGACAAATTTAAGGAAGTAAAATGGCCAAGAAAAAATAGCCAATATTTGGCTCTTGCTTTCTGAGTCAGCTTGAATCCAGAGAACAAGAGGACTTCTCTAAGGACTTGGCAACTCTGGGCCATATGACCTCCCAATCAGGGGTATTACTGAGACCATGGTGAAGAGAAAGCTGACCAGTGCACTTGCTGCAAAGAGGAGGGTCATTGGAAAGGGAGATATCCCTGATGCGTCCAAGGGAAGCCACATAATCTAGGAGAGCCTGATCCTTCCTGGCAGATGGCAGTAAAGAAGCTAAAGGCCTGCTCTCAAGTTCCCCAAATATGACCCCCTCAAGGAACTCTGCTGACTCTTAATAATAGATATGACCTAGGTCAGTTTGACCAGCTTAGATTTAAACGCCTGAAAAAACCAGTTATAACCAAACCATAGACATCCTTGGGCATTTAAATGAAAAGACAATAGTTCTTTTAATGTAACTTGTTCTTTTAATATACACTTGTGCTAGTCCCACCAGGAGTAAATAAGACTGAAGGCTACAAAAGAGGGATTATTAGAGAGGAGTGCCTGATAACTATCAAAAGAGACTATTAGAGTCAAAAAGTTTCTTTAGACAATAGTCAATTTAAGACCTAAAATTTTCCTACTCTCCTACACAGGTAGGCTTAATCTGTGTTTGCCAGTAAGGTTATCTAGCACCCAGCAATAGAAGTAAAGGTATGATCTCTACTAAACACAGAGGTCATACCAATAAAAAGATATTTACAAAAATCATGTGGCATTATGTATCTTAACTAAATCTTACAAGGGCATCTATGACATTATTAAAATTAAATCTTGTGTTTACATTCCTGATAACTCTGGCAATGTTAAAGATTCAGTCCCAAATAGAGGCCGTGTCCTCACCAGCCTTATTTTGGGAACAACTTCTTAGCTCTTGGATCTCTTGGTGAGAAATAACTAGTTTCTATCACAATCATATTTATTGACATGTTCCAGATGGTGCAAAATTTATTTTGTATTAATCTCATTCCAATATGCAAGTCTTTTTCTTCCTCTCATAGAAGCACCCACCTTTCAGATGACTTTACAACCTGTTCTTTCTGGACCAGAAATTTTCCACAAACACCTCAACTGACCCAAAACATTCCTAAGAGGGAAACCCAAAATTCTGTCCCCATGTCACCTCCTCTCAGCTTGAAGCAGCCAGAGTGGTCGTCATCCATTTCCCCCTACAGCAGTAAATGTTTCTTTTGGGGGCGGGGGATTGAAACCCGAGCATGAAAGGACAGTCAGTGTAGGTAATGAATTTTTGGGTCAGAAAGACAAGTGGGTGATTTAGAAGCAAATAAAATGCTGATACCTCCAGAGCACTTCCCCTTCCTCCAAACTGTTGTCAAGGATACTTGCCACCAGGGAATTGATCCTCCTGCAGGGAGTTGTAGGAGTTGTTAATGAATATCCTCTGGGCTGCTCCCTTCCAGATGTAGCCCTTCAGCTTCCTGCCCGCACTGGGATCACTCCACCTTTGGCCCACCTTCTGGTCACTAGTCATGTAGGCAGGGTGGGCGGAAGAGAGAGCATGAGAACAAAGGAAATCTAAAATGTATAAAAGGGCAGGACACCCCCACTTCCTTGGACATCCAGCTGTGGGGCCCCATCTCTTTGAAAAAGTCTGTGTTCTATCCTTTAAATAAAACTTGCTTTCTACTCTTTGGCGTTTCTCAGGACTCGGCCCTGGTTCTCATCACTGGTATCAGCATTAGATGGAAATTGTGGAACTGGGGAAGTTTCTTGGCTTCGACTTCTCAACATTAAACAACTGGAGAACTAACACTGAAGAGCTGCCGCGTTATGACCTCAGCTACCAGGTGGTCAGTCAGGGTGCACAGCCAGGGTCACTGTGGAAACTTCGGATCAGAGATTCAAAATCTGACACCACATTTCCCTCATGATTGGTTAGCTAGTCGGTGGCTATGTAAATAACTTACATAGTTAAATGTCAGATTATATATTTGTCCCTGAGGTAATGCTTTCCTTCCCAGGCAGTTTTAGAAGCTGGAATAAGATGTCATTGAAAAAGGGATTTGTTCATCCAAGTCTAATCACATGCAAAGAAATATTACTGTTTGCTAAAAAACCTTGGCATGAGATCACTAGTTGTAAGAGGAAAATGGGGACTGCTCAAAAGATGGTCTTCGGAACAAACTGCCCTCTTATTTGGTTGCTTTTTTTTTTTTTTTTTTTCCTCACATGCAATGTTTGAGTAGAAGTTACTGGTTTGGTTGGGTCCATTTGAGACTGGAGATAATGTTGAGGCCAGATGTGGAAAGGAAAAAACACTCCCAGCACCTCTGATATACCTGGGGCTGTGATTTTACAAATAATCTGTTATTCTTCAAATAAATGCAAAAGGCAGGGATAATTACCTTCATTACTGGGTTGCAGAAATGAAAGCTTTGAAATGCCAAGAGGTGCAGGGTCACATAGTCAGTGAACAGTGGATCTGGTTCATCTGGGATTTATCAGAGTTTGAAGCCTGTGTTCTGTACACACATAACTCAGTCTCTAGGTTATGAAACAATCTCATTTAAAGAGCCAAAGCATGTTAACAAATGCTCAATAAGGACTGTCTGAAGGGAGATGCTAAATTCTCCTGAAAAGAGAGAAAGCATAGTGGGTGTTTGGATAGCTGGCTTTCATGCAGACTGCTTGGTTCTGGATTCTGGATCTTTGACTTATCAGCAGTTTTGCTTAGGGAAGCAAGCTATTTGTTCTGTGCCTCAGATTGTTTACTTTAAAAAATTTATTCAAGATTAGAAACTAGCCCCACAGGATAATTTTGATGAGTGAATGATTTAATACACGGGAAGACCTGAGTATAAGACTCTCCATATGTTGAACCCTTGATTAATGTTTGATACTACTATAAAAATAAGAAGAAGAAAACTGAGTGGCATGATGAGCCCTAATTTCAACCCACAGTATCGCTTCATCAACCCTTACTAGAGAACAATTTCAAGTGAACCCCTGAGCTTTGCAATCAGCCAAACTGCTGCAACAGAAAGGCAGCCACACTGAGAAATGACAAAAGACTCATGATGGGACACAGGAATGGATTCAGTTTCTGCACATTGAGGAAGTACACCTTAAGAGGCTTGAGATGCACTAGCTGGGAACTGAAGTAGAAGGCAGCAATCTCAGACAGTGGTGAACTCCAGTGATAGCAGTATGTGGAAGGACACGAGGGACCATCACAGGGACTCACATTTATTGAAGACGACCACCTGCCACAAACTTTAACTTGCACTCAGTGACACAAAGTGGAGAAGATGGCTTTTCACTTCACAAAAGTTTCATTATGGCTCCTAAAATTAAGTGACTTTTCAAAAGTCATGAAGTTATTAAGTAGAAATACTTAGGTCCTAAAACCCCACTCTTTCCACTATACCACCTTATCTCTGTGCTTATTCTTCAACACAGTGAGGTGATTCTTGAACTAAACAAACAAAATGATTCATGGTAAAATGGATATTTAAATCTCAACAGTGTTTTTCCCTAGCAGAGATTCATTCTGCTCATGGGTTGATGCCCCCTGTTCTTATAAATAAAGTGTGTTAGAACCCAATCACATCCTTTCCTTTCATCATCTGAAACTAGATTGTTTCTATAGTGGCAGAACTAAGTAACAAAGACCATCTGCCACAAAGAGAATGAAGTGTTTCTATCTGGAATTTGATAGAAATGTTTTCTAACCTGTACTCTGCTTTTCCAGGATGCAACATGGCCAATGTGTTTTTGGAATAAAAAAATATAAATTTAGCTTTGTGTAGCATATCATTTCTATGATGTGTGCATGTATCTCCTCTTTATTTTATAATATCTACTGAGAAAACCACTCTGAACTCCAGAATACAGATGTAAATGCAGGCAAGGTTGCTTCTCAAATCCCAGATAAAATGTGAAAGTTCAGTACAAAATTTCAAGGGTTCCTATAAATGTAAATTTAATGTATATTCTTTAGAAACGAGAGAGAGTTCTGTTAAGACTAGAACTGTCTAGCACAATGAAGAACATTTTAGAGATTTGAGAAATTCAAATACATGTATAGACTCATTTTCAATTCAAGATATTCTGGAAATTGAAGCCAATAGGACTCTAGAAATATTTTAGCAATTGGAAATTTCCCCCCAAAGTAGAAAGTTTCTTAGAGCATTTTACAAATTCAAGAGGGAATAAATCTAGATGTTCAAACAGGTATTGATTACTCCAGCTTGTGGTAATATTTTCCTTAGTCCTTACATCTGAAAGAAATTAATGAATTAATTAAAGTGAGACTGAAACAACACACAGCCAAGAAGGAGCTTTGAAATTAACAATGTGGAACAAGATTAAATTCCTCATTGATCACAGTTACTAAGGTACCACTGCAACTGTGAACCACAACTTTATCAAACCTATATTGACATTCTATTCAAGACAAGGAAGTTGGACCTCATTCAACATTTTTAATGTCTCACTATCGCTTGTTAATTTACTAACTAGAGATAAACCAAACTGATGAGTTAAGATGACTTTGTTCTGATTAATTTTATGGTAATTCTGAGGGCTTCAGTCTTAAATGAATTGTTTGAATACTAAATTATGCAGCTTTATGATCCAAGAGATAAGCAGCAGCTCTAAAGATGCCTCTGAGACTTAAGAGACAGCATTAGAAGCTCATTATTGCCGGCACATTTAACATGGTTAAAGTAGGGGAAAATAGCCATTAAGTTAATGTAATAGTTAAACTGCATTAATTTGAAAAACTGCCCAGTGAAACGCTTACAGCAGAGAATGCATTTTTCTCCTTCATGTAGACATGTTCCTTAAAAAATAAAATGAAAAGCATTTCAAGATTATTTTCTCCCTTCTTCATCTCAATGTGTAAGAGAAAATCTAGGTTCTTACTACCATTCATGTTCTAAGGAGTGTGCTCAGTCCAGCCATACAAAATCAAACAGAAGAGCTTGACTCTTCTCTGTGAATGGCGGTGAGAGGCCATATTGAGCTGAGGGTCCTCTCAAAGAGAAACACAGGATCACTTGTGCTAATGGAAAATCACAGGGAGCTCGGCTTGTGCCTTGCTGAGTCTTGACCTAAAGAACAGCGGAAGGTTTATTTTTTTATTTTATTTTATTTTTCTAAGTTTCCTGCAACCTTTCTGTATTCCTGAGAATTCAATGAATGTTGGGTTAAATTCACTGAAAATTCCCAAATGTTGACATGGAATTCCATTTTCTCAGTTCTTTCTTAATTTCACCAATGAAAGTCTCTCCCTCTATTTTCTCCCATCTCAAAGCAGGTTCTAGAATTCCTGCATTGTATTCGCCCAATTACTTTTGTTTCTTCTGTTTGGGTTTGATTTTTTTTTTAAGAATCCACTGTTTGGGGTTTTATTTGTGTGTGTGCGTGTGTGTTCTTAGAGATATGGAAGGCTTGTGAAAAGGGTAAATACTGAAACGAGGTGCCATGTTTATTATGCTCACTCTTCTATTTGATAATTATGATGAAGCTTGTACTTGACACATGGTTTCAACCATATCCTCAAAGTGGACTGTTCTCTTTATCTATGGATTTCACAAGATCAAGAGATCTATCCTTAGTGGCTTCACAGAATATCAACCTGAATACATCACCAGAAATCTAATGGTCTAAAAGCTTAATCAATGAAATAAAATGAAAATTTATGTTGTTCCTTTCCTACTTCAAGGTTACCCCTTCCCAACATCCCTTGTAGGCAATAGTATTAATCTTTCCTCTGTCAGAGAGCAGGAATATGTTCTCTAAATTGGGATTGTCTTTGTTTGTTGTTGTTTTCTTTTTCCTTTTTTTCTGCTTCTCCCCTTTAAGTTCTCTCAATCACAAAGACTGGCTGGTTGATCTCTATGTGAGACAGCAGCATGAGAGCATCACTTGAAATTCTTTCAACCAACAAAGATCTAACTTTAAGGCCTCAGGTAAGATCTATTTTAAACTATAAATATTTATGTGAAGTTCTACTTACAGTCACCAAAGACCACAAGCCAGCACCCAGGGAAACTTCTGCCAACTACAGGTACAATGCGGTTGTTTGATGAAATCCCAGTCTCTACTACCTCCACGCTTCACTTGGCTCAAACCGAGTGCCTCCTGAGGATTGACTCAGCAAGGGCCGCAGCTCAACTCCACTCCTGCTCCTGCCAGCTAGATAATCAGAGTGTATGGAAACGCCTCTCTAACCTAGCAGATCCATAAACGCGTTTGCTTCCCATGCACGCCTTTTTTTCTTCATTGCGTTCTATTGTTTGACATCCAACCGTTCAAGTTCAGTTCTTACTGAAAGAAACATCTGAGTACGAAGTTGGATTCTATGTCCAGGAAAGAGCTGACCTTTCCATAGACAGAGTAGACACCCTGGGTATGAGCATTTGCCAGGTATTTGCACGAACATTAGGACAGTGGACACCAGTGAGTAATTGCCTCAGACTCTCTGCCATGGTCAAATTTTAGGTGTTCCTGGGAGACAGTTAACACTGCCAATTCTTTGTTTTGCCACACCCATTATTCTGTAAACGTGGATTGGTGCCTCTGAACCTAGAATTGGACTGAATTCTCATGGAAGTCAGATACTGCTGGTCAACAGGTGTTTATCTAGTGATGCCTCAGAAACAGCATTTTAGAAAAGGGTGTGTCTGACTTCAGTACCAGGAAAGCAGGATGACTGCATGATGGGCAAAGACTCACCATCCCACTCTAATTTTTTATAAATATAGGACACTTTTCCATTGCCTAAATGGTCCAAGAAGAGCGAAAAGGATGGTAAGTGAACTGTGTGACATATTGCTCAGAAGGAATCATTTTTAGGATTGATGTTGAATATAAAAGATATTTTTCACACATTTATAGATTGATTACTAGATTTTGTCATATTGGCATACTTAATAATAGTTATTTCCAAAAATTATTTTTAAATGTAAAATAGTTTCTAATAGTTTTTATTACAATATTCATTGACAATAAAGCATACAAAAATAACTCAATATTTATTATTGAGTTTAAAAGAGCCTGAAGTGCCTATTTCTGGTACATATTCATTATTTGAAACTTTTTTACTCAAGTCTAATACCACATCTATATTATTTTTATGAAAATGTGTTTTTAATATAACACTAATATTTTAATATTTTAAAATTTTTATTACATGTAATTATCTTCAAAGTTTTATTTTATGGTTAATTCACTTATAGTTGTTGATATTCCAATTGATTCTTCTCTGTTGGTCAGCCTATTTCTAACTAATAAAATACTAAAATACCTAGTAAGTAGAGAGTACTTTTATTAGATAGAACATATTCTCAATTTAAACTTTATATTGCAATATTCTACTATTTAGTCTAAATATATTAAAAGGCACTGTGTTTTTTTCTTTTTTCCTCATTGGAGATCATTTATTGGACAAATGATCCCTTCAGAAAAAAAAGTCAGCCAAGTTGCACTTTTATTTCTTTGTTTCTCCAAATTTTGCTATGACAAAACCATAGATTTTTCAATTTTGAACTTGGAAGACAAATGCAATTATACATTGTAATTCCATCAAAGCATTCTTCTTCTGAGTTGAAATATTACTTAATATTAAAATTAAATACTGGACTCTGTGCATTTTGTTAGTCCTTTGCTTGAACTTATAAAACTATTAAAGGCTTTCTTATCTACAAGGTAACAATTAGTTAAAGGCTTCAAAAGATAACTTTATAATTTTAATTTTCATTTATTAAATACTGAGATAAAAAATTCTAAATGGTTTTAAAAAGCATGTAAAAACTTTTAAATAATTTATATCAAGCATTTTCACTGCTACTTTAGAATACTTAGGCTGAATTATAAAATGAATGCCAGCATCCAAACATTCTTAAAATTGGGTGTGGAGGACCCAGGGAAACCATTTACTATTATGGTGGAGCATACATTTGCTTTATTCCATACAAATTTCTTTAGTTTTGTAGGACATATCTCTGAATGTGTCTATGTGAGGCTATTTGTGCTTTTTACAAGTACAGCTTCTATTTCCAGTGGTAGAATGTTGATGTGTACTTGGATACAATCATAATAAGTTGGTGTACCCTAAACAATTATAATGGCATTTTTGTTTTATAGGTCCCTTAATTAAGTAAAATATCATTCTGCTATGATGCAGTATTGTACCCAAATTTACATTAACATTACCAACCATAAAAACAAATAGAAACACTTTCATCATTGAATGTTAACTGAATTTACAGTAGCCTTCAGAAAAAATGTCAAATGATTGATCTTCGATGAAGTATTTCAAAATCTCTAGTGGTTTCTGTGATATAGATGCAAACCACTGAACTGGAGTTAACTGATTTTCTGTTTGAAGCCCTTTAAAGCATTTTTTTGAAATAAAGAAAACAAACAAACAAAAAGCTGTTTTGAAGTACTTGTGGACTCACCTTCTGGTCTTTACAGACACGTGGCACATGGTGCTGTGTGAAAGGCATTGTCCGTAAGCATCTTACGCAAATTAGGGATTTTTTTGTCAGCTATTTCCAGTGTGTATGAGCTACACAGAATAACATGTTTCATTGAGGAATATTTGTATATCAATAGAACATACTTTGATCATTTTAAACTTTTTTGAGAAGTGAGAATTTAAAACTTTTGTCATTCAAAATAGACTTATTTTTCCATTCTATGTTATCAAAAATACCCAGCTTGCTAAAACATCAAAGTGTTAACAATTAACTCATTAATATTTTCAGTTTTATATTACATAATATGAGAACAAAAATGTAGCAAGAACATTCACATCATACTCTATGTCCTCTGTAGAAGGAATACTTGGCCTTTATTTATCACATTTCAGCTACAGATAGCCTATATCTCACCTATTTGGCATAGGATCTACAGAGCAGTGGATCTACACTGGTCACCAGCCACTATGAAGACTATGGTGATGGGTACTTCCAGCTACTCTGGGTGGTTGAAACCTTTGACACTTCTCCCACCACCCTAGACCAGGAGTAAGAAGAGTCCCCAACTACACATCACTAAGTGCCCTGAGCTGAACCTGAAAGGGAGGCACTAGTTTTGCTTCATCTGTAAAGGTTGTAAACAGGGGAAGAAGCTGTCACCAGCTTACCTGAGTGGCAGTGTCTTTAGGCTGTGTGCTACTCACAGATACCTAGAGATCATGAGAGAACCTACAAAATACAAAGTGGGCGTTTAGGAAACTCATTCAGATTTAGTTTATTTCTTAAAAAAAAACTTTATCTGGAACTCACGTATCTTCTTCTCCAACACCTGCATACCTCCTCCATTGTCAACCCTAAAGAGTGTTACAGTAGATGAAGCACATTGACTTACTCATAGGGCTCAGGGTGCGTGTTTACATTGGACTTGACTACAGCTGCTGCACACTTTATGTATTTGGACATATGTACCCTGATATATCTACCACTGTAGTATTATACAGGCTATTTTTACTGCCCTAAAACTCCTCTGTATCTTGCCTATTCATTCTTCCTACCCCTTAAACCTTGGCAGCCACTGATGTTGTTTTTTATTGTCTCCATCCTTTGGACTTCTCTCAAATGGCCTGTAGTTAGAATCACACATTATGTAGACTTTTCCGATTGCCTTCCTTCACTTAGAAGTGCACATTTAGGCTTTCTCCATGCATTTTTATAGCTCGATATCTCATTTCTTTTAGCACTGAATAATATTCCATTATTTGGATGTACCACCATTTATTTATCCATTTGCTCACTGAGGGACATCTTGGTGACTTCCAGATTTAGGCAATTATAAGTAGAGTTGCTATAAAGCATATGTTTGCAGGGGTTTGTGTGGACATGTTTTCAACGTTTTTGGATGAATATCAAAGAGTGTGAGTGTTGGATTGTACAGTGAAAGTATGCGTAGTCTTGTTAGACTGCCATACTGTCTTCCACAATGCCTCCATCATTTTGCATTCCCATCAGCAATGAAGGAGAGTTCTTTTTGCTCCACATCCTCGCCAGCTTTCCAGTTTGTAATTGTGCAAATATTAATAGCAGTGCTTCATTAAAATGAGAAATCTGGAACAAATTTTAAACTGGACATGTGCCATGAAAATAGGAATACATGGATCTGAGTAAGCAGAGCAGGATTTATGGTCACCAGAGTTACAAGTAATCAAATAGTTGACACCAGCATATTTTCAAACATAGATCGCTATACACAGAAAAGCAAGAGAAAAAACAAACAAATACAAAAGTGGAACGGGCATGAGGAAACAAAAATAACTCAAAAGAAACCTAGAGGAATACAGGTGGGAAAAATTTATTATAGGAAAACATTAAAAGTTTTAGTTTTAAATTGTCTGCCTGTCTAATATCTTGAACAAAGTGCACAATGGTAAGTTTGTCTATTAAAAAATAAACAAAATTGCATATGTATCATAAAAACAATTCAGGGATTGAGACAATAAGAAGGTTCAAGGATAAAATAATGATTGAGATCAAGACTATGAGGAGAAAAGATGTATAGGTGTAAATAGTGTAAATAAAGAAAAACCACAGGGCAATTCTGTATGCTGTGACCACACTGGCTATAAACTTCATGTTGAATTCAAACAACACCGAACATTATGGACTCAGTAATATTGATGGTCGTTGGAGAGGTTTCCCCATGTATTCAGAAAGCTAGAAATACATAGCTTGGGAAATTTCATGGATGCAGAAGACAGAGAAGACAGATACAAATGATCAGTGGTAATCATTTCAAAAATGGAGTGGATACACTGGCCATCTAAGTAATAATCTACCTTATGAGACAAGATACTTTATTTTTCTAAAGAGAAAGTAATATGTCGCTATGCAAATCATTGGCTCATTATATTCTGAGGAAAATTCTTGGAAATATACGTTTTCTTATTTACATTATAAGTTCACTTATAAATAAATATGTGTACAATTACACTATCTATTTTGAAACTTAATAAAGGAATACCAAATTGATCTCTATAGACAAATGACAATATGGAAAAAAGGAGGAGAATGCTAACAGAGTTTGAGATTAAATGATACTATAAAACAATGATATTTAAGTTAGGTTGATTCTGATAGATGTATAGACCATTATAGCAGAATGGGTTAAAAATATAACTACAATCAAAAAAGAAAACAATATGTATAAAAAGATTTAAAAAGTATGAAAAAGAAAATCCATTCATAATTAAACTTAGATGATATTTTACTTATTTGAGGAAGATTATTGATTTAGATCATTGCCCCATAGCATAAGCCAAATTATGCCTCAGCTGGCAAAATGGAAAAATGAAAATTCTAGAAATAATTTAAGTGAGGAATTATGCTGTCTTTGAATGGAAGCAAACTTTTGAGGCTGATGAAATCAAATGAAATAATCACTGTAGTTGAGCAATATATTTGGCCACTAAGATGACAAGAAAAATCAGGTTGAGAAAGAATATTGAAAGGCAAAGATATAATTGCAGTAAATAAATAATATAGAAAAACAATGTGCCCAGTATAAAAATATACTAAGAACTAGTGGAAAAGTTGATAAGGGTCCGAGAGAGAATTCACAAAAGAGAAACAAGTGGAACACAGAAGTCTGCAACATTATTGACAGTCATCATTTATTGCTGGTGGAATGGTGACTTGCTAAGCCATTTGTCAGTGCTTACATATTCTTATAGTAATGCACATTCACATAACTTAGGATATAGATATTCTGTTCCTTCGCATAGAACTCTGCTCAAACTTGACCACTGGGTCACTGTCACCTGAAATCTGGAGGAAGGCAGAATCATGCAGGTGTGTGTGTGTGTAGAATAAATAAATATAACATATACCACATATAATAAATACATTTAATATAAGTGATTATATTTAACCCATTCTGTGTATCTATTCCTCTATCAGATTTGGAACAGAGACAAAGAACTAGATTTCATCTGGGAAATTGCAAAGCACAAAATAGAGTCCAAAGGCACGTAGGCCAAGTGTTTAGGAGATTGTTTAGAAATAGGGAACATATTTGGAGGAGTAGCTGTCATCTAGTAAGATGGAGCTCAGTGCTGAGATCAGCAGGTTTTTAAGTTTTGAGGTGCATAATGTGGTGCTGTCTTAGACTATATATTGTTTTCCTAGAACTAAATGAATAAACTACTACAAACTGGGTGGCTTAAGCAACAGGTCTGGATTCTTTTGCCATTACAGAGGCTCCAATCCTGGAATTAGGGTGCTGGCTAGGTCTCTCAGGGAGGATCATTCCTGGGCCTTGCTCCTAACCTCTTGTGATTGCTGGCAGTCCTTGAGACAACGTGACTGCAGACGCCCCACCCCAGTGTTGTTTGATACGTATTTCTTTGAATCTGCTCTCTGTGGAAACAAGGCTTCACAGGACATTGGTCACCCCTGGATTTTATGAATGCTTGGTGTTCTCCAGCAGGAGTGGTGTATGTGACATCTCTTTGGAAGGTATATCAATGTACCGAGGCTGCAAGCCTTGGATTGCATGGCTTAAACAGAAATTTATTGTTTCACAGCTCTGGAAGTCAGAAATCCAAGCCTGAGGGGCCAGTGGGACTGATTTCTGTTAAGGCCTCTTACTTGGCTTATAGGCAGCAACAGCTGTCTTCCCTGAATTCTCCCATGGTCCTCCCTTTGCTCACATCTGTGTCTGATTATCCTCTTCTTTTAACTCCAGTCATACAGGCTCAAACCCACCTTAATAACCTCATTTTACCTTAATTATCTCTTGAAGATGCTATTTCCAAACACAATTACATCCTAAGGTGTCAGGATTATGATGTCAACATATGAACTTGGGGGAAGCACAATTCTTTTCCTATCAATGAAAATTGTGAAAAGAAAATTCCTAAATATATCAGTAAATGTGTATCACTCTGTATTATCTAGAGGTAAACAGTGAAACATTCATAAAGAAGTGCTTGTACATCTGTGCAATTGTGTGTAAGGTTATATTCTGTAATACTGAAGCTGAGCTCATACAAAATGCTAAAAGAAAATGTCAAAATCAATCTGAGATAAACCAAGTGACAGGAATGAATGCCAAATAAGTGAAAGCATAAGGTCATCTAAAGCAGCTGGATTAGACTATGCTTGTTTCATGCATGAAGTACTCAAATTCATTTTCAGCCAAGCCGATCATGTGTCTAGTTTTATATAAAACAAATGATTCTATAAAGTGTTTGGCCTTCTGAAAAAGGTGGCCAATTAATGGACAGTGACCATCAGTCCCTAACACTGGGCTTCAAAGGCCTTGAAATACAGCTCCTTTAAATATACATATTATTAATAGACCAATTTATGTCCAGATTTGGCGCCATGTTTATTATTCCAGTCATGCATATCCTCTTTCAAATAAGGGAGCCAGCCCAAGTAAATCAAATATAAATGAAAACTTGGTCTCGTGGCTCAGCTGTAGTAAGCTTACATTCATTCTTAAGAATGAAGTAACCAGTCAGTCAATAACAAGACAACCAAACATCAAGCATCTCAATTAAGAATCCTTATGTGTAAGGCTGGTGGCCAGGATCCTTGAAAGTCAGCTATTTCTGAGTATTCACAGGGAGGAGCCCATGTGGCCCTAATTCATAATCCGGGGCCCCAGAAGGAGGTTTCCATCATCCACCAACTCATGGCCTTGGTTGCACTTGAAGCACAAAATTTCTGTTTATTCCTAATTATAATGACACTCCAAATATTACACATAAAATGGACTGTGTATTACAGGTGAGTTTGAATCCAAGGTTTTTATTTTAAGAGTAAGGAGACTCAAGTCCAGTATGCAGATCTGAAATTATGCTATATAGGAAAATTGACTTCAAAATTACCCTATGAAGAATCACTGTGGGATTTTCCTTAACAGGTCTCAAATAGAGTTTGAGTTAAAAAAGGACTTTGATAGTTCCCTTTTCTAAATGAACAAAACACATTATGTGAAGCCAATGATTAAGATAAAAGCCAGCCAAGTTATATTTAATGATCCAACTCTCTATTTCCTACAAGGTCAAAAGTGAGAGCTCTCATCTAGGGGCAAGCTTGGTTTACAATTCATGTGGTAAAACCTGGAGTTTAATTTAGGAATGGATGAGAAAGGAAAACAAATTAATTATAACATCTTTTATTTTCTTCAATAACATCAGACATTTCTTTCTCTCTTTCAATGTTTCTATGGTGCATTATAGTTATACATAAGGATTGGATTTCTTCTGACATGGAATATAATTTGTTCCCTTTCAGTTCTTTCAGTTCCCAGTGCTTCCTCTATACCTCTCTTCCTCCCTCCCTGTTCTCCTTCCTGTACTCCACTGGTCTTCCATCTATTTATTTATTTATTATATAATTGGCACTTTCTAACAATAGGTAAAGGTGGGATTCACTGTGGCATATTTATATACATACATAGCATAATTGGGTCAATTTCTTTCTACAGAGCCTTCCTCTTCCCATTCCTTTTCCTTTTCCCTCTATCCGCTTCCTCTACTCCACTGATTTCCCATGAGTTCTTCCCTCCTTTGTTCTCACTCCTCATTTTGCTCTACTTTCCACATATAAGAGAAAAACCTTGACTTCCTTGATATGATTTATTTCATTTAGTGTGATATTCTCCAGTTCCATCTATTGCCAGCAAATAATATAATTGCATTCATCTTACAGCAGAATAAAAACTCATTATATATATATGTATATATACACACTATATTTTATTTATCCATTTGTCTATCAATGGGCACCTGAGCTGGTTCTTGGCTATTGTGAATTGTGTTGCTATAAACATTTATATACTTCTATCACTACAGTATGATAATTTTAGATTTTTTTGGATAAATACCAAGGAGTATGATAGCTGGGTCATATGATAGTTCCATTCCTACTTTTTGGAAGAATCTCCACACTGCTTTCCAAGTGGTTGTAGTAGCTTGCAGTCCCTCCAACAATGTATGAATGGACCATTTTCCCCACATCCTGAGCAGCATTTAATATTATTTGTATAATTGATGATTACCATTCTAACTAGAATGATATAAAATCTAAAGGTAATTTTGATGTGCATTTCCCTAATTTTTACCATTGTTGAATATTTTTTCATGTATTTGTTGGACAGTTGTACTTCCTTTTTTGAGAAATCTCTGTTTAGTTCCTTGAAGAAAGAAATTGGAGAAGACCTTAGAAGATGGAAAAACCTCCCACATTCTTGGATAGGCAGAATGAATATTGTCAAAATGGCCATATTACCAAAAGCATTATACAGACTCAGTGGAATTACCATCAAAATATCAATGGATTTCTTCAGAGATCTATAAAAAAATGAAGCTAAAATTTAGTTGGAAGAATAAAAGACCCAGAATAGCCAATGCAGTCTTGAGCAAGAAGAGTGATGCTGGAGATATCACAATACCTGATCTCAAATTATTTTACAGAACTATAGTAACATAAACAGCATGACATTGGCATAAATCAGACATGATGACCAATAAAATAAAATAGAAGACAAACCCACATATAAATACTCATAGAAACAAACCCACATATAAATACTCATCTAATCCTTGACAATGACGCCAATAATACAGGTTGTGGAAAATACAGACTTTTTAACAAATATTGATGGAAAACCTGGATAGCCATATGTAGAAGAATGAAAGTAGATCACTTTCTCTCTCCCTATACGTAAGTCAACTCAAAATTTAGCAAATACCTAGGAATTAGACTAGAAACTCTGCAACTGCTAGAAAAAAAATAAGGTCAACACTCCAACATATTGGTACAGGTACTGAATTCCTAAATGAAATTTCTAAAACTCAAGAATCAAAATCAAAGATCAATAAGTGGGATGGCCTCAATTTAAAAAGTTTCTGCATAGCAAAGGAAACAATTGTGAAGAGAACTGAAGAGAATGTCTATGGAATAGGAGAAAATTTTTGCTAACTATCCCTCTGACAAGTGATATCCAGAATATAAAAAGAACTAAAATGAATTAAACACCAAAGAATAAAATAATCCAATTAATAGATGGGCCAAAAAACACAGAACTTTCTTAGAAGTATATCTCTCTTAACAAAGCTTCCCAGCACCTTCACAACATGGCCTCAACCAACACATGTTCAGCATTATTTTTCTCATTCATTTTTCATGTTTTTTACTTGAATTTTGCACCAACTATTTGTAATGTTCCCCAAATGTATCATATTAATCCCTACTTCTGAAATATTGCATGTGACAATCTTTTAATGCCTCCATTTTCTCTACAGGAAAATTAACAGCATTTAGAGAGCACACTTCCTGGCCAAACACTTGCTTTACCTCTTCTCAATTTAGCATTTTATAATCACATAAACTAAGACAATCAGAGTCCCTTGAGAATATACTAGAGTCTGGTTGTTGACATCTGCCTAAATAGTAAACACGGTCTTCCTGAAAGAGTGCACTATAAACGAACAGGGCAGTGACAGAAAATGAGGGGGAAGGATCACCATCTAGATCCCTCCTGGGCCCGCATCAAAGTTCTCCCTCATCCCTAAAACCTGTTGACTTTACCACATACCTGTTGTTCTTGCTTTCTACAACTGCTCCCTGTCTCCACACATAGCCTACCTGCCTCCCCAGACTCTCCTATCACCAGTGCCTCCACCACCTTGGAGAGCTCCTGGACACAGGGAGAAAACTCACAGATTTCAAGTGTCAGAAAATCAATTCAAATGGGTGAAACAAATGTCCCATGCCTATTCTGAATCTTATTGTTCCTCAGGTTCCATCCCAGTTTTAAATTTGGACTTATTTCAGATGTGTTCTTTCTGCAGAATGCTTTTTGACAGAACTAAAGATGAAGGAGAAAAATCACATTTAAAGCTAATGACTTGAAAAGAAGAGAGATGACTCTTGAAGTACCAGGATCTTAAATTATTAACTGAATAATTGTAAAATCAAGACTTTGTAAGTCAGTTAGTTTGCTAAGAGTTAACAAAAAATACTTTTTGAGCTAGTCATTAAAATGGCTCAAGCAGCTTCATATTGCTGAGGACCTGGGGCCTACTGTTTACATTATTGCTAATTTTTTTTTTTTTTTTGGTACTGGGGATTGAACTCAGGGGCACACGACCACTAAGCCAAATCCCCAGCCCTATTTTGTGTTTTTTATGTAGAGACAGGGTTTCACTGAGTTGCTTAGCGCCTTGCCATTGCTGAGGCTGGCTTTGAACTCATGATTCTCCTGTCTCAGCCTCCCAAAGTGCTGGGATTACAGGCTTGCGCCAACGCACCCGGCTGCTACTTCTTAATAATATTATAAGGAGATTGTAATCTAGGTGGTTTAGAAGGAGGCACTTCAACTTTCTGGGACTCAGTTTAATTGTAGATGGATGAGCTTCGATATAGTCTTCAACCAAAAAATTAACACACACAATTAAGCACCCTATTACATTTCAAATAGCAGATACCTGCCAAGAAATTCTCTTGATCTGTGTCTTTAAAGGTAAGAACATATTTGTCACAACATCAAAGGGGAGGCAGGGATTTTATCCCAGGCAAAAGGCATACTTTAAGCAAACACACAGGCAAATCATCCTGGCAATTTCGAGTCTACAAGAGAAGCCCAGGGTATCACAGAACAGTCTATGAAGAAGGTGAGGATAATATTAATGGATGTTAGATGTAATACCAATCCCTTACCATCCTTCATTTTAGATTTTCCATGATGGACTTTTTGAGTTGCCTTTCTGAAGTGATACGAGCATGTACCCCATGGATCATAGGTTGAAATTCAATCCCCCTCATGAGACATTAAGGAGGGTGGTCCACCATGGCGCTTAGAGTTGGGTCTTTAGGAGGTGATTAAGATTAGGTAAGGTCACCATCAGGGAGTCCCCATGAGTGAATAAGACACACACCCTGGGGCTGTCCTTGTCTATTGTCACATGATGCCCTGCACTATCTCAGGACTCTGCCAACAAAATGGTCCTCACCAAATAGAACCCTTCAACCTTGGACCTCCAGAACAAGGGCACCAAATAAAGCTCTTTGCTTTCCATCTCAGCCAATCTGTGTCTAGGTGTCACTGGCAGCAGAAAATGGACTAAGACATTCTTAAATTCAAATGGAGAGAAACTGAGTCCTGGTCAGCATGAAGACCAGGGCACATCATCTGCTAGAAAAAAATAGTCCCTACATGATCAATATCTGTGTTTGAGAGGACTTCATAAGGAATCCCCCAATGTAAATGGGTTGAGGATTTGAGTTATTGGTCAGAAAAGATGATTTTCCATTCCTCTTCCATAGTGTGTAGAACAATCTTTTCTACCTATCAATCTAGAATTCTTTGACTCGGGTAATTGTCCAGGAGAAGTCCCTGTCTATTCTTCCAGCTGACCTGAGGAATAAAGGACATGTCGAAATGAACCAGAATGCAGTCCATATCTTGGAACTAAAGTTTATTTATTCAGAGGCCACAGAAACACTGCTCGTCATAGAGCTGCTAAACCCTATTTGACATGAATGCCCATGAACGTGAGAACAATGTCAGTTACGTAAAGCTACTGAATTTTGGGTTTTTTTTTTTTTTAAGTGTGCTGCACTGCTGGGGAACAGGTGGCTGATGGGGTCTTTCTATGATGAATCAGGATAACTGTTGTATCTCCCCTTTGGCATTGTCTCACACATGAGCTTTTGGGGACACCTCATATTTAAACAATAGCAAGAGCCATTCAGCATATATTATGGGGATCCTTTATAGGTGACTCCTTTTCAGAGTCATCCTTTTTTTTCTTTCCAGTCCACAAAGTATTCTTAGGTAAAACTGCTAAGCATATGTGAATAAACTTGGTGAAATGATAGCTGCTAAAGAAAAGCTCTACGGTTAATTTTCTCCCAATCTGCATATTTCCAGGCATGCTCACCAGTCATATGGGTAGGCACAAGGAACAATGAAGTCTCCTAGAAAATAGCTCATATGAATAAGTGTCAGGAAGAGCACATGTTTGCTTAATGGCAACGGTGACAGGAGGAGTAAGAGGGGGTCAAATTGTTCTATGGCCCTTTCTCCGTCTAGCTGAGTGGAGGCTATAACAAAAGCCCAGGGGAGCCATGCTATTAGGACTCTGGAGCACGTTTTGAGTTCATGGCAGCAATACTTTGTGGACTATGTAATTGGATATAAAACAGGTGATGATAAATAATATTTTAAGTACTTTGTTTTATTTTGTTACAGACTCCAGTCTTCAGAGCACTGTTTCAAGATCTCATCTTTTTACTCTCTATACTGAAGAGGAATATTAAACATACATGTACACACAGACCCCACCCCCTACATATCTCTCACACACAGAGAGACATAGACAGATTTAAAAAAATCACTTTGGTGGTTTTGCAAAGCTCTAACATAGCATCACAAAGATTTCATGATTGGGTCTCTGATTTCTATTTGTCCTTATCTGATACCAGTTTACCTCTGCCTTTGAATCTGAAAAAGCTCCCTTCTTCCAGGATCCTTTTCACCTGCTGCTCTGATGCCTTCCACATATTCATATAACTAATACCTATCCATATTTTCTATTAGATCAAACTCTCTAGGAAAAAATTTCCTGAAGCACTATTCTGTATTTATTTTTCCTGGTAAATACTGTCATAAATCTCTTGTCCATTTCTTTCACAGTCCTCATCAGATGTTATGATTATTTTTTCCTGTAACTAATTGGTTAAAACATTATTTCTACTCTATTATAAGTGAAATTGCCATGAAGGCAACACACTATGCTATATGCCACATTCTTACTGTGAGATCTGCCATGTACATGGCATGATTACATATTTTCATTGGCAATGAACATAAGCTGTGCATATTTCTAATTCTTTCTTTCTTCTTTATTTTTTCCTTTCTTCTTTTCCTCCCTTTTATTCTTTCTTCTTTCTTTCTTAGAATTGTCCTATGTGGATTATGCATCAAATATCATTAACCATGTAAAGGGTCCCCATATGTTGAATGGCCCTTGCTTTGTTTAAATATGAAGTGTTCCCAAAAGCTCATGTGTGAGACAATGCAAGAATTTTCTGAAGTGAAATGATTAGGTTATGAGAAGTGTAACATTATCATCTACTGATAGATTAACTGGGTGGTGACTGTAGGCAGGAAGGGTGTGGGTGGAGAAGGAAGGACACTGGGAGCGTGCCTTTGGGGTTTATGTATTGTCCATGGTGAGTAGTGCTCTCCCTATGCTTTTTGGTTACTATGTCCTGAGCTGCTTTTCTCCACCATGATGTTCTGCCTCACCTTGAGCACAGAACAATGGAGTTGGCTGACCATGGACTGATCCTCTGAAACCATGAGCCAAATAAACTTCTCCTCTTCTAGGTTGTTCTTGTCAGGTCTTTGTCACAGTGAAGCAAAAATAACCAAACAACACTGTTTTCCTTTAGGAATATTTTTCACTCAGGCCTCTTCCATGTGAAAATGTTCTATTCTAGACATGTATGTGCATCTGAATTTGCAACAGGTTTTCAACTCTGACAGCACATTGTAAGTGGGCTCAGTGAGCTCTAAATTTAAAGATATCACCATCCCCATTGCCATCATGGTTTCAAATTCCTTTGATGTGTAGTGTGGATTTAATAACATTTGTTCAGTCATGTCTTAAGTCAGCAATGATGCACTTAGTAATATTTGGAATGAGAAGCATATAGTTTGTTTAAAAGCCACTGCTCTAGGATCTAATTCTCATGGAATCAGGGCATTAGAACCTCATGAATCTAATACCAATAATTGGTGAATGTTATTTAAAAAAATAAGTATTGAGTGTCTATAAAATATCCTATGATCACATAGAAAATGTAGAAACATATATTCAGGAAATCTACTAAATCCCTGGACAGTAAAAATCCATGGCACTTGAGCAGAACCTGCTCTCTGTCTGCAACTTCCACATTTGCATCATTAATAATGAAAGCTCCATTTTAGGCAGATATAGCTAAAAAGATGGGGCTCCTTCTCCCTCTAGTTCCTGGTTAAGAGATACCCTCCTGAGAAAGACAGGTTGCCAGCAGTTCCTATTCCTCCCTGATCCATCAGGGTCTCTTCCACCACCCAGCCCTACTCATAGGTTAGAGGCCCCACCCCATGAACAACAGACGAGAATACTTGTGTCTCTATCAGCCTTAACAGAACTGGCTCATGTGGCAAAATTTTCACAACAGGGAAAACAAGCCAAGGATCAGAGGATCAGAGGCTAGTGTCACCCCCAGCATCTTTCTTATCAAATAGGGGTTTTACTTTGAGAGGCAGTACAAATTCCCTACCATTAGCATCAGAACAATGGCTTAGAGAGTTTGCCCAAGATGGAGGAAGTAAGCCATAAGAACATATCTCTACAAAGCCTTCACCAAAGGAGCTGGAGGTGTTTGGAAGAGTGTGAAAATTTCAAGCCTAATTATGCTCTCACAAGTAAACAGTTTTTGGTGGTACGCAAACAAGAGGACGTTGGTATTTTCTATGAAAACAGGAAGCAAACCTTAGGTTGGCAAGTTTGAAAGTTTCAACTTTATAAAAAGGTAAGAAGAGCCTACACATGTCAAAATAAACATCAAATACACATCCAGGGAATAATCTTTGCAAAGGACCTGAAATTAATTAGATTGGACTATGGAACAATTTATGCCTCAGGACATTGTCAGGAAGAATAGAGCCAAGAGTTAGCAATTATTGGAGCCTAACAGCTGGGTATGATACAGCAGCAGCAGGTCACAAATGGATTAGGAAAAATAAAGTTTCAAGAAAGAAGTGCTAAGGTCACTCTCATCTCAGGGTAATTGCACACATGCCCAAGGCTGCACTTTCTTGGGCATGACATACAGGAAAGACACTTCACAACTATAGTATGTCCAAGTCACTAAATAGAACAATTATGCAAACAAAAACAATGGATAATGCAGAAAGTAGTAGGGATCAGTATCTAGAATTGCAGTACTATATTCCCCAATGTCTCATTGTTAACAAAAGGATGTATGAAACATGCAAAGAAATAAGAAATTTCAACTTACAGACAAGAACAAAGTAGGAATCACAAATAGCCTGTAAATGAGCACAAATGGCAAACTTAACAAGTTATTATAAAGATATTCAAAAAATTGAAAGAAACCAAGACTAAAGAAAAAGTAGGGTATGAAAATAATGTTTCATTAAAGTGGCAATATCAAATAAGACAAATAAGTTATAGATAAGAACCAAATGGAAACTCTGCTATTGGAAAGCAAAAATGATTGAAATGAAAAATTCAGTAGAATGGACCAAAGGTAGATTCGAACTGGAAAAAGGAAGCTTGAAGATAGATCAACAGATAGTATGGAGTTTGAAGAACAGAGAACAAAACAATAACACAAAAAGGAAAAGATTTTCTGATGAATGTGGAACACTATTAAGTACACCAACATATGTGTAGCATGGTTTCCAAATGGAAAAAAACAGAGTAAAGAAACATAAAAATATCCCATGAAATAATGAATGAATACTTCTAAAATTTAATGAAAAATGTCACTGCATATGTCCAAGATGCTCAACAGACTCTAAACTGGATTAAAATATAAAGATCCACAACCAGACACATCATAGTCAAAATGTTGATATACAAGTAGAGAATCTTGAAATCATCCAGAGAAAGTGACTTACAAATACTGTTATATAAGGTACAAAAACCACAATAAGATTAACAACTGAATTCTCATAAGAAATAGTGGATGCCAGAGTGAGAATATGACATACTCAAAGAGCTGAAAGGAGGAAAAATATCAATGAAGAAACTTATATCCAAGAAAATCATTATTCAAACGTGAAGGCAAAATAAAGACATTCCCAGATCCAGAAAACAGAATTATCAACCAGCAGAATTACCTTAGAGGACTCACTAAAGGGAATTCTTCACATTGACAGCAAGTGACACCAGACCTAATTTGAATCTACAAAAAGAAACAAAGAACATGATGCAGGTAATTATGTAATTAGGTAGATTTGTATTTCCCACTGATTTGAAGAGTATGTACCACAATATGTGTCTATTTTATTGTTGGGTGTATAGTATGTAGAGATGTATTATATGTAAGACATTAACATCACACCAGAGGTGGGTGGAACAAAGCTATATTGTATTTAGGAAATGAGAACTGAGAACAACTTACCTCCATAGGAACAAATCAAGGGAATTGGAAATGACCTATAAGAAGGTTAATGTGACACATACTATAATATATACATAATCTTTCTCTTTTCACAGCTTTTTTTTTTTTTTTTTTGGTACTGGAGATTGAACTCAGTGGCACTCGACCACTGAGCCACATCCCCAGCCCTATTTTGTGTTTTATGTAAAGACAGGGTCTCACTGAATTGCTTAGTGTCTCACCATTGCTGAGGCTGGCTTTGAACTCAGATTCTCCTGTCTCAGCCTCCCTAAGTGCTGGGATTACAGGCTTGCACCACTGTACCTGGCTTTTTCATAGCTTCTTTAAAAGTATATAAATAATTATATTCTACAACCTTATATAAATAATTACATATTGATTACACACATAAAACATACAAAGTTATATAAATAGTTAAATAAATGATGTTATAATGTTATTTAAAATAAATCTTGAATAGGATTTATTTTTAAATACTATTTAAAATAATATATTTATCCCTATACAGGGATATAGTTAATAATAGCACAAAAAGGAAGAGCAAATATACTCAGCAGCAATGTTTCTATATGTAATTGTAATTAAATTAGTATAAATATAAAGTAGATTCTAATAAGAAAACAACTCAAGAATATTGTAAATAAAATATTAAAAGAATTCAGATTTATACCTGTATTAGAGTTCTCTAAAGGAACAGAATCAACAGTTAGTATAATTATAAAAGGGAAAATTATAAGGTTCCTGACCAGAATATGAATAGTCTACAAAGGCCACCTACAGGCTGGAGAGCTGGAAGAACAAGTAGCTGTGCAGTCCAAGAGGCTGAAGACCCAGAACAAGAGGGATCAATGGTGCTACCCTAGTCCAAGACCAAAGGCTCTGGAGAATCTGCTTTGGAAGAGTGAAGAAGTAAGGATCCAATATCCTCAGATGATCACAGCAGCGATCAGGAATCCATTTAAGAAGAATCAAGCTTGCATCTTCTGCTGCTCCCTTGTTCTTCCAACTTTTATTCCATCCAAGCCATCATACACTTGGTCAGTGCTACCCATTCTTAGGGAGGGTCTCCATTTCAGTTGGCTATCTCACATGCCAATCATTCCTAGACACACCCTCAGTAACACACCCATAATCATCTCAATCTTTGACATCTCTTAATCCAATCAAGTGGACAGTTCAAATTGACCATTACAATATCAAAAATACTAATGTATGTAAATCATAAAAATGAAGGAGAAATGAAAGAACAACAAAACAAGACAAACAGAACATATAGGGTGACATTGAAGGCATGTATCCAAATATATCAATAATAATAATAGATGCCTTGAACCATTGAATCAAAACACAGTACAGCATGGAATAAAATAGAATCTTATCCAGTTATATGCTTTCTACAAGTGACACAATTTAGATTCAAAGGCACAAATAGTTTGAAAGTAGAGGGTAGACAAATATGTCACACAAATCATGACTTTAGGAACCGCTCTACTAGCAGCAGATGAAATAGACTTTAAAATAGAATGCACTGGAGACACGGAGGAACATGTCATAATGACCCAGTGGGCAACCCATCTCAAGAGATGACCAGTATGGATGAATATGGAAAGAAATAAAGGAAATGGTAGACAGGGCCACAATAATAGCTGCCAATTCCAATCTCTCCCTCCAGTGCTAGAGAGCAGAGCTTCACAATCAGCAGGGGAAGAAAAGACTTGAAAGACATCAGATCTAAGCTGACCAAGCCAGCCAGACCTGATGGTCAGCTAGGGAACATGCACTCTCACATGCATGCAGAACATTCTCCAGAATGGAGCACACTCTCCGTCATAAGGCAGCCTCAATGAATTTGAAAGAATAAAAATTAGACATAGTAAGATCCATAACCACAATGATAGATTAGAAGTCAATAACACATCTAAACTTTGAAAATTCAGAAATAATATGAGAATTAAAGCATATACTCCTAAATAATCAAGTGGCTAAAAAAATAAATACACAGAAAAATAGAAGAGATTTTGAGAAGAATAAAAATGAAGATGCAACATATCAAAGTTTACAGATGGTACTAAAATAGTGGCTAGAGGGAATTTATGATGGTAACTGTTTATAGTCTCAAAGACAATCCTAAGCAAAAAATTTAATCTTCCACCCTTTTAGACACTAGAGAAAGACCCTCAAACTAAACATAAAACAGCAAAATGGCTGAATTAACAAAAGTAGAGTGGAAATTAATGGCAAAAATAACATGAAAACCATAAAAGGAACAGAAGAAAGGTTATTGATAAAAATCAGTAACTTTAACAACACTGTAACTGGACTGATCAAGAAAAAAAAAGTAGTTATGACTGCTGGATTTTTGTAAATAAAAGTAAAGATCATCAGAGAATACTTCAATGTGGCATGCCAGAAATACTAAAGAAACAGATTAAATAGAAAATCTTCTAGAAAGACACTATGAAACTGATTCATGAAGAAATAGAATCCTCCATGGCCTGACATCAAAAAATAAGATAGCTTTTGTAAATAGAAAACTTTCCACAAAGAGAAGCCCCAGCCCAGATTGATTCACTACTTGGTTCTACCAAACATTTAAAGAAGAATGAATACCAGTTTTTCACAGGCTATTCCACAAATGCGAAGAGGGGACACTTTCTGACTCAATCTTTGAGTTCCTTATTAGAATATTACCAAAACCAAAGTTGCCCCCAAAAGAAAATTACAGAATATTATCTCTTAAAAATACACACAAAAAAGTATGCAAAAACTAGTAGCACTCTTCATCTAGTAACATATTAAAATCATTATTCATCATGTTAAAATGGGCTTTATCCCAGGAATTTGGAATTGATTTACTATCCAAGAATTCAATTCATATAATATATCATATCTATAAAAGAAATAAACAAAACTACATCACCCTCTCAACTCTTGGAATAAAGCTTTCCACAAAATCCAACATATATTCATAGTAAAAACACTTTTTCAAAAACTGAAATTAAAGGAAAATTTATTGCTCTAATGAAAGACATCACACTATATATCACAATACTGAAGAACTGATGCTTTCATTGTAAGATCAAGGACTATAAAGGTGTGCAATCTGACCACTTTTAATCAACTTCTAACTTGAGATTACAGCTAGGTAAATTACATATTAACACAATGAAAATAAAATTAAAAATATGTACAGTTTGGAAAATCAGAAATAAACTATGTCTATTTTCATATGACAGAATCTTGCTGACAGAAAATTCTAAGGAATCCACTAAAGGCTATCCAGAACAAACACCCTAATTCAGCAAGGTTTCAATGCACAATATCAATAATCATCTGTTGTATTTATGTAAGTGCAGAGAGCAAGCCAAACATGAGACTAATAACCCAATTCCATTTAAAATAATGTAAGAAATTATACAATTTTCTTAGGAATATATAATTTTTAAAGTATAAGACTTGTATACCAAAAGCCAAATTATATGTCATATGAAAAAAAAATAGTAAGGCATACTAATTTTATGGAACAGAAAATATAATACTGTTAGAACAGCAATAATCCTCAAATTAATCCACAGCATCTCAACACAGTCTTTATCAATTCTCATAGGCTTCCCTGCAGTAATCAACAAATTTAAAGTTCCTATGCAAATCCAAGGGACACAAAATAGCCACAAGTCTGAAAAGAAATGAACTGGAGGACTCATACCTCCTGGTTTCAGACTTTACTATAAAACTCCAGTAATCAAGTCTGTGTGGTTTTGATTATTTGAATTAGGAGAATGGAAGCTAAAGTTCAGGAATGAACTAAAACAGTTTTGATTTTACCAATTATGCCCATGCAAATCAATGAGGAATAATTTTCTTTACAACAAATGGCCCTGGGGTGATTGCCTATAGAAATGCAAAAGAATGAAATTATACCCTTTCCTCCATCCCTATTAAAAAATCACCCACAAAAAGCTGGGCACCACGGTGCATGCCTTTAATTCCAGTGGCTCGGGAGGCTGAGACAGGAGGATTGCAAGTTCAGAAACAGCCTCAGCAACTTAGCAAGGCCCCGTCTCAAAATAAAAAACAAAAGCTTAAGGATGTGACCCAGTGGTTGAGCCTTTTGGATTCAACCCGTTACCAAAGAAGAAAAAAAAATTATCCACAAAATGGATCATGAATCTAAGTATAAGGAACAAAACTATAAACTTGTACAAGACAACAGAGAAGTAGGATTGGGGATGTAAGAAAAAAAAAGAAAAGGAAAAAATATAATAAAACAAAACATATGAGTCTGACATTTAGTTAAGCAAGACTGTCTTAGAGATCACACAATAAACTAAATTACAAAAAAAAAATAACCTCGAACTTAATCAAAATTAAATTCAGTTGAACCTCTATGAATACTGTTAAGAAAGAAAAAAATATCAAATAAGGAAAAGTTTTTGAAAATAAGATGTCTATTAAAAAATATCTACCTAGAGTATATTTCTTAAAAAGCTTTTACAGGGGCTGGGGTAGTGGCTCAGTGGTAGTGTGTTCGCCTAGCACACATGAGACACTGGGTTCGATCCTTAGCACCACAAAAAAATAAAATAAAGATATTCTGTCCACCTACAACTAAAAAATTAAAAAAAGCTTTTACAATTTGATATTAAATTTAAAAAAATTAATGGTGGCAAAGAATCCCCAAAGCCAGTTTTTTTTTTTTTTTTTTTTTTTGGTGAGGGGGATGCCAGGGATTGAATTCAGGGGTACTCAACCACTGAGTCACATCCCCAGCCCTATTTTGTATTTTATTTAGAAACAGGGTCTCACTGAGTTGCTTAGCACCTCACTTTTGCTGTGGCTGGCTTTGACTCATGATCCTCCTGTCTCAGCCTCCCGAGCTGCTAGAATTACAAATGTGCACCAATGTGCCTGGCCCAAAAACTAATTTTCTAAGGAAGATAACGCAAATGGCCTTAAATTTCCTAAATATTTTCCAAATCGTTTGTCATTGGGAAAAAGCAAATTAAATCCACAATGAAATATCATGTCATACTCAAAGTGCTGGTAGTTAAAAAAACAAACAACAACAACAAGATAAAAAAAAAAAACAGAGACAATAATGAGTGTTGGAGAAGAAGTGGAAAACAAGGTATTATTAGATACTTCTGCTGAGTGTGAAATTTCTTTTGGAGGTGATGGAAATGATTTTGAACTCATTTTTGTACAAGCCTGTGAATATCCTAAGCGCTACTTAATGATTTAATTTCAATGGGTAAGCTGTTATGTGAATTTATTTCAATACAGTTATTGTGCACATATATAAAACAGTATCTATCTAGCTATTATATCAATCAATCTACCTATCTATGAATGACAGATAACATTTTTAAGTACATAGACTCTACACTGGACAGACGCTATCTGAATCTGGCTCTCTAGGACCTGGCTATATGATCTTTAACTTTGTCACAGCTCTCGCATCTACCTGGTGTCATGTGGCAATGTTGCTACATGATAAAGACGTGCATATTAAGTTGGATGAATCTGGGTAAAGCACTTAGGACAAGGATCAGCAGATGTTATCAATAAAGAGCTATATGATCAGTATTGTAGGCTTCACTTTGATGTGGTCTCTGTTGCCACTGCTCAATTCTATTTTTTGTAGAGCAAATACAGCCATATTAAATATAAACAGACATGAGTGTGTTCCAATAAAATTTTACTTGGAAAAACAGGCAGTGGCCAAATTTAGCCTGAGCGTTCGCTCTCTGCTGATTTGGAACATAATGCAGCATTTGGTCAGTGCTTATGAAAAGTTTCACTGCTACTTGCTGCACACTGAGTAATCCAAACAATTTTGCTACCCTGGGGACTTTTCCCAATTGTAACCTAATTATAAAAGTCCCTTTTTATTACTTTTATATGATCAGTGGTGGCTCAGCCTCAGGTAAACACCCAGACACTGGTCTGGGATTTGGCAACAGCAATGTGCCTTAAATCAAACATTCCAGAACAAGGACATACATTTATTTAGGGCTGAATGTCCTTAGTAATTGAATGCTCCTTAAATCTCCAGTGATTCATGGAAAAAATGTCCCAGAGCATGAAACAAAGCTAAAATGTTGGATCAGAACTGTGAATGTAGCTCAGTACTGAAGAGCTTGCATACTGTGCATCAGGCTCTAGGTTCCTTTTCCAATATCATGAAATAAAACAAGGTAATGAACTTTATTCAAGTGGGGTCAGAGCTGGGGATAAGCAGGACATAAGTTTTTGCTATCTGCGAGGAGCTCAGACACTATTAGCATTCATGCATTAATGGATGTTTTAATATTTGTACCTTTTTTATGTTTTAGAACAAAAAGCCCCAAACCTTTAACCTAGTGTTCCATGCCACTAGAATATTGCCTCTAACCACATCCTTTTTTAAATCTAAACTCTCTTTTCCTCGTAAAGTCAAAATTGCTCACCATATCACTAATGCTGAAGCAAAACTTGGCAATCCTTCTCAGCTATAAAGTATTAACAACATATAGTATTTTTCTCATTAAAACCTGAAGTCTGGGGCTGGGGTTATGGCACAGTGGTAGCACGCTCGCCTAGCACGCGGGAGGCACTGGGTTCGATCCTCAGCACCACATAAAAATAAAGATATTGTGTCCACCTACAACTAAAAAATAAATATTTAAAAAAATAATAATAAAAATAAATAAATAAAAAATAAAACCTGAAGTCTGTACTGTTCTGTTACCTCTCAAGGGGCAGTAGGTATGTCAGGCCCAGAAACTGGGGATGTGCCTTGGAATGATCTTTCTGGCTCCTTTCATCTCTTTTCTGCCCCTGTTGCTCTCTTCCTGTCTTGGTTCTCTGATATCCGCTGGCATGTTTTCTGAGCAGCAGTGGACCTTCTGTGCAAGCTTCTAGCATGTACTTTTAAATGTGGTGAACTCCTCATACATGCTTTGTTGAGAGAAACAATATGTATGCCCTGCACTAGAAGAAAAATGACCTGGCTTTCATTTCCAATCAGTTTCCAAAAAGCATATATATTTAAGGTAAACAGAAAAGGAAAAACAAATATGATATCCTTTGACCTCAATCTTTCCATTTGTGAAATCAGATTGCTGTCTAAAAATCTATGTGCTTTTTAAGTCAAAATTCAATAATTTGATGGCATAGTGCCATTTCAACACATTTTGAACAATGCACATATCCTCTGTTGTTTATTCATACATATACATTTGAAGGTTGGTTGCACATCTTACATATTTATACATCTCTGCAAGAGTGGCTTATTTGTCGATGAGTCTCTTTCTCTTCCAAAGTAGAAGATTCAGAAAAAGAGGCATGCAATTTAGTGGAGATCAACCTCTGCTTGGCAAGGCCAGAATGGGGGTTTATGAGATTCGAGTTTCAGTAGGATCTTGGTGTCTCTCTGGATTATCCCCAAATTTGGTACTGTAACCCAGTCCTATGATACCTAGAATGATACAATAGCTAACTTACATCAAATGTATTTGGGGAAGGAAAATTAGGCCATGCCATTCTGTGGTGTACATGGTTAATTTACCAAACACATCAAGCCAATCTATCAGCAAAGAACACAGGACTCAGATCATAGCTGGATATGTAACCTGAGATAGATGAAACCATCAAACAGAGAAGCTGCAGTATGCACATTTTTATGACTATATGGGAAATATTTATTTTCAGAGAAAATGCAAACATTTTGGAAGGCTTTGGCTTATCTTTTCTTTAAATGTCTACCATTGCAGGGCCAATGCTCCTTCTTCTTATTATTATTTTTTGATTTTGAGCTAGTACTCATAATTCATAATGTAGAAGAGAAAGCACCAAGTGCCAGCAATGGTAACAATAGGCTAGTAGCCCATTCTCCTACCAAGTTCGGTAGAAGACAGTAGGCAGGACCTTCAGGTACTTCTAGAGCATCTTTATGCAAATGAGGAAAAAACAAAAACAAAGCACTCCTGGCCCTAGGAAGTAGTTTCACCATGGACTCTGCTTGGTAAGTGGGCTGAAGCTGAAATCCATCTCCCACTCAACCCCAACTGGAGGCCCATTGTATTGGCAGAACTTGACTTAGGTGCATACATTTCATTCCAGCTTCATCTGAGCTGGTCCAAACACCTTAGAACTCTGCAATGAAGGAGGTGTGGTGGCACACACCTATATCCCCAGCAGTTTGGGAAACTGAGACTGGAGAATCGTGAGTTCAAAGTCAGCCTTAGCAAAGGCAAGGCGCTAAGCAACTCAGTGAGACCCTGTCTCTACATAAAACACAAAATAGGGCTGGGGATGTGGCTCAGTGGTTGAGTGCCCCTAAGTTTAATCCACAGTACCAAAAAAAAAAAAAAAAAAAGGTGAGAAGCCATGCCATTCCATGATGGCACAATGGTGCCTGTGTTGCTGTCCTCCGCGTGGCCACTTCCCATCCTCTTCCTTCTTCCTTCAGAGGCTATGATGTACAGCCCCTCCTCAGCCCAGCACACACATAAACATGCATGCAAATGCACACCCTCACACTTGCAAAGCACATATCCACACACACTCACATTCTCACTCCTTCAGAAGGACACGCGTGTGTACCCAAACACATCCCGTGTCCCCCGCACACTCTCCTCTCATCCTGTGGAGGCTTACCCGTCTTCTGTGCTGCAGTCAGAGTCAATGCTCTTGCTACCTTAAGACTGGAGTTTATTGCATCCCAGTGAAGCTTGACTTCGTTGGCTTTGTTCTTTGTTTTTCTGACGTGAATTCCAAGGCACAAATACATGTTCAAAAGCTTGCTCCAGAACTTAAAATTTTGTACACTTGTTCATCCCAAATCTATCTGTTATGGGCTAAACTTTGTGTGTCTTAAAATTTATATGTTAAATTCCTAACCCTGGTACCTTGGAAGGTGACTGTATTTGGAGATGGGATTTTTAAGAAAAAATTTAAAATAAAATAAGATTATATGGGTAGGATCTAACCCAATATAAATGGTGTCCTTACAGGAAGAAGAGATTAGGATATGGACCACACAGAAGGAAGATCATCTGAGGACACAGGGGAAAGATAGACATTTATGAGCCAAGGAGAGATGAGTCGTAAGTCAAGGCTGCCTACAATAGATCTCGAACATCTAACTCCAGAACTCTGAAGAAATCAGTGCATGCTATTTAAGTTGCTCAGTCTTTGGCAATTTGTTCCTTGAGCTGAAGAAAACCAACACAGTGTCTAATACCTCAGTCATGTTCCTTCCTTCATCCTGTCTCATTCCAGAGAGGAGGAGGTGATTTTCTATGAATGATTATTAGGCACCACAATTGTTTACATTCAATTTCTTGCTTGATTTTTAAATGTCTAAACAAAGCAGCATTATTATTCTGAGTTTACAAGAGAGGAACTGAGACTCAAAGAAGTTGTTTTCCTTACTGAAAGTCTTGTAATTTGTGAATATGGGGGGGGGGTGGTCGAGGGAATTTATTTTTAACTTTAAATTTCAAGCTCTTTCTGTAACATTAATCTATCAAAATTAAGATTTTGACAGAGCTACATGTGGTCAAGTAAAATTTACAACTAATTTAGCCTAGTTTATAAGAATAACTTTCTATTTTGCTGCATACAAAATAAGCAGAGGATTTAAACCGTTCATGGTCATGACTGTAAGTAAGACCATGTCTATTTCTACTGCATTCTTGCCCCAATGTAAAGAATAGATGAAAATAAAGTACTGATTGCAGATTCACTTTAACATAATTGCAGTGAATGCAAATCTGCATTAGTTTTCTTTTTCTTCTCTCCATACCCCTTTACCCTTCTGCCCAATCTGCCCATCCTGACTCTTGTAAGTCCTTCTGATTTCTCTCTCTGCCAGTATTTATCTACAAAGCCATAAACACACAAGGAGTATATTCTATTTTCACTCATACACATCAGAAATTGATATAAATGTATAACTAGATGGATAAAAAAAAGCCAAATGCATCCAAATATAACTTAGGCAAGGAGAAGCAGCTTGACTATTTTAAAGTAAAGCTGGTCATCTATTGGAAAGTTGAAACAGAAAATGTGTGATAAATAATGAAAATGCTCACTGAATCCAATGAGTGTTCCGATGTGTGGGGTGGTGGGGCTGTCGTGAAATCCTCCTCTTCAGAGAGGTCAGATATTTTTATAGCTATTTTATTAATTGAGTGCAAACCTGAATCCCTGAAAAATGACACTTCTTAATTCTGTCTTTTGAGAGTTGCAAGGAACAAGCATCAAATCCCTCCACATTCATGTATAATGACAATTAAAATCCAAATGCATGATTATCTGTATTTTAGAGCTGACATAAGCTACAAATTCATGGACAATTATTAAATCCTTAATTGGTGGAGAGGAGAAGACAAAGAGTTTTTTCTCCTTTCCCTATGTATTAGATGGATTTATTTCTAACATGCTTCTCCTCAAAGCTTACAGTGAAGCCACTCTGAACAACAAAATCATTGTTATCACCTGCTCTGTTCAGTTTATGTGCCACAAATATCATGGTATTCCTATCCTGTGATGCCTGTCTCAGCATCCTTAGGCAGCAAAATTCTATTCATTTATTAAAACACACTTAAAAATCATCTGATAGGCAATGAAACACAAAAACATGGACTTTGGGGTCAGTATTTAAGTTTACTACTTACGAGACATGGGATATTTAGCAAATTATTTTTCTTCTCTGAGGCTCTAGTATTGTATTTGTCAGAGAAACATAATGAATAGGATTCATAAATACACTTATGTGCATGCACACACACATGCACACAAAATGAGATGTATTACGGAGCGTTCATTCTTGTGATTGTGTGATTATGCAGGTGCCATGACTCACATGACTCACATGTGCCATGTGCCATGACTCACAGCTGGAGACCCAGGAAAGCCTGGTGGATTGATTCAGTCTGTGAGTCTGAAGGCCTGAGAATAGAGGAGCCAATGGTATGAATTACATCCGAAGACAGAAAAGAGACCCGTTTCCCTTCCTCCACCTTCTGTTCTGGGAATGCCTAGACTCATCTCCACTTCAGAGGCTGCTATGGGAAGCTGGCATTGTCTTGCCCTTGGACCACCTGAGGACCATTTCAACTGGCCTCTGTTTCTACTTTTGTCCTCTATCATTCATTTCCCAAAGAAGAATGACCAAAGTAAAAGTTGTTGAAGTGATTAAATAACCACTCCTCTTCAAAACTTTCTTACTTCCCCATTATTCTTGGAACGAGTCTCAGTTCTTGGCTACCCAGTGGAATAGCTCAGGACTGGCCCCCACGCGCCCTGTCTGGACCTCTCTCCCCACTGCATCTCCTCCTTCCCTTTCTTCAGCCATGTTTCACCTTTGCCTCCACTCCCCCTCTTCTAGGTCTTTATCCTCACTTCTTTATCTGGAGCGCTGGTCTCCAGAATCTTCCCATAGCTGGCTTATCTTTAGCCTTCAGTGTTTAATTGGTAACAATTAACAAGTCCAGTTACCTTCTCTATGTGTGTTCAATTTTCAATGATTTGTTTGCACCTCTCATTAACAGTGCATTAAGGCTTCCTAAGTGCTCTGTTCACAGGTATGTGCCCAGTTCTGGGTGAAGTATTCGCCATACCTCAGGCCCTGGAATTTGTGAATTCCAGTGTTGTCCCTGGTAATGAGAAGCAGCCTCCCTCAGATGCTCTGTGAGTAGGTGAGATGATGCTGCAGGTTACGTTACCTTTTGTGTCACTCCTCAATGTTTGACATTATTTCTGGAACAATGTGAAGTTTCAACATAATCCAGGTATTTTTTTTAAGTTAGAAATAAAAAAAAAAATGCTTTGGTTCAAAAATTGCAGCACGTGTCTGAACACGAACATCAAAGTCCAAGTCTCTGTAGAATTTTTACCATATTTAAAAGGCTTCTAATTTTAGCCATGATTCTAAATGGCATCATCTTTGTTGGCTTTAATTTCGAAACCCAGAGCTTGCAATAAGCAGAGAAGAAACTCAATTAAGCATAGCCCCTAGTGCAAATATTTAATTCTATTCTCATCACTTTGCCATTAATAAGGCAATCACCCGAAAATGGGGAATTGATCATCAACACATGGAGTCATAATTGTGAAATGATGAAGAAAAGGTACTGTAATATTGGAGTTTTTGAATGTGTGTTCGTTTCTACTAGTTATACCTCATTAAAAAAATTCTTCTCTGTTAGGATCAACAATGCTTAGAAACAGTAGATAAGCATGGCAGTGTTTTCATATATGTAAAAATAATAGATCATAAAATTACAAGCCTTGAATACATGGATAAATACAGTTGAAAAGTACTTGATAATTTGCCATATAGAATTAATTACCCATTCTATAATTATGCATAAAATTAAAATAATTTAGTAAGAAGAGTAATCTCCACATAATATTTTTGAGCTTTTTTCCCCCAGAAAGCTAATTACATCAAGGATAAAATGGCACTTGATACTCTTGGTAGAATGGAGAGTTTTTAAATATTGCAACAGAATGCAAGGCCTACCTGGGAGATGAGAGCAAACTCCTACTAGGTGTGACTCACTCTTTCTTGCTTGTTTCTGTTCAGTCCTCCATGCAGCCCTTACAGGTAGGTCGGTTTTGTCCTCCCTGTTAAGAGGCAAGGCTTATGTTATCAGAATATGTCATCTGAGTGGCAAGCACATGTGCATTTCCTGTACCTTGTCTCATAAACTCTTCCTCAGTTCCCTGGATCTCACACAATCCTACACTACAAGCAAAAGTTTAGTAGCATTATTATTTCACAGAGAAGGACAATGAAGGCCCAGAGAGGCCTGGCTGTTTGTCTCAAATCACACAGCTGACAAGGCAGAGAAGCATTCATGAGATTGAGGTCCCTTTGGCTCCATTCTAATGACCTTGGCACTAGTTCGAATTGCCAGGGTTTTAGTAAGAGCAAAGATTTCAGATGCAGTCTGAATGTGAGTCTCTCCCTCTGACTTGTCTGCTTTGTTAGTTGAGGCCAGTTTCCTAATATCTATGAGCTCATTTCTCTACTGGCAAAATAGAAAATATAAACAACCTTCCTCCTGAAGTTCATTAAGAGGTTTAAATATTACAGGGTGCCTGACACTCTACACCTGCACATATCTCATTGCTGATGGTCAACACATGTGAGTAACTCCCACACTAATGAGACAAAGCCTCTACATCTTGCTTGAGCTCACCCAGGTGATGGAGAGAGGACACAGCCTCAATAAAACACTTATGGCTTCAAGCCACACACTTCTTCATCTACCAGGTAGCAGCCTTATTTCTTAGCTGGGATTTTTTTGGTCCTACATGCCCACAACTGCTCTTGTGTCACCAGAAACATTGTAAGAAGGCACAGAAAGAGTTCCTCAATGCCTAGAACTCCAGAATAGTCATAGAGCCTCTGAACATGTCCCAAGAGACAGGTGCCAGCAAAGCTGAGGAGCAGTCATCCCACCTGGAAGGCACTGAGGTTCCAAGATTAGAACAATCCAATGTGGCAAGTCCTGGGGCACTCTGCCATGGCATGGGAAGGAGCAGCAGCTTGGGCAGTTTTCCCAGATGGCTTTGTGTTATTTTGAACCTTGGCTCTGGCTGGTCTGTGGGGAGAATAGGATGAAGGCAAGTGTTGGTCCAGCTTCCTTTCTCATCATCTTTAGCCTCATCTCTCTGAAGTGAGTCTTTCAGGCACCAACATAAAAATAAAGCTGATGAAGCTGGCAGCAGCTCCTGACCTCAAGGACAGACAGAGACGTCAGCAAAAGTTAGAGCCCAGGCCTTGGCTGTGGTCCGGCTCTTTATATCCTGTCTGTACTGCAGCCACCATCCTGGTCCAAGTGGCTTTACCTCTCACCTGGACGGCACAGCTGCCTCCCTCCTCACCTCCAGGCTGCCAGGCCTGCATCCTCCATTGCACAAAGCACAGATGAGATGAGGCCACAGCTGTGACCCTCCCTGATTAAAACCCTTCCTGGGAGCCCCATGAATTCTGGGGTGGGGGGGGATCTGAACAAATCTACAAGTTGCAGTTGCAGAGTGAATAACCGATGCTTCCTGCCTCACCTGCTGCTTCCATATTTCGGATCTGATGCTGTTTGTTCTCCTACTTGAAGTTTCCAGTCCTGTTCCTTCTGTTCCTTCCTCCTGGTGCTGAACTTTCACTTACTACCAGTTGTCTATCAAATTTAGTTAAAAGCTTACCCCCATGCTTACTGGCTGCCATGAGTGGACAGCTTTCTTCCACCATGATGTTTCTCCCTTGGTGCCAGCGAACAATAGACTGACCCTCTTAAACCATGAGCCAAAATAAGCCTTTCCTCTTCTAAGCTGTCTCTGTCAAGTATTTTGGTTAAAGTGACACAAAGCTGCCTAACACACTGTATTAACAGTATTTCAATATAACCCTTGCATTCACCAAAATTGACAATAGCTCTGTCATGCAGAATATTTGAAACATCCATGTTTACCAACAGATAGTGAAAGCCAATGTTCTTGCTATCACTGTGAAGCACCTACTATATATCGCACATTTCTATGATACATTGTAAACTTGGAAGTTCTTCAAAGTTAAGAACCATGAGGTTCCTCGGCTGTATGAGAAAATGCAGGAGAAGAGAGATGATTAAGTACCTCATCCGGGCTCACAAAGATAGCAAAGAAATAGTGCAGTTCTGATCCACTTTGCCTGATTCTAGGGCTCTCTTGAGCACTGCCTGAATCAGATGCAGGAGACCAGAGGCAGGGGTAAGACTGGACCCTATGCTTGTCTTCTGGCAGAGAACTGCTTCACCACTGAACTCTCAGCGTGCAGCTGGGTTCTGGAAGATGGGCAACCTGGCCTTCACCTTCCCTCTTCTTTCTTTCTCTAGTGAAGGGTAATATGATGTTAGCATATTTTCGTTTAGGGTGACTTAAGAGTTATTGTCAATTTCCCTATTCATGCTATTTTCATGATATTCTTTGTGATATGGAAACTTTCCAGAAAGAGTAAATTGTACATGCCCTTCTTGTACAATGCCATTCCTTCTCCTGGGTTTCCTGGTCCTTAGCATGTGCCTCTACCCTTCAGGTACTGGAAGGAAAAAGCAGTACTTGCAGAATTATTCTGAGGATCATCAGCAATAAAATATTTAAGAAGGTTCATTCAATACTAGTCATTGACATAAGCACTTTACATACTTGAATTGATTTGCTGCACAGAACAATGTTTTGCGACCAAGGCAAAATAACGTTAAGTAAATTCTCTAGAGACAAATAATCAGGAAGCCCAGAGTTGAGATTTGAGTCTAGAAGTTCAGCTCTGATGTCCTTGCTCTTATTTCTTGGTAGTGCTGTGTCTCTGCAATTAGAGACAAAATATGTAGGGATGGCAGCTTGGGAGCCACTTCATGAGGGGGAATAAATGCAAGAAAGAGCAACGCTTCCTTCTGGGGGGCATCCTACATTTTGTTTAAGTACTTCTTGAAATCCTTGCAGGTCACGTTGACTTCTTTCTTGCCCTTTCTTCTCATGCTAACATACCAACACGCTAGTCTCTGAATGTTTTATTTTCATGTTCCCTCTTCCTTGCCTTTTATCACACTTTTCCCTCCAACTGTATTGACGTCTCCTTTGTTCTTCACCTACCAAACCCTCTGCGGTACAGACTGCAGCAAAGATGCTCCAGTTTGAGTGTCCAGACTGAGTCCTGCTCTGCTTCTCTCTAGCTGTCTGAATTTGTCTGTCATTAACATCTTTGGCCTCCAGTTCTCTCACTTGTTAAGTGAGTAGCAACTCAATGGCTCTTGGTGAATATTAATTTAATAAGATTATCTATAAAACAGACTCAGAATACTGCCTCCCATGTAGCTCATACCAAACCCTGATCTGCAAGTAGAATAGTGATGGTGGTATTTACGTGAGATTTATTTCCAAAGAGCCTTTTGCAAAATACTAGCCCATGTTCACTATGTTGGAATGATTGTTCTCGCTCATAAAATGCCATACAATTTTCTCCAATTCTATTTTGGGACTGAGAACTCCCTTCTTGATCTGCAGATATATTCATGGACAGTAAGTACATCAGTCAATCAGGCATCACCTTAGGAAGCTGCTGTTGTGTGGTCAATACCTTGACAAGAAGGATAGAGCATAGGAGAGGAGGCACAAAATCCCTGCCTGTAATTGAAAATGTTACTAGCCGGGCGCAGTGGCTCACGCCTGTAATCCCAGCACTTTGGGAGGCTGAGACAGGAGAATCACAAGTTCAAATCCAGCCTCAGCAATGGCGAGGCGCTAAGCAACTCAGTGAGACCCTGTCTCTACATAAAACACAAAATAGGGCTGGGGATGTGGCTCAGTGGTCGAGTGCCCCTGGGTTCAATCCCCAGCACCAAAAAAAAAAAATAAATAAGGAAAAGAAAATGTTACTAAAAGAAGTCCCAGCACAACGGGAACTACAGCTGATTTCCTAATCACGAGAAGCAGTTCAGGATGTGGAAATCTGTGAGAAGAGCATATTGTGGAAAACAGAAAGCACAAGTGTCCTCCAGAGGTAGAAAGGATGAATCACGTGGAAATACAGGAGGTGACCTAGAAGAGAAGGGGAAGGATCACACAGGGCCTTTCTGGTCATGGCAATGATTCTGGATTTGAGTCCAGTGGGAAGTCATTAAGGGGTTTTATATGGAGGAGAAACATGGTTATGGTTACTACCACGAAGTCATTCTGGCTCCTGGAGGAAGAATGGCAGAGACTCTGAGTATGATGCAGTTGTTGCAGGGTGTCACATGAGGGGTGACTAGGGCTGGTGCTGAGGTTTTACTACAGGCTTGACAAATTCATGGTTTTCCATTCCTCCTACCAGTGGGTAATGCACTCATTAATGTTCTTATAATTGCCCCCAAGGCAACTGGCACTCAGCTTTGTACATAGTAGGTATGAATATCTTCTTGTAAATGACATACTGCCTTCAGAGAACGATAAAAGTGGTATTGCAGGTGAAAAAGAGCAGGCACCTGCTCTTTCTTCAGATCCAACTATTCAAGAGACAGAGGGAAAACAAGCCACTTGGTAACTCTTAACTGCTTCTATTTTTATCATCGCAAAGAGTTTATGCTCATCAAACATATAATATGCTTGTCAGCAAATCTATCACATTCTCAACTTTTTCACGGAGCAGCTGATGCAGAAAGCAGTTGGTTGTGTGCCACAAAGACTTAAATGACTGGCTTTTGGCAAAAGCCACAAAAATAATCACATGAATCCTGCTGTCTTCCAAAGATCATGTCTGCTTCATGCCAGCTTAGAGAAAATTAAATAGATAGCCAGGAATTTGATATTCTCTAGGAAGCCTAAATTTGGGTGGAAAATATCCTGGGGTGAAGATACAAAAATCCACATTTCATCTCATTATATTCCCCCGCAAAGTGTTCTTCCCTTTGTGTTCCTGGCTGCATGGTGGTTAAAAACACAGCTTTGGAGTCAGAGGCCTACACACCTCTTTATTACTTGTGTGACCTTTGTCAAGTTAGTTGGCTTCTTGAAGCCTTTGTGATGTGGAAAAGTGAAAAAATATGCATTATAATGACAACAGGTACCATTTCTTCAGCGAATAACCTGTTGTGGGTCTCACCCTAATCCTGTGCACCTGGTAGCTCTTGTGTAGTTAAAACATTCAGGAGGCTGCACTATAATCATGACCAGTTTCACAGAGGAGACATCCTGGACACTGAGACACTTGTTCAAGTCGCCATACCTAGTAATTGGAAGAGCCAAGATCCCCCTCCATGTCTCAAAGTTTGGGAGTTCTTTTGTCATGCTGTAACCCCACTCCTGCCTCCAGCCACTACAATGTTCTGCTTTGAAAAGATGTTCCTACAAAGATTCGATTGGATCAGTATGTAAAGTTATATGAACTCTGCCTGGTATGGAATAACCATTGAATAGCTCGTTTTAGAAACTTAAAGAACAGGAGCAAATGGTATCAATGCAGCCATAAAGATTTACAGCTTGTTATTTTTAACACATATTTATTCCATACCTAATAATATGTCAGACATTGTTCTGGGTACTCTGTTATATCAGTAAACAAGATAAATTAAAGATAGCTTAACATTATAGGGAGAGAGGAAGTGATCAAACAATAAACTATAATTATAGCTAATAAGTAAATAACATTGTATGTTAGGACATGAAAAGGGCCATGGTGGGAAGTGGGGGACAAACAGATGAAATGACTTTTGAATGCCAGTGGGTGACAGCAATAGGTTTGTAGAATTAATGAGGTTGGGCTCTTTGAGTGGGTGTTATTGGAACGAACACTTGAAAGAGGTAAGAGGATCGAGCAGTAAGATATCTGTGGGAAGAGTGTTCCAGGCAGAAATACGAATGGGGACCAAGTCCCTACGCAGGAGTGCTGGAAGAAAAGGAATTAAGTCAAGGTGTCTGAAATGGGAGAGTCGAGGAGACTCATAGCTGGTGGAGTCCAGCGACAGGAGTCAGTCAAGCAGATTAAGTACATTGACATGTGTTCTTCCAATAGGAATAAAGGTAGGACCCCGTTGCAAGGTTTTGAGCAAAGAAATGTCACAATCTGACCTGCTTTAGCCCTCTGGCTGCTCTGTTGAGAATGGACTACAAAGACCAGAGGGAAGGCAGGGAGGCCACTTAGAACAGTGTCCCCACAGTCCACTGAGATGGTGGCACCTCAGACTCCAGTGTCAGCGGGTGTCAGTGGGAGCAATGGGATTTCTGGGCATGCTTGGCATGTGAACCAGAGGAAGTCCCAAAGAAGAGAATATGGAATGAGAGAGAGAGGTCAGGCAGGGCACTGAGATTTTTGCTGTGAGCTTCAGGAAGTAACAAGTTGTCATCGTTGGAGCTGGGTGAGGTAAAGAGCAGATCAGACTCAGTACCATATCTAGTTATGTAATAATTATTCACAATAATAATAAAACTAATAGTAAAACCAAAATAATAAAGACATCTAATGTTATTGAAATGCATGTCTTTTTTTTTTTTTGCTAAAAATTTTACTTGAGTGACCTTCAATACCTATAATAAATCGTGTACATTAGTTATCTCCATAGTTATGGATAAGGAAACTAAGACCTGTAAGATAAAGAAACTGTTCCAAGGTGACACAGAAATTTTATAATAAAGCAGGATCAAAACCAACCATTTTGATACCAAAGTCTGAAATCTTCACTGCTACGATAAATAAATAGGTATATATTTTTTGCATACATGTGTCTACATTCCTTCTGCTGTTATTTCCTTTCCTGGCCCTTTGCCATTCTGCCACACACCTAATATCACTGCTTCATACTTGATGTCCCTTTTTCTAATTTTGACACATTATCCTTGGCTCGATCCTTCAATGTTTCCATATTATCTACACAATAGACTAAATGCGTCATTCTGGTTAACCCAAACCCGGCAGCCGACACAGCTGGGGCTTATGTCGTACCCAGTCCTTCCTGTCTTCGCCAGCAGCATCCCTGTGTGACAGTGTGCCCAGGCCTGGGGAGCTGAGCTCAACTGGCAACTGCATTATTATATACCCTGAGCGGCCCAGGAGTAGGCAAGCATTCCTCTGCTCACTGATGAAATAGGAGCAGTGCCGCCTAAGCAGACCCGCATGGCCCAGTGAACTCCTGATATGACATAATCACAGACTTGTGAAAAACTTAAGTATGCCCCCAATAAGACACTGAACAGTATTCATTTTTTATCTAAATTTCAAATTAACTGACAATCTTATCTTTATGTTGGCTAAAGCTGGCAGTCCTAAGCAAAAGGAAATACCTACTTGGGGCTTCTGGAAATATTTTCTCTCTCTTATAAAAATGGGAGTTTGAAAGAGTGGAGTTCTTGATCTCTCTTCATTCACACACGGGACACTGTTCTGGGTCTTTCTACCAATGCGGGTTACTATGGCATCCGTCTTCCAGCAGCATGAGAGAAAAGCCAACAGAATGTCTAGTGTTTTGGAACTATTAACTCATATCCAGGACTACTTACTTCCAGACACTGGCTAGAAGCCTACATGGTTTAAGTGCCATAGGTAAACATTAATTACCACTTCTTACAGTTTAGATGTGAGGTGTCTCTGAATAGGTCATGTGTGAGATGATATAAGAACGTTCATAGGTGAAATGATTGGGTTATGAGAACCTTAACCCAGTCAGTGCATTGATCCACTGATAGGGCTTAACTGGCTGGTGACTATAGGCAGATAGGGGTGTGGCTTTGGAGTGTCTCTCTGTTTGCTTCTTGGTTGCTATGTCTTTACTTGCTTTGCTCCACCAAGCCCTTCCACCATGATGTTCTGCCTCACCTTGGGCCCACAGCAATGGGGTTGGCCATCTATGGACTGAGACCTCTAAAACCAAGAGCTTCAAATAAACTTTTCCTTCTCTACATTTTTTGTGTCAAGGATTTTGTTCACAATGATGAAAAAGCTGACTAGCTCACCGCTGATGGCTTCAAAATAACTGTAGGGATGTTGTCACCCAGTTCGTTTCCTAGTCTCACTTTGATCATCACCAAATGAGAATGTATCTCCCAGACCTTCAAATTACTTATAATCCCTGAACCTGTCAAGTTCACTCAACCAGAATTTTATGTATACTTTTTATTTCTTTTTTAAAAATTTAATTGATACATATAAACATAAAAGTTGTGTACACTGATGGAGTACCATGTGATGTTTCAATATATGTTTGTGTTGTATAATGTTTAAATCAGGTCAAACACATCTATCTCCCTATATATTCATTATGTAATGGACACATTCAAAATACTTTATCCCTTGAAGACTTTAGAAAAAAAAAGCAGCCTGTGAACATCTCGATTTGTGACCTATTTCAGATTTCTGACCTCTTTAACCATAAAATAATAAATCTGAGTTGTTTTAAGGTACTTAGTTGGTGATGAATTATTATAGCAGCAATAGGAAACTGTACACATGGGTATGAGTTGAGGCTACAGCAAGAGACTTCTGCAGCTGTAAGGAGTGTGAGGAGATAATGGGTTTGCTGCACCTACCCACAGAGCCCAAGGAATCTTTTGCAACAGGGATGGACTTGGTCAGAGCACTTAAAAGGTCGCTCTAGTGGGTAGATGGTAAGTGGATTAGCAGTGGATTCCAGGAGTCCTGATGTAAAGGCTTCAGCATGCTCCATGCCAGAGGTGAGGGTAACTTGGTTCAGGGCTGTGGCAGTGTGATAGAGCTGAGCAAAGTGGAAAGTGACTTGGAGATCGTAATTACCTTAGTTTGAAGACTGAATCTGGGGATTAACAGAGAAAAAGTGGGCCCTGTTTTACCCCCACTTTCCTAATTTAAGCAAATCAGAGCATGGAGTAGTATATATGGACCAGAGAGAAAGCAGCTCAGTGCAGCTCAGGCCTGGGGCTGAGTGGAGATCAGACATGAACTCTCTCCACTGGTACAACAGTCAGACAGCCTAGGAACTTGCTGTGGATTCCTAGGTAAATGGGTGTGACTTCAGAGGAGCAATCAATTCAAGGGACATATGTTTTGGATATCTTGGCAAATGGACATCATTTGAGGCAAGGGAAGTAGAAAGCAACATTCTATGGAAAGAATGTAGGGTCTGAAAAGAAGAATCCCTGAATCGATAACATTTGCATTTGAACTCTTGTAGTGCAGGGGCAGGTGTACTACAGCCCAAGGGCCACATCCCCACCACTGCCTGATCTACAGCTAGACTTCCATGGGCAGCTAGACTTCCATGGGCAGCTAGACCTTCCTGCGGCAGGTTCACTTTTTACATACCACGTATGCAATACTCTGGGAGAATCTTATAGTTCCAAGAGAGACCCTGGAAACCTGAGTCGTTTACTATCTGAACCTTTACAGAGACATTTCCCACCCACAGACGTAGACGAGGAGCTATTAAACTTAGCAATACTCCGATTATAAAACTGAAAAAATAAAACCACCTTTGTGACTATTTTACTGGTCTTCATTTTAGAATTTATAGTTCCCCGTTCCTTATTCTCAAAGTGCTTTGTGGATCAGTAGTATGTGTATTTTTGTGTTAATTATATCATTAGCCACCCACTCTCAATAGAGCATGAGATTGTTGGGGTAGAGACCATACCCAGTTCACATCTGTATGCAGGGCCCATAGCACAGAGCAGCTGCTTCTTTTACTGAGTGAATTCACTGAGCAAGGGCAGTCTGTCCTTCAGTCAAGGACTTGTGGATGGCCAATGGCAGCAGGCCTTTCTTTACTAATGGCAGGGGAGAATGTAGGAAGCTTCACATCCAGGGTATGTAATGAGATAAAGTGTTCAACCAACCACTAAGAGGTGTTTTGTTTGTTTGTTTGCTTGTTTTGGGGGGGTTCTTAATAGTAAAAGGCACAGACACTGCCACTCTGACATGTGATTATGTTCTCCAAAGCCTACTTCCTGGTAAGCCGGTGAACAATTCAGTCTTTGGAAAACTTTCCATCCCTGAAGGGAGGACTTGGGCATTTCTCCCAGGGAAACAAGTTCTGAAGAAAATAAACATATTTTGAAGGTAAAAAAAATTGTGGATATAGAATAATATTTTCAAAGTTATAGTTAATACCTTTTGTGTGCCAATGAAACTAACACTCAAAGTCCTGTGTCCATGAGGATTCAAAAGAAGTAACATTTTCCTATGGAAAATATCAAATGGCACGTGGATTTATGTTTGATACAGTTACACCTGCTAGGAGTAAACATGTGACAGATATTTTGAAAATTATCCACTTTCTAGATTTTTTTTCCTTCTCATTACCAGAAAAAAACAACTCCATTGTAGAGTTTGCCTCATGAGAATAAGCATAAATGTGCTACACCTGGCTTTGTGTGCAACTGTTTGAAACCAGGCTGTTAAAAATAGGACAATCCCGTCATAATGTATATTGCTGGATATAAATAGGAAGTATTTCCCCAACAACACTTCCTTTTTAGAAGTTATTTCTCCAAGATTGATTTTAGGTTGGTTCCTTCAGGAACTCATCACTGTGGGGTCTGGATGCATTTGCCTGTCCACAGCCCCTGACCACTCCACTCTGTCCTTCCTGCACATTGTGCTCCTAAACATGACCTTCCTATCAGGTTAAATATGGCTGTGACTCTGTGTGAGTTATTCACATTGCTGTGCAACTGTTTCATAACAACCTCAGATCCTCACATATATGGCATTATACATAGTTATTTATTTCACAGTACCCAAGTATGTATTCCTGTGCTGGATTCGCTCCTGCATTTGTGGTCTGCCACAGGGAGACAAGGAGGTCCTGCTAATCCTGGCTTGGGTTTGTCTGGCTGCAGCTGATCAAGAATGACTTTGACATTGGTCTGAGATTACTCAGTTCTTTTCCACACACTTTATCTTCTAATGTAGGTAGATAATCCCAGGTGCATCCCTGTGATGATGGTCGACTAGTGAGAAATAACAAGCTCAATCAGGCAAAGACTGTCCAGGTGTGTATTTGCACACATTATTAGAGATTCCTTTCACCAAACCTAATGAATTCAGAGTTGAGGGTAAAGCAGTTCCCACCCATGAGAATAGGAGGAGACAAGGAGGACTTCAAGGTCACCTGGCAAGGAACATGGGTGCAGACAGAGGGGACAATTAGGGCCATTAGTACATATGTCAACTGTGAGATAACAGGGACTATATTAAAGTACATTTTTAAACCAAAATGCCTGGATTCAAATCTCACCTCCTTACTTAAGTGCTAGACAACCACTCTTTACCTTGGTTTCTTCTTTTATAAAATGAAGGTAATAACATCATGAGCCACATAGACTTATTCTAAGGCTGAAATGGGTTATCACATGTAGGAGTGTTCACAGTAGGGCCTGAAAGAGGGCAAATGTTTAATAAATTTAGTTACTAGTAATAGTCCTGATTTAGTCGAGATAAGAATAGACCAAATGTTTAGATTTTGAATTAAACTGAGCTTGGAATATTGGGAGAGTTTGAATGTATATCAAGATGAAGCTGATACCTAACATCCTAATTTTCCCAAATCCTAACTTTAGTAGCTAAGCATAATAAAAGATTAAATCCTGATTGTACTAGCATCCTGTGCAGTTGCAGGTCAAGGGCATCTTTTCTCCATGCACCTAACTCCCAAGTACCCTAAATAAAAATATTTAGTGAAAGGATGGTGCAGTAGATGGTATAACAGTGCCTCGACCTGATACTCATTTAGAGATGAAGTAGTTCATATGCCCCTTCCAGAAGACCTTCCAGCAGACACCCCAATCCTGTCAGCTTTCCCTTAGGATTGCTGCACCTCAAGAGGAATACTCGCCCAAGGTCACGCCCTCTTTGGTCTGGCCTGCATCTAAAAACCAAGCTCATAAATACCTGGTCCTCCTATTCATACACTGAACAGCTCTTGACTACCATTCCATTTTTTCACCCCTGGCCCCAGGGCTGGCTGGAGAATCTGGGACTGTACTGTAACTCGACCTCTCTCTTGTCAATTCTCCATCTTCCCTGTACCTCCATGGGTGATGACTCCAAAAGGGCTCCTTCATTACCTTCCCGAATACCAATCTCCATTCCAGAGTCTGCTTCCTGGAGAATCCCACCTCCAACAGGTTGTAAGAACACTGAACCATTTTGGGTGAAAGTCTGTCAGTTCACACAGGGCCTAGAACAATGAGTTTTAGGCACAAGCCCTTTTTGAAAACAATTAATCTACAATGTTCATCTCATTATTTAAAAAAAGTGTTTCTTGTGATAGCTTTTGTGTATAACATCTTTTTGTGTGGTTCAATACAGGTTGCTTTTACCTCAGGGCAGTTCATGGGGAACACCTTTTCACTCACACAATATACTCCAAATTCTTCCTCGTTAGGTGCCTGGACTTAACCACTTCTGAAACCACATTGCATTTGACAGAACCTTGCACATAGTGTATTTTGCTGAATAAATCAGTGACAGAGTGTATTAATTAATTAAGAAACAAATGAATATAGAATTCTAACACATGAAGCATTGTTTACTTGGAATTATTTTTGAGGTATGAAATTATTCACAGAAAATCAAAAGGTGAAATAATGACAATATGAAAATTGCCTGGCACACAAGAAATCCTCAGCTATTGAAAAGTAGCAAAAATTCAGAGAAAAACTTGAGGAATGAGAATCAGAAACAATATCGACCTTCAAAATCCTGATCATGCAATATACAAGCAGTTAAGCAAGCAATTATGCCGAATTGCAAAAGGCCATTGTGATGTGCTACTTGAGAGTGCTATTTCGTGTTGACCTTTGCGTTGGAATATAAAGCTGCTGGCAGCCATGCATTTAAAGATTATGAATGTTAATTGGAAAGGCCATTGTGACAGTGAGCTGTTCCCACTGGGCCTGTCTTCTAATTTCTGAGTGTCTTTACTTTGACTGTGTTGAGAGATGACTACCCACTTTTAGTATTAGTTGGCTTTTTTGTTACTATAATAAAATACCCGACAGAGGGTAAGTTTATAGAGTAAAAGTGGCATACTTGGCTCACAGCTTTGGAGGCTGAAAGTCCACAGCATGGTGCAGATTCTGGAGTTCTAGCAACAGCCTTCTTGGCTACATTACATTCTGGAGGATGGCAGTGGGGGAGGGCCATGGAACAACGTGAGATCACATTTTTAAGCAAGAAGCCAGCGAGGCTGGGTTCTACAATGCACCTGGAGGTCACTGGCCAATAACCTATGGACTTCCCACTTTGCTCCTTGTCTCAAAGTTCTACATCACCTCTGCACCTCCAAACATTGTCAAGCTTCCAACGAATGAACCTCTTGAAGAAAAATGATATTCAAGTAATAGCATGTGGTTTCCAAAAACCCTGGTGCACATCAACTATGTTCTTCATAGGCATTCATTTTCCACCATAAGTTAAATTGATGGGATAGCTTTAGACAACAAATTCAACTAATCTTTTACACAGGCTTCTTCCCAGATTCTCAGCATCTGTGGGATAAAATGAAACTCCTTAGTAAAAACACATCATGATCATACCCATCACTACTGTTACTATCTGCCATTTCAGCTCCACCCACTGTCAACTGCAGTTACATTTTCTATTTATTCCCACCTGGCTAGCCTTCTTTCTGCTTTATTGTGGTAAAATCTATGCATTTTACCTGTAGGGAGTTGTACCACTGATCTTTCATTCTACAGTTCAGATATTGTCCATTGCAGTGTCCTTTCTGTCCCCACCACAGGATAATTATCACAGAGCTCCATTCAAGTTGGGAATAGGAAGCCAGAGAAAGTCATCCTTGAAAACTTGTATGTGGTTTTTGGGAAATAGAGACTATTCTTCCTGGTTTATCCACCATTATAATGTGGGCTTAGAAGGGCAGACCATAATTTCTACCATGTGAAGAGATTCTGCTTGAGAGTAATGCAAAAATACTGAGGGAAGAATCTACGAGAGGTGGGCAGAGGGAGCACATGTAGGTTGCAGGGGGAAAAGTGAGTTAATTCCTTTAGGCATGTTGAACTACGACATTGTTTCCCGAGCCAAACCGACTTTTCCATTGTTCCCTGTCATTCTTTGGCCATCCTCTCATCTAGGTAGACTAATAAACTTGAAGTTATCTTGCTTTTTTTTTTTTTCATACACACATATCCTTTCAGACTTCTACTTAATAAAATGGCAAGCAACCCCCAAATGATACCGAAAGCAGTTTTACTGAGACTAGAATTGCTAATAAGGAGAACTGATTATACGCAGCAGCACGGGAAAAAGGGCACATACAAATACTCCCAAGAAAAAGAAAGTGAAAAAACCTGCAAAAGCTGTTTCTCTCCAACAGTGTGAGAATTCTAATTTAATGTGCTTACCTATATCTGATCCTCTTGGCATCACATGCTAATTTAATTATACATTTGTTCAGTCAGTTTAGAGACACTGATGAATGGAAAGTAGGTTCATTTCATTTGCAGAAGATCAAAGGGACATATGCTTAGAAGCAGTAATATGTTTCTCCCCTGAACTACTTATAGTCTTATGAATTAGCTGAATCCCAAATTTCATATATGTATTTATTTATTTATTTTGTATGTAAGGTGAAGAAAGCAAAATAGATGCTCTGTCCAGAGTTGAGTCTCAGCCAAGAAAGCTGTACCATGGACTGGTATCAAACATTTTGGGGGAAAGATGGATTGTTTGACATGTGTGCTTCATTTGGAGTTTCTCCATCAGCAGAGAAGGCAAAATTCAAGTGGAAGTTGTGATGGAGGAGTTCAAAAACCTTCTGGTATGTGACTGGGGATTTTAAAAGAATGCAAAGTAGGCAACTCATTTGGTACGCCATCGGAGTAGGTTTACTGTGGGCAGCCATTGGGTTTGATCCTTCTTAGTAAGTTCTGAAAGCTCAGATGGAGCAAACTCCTCAGAGTTACACGACATGAGAATCAAGGGAAATAGAGTATCCACACATCAACTCACAACCACGTGAGTTCCTAGCAGGCAGGAAGTCGTCGGTTCCCATGTGCTTCGGAAGCCAGAAGAAACTCTCAGAGAAAAAATAAAGCAAGACTTTGTGTGGGCTTGTCCGGTAGGTATTTTTGTTCAAGTGGTAAGAGACCAAAAGCAAGAATAGCCAGAGAGTGGGTTTAATCCAATATCATTACAGAGTGAAAATAATTATGTACTGGGAAGTTTTAATAGTAGGCATATGTCCAAAGAGCTAGCATTGATGCAGGAAAGGAGAGAATTGAGACTGGGGGCCCACAGAGCAATATCAAGGGCTTTTGCTTCTGGAAGACTAATAGAATGGGCATATAATAAACAAGTTTAACTGAAACAACAAAAGAAAAGATAAATGGACCTATTCCATGCACTTGTAGTCCAGTCCAACCAGGCTGTACCAACTTTGTAGAGCATAGGTTGCCCACATACTCACCTTTTGAATGATCTACCCCAGAGTAAGTTTCTTATCGCTTCCCACTCTGATTTCACTTATATTCTACTTTTTTCCCTCTCCATAATAAAAACACACTCTCCATGTCTTCTTATTTTTTGGGGAGTCTTGTGGTTATGTGTCAGGGGTTTTGTCTGCTGGGACAATGCATGAGGTCCTCAATGACTGGGACATCCCATTTCTCCTTTGGTCTCACATTTATTTCAACACTCTTCGATTGGAATCTCTACTGCTCTCTAGTAGGGTAGAAAACAGAGAGGTCTGGGAATATCTCTGCCATGGATCTTGTCCCCAAATAGGAGTGAGTCCCACCTTATCTGAGACTGGAATATATAAAATTTGCTTAATAAAATTAAGCAAATACCAGCAGGACTCTAAGGTGAGAAGCAGATCTGGCTTTTCAGATAGGGGTCATGCATTTTCCAATTCATTGAGCAAATATTACTGGGAGTCTTCTCTGATCTCACTAAGCATTAGGAATCCAGAGTGTGAAAAATATCTAAAAGAAAGGTTCAAATAGAGAATAAACACACCGCAGTTTTAGTAGAGGCAAAGAAAAGAAGCCTTTACACACAGCTCAGAAATCCAGAGTCTGCTTTCCATTGCTGGCTACTTCCACTTCTCATCCAATGCAGTGAGCACTCTGCAGCTCTTCTTGGAGCCAGGAAAACCACCACCCTCAACCTGAACCTGCTAATAACTACTAATGCTTCAGAGGCTTAAATAAGCTATGTCCAAATATTGCTAAATATAAGCATAACTAAACTCATGCAGGCCAGAAAAAAGTGTGCTATCACATACTTTTCTTTCTCTACATACCACCCCCACTAGTTCTTTATCCTTTGGGTTTAAAGTTAACTTGTGACATATTCTCAAAGGTAGGTAGCCTCAAAGTCCCAGCCTTTTATTAATGGTTTCCCTTTAGAATGATTCCGACACTTACCTTTCTTTTGGGGCTGCAATGCTTTACATATCTTTGAAGAGATCCTAGGTTTCACTGAAATGACAGAACTGGGTGTCCTAAGATCTTGAATCAGTTTATATTAGACCCAACTACAGAGGATAGAGAAGCCAAATAAACTAGTTTAAACAAGTTAACATTTATATCTTGGTAAGTGCTCAAAACTAGTATGGGGGTTCCTTGCTGTGTGGACTCGTATTCCTTCTCTCCTAAGTTCCACCTTGAGATGGTACCATTTGTAAGACAGCTTCATGGTCTAACAGATGCTGTAGCCTCAGGCTTTAAGACACATTTTAGCCAAAATGAAGGTGAGAAGGACAAAGAATAGATTCTCTCTCTTTTAGGATGCACTGTAGAAGGTGCATAAACCAAAACCACATACATCCTACTGATTGAAGATGAGCCACAGAGTCATACATTGGTGAGAGAGGCTGACAAATCCATTTTTGTGGATTGTCATGTGTTCTCAGTGATAATCTCCTTTCTGTTCTGTCCATAAGACAGAAGGGAACATGAAGGATATGTGAAGTGTGCAGTCTGGATTCCATTTCCAAAACAAAATAGCACAATTTCCATTTAAAAGATAGTGTAAAAAAGAAGAAAAAAATATTTTCCTGTTCTGTTCTGCCTTGAAACAAATAAAGGAATATGATGAACTCAGTGTATAAAAATCAGTAATAGGAAAGAAACCACCCAGGAATAAGTGGGAAAGTGATATGAACATATATATCATCAAAGAAGAAAGAAACAAAAAGAAATAATAACTTGACAATACCAAATGGTGGCAAGGAGCTGGATCATTTAGAACTCCCACTCATTTCCAACAGAGGCAACACCAAAGCCACTTTCAAAGCTAGTTTCATAGCTTCTTCTCAAGTTACACATACACTTCTCAGGCAACCCAGTACTTACATTCCAACATAAAACGTAAAGGCAGTTAAGACAAAAGCACACATAAAAACCTACATATGAATGTTTCTAGAGGGTTTATTCATAATCACCAGAATCTGTAAACAAACCAAATAATACTCAACTGAAAAGTGCATTTAACTCACAACAAGCAAATAGATCAGCAAAAACTGTGGCACACACAGGCAGTGAAATAATACATGTTACTGCCACTTGAAACAAAACAGATAAATCTCAAGTTCAATATGCTAGATGAAAGAAGCAAACCTGAAACCTATGTATTGTATGATTGGTTTTATACAACATTGTGAAAGTAACAAATCCAAAGTGGCCGATGCTAGAGTAATTATTACTAGGAGTTGGGTGTTGGGAGGTGGGGGAGGGGGTTACAAAATGGTTCCACTTACTGGTTCAAGCATGGAATCTGAATTGTGCCCTTGGAGAAGGGGATAGCTATGCTCTGTATGTTGGAATAAGGGAGTAAATGAATGCATGACAGGAAGAGCAATTTGAGGAACATGTGCTTTCTCACATTTTCTAGGCTTTCTGCAGTTATTATAAGATCATGCAGTGAGACCTTATCGGTGGACCTGATGAGAGCCCACTGCATGATCACTTGGCTGGTTCTTCCTCTGTCATGGAGACCCAGATGTTCTTGCATTTCCACTGAAACAACTGAAAGATGATAGAGCTTAAATCATGACCTGAGTGAATCTCTGCCCCTCCGTCAATACCAGCATGTAGTAGACACACAATATGAGGAAAATAAACTTTAGTTTAATAACCCACCAGAGTAACATATAGCTATTCTAACTTAAACCTTTGGCAATTCCAAAGACCATTCTGTCTTCACAATGCATAAGGCTAGGGAATAAGCTACAGGTTTCCTGAAAGTAGAGCTAAAAAAAAGTGTTCTTTTAACTAGACAGGCATATTATAATTCAGTTGTGTGTGTGTGTGTGTGTGTGTGTGTGTGTGTGTGTGAAGGATACCTCTCCTTTAAGGTACTTGTGTTTATTAATTCATTATATATTTTTTCTGATCATAACTGTACCTACTTCACTATAAAAAAAATTCTGACTACTACATCCCATGGTGATATCTCTGTTTCCTAAACATCTTTGGGTTTTCTTCTTTAGAATTCTTTTTTTTTCCCACTTAATCATAGAAAGTCCTTTAAAGTTTATCTACTTTCTGAAAAATAAGTATGTTTTATCTTCGTTCTCCTAAAATTATAAACTCTAAGAAGGAAGAATCTTTTCTGACATAGTAATTTGTTCCAACTGAAACACACAAAATTATAGTGCTAACAATTACATGTAAGATGGTGACATGTTGCTCTACCAACATGAAATGAAGATTAGCTCTTCAGATACAAATTCAGTAGATACGTACTAGGCACTTACATTTTTCATTCCTCTTTGATTGGGGATTTGATTGTCCTAGCTGCCTATAGAGGGTGACTCATTTTTATTTTTGTTGCTCTGCCACAGAGATTGGGTACTTTGGAGAGAAAAGAGGTCTGTGTAGCTCATAGTTCTGGAGGTATCAGAGCATTATCAGCATTCAGAGGAGGGTTCCTAGCTTCATCCCAGCCTGGTGAAGAAACAAACAAAAAATCTACACCATGCAGAGGGTGGCAAGGCATGGGACAGCCTTGCTTTATAATCCATTTTCCTGAGAATTAACTCCAAGATTAGTATGACCCTTTCTGAGGGTGGTGCCCTCGTGGCTTACTTACCTTACATTAAGTCTCAGCTTATAAAGATTATAACAACTTATCACTGCCACAGTGGGGTCTAGGCTTGTGGGACATTAACTCTTGGGGAACATGCTCAAATATACCAAAATAGTAGCAGGTGGTGGGCTCTGCCAAAGTACACTTGGCTTTAGCCGTGAAATCCAGGATATGTTCACTCTGCTCAGTTTTCAGAAAAATAAAATAAAAGTGATCCTTGAAAAGAAAGTCTCGATGCTTATATTATACCTTTGGCTTGCTTTAATGTATTCAAGAATACAAAATTCTCATCTGCTCTGTAAATATGCTGAGAATTCATGATATTTTGCCATCCATAATTTTAGTTGATTAACCTCATGATCTCTAGGAGAATACACTGAATTTCTTCTGAGAATAGAAAAGCATAAAATGAGAATAAAAATCAAAGATACAGTCAGTCAAAGGAGCCATGTTTGATTACACAAGCCAAAAGAAAATCAACTATTATTAAGTGTGCATTTACTACATGTCAGAAATTGGCACCATCACAAATACTCATTTCTTTCTCAAATAATCCTTGGAGGTAAGTGCTATTATTGTTACTTCAAAGTCAACTAAGGAAAATTTGCATTAAATATTCGCCGGGCTTGGTGGCACACGCCTGTAATCCCAGCACTTTGGGAGGCTGAGACAGGAGAATCGTGAGTTTAAAGCCAGCCTCAGCAACTGTGAGGCGCTAAGCAACTCAGCGAGACCCTGTCTCTACATACAACACAAAATAGGGCTGGGGAATGTGGCTCAGTGGTCGAGTACCCCTGAGTTCAATCCCCAGTACAAAAAAGAAAAGAAAAAAAAGATAAATATAATGTGATCCATTGATTTTGAACTTTTCGTCTTCTTGGTCATTTGACCTTTTTTAAAAAAAATCAGTGTCTCCCTATATCTATTTCTCTCTCTCTCTCTCTCTCTCTCTTCCCCCCCTCTCCCTCCCTCCCTCCCTGGTGCTCCTTTTCACCCATTCTATTGTTTCTGTTTCTCCTGAGAGCCTGGACTAATACATATTTAGATTCTAGTAGGTTAGGGTGCTGCTGTAACAAATACCTACAAATGTTGAAGTGGCTCTGGAAATAGGTAATAGTGGCTGGAAGAGTTTAAAAATGAATATTAGAAAAATTCTAGATTGTGTCAAAGATGCTATTGGTAGAAATATGAATGTTAACCGTTCTGGTGATTCTGGTGAAGTTACAGATGAATTTAAAGAAAGTTTTTGGAAAAAATGATTCTTGCTTTAAAGTGTCAACTGAACTTAATCAAACTGCATTCTTGTGATTTGCATGAAGTAGAATTTGTGTCAAATTTGGACATTTAACTAAGAAAATTTCAAGCAAAGTGTTAGAGGCATGACATGATTTTTCATTGCTGTTTACAGTAAATTGAAAGATGTGGGACATAAATGGGGAAAAAAAGAACACTTATTAATCAAAATGGAACCAGAACTCAAACATAGGGAATATTTTTTTTTTTGTATCCATGTTGTAACCAATGGAAATGTGTTTGTGAGTGGATACCAGGGGTATGGTGGGACAACAGTGTGATTAAGATGATACCCAGTGTGATTAAGATGATGATACCCAATCTGTCATCTCAGAAGCAGTCAAGGACAGAGATGGAGTTACATCAGCAGAAATGCTGCCAGCTTGAGTTAGTAGAGACAGAGATAGAAAACGTTAGGGAGGGCATCAGAACTGGAGAGTCTCCTGGAGTTCTCCAGGAGCAACTACATGCTGCTGGCCTTCAAGAAATGAGGTCATGTTAGTTTTAGTGTTTTGAGGAGACTCCATACTATTTTCTAAAATGGCTCTACTAATGTACATTTCCACACCACACTGTGTACAAGTGTTCCCTTCACTTCAACTCCTCACCAGAACTTATCCCTCATCGTTTTGACGATAGCCATTCTGTCAGATAGGAGCTTATGTCACAACATGGTTTTAATCAGTATTTTCCTTGAAAATTTTTTTCAAATATTGGTTGGTCATTCATATCTCTCTTTTTAAGTAAGGGCTCTTCAGATCTTTTGTTCATTATTACGTCGGAATACTAGTTTATTGCTACTGAGTTAATTTGCTGACACATTTTCAATGTTAAATTATGATAAGATGTAAGATGAGCAAATATTTTCTCCAGTTCCATGGATGTTTATCCATTCTGATGCTTCCTTTGTGGTTCAGAAGCTTTTTGGCTTGATGCTATTTCATTTCTCTAGTTTTGATTTTGTAGTTCTATCCAAGAATTGGTGAAGGAAAACAAACACTGTATGATTTACTTACATGTGGTATCTAAAAATGGTGATTGTATAGAAACAGAGGAAAGACAGGCTGTTGCTGGTGGCTGAGGTGGGGGACTAGGAGAAATTGGGAAAGAAGAGATGTTGATCAAATGGAGGAAAGTTACCATTAGACTGGAAAAAGAAGTGTTCGTGATCTATTGCCCTGTGTAAGGACCACAGCCCAACATCATGTATTGTATATCTCAAAACTGATGAAAGAAAAGAATTTTAACATTTTCACCACAGACACTGATAAGTAGGTGAGATGATGGACATTTTCAATAGTTTGATTGAATCTTTCTACAATGTATACATCACCAAAGCATCACAGTGTGCCCAATAAAAATACACAATTATTATTTGCCAATTGAAAGATAGAGAAGGGGGAAATGACTCCCAAAGAGGAGTATTTCCTCCTGAGTCTGAGTGTGAGACCACTTTAGTTTCTGTAGGCAGACTGTTGGTATTTGGGAATTTGGGACAGACCTTTTTTCCTAGGGATATGGGAACAGACTTTTGAAATAGGGCAAAGGGGACAATATTGCCTCCTTTGTGAACCTGGAAGCTAAGGCTGTAATCTTGGTGGACCCAGATAAAAGAGAACTCAGTAAATTTCTATTGTGTATTTACACACATGATGCATCATTTATATCCATTATCCTAAAGTCTTAAAATCTAATTGATTTGCCCTGCTAGTTTTCAGACCTGCTTGGGAACCATGGTCTCATTCTTTCTGGCTTTCTATTTTGGAATGTGAACACCTATCTCATGCCAATCTCTTTATTATATTTTGAAAGCAGATGACTATTCTGGTTTCACAGAGTCACAGCACCAACACTCAATTTAAGTGATATTGAGATGATATCTTAAATTTAAATTTGTGGCACTGGTTTAGGACTATTGGACTCTTTGGATGAGAGAGGATGTATTTTACATATGAGGATTCCATCCAGAGAGAGGAATTCCATGATCTGAATTGTGTTCTTCACATTCATGTATTAAAATCCCAACTCTCAGGGCCTCAGAACATAAGAGTATTCCATGGATAATTTCCTTGAAGAAAGCATGAAGTTCATGAGGATGGGACCCTAATCCAATGTGTCTGGAGTCCTTATAAGAAGTGACAGAGACATCAGGGATGCATACACACAGAGGAAAGGCCGTGAGCACACAGCAGACTGGCAGTCTTCTGCAAACCATGGAGATTAACCTCAGGGGACCCCAAAGCTGCTGACACCTTGCTTTTGGACTTGTAGCTTCCAGGACTGTGAGAACACAAATTTCTGTTGTTTAAGCTCGCACTATATGATACTTCCTTATGGTAGAATGAACAATGATGCTGCTATTGTTATTTTCAGATCAACTCATGGGATTTGCATATAATACAATGCCCATGTTATAAGCTAAAGTGGCTGCAATAGTGAGTGAGTGTTGCCAAGTACTTGTGCCCACGAAACCCCTAGTGAACCAGATAGGAAACTTCTGGTTCCTTTTCCCTGCGTACAGTCAATCCTCTCCTTAGGGGAGGTTCCAGGCAATCATTGATCTATTTTGTCACTAAAGATTATTTTAATCTATTTCAATATTGATTATAAGTGAAATAATATGGAAAATACTCTTTTGTGCCTGGTTGCCATTACTGAGCAAGAAATTGGTTAGATTTCTTACTGTGTCAATTTTTTTTTTCATTCTGTATGTCAGCCACATGCAACTGTTGAAAAAAAAAATCTGTGTGATCTAAACTTCAGGGTCTTTATGAATAAAGGTTCATAAGCATGCATTACATGCTTTTTTATGGTTATATGTTTTCATTTTCTTGGATAATGCACAGAAGTTGGATTGTGGGGATTTGTGAAACTTCTATGTTTAGTTTCATAAGATTCTTATATACTGCTTTCCAAAATGATTTTACTATTTTGTGTTCTCATCATCAACATATGACTGTGGTTTAAATTTTTATTTTCCTAATGACTAATCATGTTGAGTACCGTTACACGTTTGTTGTGTAAGTATCATATAAAGTGTTCTCTGATTTTGTTGTATTTCCATTCTTTTCCATCCTGACTTGTTAAAAAAGACTCAATAGTTGAAACAATCTTGATCAAGAAGAGTGTGGTGGATGTGTCACAATACCAGATCTCTAATTAATACTACAGAACTTTAGTAACAAAAAAAGCATGGTACTGGCACCAAAATAGACATGAAAACCAATGGAATGGAATAGAAGACACAAAGACAAACTCACCTTTGATACTTGAAGAAGATGCCAACAGCATAAGTTGGCAGAAAGACAGCTGTTTTAACAAATGGTTCTGGGAAAACTGAATATCCATAGGTGGAAGAATAAAACTAAATCCCTATTTTCCCCCTGCACAATAGTCAGCTCAAAGTTTATCCAAGACCTGGGAATTGGACAAGAAAATATTTTATATTTTCCAAATATTAGAAGAAAATATAGAATAAGCACTCCAACATAATGACACAGGCTCCAACTTTGATAACAAGACTCCAAAAGCTCAAGAAATAACACCAATGATTAATCGCTCAGATGGTATTGAATCAAAAAGCTTTTATACCAGAAAGGAAACAATTAAAAGTGTATAGGAAAAGCCTATAGAATGAGAGAAGATCTTTGCAAGCTGCTCTTCCAACAGGGTATTAATATCCAGAATACATAAAGAAATTGATAAAATTAACACAAATAAACGAAATAAAACAGTTAATAAATGGACCTCCCTACCAAAACAAACAAAAAAATGCAAACCTATACAGATATTTCTCCAAAGAAGAAATACAAATGGAAAACAAATATGTGAAAATAGTTTCATTATGTCTAGAAATCAGAGAAATGCAAATCAAAACTAAATAGAGATTATATCTCACTCCAGTTAGAATTACAATCATCAAGAATACAAATAATGATAAATTCTGGAGAGAAAGTGAGGGGAAACATATGCTCATACTTTGTTGGTAGGACAGCAAATTAGTACAACCACTCTGGAAAGCTCTAGGGAGATTGCTTAAAAGACTAGGAATAGGGCCTGGGATTGTAGCTCAGCGGTAGAGCGCTTGCCTCGCATGCGTGAGGCCCTGGGTTTGATCCTCAGCACCACATACAAAGCAATAAAATAAAGACATTGTGTCCATCAACAACTAAAAAAATATTTAAAAAAAAAGACTAGGAATAGAACTACAATATGACCCAGATATCTGACTCCTCAATATTTATCCAAAAGAACTAAACATCAGCGTACAATAGTGATTCACTCACAACAATGTTTGTAGCAGCACAATTCACCATAGCCACATTTTAAAACCAGTCCAGGTGCCTGTCAACAGATGAATGTATAAAGAAAGTGTGATTTATATACACAGCAAAGTTTTTCTCAGCCATAAAATAAAATGAAATTATGACATTTGTCAGTAGATGGATGGAACTGGAAAATATCATGCTAAGAGGAATAAATCAGATGTAGAAAGTCAAGGGTCAAATGTTTTGTCTCATATGTGCAAGCTAGGCCAAAATCAGAGGGAAAAAGGATGGAGAGAATCACAAGAAAATAGAAGCGAGATCAGTGATACAGAGGAAGGGGATTCATGGAGAAGGAAGGGGTACAGAAAAACAGAGGGACAGTGGAATGAAATTGACCCAATTACATTATGTACATATTTGAATACACCACGGTGATTTCACCTTAATGTATATCTATAAAGCACTAATTTAAAAAGAATATAAATAAATAGAAGGAATAATATAAGGTAAAAGCAAAGGAAGAAGGGGAGGGAAGAGGGGGAGGGAAAAATAAAGTATTGGGGAGTGAAGGGGAGCAAACTATATTCCTTGCATGTATGATTATATTGAATTTAACATAATCAACTATATGTGTAATTATGTATGTGTAACTATAATGCACTAATACAAACATTAAAATTATATGGCAGGGCCATGGAAACAAACATTGCATGGTACTGGCATTTATAGACACATACTGTTTTTATAGACACATAGATCCATGAAACAGAACAGAAGACAGAGCTAAACTTACACAGATGCAGTCATTATATCCTTGACAAAACCATACATTGGGGAAAAGAGTCTTTATAACAAATAATGTTAGGAAAACTGGCTATCTATATGTAGAAGAACAAGACTAGATCCTTGTCTCTCACACCGCACAGAAGTCAATTCAAAATGAATTAAAAACCTAGGAATTAGATCAGGAATCATGCAACTCCTAGAAGAAAATGTAGCATCAATACACCAACATCTCGGCCCAGAGGTGTCTCCAGTTTGGCTTATAGTAACACTACTTCCAGTCCTTTGTGATCTCTAGAAATGCTTTACCTTTGATAAAGGTAATATTTACCTTTGAGCTCTTTGATAATTCTTTGCCTGGTCTTATCCAATCACATTCTACCCATGTGCAACTCTTTGATCAGCAACATACTTAAGATGACCATGCAGATGTTTAGAGGTCCTGTGTATATCAGGGTGTATTATGGTTTAGATTTGCCCTGTCCTCTAAGAGCTCATGTATGACACAATGTGAGAAGGCTTAGACGTGAAATGATTGGATTACGAGAGCCTCAAACCAACCAGTGAATTAATTCCCTGATATAGATTAACTGGGTGGCAAGTGTAGACATGCAGATGTGGCTGGAGGCAGTGGATCCCTGGAGGCATGCCTTTGGAGTTTCTATCTTGTCCTTGTTGAGTAGAGCTAATCAACATGTCCTGAGCTTCTTTCCTTCACCACACACTTTCTTTCTTTCTTTTTTTTAACAAAAATGTAACTTTATTTGGGAGTCATGTACAGAAAACAAATTAGCTGATTATTTCATTTTTTCAATAAATACCATTTTACATTTAAATATTTATTATAAATTATGCTTATAACACCATGATAGGTGAAATGATTTGATACATACATTTTATTCCATTTTAAATATTAGATGAGTTATTCATATATTCTGTCTCTTTAAATTTATTTATTCTAATTAGATATACATAATAACAGAATGCATTTTTATTCATTGTACACAAATGGAGCACAAATTTTCATTTCTCTGGTTGTACACATTGTAGAGTTGCACCATATGTGCAGTCATACATTTACCTAAGGCAATGATGTCCATCTCATTCTACTATCTTTCCTGCCCCCATGTCCTCTCCCCTCCCCTTTAATCAAAGTTCCTCCATTCTTCTCATGCCCTGTCCCCATTTTGGATCAGCATCCACTTTTCAGAGTGAACATTTGGACTTTGGTTTTGGGGGATTGGCTTACTTCACTTAGAATGATATTCTCTAACTCCATCCACTTACCTGAAAACGCCATAATTTTATTCTCTTTTAATGCTGAGTAATATTGCATTGTGTATATATACCACAGTTTCTTTATCCATTCATCTATTGAAGGGCATCTAGGTTGGTTTCATAGTTTAGCTATTGTGCATCACACACTTTCACCATTAGATTCTGCCTCATCTCAGGCCCCATGTAATGGAGTTGGCTGTCTATCGACTGAAACCTCTGAAACTGTGAATCCCAAAATAAACTTTTCCTCCTTTAATTGTGTTTGTCAGGAATTTTGGTCACAGCAGCAAAAAATGTTGCCTAAATAGGGTGGCAATTTCTTTTATAAAATGCTATCCTGCAAGTTCTAACTGCATCAGCTTCCTCCAAAGTCTATCTTTATCTTCTCAGCTAACTGAGACCTCTGTTCTCTTACTATATTCTGAACACTGGCCCCAGGCAGAAACTCAGGGTGATTAATCTCATTTGTTTCATTTCTATCAGGGCTAACAATCTAACAGTGCTCATTTTCTGTTGCCTAAAAACAGTTGTCTCTTCTATTTTTTCCATCTTTTCGGCCATTTACAGAAAGAGGTAAAGGCTAGTAGCAGTTATTCTAAATGGTAAGAAATGTACTTTCTTTAAGATAGTTTATATTATTTTAAATATTTAATTGACTCAATAAGTGCTCAGAAAACACCCTTTATGTTTGACTGTCAACCCTCTGGCTTTGTGTTTCAGAAAGCGAATCCCAAACACCCTACCAGGACATTCACTACTTGGAGAATCCTTACCCTACCTCGGGCCTGATGCCAAATACACAACACATGGTTGGTTCTTCCTTTTGTCTCTAGACAATGCTTTGGGAGAAGCATGATCATCCCGTGTTTGAAATGAGGTGTATGAAGATCAGGTTGCATTATGGACTAAATATTTATGTCCCCCAAATTCATAAGCTGAAATCATATCCCTCCCAATTTGATAGTACTTGTAGTTGAGGCCTTATGTAGGTATATTGTGAGTGAAACTTTTGAATGACTACATCAACTTAGCTGGTAGCTACTGTCCCCAGCAGCCACCAGAGGCTTGGAGCAAAGAACATTTGCAGGAATCTACCTGGGTGAGATCTGGGTGTGAGAATAAAATCCCTTCCCAGTGAGCTTCCATTCAGGGGCCGGATTGCAGACACAGCTTCAATGACAAAATCACGGTGTCAAAGCTGAGTTTTTAGAACTACAGGTAGTGCAGGTATACAATAAGCTTTCTGGACACACAGGGTCAGAGAGCACAGTCAAGGATACAGGGATATAGACCCATGGGCCAATATCTGTATTGGGTCCATAGTGTTACCCAAATAGGTTTCCCATGGTGAGTTTTAATTGGTTGGATTCGACCAAGCTGTCCTGAGTTTAGGTCACAATGTGACTGACAGGGGGTCACTGTGCTATGTATGCACAGTCCATGTGAGATTGAGGAACAGTGAGGTCAGTCCAGTAGGCTGTATCTAGCTGTCCCATAGGGAGGTGGTTACCAGGAGGCAGTTATATAAGGCAGACATCTGAATTGGTTCACAGAGGAACGGTGAGGAGATGCAGAACTGAACCTGTCAGGAATGGCTAAACTTTTCTTCTGGTACAGGAAAGTACAAATTGTATTCAAGATAGATGCCAAGAGGATGGGAAATTATTAGCATCCACTACAAGGTGATTAGGTTATGAGGACAGAGTACTTGTAAATGAGATTAGTGTCCTAATTAAAGAGAACACAAACAGCCCCCTCATTCCATCCACAGGTAGATGACAAGGAGAAGACAGTGTCTACAAGTAGGGAGTGGCCCTCACCAGACCCCAGCTCTGCAGATGCTCTGACCTTGGACTTGCCAACCTCCAGGAACGTGGGCAATAAGCCTCTGTGGTCTATAATCCATAGAACCCTGAACTGAGCAAAAGTGGAAGGCTAACCCTGCAAAATGAAGGGGGAATATTAATCCATAACCAAGCTCACAAAATATGCTGGACTATGTCCATGAAGCAATTCAGAGAAGACCTACTTGAGGAACCATATGAGTTTACACTGGGCAATGGAAAGCCTTAGTGAAGCTTAGCAAAATGTACACAGTTGAAGTTAAGTTGGGCAGAACCTAGCAACATCATAAAGTGTAAGGACTATTTCATTTGCATTATTGCTCCCTTTCCCCTACTTACAGCCTCTGGCCAAACCTGATTTTTGTCTTATATTTTCTTTCAGTGTGTGATAATGAGCCAAAAATCTAACAGAATTTCTTGTATTTGCTTTGCAATGCTACCCCAATCTCAATCCTTTCCTAATATACAAGCAGAGTTTGTGTCTCCTAATATGTATAATATCAAGCTCATCTTCTCTATGACCATATACCTGTGATATCTTTACCTGCAACAACTTTCCAACTACCTTCTCTGCCTCCACATTGTCCAGTATCATTTATTTTCCATACTATATCTAACAAAATCTTTATGATCAGATCACATAAGCTATATGCTTAGAAATCATGCAATGACTCTCCTGGTTCCTCCATGGTTCAGTCTCAGGACTTGACTGATTTCTAACTACTGAGTCTCACTCTCATATCTTTCTTAAAAGTCTTATCTTAAAGAAACAGATTAATGCATTACTTCAACAAGGTCATGCCCAGTAACCTAACTTTTGTTCATCCATCAAATCTCAAAGGAAATGGCCTTTGGAAGGAAGTCTTCAATTACACAGTGGCCAAAATCCTTGCATAGTTTGTACCTATACTGGAAGTCACACAAAGGTCACTTTTCACGCAGGCTTCATGAACCAAGGTTTATGCAATGTCACAAAGGCTCAGAAGGAGTCAGTGCTCAGCAATGGTGAAGGCTTCTGGAAGAGCATCAACTGTCAGTAGGGTAGTCATGGATTCAGGTTTTCACTACAGTATTGGATTCTACTCATCTAGGTATTGTTTCTGTGTAAATAGAAGGAGTTTTCCCTTTCATTCTGAAAAATATTCTAGTTTGAAAAAGTATATCGCTTTATGTAAAAAGAATTTTTACCTAAAACAAAATTAGCCTTGCGTTAACCATTATTGTAATAACTTTAGGGGGAGAGACTGCTATCGACCTTGAACTATTCATAAACTTGCCATAATGCAAGTTTGCACTGGGACCTTAGAAGATATAAGAGGCTAGAACTGCTAATGCCCAGCAACACCCATGAGGCTCTCGTTTTAAATTATTAGCACCAGACTTTGGAACGCAGCACTAGGTTGGCTGCTCCTGGCCCATTTCTCATTTAGGGGAAATAGGAACTGCAGATGGATTAATCTTGGCTTAAAATTAAAAAAAATTCTTACAGAATTAGGGGGTGAAACTGAAGGTGATACTCTGGTATTTATAGGTGGAAATTTACATAGGATCTATATCCTGAGGCTCAGGAAACATATGAAGTTAAAACTGAAATAAAAGATGAAGAGGGTTGGGGCTGTAGCTCAGTGGTAGAGCGCTTGCCTAGCGTGCGTGAGGCACTGGGTTCGAACCTCAGCACCACATATAAATAATAAGTGAATAAAATAAAGATCCATCAACAACTAAAAAAATATTTACTTAAAAAAAAAGATGAAGAGATGTTAATGAAAAACCATGCTGTGTTGAATAGATTTCTTAGGCCTGTGTTTTGAAGTTTGTCAGGGAGGAAGAGTCTCCTGATTGGTATTACCAAACCAAAGAGGCTAGAAGAGACCTATCTGAACAATGGGTCCATTTGGCGGACGAATTTCAGAATACAACAAAAACAAAAATGTCTCTAACAGATAGTGAAAGGAAAAAAGAGATTTTGATCTGACAAATGGTGCTGGTCCATGCATATGAGAGGAGGAAAGGGTGGAAGGATGCATTCAAGTTAAACTCTGGTGAGCTCAAGGGAGCCCTCTGAAAGGGAACAGCAGAGGAAGACACAACTTGAGGGTGTAACCATTGAGGAAGGAAGAGATCAAAGATTTCTCAAGACCTGGAAAGTCCAAAACCAGAGCACAAAAAAATGCCTCGGAGAACATTTGGAGGCAGAATTTGTTGGTATCCTCCAAGTATGCACTTCAGGAGCATAACTGGCACCTCAGTACAGGACTCTACTTGACTAAATTTCTCTAGCTGAAACCCACTTGCAAGAAGGCGCTTCCTGACCTGTGCCCTTCCACAGGCAGAGTTCCTTATGGCTGACCCTTGCTGTGAGACTGCTCATCAAGCATTGTACAGGTTGCACCCTTAGCAGATTTGATATGCAAAGAAGAAATAACATTTCAGAAACATAGAGCTGAGAAAGAAATGAGCACTGGTCTAATTCTCATGGGAAATAGACCTACCTGATTCGGGCTTCTGATCCAGAGATCTGTGCTCTAACACTGCAAATTTCTAAAATCAGCAAGGTCTTTAACACCACCTAGATGAATGCAAGCACATTTGTAAAAGACTGAGTGGTAAATATTTCAGGCTTAGCATAACAAAAGGTCTCTATATAAAACACCCAACTCTGTTCTTGTGGCTGAGAAGGCAGACACCTACAACAAGTAAATGGTGTGACCATGTTCTGAGAAAACTTTATTTACAAAAACTGATGATCACTCTTCAAGGTCATAGTTTTCTTACATCTGCTCTAAAAAAAACAGTATGCATAGCTTGCTTCTTCCCTGTAGATACGGAAAATGCATTCCATCCACGTCAATATCTTACTGGGATATTTCTGGAGCAGAAATGAAGGAAAGACTACAGTTTATAAATTTTGAAAACCTGGAATACATTGACTGACATTCTGGCAAGAGTAAAACAAAACAAAATAACAACAAAAAGACTCCCACATTCTCCTTCCCATAGAAACCATTCATTCTTTGGGAAGGAATTCAGCAGCATCAAATACTGGAGGCTTAAGATATAATTTTGCTCTAGGGCCAGGAGACCACCTTATGTTTAAATTTTGTTATCAGTGCTATAATAATTTTGTATGTACTATAATCCCATTTGACTTTAAAAGTAAGACCTGACCTTGAATTATCACCAGTTCTTTGGCTCTAAGAGAAATATAGTCATACCAGGAAAAGGCAGCTCACCTACAGGAACTTCATCCTCAGGCTGGATCCAAGCAAAACAAGAACTATTCTATACTTCTGGCTGAGAAATCTAAGATTTTTAACTTGGGACTTTTTAATTTTTAAGTATTATAATTGTTAGGCTTTAACTTTAGGAGATATAAAATTAACTTTAGGAGATATATGTTAGGAGATATAAAATTGGAAGTCTAATGTCACATAGTGTTAGAGATCACATCTTAGACCTTAGTAATAACTGCATAGTTTCTCCTTTAGTTAGTAGTTGCTGAGCATCTGTGTCAGTTCCTACTCAAATATGTAATAGGTTGCATCTGAGAACCAAACCTAAGAGAAAGTTCTCATGTGGTCAGAGTGCCCAGAGGTTGGAACATAACCCAGAACTCCAGTCCTAAAAATATACATCATGAAGAATAAAGGTAATGGAGTGCACATTTCCTCAAAACCTCTGCTACCCACCTCAAAGAAAATCTGTTATGCTAGCCAAAGTCAATCCATCAATCACTGTTCAAAACTAATTGCACGTTGGTGCTGGTTCACAAAGCACTTATGTGACCTGATTAAGTGAATGCATCGTATACAAGAAACTATCCTTGAAAGACTTCCTGAAATCCTTGGGGGTGCTGCCCTCAAGAACTCCCTACAGCTCCCTTTCCTCAGGCCTCTCTTTCTTCTTTGTATAAATCACACATACTTTGATTCATATCAATCCTTTGGGGCTATTTCTCAAGGAGATTTATTTTTTCCCACTTCCCCCCAGGTTTGTATGGGTTACTTAATAGTGCAATTAATTATTGTTTTATGACCAGATGAAAGGTTCCTTTATTTGTTCTTTCCTCAGATTTTTTTCTTTGTTGAAAGAGATGATATGAATCACTTTTCTGCCTCAAAGGAAAAGAAAGTAGACTTTGATAAAGGTCAGGGATAGAAAGTTGAAGGGAGGGAAATTCATTTATTATCTCCCTTGGCACTTTTCATTGCCTTTTGAAAAAAAAAAAAACCTGTCAGAATGAAGAATTTTAAAATAACATGTGTTTTCAACAAAAACATAAGTTGCATTAGCAAAATGTTACCCCCCCCCATTCTTCAAGTATTCTCTGTATTAGGCAGAGGTGACAGCTTGAAAGTAGGCATAATGGTCAGATCTTTTTGGGGGGTGGGTACTGGAGATTGAACTCAGAGGCACTCAACCACTGAACCACATCCCCAGCCCTATTTTGTGTTTTTATGTAGAGACAGGGTCTCACTGAGTTGCTTAGCGCCTCGCCGTTGCTGCGGCTGGCTTTGAACTCGCGGTTCTCCTATCTCAGCCTCCCTAAATGCTGGGATTACAGGCTTGTGCCACATGGCTAATGGTCAGATCTTTGATATCCAATTGCCTAGGTTTTCAATATGAGCTAAACTTGACTCAAGAGATATTTTATGGTTTATGTGTTCTTACATGTTTCTCTTTATACTTTTCTTACTCTGTTTATTACAGGTGAGAACACATACTTCCCTGCATATGTGCTACAATCTTTAGTCTGTCTTCAATCTAAGAAGAAAAGAATGATTATATAATGAAACAGGAAACTAATCTACATGCTAGGAAGATGGTTTCAGTCCACAAACAATAATGGGGTGAAAATGATGACATGGTAAGGATTCTGCTGAGACTTTTACAAGATGATAAATGTATTGATTTAAATATGTTTTATGATACAGAGCATTGCTTTATTGGTTACCCCATCAGTCAAGTTTTGCTAGAAACATAGAACCACAGAATATCAGGGCATACATTGTAAATACTCGTCTCTTACAGTTTGCCATTCTACTGGGGCTTGGCTGATTCAAGCTTGACTAGCTGGCTTGCATCAATCTGCTGTGGTCAGTTCCGTGCCACACATCCCGTCCTCTCAGGCCCAGGTTAGCTGAGGCATACTCTTCACAGAGGAAGTCAGGACCTCAAGGAGACTGGAATATGTATGCTCTTCTTTGGATCACCTCTGCTAATAGGCATTGGCGACAGGTAATCAAATCAGCTAAACCCAAATCAAGGGCTAGAAGGGGCTCTCCATTCATGGGGGTCTAGCATGGGGGAAAAGTGAATGTATTTTAAAATATGATCCAAATATGCAACTATGACACTTAATCTACTCCAGGAAACAATCACTGACCATTTGAATTCTACTCAAAAACTAAAAAATTAATTAATTGATTACCATTTTTTTCTGTATGACTTATACATGTGTATGCAACTTCACATGTATTGTGGCCTATTGTAAGACATTTGTTTATTATCAGTCTCTCATTCTAGAAGCCATCAATGTTTTATGTAGACAGGGATCAGTACATTAAACAAAAATTTATCAGGCAAGTGGGATACACGATGCATTCAGCTAGTATGTCATGTTGTCATTTTATATTTATGGATACACAATAAGTAAGATTTTAATGGTTTTGAAAACCTTAGTGTTCCATAGGCTTAATAAGAGGATTAAGATGAACAAAGTGTTTAGAACACTGTGAATACTCACTGAACCTAGCTGTTCTTACTACTACCATCAATGTTCTCATTGCAGCTAAACTTAAGAGGCTAACTCTAAACCCTGAATTTATGTTTTTATTTATAATTATTGCTTGTCAGTACTATGATTTATTATTCTGATAAAGTACAGATTATCTCTACTGTGTCCTGAAATCAGGATGAAACAAAACATAAATAAAACACCAGTTTCTAAATGTTCATAACAGCCCACCCACAAACCTGAATTTGTATTTACAATTCTAGTTTGTGAAGGTGAATCTTTTTTCTGTAGTACAAGAAATTTGGTTTGATCATATATGCACATTATAAGTCACATCTTTTGAACTGATTTCTAAATATGTTATGGAACTAGGCAATAAAGGTTATGCAGAACGCAGAGCGGCGTGGGGTGTTTGTATTGCTTCTATTGAGAGATGATCAAAGAAGCTGAAGATTATTTATAACTATCTTCCATGGTGTGCAAAGGGGAAAGAACTGCACCAACTCACCGGGGTTTGCTGATGGAATGTGCTCTCAACGGCACTACCTTGTCTCAAGATATGCCAGTGTTAACCTGTGCATCAGTGAGAGTGAGGAGATTGTCCTTGCCTGGGTAAATGGATTTAGTAAAAGCTATTTAATTAGTTTTTGTTGTTGTTTATCTTAAATTTACTTTTCTTCTGAGGGTGTGCCCCATGATTTAGGAGTAAAGGCATCACAGGTGCACCATTAAATCTTAAGACTAAGACAAAATTCTAAAAGTGACCAAAGCTGAATTATCTTCAGGATCAGGATAATCCTTCAGTAATTTAACTGCCAGCTACAACTGCATCCAGCATTGTACAGGTTCAGATAAAAGGACTCCAAATCTTTCAGTGTGTAATTTAGAATACCAACACAGAACAAAATACCACCAAGCACAAAGAAAAGCAGAAAAATATGACCCATATTTAAAAGAGAATTCATCTTTAAAATCAAGCTTACATATATCCCAAATATTGAAATCCTGAACACATGGACTTAAATTAACCTTTAATAAACATGTTAAAGAATATTCAGGAATAGATGCATTCATATTTTCAGGAAAATGTAAAGAATTTCAGAATGATAAAAAAATAATAATCAAATGAAGTTCTTAGAACTAAATTATGTGGTTACTGAACTAAAAAGAAGATAGTAATAGCCAGATTGGTAGTGCATGCTTATAATCCTAGCAATTCCTGAAAGTTGAGACAGGAGGATCACAAGTGCAAGGTCAGCCTGGGCAACTTAGATTCTTTCTCAAAATAAAATAAAATGGGCTGGGGCTATAGCTCAGAGGAAATCTTCCCTGTTTTCTATGCTTGGTATCAAAACAAGAAGAAGATAGTAATAGCAAAGGTTCACACAACGTATAAGAAAATAGTGAGATGAAGATATGGCTCAGTGGTAGAGAATCTTCTTAGCATGTATAAGGCCCCGGGTTCAGTCTTCAATACTAAAAAAAGAAAAAAATTGTTCTGCACTCATAACCGAATTCCTTCCCAAAAGCCCTACCTCCTAATACAACTAACTTGCAGGTAAAATTTCAACTTAGACATTTTGAAGGAAAATAAATGCTCAAAATATAGGCAGAGGAGAAGTAGAGTTTAGAAAATTCCACTTGTCCTTTTTCTCTGAATTATGTACTATCCAAGTGACCAAGGTAGGAGTGACACCAATTCTCAAGTATGTATTTTTCAAGTAAAGATACTCTGCATCTTGATAAGCTCATAAGTTGAATACATACACCATAAAGGAGAAATTAATTTAATATACCTAATCTACTATATTAGTCTATTTCCTGTTGTTATAACAAAATACTTGGGACTTGGGACTGTATAAAGAAAAGGTTTTAAGTTCATACTTTAGGAAGCTAAAAGCCCAAACCACCTGACTATGGGTCTGGTAAGGGCCCCTTGGCCAGCTCACAACTTGGCAAATGGCCTCATGTAGGACAATATGTAGAAGAAAGAGGTTACATGGTGAGAGAAGAGAAAGTGATCTAGGTTTCATACTCACACTTTCATAAAACTCACTCATATGAAAACTAACAGTTCCTCAAGGACTATCTTAATTGTTTCTAATGGCAACACTACCAAAGACTTAATTACCTTTCACTAAGCCCCACCTGTGAAGGATCCACCATATCCCAACATCACCACACTGAGGATCATGTACACTTGGGAGGCACAATCAAACCATATCCAAACCACAGAACCACCAAGTATCAGAGCTTAGCAACACAGCACACTCTGTGATATCACTTATGATGAACATGAGACCAGGAGCTGTGGCTCCCTGCTGCTGCCCAGCATCATGAGAGAATGTTGCTAGCCTGGGAAAGGACCTAAGATAAAAATAAAGAGTGTGGCTTCTACTGGATGTGCATTACTCTTACAGCACTGTGGAGTTCAAGAATCCTACACTGAGCCCTCATATGTTAGGGGCTGCCTGTCTATGGTCAGAGACCAAGGGAATGGTCACCGAGCTGGCCCATGGACTCAGGGTCTACTATCCATTCTGTTCTCAGCCAGGACTCCATTTATCTTGGGCCACTACATGTCTCTCTCTCACAGAAGGGTCATGATAATGGCTGGAGTTTCTAGTTATGGATGCCAGCTCAGACCACAACTCCATCCTGTGACTAATAATATGTAAAATGCCTTGTTATGCCCTTTCGCTCAGGGTGCAGTTAACCAAATAAATGTCAACTATTCCCCTTGGAGAAAGACTGGGAAAATTTTTGCTCTGTCTACTTTCTCCATAGGACCTAAACTATTCTTTAATCAATGTGCATCAGATCCTTAAAGTGGCTCAGATAAAGAAATTTGGCAAAGGATAATTTCATTGAGACAACTATTCTCTATCTCCTCAACATCTCTTTATTTGTCTAATAATCTAAATAAGGCTGATAATTATTCTTATTGGTCATTATCTTTTCCATAAGAGCTCTGTGTTTTGTTAAATATCCCCATAAGGTGATGTAAATCAGGCCCTTTTGTATGTCAGTCATTATGATGATGGTCTCTACCTGACTTCTGGAAGTTAAGTGCCACCATATAGGAACCTAATAATCCTATTGCTGTCAGTGAGCCTAGATATCATTGATCATTCCTTCTGTCAGTGCAGCTTACCTAGCAGAAGAGGCAGTGGGGGTTTATCTTGAGGGTTACCAGTGCAATAGAGATAGACGTATCTTCCCATTTTTCTTATAATAAAGATGTTTAAGATCTTAGAGATTTCAATAGAATTATAGGCCACTTGTTTAGGCTCAGAGAAGTCTGACCTTTTAAAATCAGATAGGAGATATTTACAGGTGTCTCTATCCCAGGACCTGCATCCCATTATTATCCATTTAGAGTCCTTATCTTGGTACACCAGACTGACATTGAATCAATATTCAACTTTCTCTAGAACTTAGCAACTCCAACTATTAAATCCTAGGTAACTGGTCCCAGTTGAACAATGCCCAGTGTTAGATCCTTTCTGTACTACACTGACCATCCGTGATGAGGCTACATGATAAGCTAGGTGACAAATGATTGCGCTCCAAACCTTATCTTCACAATTTCTCAAACCTTTCAGGTTACAAATGATCAAGGTGTTGTGTTTTTGATATCTATGCTGAGATAGAAATGTAAGCATGCAGATATATATTCAGGGCCAATTATGAAAGCAAAGAAGTAGAAGCAGACTGGACAGATGAAGAAGTCAAACTGTGATGCAGATCCATAAAGCTCCAGTCAATCCTCTTGGGAATTCTAAATCATATTGAGTGAATCAGAATTGGCTGCACTGGGTAAGGCTGAGAAAACCTCTTAGTGCCCATCTATCAGTCCTTGGATGGAGGCCACCTAGTAAAGGATGAGCCTTAGAGCCAGGCAGCTGAATAAAACTGAAGCAAATGCTGAAGAAGACAATATATTCCCTTGAAGAAATATCTGGGTGGCCTGACTTTCTGGTACCTAAGACATGCAACCCAAGTTGATGGTGGGACAGCCAAATAGTGGGACAGACCCTCAATAAGAAGGTGTAATACTATCAAATATGTCTACAAAGAAAATGCTCAAAATGCTTAAGCATCGAAAACATTCAAATTTAAAACATAGTAAGAAACTATCTCATAGGTCTAGAGTAGGAAAAAGCAACAACAAAAAATCCGACAATAACAAATGTGAGGGAAAATTTGGAGAAACGTGACTTGTATACATTGATGGTGGGAAGTAAAAACTAGAACTGCTTCTCAAAACCATTTGGCAACTTCTTGTCATGTTACACATGCATTTGCCCATGTCCCAGGAATCCCATTCTAAGGTCATTTTGCAATAGAAATAAAAGCATATAATCACACAAAGACTTTTATAAGAATGTTTATAGCAGTAATAATCATAATAACCATTAACTAGAAATAACCCAAATATCCATTGACAAATGAATGCAATAAAGACTGGTGTTATAGTCACACAATGGAACACTATTCAGTAAAAGGAAAAGATAAAAACAGTATTTAAAAACTAAAACACAATTAGAAACTACTGATAAGCACAGATACACAAACTTGAGAAACATTTTGGTGAGCAAAAATAATCCAGATACAAAAGTATATGTAAATCTGATGCTATGCAATAAAAATTAGAGAATATAAAACACAAATGTATGAGGACATTGAAATGCGGGTAGCTTTAAGGAGATACCATCTACTGAAAAAAGGCACACTGGCACTTCTGGGTGAGTAGAAATGGTGTATTTAGATGTTGATTTTCATTACACACAGGTAAGCCTTTAACACGGTCACCAATGTGTACACTTGGAAATTGTCCCTCGTGTTTTGTTTAAATTATTCCTCAATTATTCAAAGAAAAACATACCTTCTCTTTGAAAACCATGTAAAAACTTATATAGAAATTATGCTGTAGCCTGTTCACTTACTGATTCCTATTTTCTTTCCCTTTCTCCTGGAAGAAGTTGCCATACTGCTGGTGACTTATTCAAGCAAGTCCCCATGCCATATTTTTTCCAAAGATCAAATAATTACATTGGGAATAGGCAGCATAAGTACAAAGTCCCTAAAAGAAGAAGTAAAACTGTTTTGGGAAAAAGATTGAAAAGCCACATGAGTTTTCTACCTTTTAGAAAACATAGACTCTGGATTCAGAGATTGGGCTCCCAGGTCCTACCTTCCAGATGTATGAGACTGGGTTATCTATTTAAATTTCTGATACAGTTTCATTTTCTGAAAAATTAAGATAATACTACTTCCCAGTTGCTAAATTTAGTGTGAAAAGGAAATGCAGTAAATGTAAAATGACAGGTAGCACACCTAGCACATGGCACATTCTCTCTCACTTGTGGCTGTTACGAACAATCTGCTTCTTTCAACTCTATCCACAAACCCAGACTGTATTGAAAGGCCAACGGGTGTATCCCCAAAAAGAATCATAATTAATGCATTTATTTGGTATGACCTAGGAAAAGAATAGCCAATCAGAAATCGAGATCTCCATTAAGACACTCTATCAAAGACTTCACTAAAACAAACCAAACCAAACCAACAAACCAACCAACCAACCACCAGTCAACACATGAGCTAATCCATTCTACAACACATGAGATAACCCATTCTCATCTTCCTATGTCTACCAGGGTAACCAGGAACATAGTAAGTGCTAGTTGAATATAAAATGTGCTGTGGCCTTACAGATTACAGTTCTCTTGCATTACTAAAATGCAATTACTATTATACAATATACTATTACTAAAATAGTACATATTGTGAAGCACTTCCATTACATATCTCATACCTTTAAATTGACCTTCAAGAAAAGCCAGAGCAGGCAATGCTATTGCTGTGGTATTTATGAATTGAGAAACAGAGGAAGCAACAGAAATAAGGCCAAGTTAGTCCACATTGCATGTGAAGCATTCATCTAAACACTTCCTGTGCATTAACTTTTTCAATCCTTCAGCTACCTTAGGAAGCAGGTGCTATTGTTATCCTCATTGTACAGATAAGAAAACTGAACCACATTTAGGTTAAGAAACTCAGGTTTAAAGAAGGATGCTAAGCCCTCTAGTTCCAGGGTTCAAGTGCTCACTGATGGACCAGGAAGCAGGGGGATCACTATGCTGAGAGGAAGTGGAACAATAAGTTTTAATTGTTTACAAATCACCTGTTTTGCAACTAGGAGTAATGTTAGTAATTGCAAAATATTGAGTAATGTGGCTGATAAAATAATGCCTATACTAACTTAATGGTGTCTCCTTACAAAAGCAATAGCCAGTAATTAAAAAAAAATGCTAAGATCATATTGTAATAGGAGTGGCAGAAGCAACAGAAGCAAACAAATGATTTTGGAACTTCAGCAAATTAGAAAATACATATATAAAGTTTATGATTCTTTTGAGGCACAGACAATAAGACATTAAATGGACATATTTTGTTATTGAATAGGAGGACTTGATATTGTTAAAATGTTATTTCTCTTTAAACTAATCAGTGACCATAATGTGATACAATAAGAGGGGAAAAAAAAAGTCCTTTTCTTTTTCTGAAACCCTAGCTGATTTGATTCTAAAGTTCATGTGAAAAATCTATAAAATCTATATGTGATATTAGCATTTTGAAGTTTGGAAGGGAAAACTGATTAAGAGAAGATAAGCATATTAATCATGAAAATGCATGCTAAAACTCCAACAATTAGAAAAAGTTTATATTTTATGCCTAGAGAGACAGAACATCACATTTTAAGACCTTTCCAAATACATAGAGTAGTGGGAAAAGAATGAATATCATTTAAATAACTAGCTGCTACCTGGTGGAAGGTTTTGAAGGGGAAAGTCTCAGACTACATAAATTAAGCCCCAGAATCCTAATATCTCTTATATTTTCTCTATTCTTTACATGAAAAATTCAGATGAATAAAATACTTAAATATTGAGAAATAAAATAACAATATATCAGCAGAAAATATAGAATGATTAATGAAAATATTAATGGAAAAGGCCTGCCTGAGTTTAAAGGACAAAAATGCATGAAAGAATATACACTAAAATCAGCTACATAAAAATTAAAATATTCTGTATGTTTCAAAAGACAAAATACAACGTCTAGCACAATCATCAAATGAGGAAAGTTATTTGGTAAATATATGGTTAAGGGTTAATTTACTTTAAAATCCATTCAAAAAGTTTAAGCAGCTCTAGAAAAAAATGATTAGATGCTTCAAAATGAATTTATTGAAAAATAAATGAAAATACCACACATACATGTTAAATGACAATCCATTTAAAGAAATACAAGTTAAAACCCCTATGTACTACTTTTAGTACATAGTACTATGTACTATTTTTCAATATTGGTAGGCTGCATTTCCAAAGTGTTCTGATATACAGGAAAGATATTTGTATAATCATATCTTGCTAGCTTTAATATAAAGCGGAGGAACTAGTTTGAAAGAGTATGCAGCAATATTAGGCAATGTTTAAAACACACATTCATATTTTAATCCAATAATCTCAACTCTATGGAATTATCCTATAATACAACTCTCATTTCTATGCACTAATGTTGCATATTAGAAAGAGGAAGCATAAAATATCCAGCAATTTTCTACTCCATGTCAGTGCTATGTCCAAGATGATCACAGGGCTGACAATTACTCCCAGGGCTCTTAATATTTCCAGTTTGCAAATAAGTAAAGGGAGAGACAGAAAAATTGAAGCCTTAGTCAAAATCACACCAACATTCACGGCCAATGCAACCCAGGTCTACTGATTTCAAGTTTTGTAATGCACACCTGATTTCAAGATTATAATGAAATTTCTTGATGATAATAACTAGTCCAAATTACATTATATGTTGCCTATTACTACACAACAAACCACCCCAAAACTTAGTGGTTTATTTCTAGTGAGAAATAAACCTGTCTGTTGATTGGCTGGGTTCAGATTGGCAGTTATATTTTAGGTCTTTTCTGAGTTTATTCATGCACCTATGGCAATCTGGAGGCCTAAATGGAGCCAGGGAGTCTAGAATTTTCTCCTACCCTTGTCTAAGCTTCACGTGCAACTTGGCCGGGCATCTCTATCAATGTGGCCTCACATTATTGAATGGTCTAGCGTGTGCTCTTTAATACATGATAGGAAAATGTGAGGAGGGCATGTCCTGATGCACAAGAACTTATTTAATATAAATTAATGCCACACTTGCTGTATTCCCATTGCTTTAAGTAAACCAGATAGTCAAACCTAGAGTTGATTGAGGAAGGAAGGGGTTACGCAGGAAAGTGGATGGCTGAAGGCATGCTTCTTTAGGAACCATTAATGTAAGCAATGCACAACAGTGCTATGAGTTGGTTCTGCATCAGGCACAGCTTGAAATAGAGTCCAGGATAAGGGCCAGCAAATTATGATTTGCTTTTAGGAAAAGAAATAAAACATTTTCCTGAAGCATAAACACTCCCATTGATCCTGTCTATGAAAACTCTTGAACTGTCACAGAAGATTTGGGCAGTTGCAAGGAGATCATCTGGTCAGCAAATCCCAAGATAGTTGCTATCTGGCCCTTTGCAGATGAAGCTTACAGGCCTGTGATGCTGACGGGATCCTCCGTCACTGAAGCACACAGTTCCTCATCCACTTTTCACACTCGAGTAACCCAGTCCCTCTGCTCTGAAACACTGTTTATCCTCCCTTCTTTGCAAGCACCATAACTCATTCTTGTTTTCCAATTCCTGAGCCTTGTTGTTTCTAAATGCTATTACATCTTTATTTCATTCTGCTTCAGCTTCAAAGCAGTTTTCAAAGTAAGGTATGATCACCACAGTGAACACAAAGTCCTACACAATACCTTTACAAAAAGGATGCTCACAGGTGTCCCTGTGGGACCCACTGCATGTCTCAATTCTCAATGGAACTTTTAACTGTGGAGCCATAGCCAATTACAATGAGAGGGCATTTTGTTTGGAGAGTCATTTTGATGTTTTGTATTAGTCTCCCTCTAAATAGCTCTATTGCTTTATTGGCAAATAAATTGCTTTCTTTCAATTTTGCTCTGGGCCCCAGTAGGCAAGATGCATTTAAAGGAGACTTTATGAAATGCCCCAGAAGATGGAAGCTCTCCCTGTGCTCTCCTGGCATACTCTGTGAACAGGGTAGTGCCTGGAAACTGTAAAATGAAGAAGTCATCTGTCTCTTTACAACAACAGCTTACTCTGGTATTATATAACTTATTAGATCAGAACTTCAATAAAGCGCTTATCACTCCATTCCACTACCCATTGAGATTCACTAGAATGTAATGTTTGCCTGTCAGTTGTATAATATTTTTCACCCTTTTAACTTAAATGCACTCTTCTATTTTAAATCATCTCTTTTCTGCTATTCCATCTACCAAGAATGCTCTTCCTTTTCTGTATACCTAGCAAATACTCTCTCAAGGTATTGCTGGTGCCTTACCTCTTCTCTGGTGGCCCACAGAGTTGCTTATAGAAAGGGCAAACTAGGATGATGCTCTGATTCGGCCATTTATTTCCATTTGATCTTAGGAAAATTGATCTCTCTCTTTCTGGGTTTTCTATGAGAAAATATTCTCTTGAGAGAATACTCAAAATAATAAGAGCAACAACGAAATACATCTTTTACAAAGGGCTATAGTGGATAAAGATGTATGAGTTCTTCAATAACCTTGTTTTCCCAAATTTTTGATAATGTATAGCATTTTCTGGTGTCTACCTAGTCAGGCTCTTTTCTGATGCTATCATTATTTGTCAGTGTTTTTGTTTATATGTCCTTGCTTGTGGACATTATGAAGGAATAAATCATCATTTAACTATTCTTCCTATGAGTGCCAGCTGAATGATAGACAGTACGGATATGGGGCAAAGGAAGGAAGAAAGCAAGGGAGAAGGAAGGGAGATGCTAAGGGCTCTGGAAGTTGGAATTTGTGTATTATGACTGTAACTTCACGTAAAGCTGTCCCTTTGTTGAAACAGAACTGCAGTTGGCAAAGGAGATGCTATCCCCGATCAGTATTTCAAAGAGGTACATGAATAATTCTGAAGAAACTTTTAAATGACTTCCCAACCTTTCTGAAATTCTGGGACTTAATCATCTATTTTAAAAAGCTCTCTTCTCCATAGTTCAGTGCTTTAAAAAATAGTTGATGGGAAAGATGGAATAAATATTCACCTGATTGGCAGCTAAAACGAAAAAGTCATTCTGATTCAGTGAAAGATGCTGCCAAAAAAAAAAAACAAAATCCCTGGGGTTGTGGACCTGGCCCTTAAAAATCAAACCTGTCTTCTGTTTGAATTTCTACTCTCACTTCCCCTCTCAACAGCCTTTTCAAGTCTATCCATGAAATGGGGCTGGCTGAGCAGTGACAGATCTGGATTACTCAAAATATTAGTATCAGCTCACTCTCCCCCCGGAGGGCCCTCTGGCATCTCTAGATGGCTTTCTCTACACTGAGTGTGAACCAAGTTGGGATGATTTGTTATCTCCCCTTCAGTGCCTCTGCTTTTAAGTGAGGCTGTGTTTATCTCATGAAACCAGTCATGCTCAATGGCTCTTGCTTTGCTCATTTCTTTCTTCCACTTCATTGCCATTTTCTCAGTCTGCATCACCCTCATCTCTCTTCCTGTAAGTTCCCACCATTTAGACACTAACCGAGACCAATCAGGTATCACAATCATCACTGTTGGGCTTTGTCCTAACTCAGCTCTCTCAACCAATGTCCTCTGCTCTCCAGAGCTGAGTCTCTATGGTCAGTCCACAAATATCACTGACATTTGGGTTTCACGTAAGCCTGGATATGGTAATCATATTATTTGCAGTCCAAACTGGGATTCTTTCAACAGTAAACTAAACATCTACTAGATTTGTCAGGCTAGTGTATAATATAGGCCTATGTGGTCAAAACCAAGAGTGTCCCTTTTGTGTAACTTACCAAATCTGCCACCTGAATCCACGTGTTCTGAATTCTGACCAGAGGTACCATGCAAAACCTGTGTGGGCAGCTAAGTAGTGCATCCACCTAAGTACAGTTAGGAAAGCAGAATCTATCCTAGTTTCAATCTAGGAAAATTCATGCAAGGTATTGGACCCCTGGATGATAGAATTGTCAAACAGCACACAGAGGTCATAAAGTGAGCTAGAGGTGAGGAAGGAGGCTACTGCCATTCAGGATGGAAGCACATGAGATAAAGCAAGGTCACCAGTGCTTAGGACCCATGACTTAGCCCCAGTGGGAGCTGGGATCAAGGTGAGCCTGTTGAGTGGGGGCTAAATCATGGAGAACAGAGATATTGCCAAACGTAGTACCAGAGGAAAGAAATACAGGGCAAAACTGCCTGCCTTCTCCTTTCCCAGTGCCCTCCAGTTGCCTGCCAGGACTTCCATCAAAAGAAGTGGAAGGATTCCAGCCTCCAAGGGAGACTCGAAAAAGCCAGCTTTTGAAGGCTACTAGGTCACAAAGAACAAAACAAGGCTACTAACAAATCTCAGAAGAAATGGAACTAGAACACAGCCATTTAATCAAATGTATATATGTGTGTGTGTTACTTCTGTCATAGATTACATAAATAGCATGCCAACAAACCTCTGGTATATTATTGACACTCATACTGACCACATATGAATATAACTAGAATTGATATATGTTTATAATTTTCCTTGCAAGTTAGGAACAGTTCTCTGTATTCAGTGCATTGCAATTAAAATATCTGAGAATATCACTGGGCATGGTGACCCATCCCTGTAATCCCAGTGGCTCAGGAGGCTGAGGCAGGAAGATCTTGAGTACAAAGCCAGCCTCAGCAAAAGCAAGCTGCTAACCATCTCTAAATAAAATACAAAATAGGGCTAGGGATGTGGCTCAGTGGCCTAGTGTTCCTGAGTTCAATCCCTGGTACCACTCCTCCTCCTCCCCCCCAAAAAATCATGGAATCTCAAGATGTCAAGGACCAATAATACTGATGTGGTCATTTCACTCCACTGATGCATCTACCCAAGGAGTATCATTCAACATAACTGATGGTCTCAGAGAAGTTCTCTACACAAAGCATTCTGTCAGAAAACACTCACCCCTGATTGCCACTAACTCTTCAGGGACAACCACTGGGGACACTAACAGCCACCATTTAAGAGTTCAGAGATCCTCGATGTCCTCTTGGGAAAGGCATGCATCTAGGCTGTGAAGAGTCGCTGGCTTGTGCAGGGTCCTGGGAAGTGTTGTTTCAAGGGTGCATAGCGCTGACATCATTTGACTTTGGAGTCAGGAAGACCTGGGTTTGCACCCTAGCATCTTCACATGCTGGCAGTTGGACCTTGCCCAAGTTTGTAACTCTATATTAATATTACCTACCATATAAGACTTGCAATTATATATTAAAAGCATATTTAGAGCATCCTGCCACATTGCTAGGTTTCTGTCAGTTGTTATTATTTTCTTTATTATTTTTAGTCATTCTTCTGTTGAAGGGGAATTGGCTGTCTGGGAATCTGCTGACGTTGCTGTTCACATTGAATCCATGAAGGTGGGAAGATAGGCTAAAAAAAGGTATCAAAAATAGTCAGGCATCTGAGTTAGCTAAAGCTGAACACAAAAAAATATTATTTTTAAAAGCTATTGCAAAATTCAAAAACACTTCCCAACCTGAATTATAGAAAGCAATGAGGTAGAAAATATCAAGTGTTTTCTTGAGGAGAAAAATTTTTAAAAAAAGAACACATAGACCACAGATATTATAACTCAGTTTCCTTATACCAGCTTTTTTCAGTTAGTCTATACATTTCAGCCTTTTCCTCTTTTAAATGTCCTCGTTTCTGTTTTCATATAGATTTCTTTCCCTACACACTCACAAAACACTGCATGTCTTTAGGCTACACTGTATAACTGTGCAATAATCACAAAATCACAGTAACATTCTTCTAATTCTTAATTTAGAACATATTATATGGAAAGTGCAGAGGAGAAAATAGGATACATTTGCAACCTCCCTTATCTTCAGCTTCTTCAAATCTTCTGTTCTATCCCACACTTAACTGATAAATATCACTAGCAACCCCTGTCCTTTCCGGGGTCCCATCTGTAAACTTACTTGAAGTCATATCGGAACATCTCATGCTCATTGCCATGGTGAATGTGCTAGCAGACCAAGCAAAAGCATCAGGTAGGATTGTGTAACTGAGGGAGATCGTGCTCCATTTCTGTGGCAAAGTCATTAGGTCACTAACACACTCTAGACTATTGGAGAACACTTACTAGTTTAAAAATTTACACTGTAGTCTCTGTTCTTTCATTTACTATACAATTTTTGGCAAGTTTGTTCATATTTCTAGAACTCTATTGAGTCATCTATAAACCTAGAGATTAAAGATAGAAAATTTCTGCAATCTTTGCAGTACTAAAATACTTCAGAGATTATACAAACATATAATTTAACTTTGCATATACTATGTGAGCATGCACACACATACAAACACACACACATTTCAAAGCATGTTCTCAAGGTGGAATTAGAATAAATTGTGTCCTTGTTTTACACAGTTCTTAAACTTTCAATGATGCTAATAGACTGGCTGTATAATTACAAACATGAATTTAGGTTTTTTAGAGTTTCAATTCTGGCAACCACAGAGCAGCATTTTTCCAAATATACCACCCACACACAGAAATTATAAATTCTATAAAATATTTTAAAAACCAGTTTAAAGCAGTAGAGAAAGAAAAAATATAGAAAGATAAGTAGTCACTCTTTGAAAGAAGAAATTTCTACTCAGCGTTTTCCACATTCACACACCTTAGCTACATGGACACAACCCAAGCCACCGTGGAAAACAGTGGAAAGAAACCATGCCATAGGACACAATGTTATCAACTTCAGTTTTCTTGCTGAAGATCAGAGGTTACAGAGTTAAATTTGAGGTGGGGAAAATACTGCATCTAAGAGGAAAGGAATCTCAGTGGATAATCCGAACAAATATTTCTAGGAAGAACAAAAACTCTAAGTCTTTGGCTGAGTATTAAACTATACAAGCACAGCATATACAAACTATATGCTGTCTAAGAAGCATACTGAAAAATAAGTTACGAGGCAGATAAACCTATGGAGGAAGTTCATATACTGTCCACTAAAGTGCTCACAGTTCAAAATTGAAGTCACTGTTAGTCAGAGGAAAATGGGAAAACCCTTGAACTTTCTACAAATTTGTCTTCACAAAGCATAAATTCAAACTTCTACAAATTTAAGTGAGCAGCTTATAATATTTAAGTGAGCAGCTTATAATATTACTTATAATATCACTGCTTTCTACAAAACTTATTAACACAATAGAGAAAAAAATAAGAAAACAAGAACTCTAAGTTGTATTTAAACAATGTTTTGTACATAATAAAAAATACTAGGAATAAATAAATGACACTAAGAGTAAAAAATACATGAGGAATTAAAAAAAAGGACACTGCAAAGAAGAAAAATGGACTGTTGATATACCTAAAAATTTGAATTAATCAAAAAAAATCAGAAAAAGTGGCTACCAGGATTCAGGAAAGGGATTGGATTGAGAAAGTGGTAGAGGAGTGTCAAAAAAATATTGAACAACAAGAAGATGACATTTTTTTCACAGGAATAGACATAAACAATTTAATATATAATCATAAAAGACCCTGAGTAGACAAAGGAATCTTGAGCAAAAAGAAAAATGATTGAGGCACTATACTCCCTGATTTCAAAACATATTATAAAGTTCCTAGAATATAAACAGCAAGGTATATGCATAAGAACATATAACTAAAACAAAGGAACAGGATAGAAGGACAAAGACTATATATGAAACTAAGCATTGATGGTCAATTGATCTGACATAGTACCTAGAACACACAATGGAGAGTGAACACTCTCCTTAATAAAGGAAGAATATTTAGAATATTGTTGCAAATCAACAATAATGCAAACTCAACTAAACGTAGACCAAGGAATTCTATAGACAGTTTTCAAAAGAAGATGCACAAAAATTCTACAAACAATGAAGAGTTCCTTAACACCACTAGACATCAGGGAATGTAAATCAAACCCAGAGTGACATGTTGCCTCACACCCATGAGTCTGGCCACTTTACCACTATAAACTTTTTTTAAAATAAAGTTAAGACTGAAAAAGAAAATATTGGTTAGGATGTAGAGAAATGGAACCCTTGTATACCACTGGTAGAAATGTGAAATAGTGCAACTGCTGGAGAAAGTACTATGGTGATATGTGGGGAGCTAGCTCTATGCTACGCCCTTATGACTAGCCATTGTGTGTAAATGGGAAAGGCACAAAGGAAGGAGGAAACATGTGATTGGTTTACATTTACTGTTGGTTCCACCAACATGCAGCGCGTGGACAGAATTCAGGGGGCTTACATGCCTTGCCACGTGGACAGCTCTTGCTTATGTGCATTGTCTCTGATTGGCCGAACGGCCCTATAAGTTGAATGCTTGTTCTGCAAATAAACGGGTTCCTGCTCTGACTGGACTCCCTAGTGTGTCTGAATGTCCCACTGCGGAGGGCTGGGAACAGGCAGCTATTCGGCTCCAACTCTTCCCAACTTCCACAGCTAGGTGAATGTGGGGGTGCCCCTTTGACCTGCTGGCTCAGGACGGACTGCAATCCCCACAGTGATACATCAAAAAATTCAAAACAGAATTACCATAAGATCGAGCAATCCCACTGTTGGATATGTATCCAAATTAATTGAAAGCAGGGAATTAAATTGATATTTCTATACCCATGTTCATGGCAACATTATTTATAGTAGCCAAGAGGTAGAAGCAACCAAAGTTTCTATTGGTGGATGAATGGATAAATAAAATCAATACATACCATGGGATAGTTTCTCCTTTAAAAAGGCAATTAGTTCTGATGCATGCATAACATAAATAAATCTTAAGAATATTGTGCTAAACGAAATAAGCTCATCATGAAAGGACAGATACTGTATGATTCTAATTCTATGAGGCATCTAAAGTGGTCAGATCCACAGAAGCAGTCGCTGGTGGTGAACCAGTGACCAGGTGCAGTTGTAAATGGGAAGTTGTTTAGTGGTTTATAGAATTTCCAATTTGCAAAACAAAAACATTCCAAATATACTTAACAATACTGTGCTATATACACAAAATGGTTTAGATGGTCAATATTATTATGTGCACTTTACCATGATTTTTAAAATGTTAAAGTAGATAAGAATGAAAAAAGAAACTACCAACTGTAAGGTATTAATGGAGAAATTCTGACAACAGGAGTTTCCATTAACTTCCATTGTATTATATAGGAAAGTGATAGGAATAAAACATAAAAAGACAACCAAATAATGTCCAATATGTTCAATATGTTCTTCACTGAAAAGGATATGGGATGCCAGAGATAAGCACATAAAAAAAGTGCTCAAAATAGTCAACAAGAAAATGCAAATTTAAACCAAAACGAGATACTATTTCACACCTACCAGAATGCTGGTGAAAATGTGGAACAAATTTTGTTTAACTCATACTGTTTTAAAGCCCACTCAGAGAAACAGCATGCTGTTCTTTGTTCTAAATTTGGAAGATGGAAATTTAAGTTGATGGAAATCTTTTGTCGGATTAAAACATTGACTCATTTCACTTCTGTACCTTCATTCTGGCAGCATTTTCCAGGCTAAATTGATCTGCTTCTCTCCTCAGTCCCTGCAGCTTTGATAATTAACTGTCCCTGCACAGCTGTCTGAGCTACCTAGCTGTCTCCCTCTATAAGCTTCTCTCTGATACAGTGCCCTCAGGTGCCCTCAGGATGGATGAGGAGGATTTTCTTGCTCCTTTTCTGGAACTCTTTCTTGGTGGAGGTGTGTGTGTGTGTGTGTGTTTTAGGGGAGTGTCATTTGTTTTCTTAGTTTGTGGAAAAACATACTATATTTAGGATTGTGGTGGGCTCTGTGGATTTAGCCTCATGATAGAGTTGGGTATGTTGCACTAAACTCAGTCATAGGTAATAGTGGGTCCTGAAATTTATCTAAGTGCTAAAAACTATGATAGGAACTAAACACGTTTCATTTAGTTTTACTAGGAGCCAATAAAATAGGCATTTCTACTGAGCATCAGAATGGTTGAAATGATTTTACTGAGCTCAACTAGCAAGTAAGGGTTTCAGCAGAGATTTGAACATAGTTCTGTGCGACTGCCTTGAGGTTTTTAAAAGTATCTAAGACTCATAATTGAGTACATAAAACTACTGAGTTAACTGAGTAGAAACAAAATGGGTCTAGAACCCAAGAATAGCATGAGTGGTGAGAGACCTGGTGAGCTCAGTTAAGGAGAGAAGGAAAGGAGAAGGGAGGTTGACCAGGAGCCATTTGGGCCTTTGGGAGAAATCAAGGAATATTACTTTCTGTATCACTCATAGAATACAATCCAGTAACTATTTTCACTTACCTATTATTGTGATGATGAAGACTCCATCCTTGTCCTTAGGCCAATCACCATCTATATGTACTGAAATTTACATTTGGATTTTTTAATTAGTTTTAATTTGTGATACATGACACCAGAATGCACCGTGACACTTCACAGAAGAAATAAAATCGATCGACAAATATATGAAAAAATGTTCAACATCTCTAGCAATCAGAGAAATGTAAATGAAAACTACTCTAAGATTGCATCTCATTCCAGTCAGAATGTCAATCATTAAGAATACAAGCAACAATAAGTGTTGACAAGGATATGGGGGAAAAGAAACATTCATACATTGCTGGTTGAACTGCAAAGTGGTGCATCCATTATGGGAAGCCATATGGAGATTCCTCAGAAAACTTGGAATGGAACCACCATCTGACCCAGCTATCCCACTCCTTGGTTTATACCCAAAGGACTTAAAAATCAGCATATTACAGTGACACATCCACATCATGTTTATAGCAGCTCAACTCTAAATAGCTAAACTATGAAACCAACCCGGATGCCCTTTAACAGATGAATGGATAAAGAAAATGTGGTATATATACACAATGGACTATTATTCAGCCTTAAAAAAGAATGAAATTATGGAATTTGATGGTAAATGGATGGATCTGGAGAATATCATGCTAAGCAAAATGAGCCAATCCCAAGAAACCAAAGGCCAAATGTTTTCTCTGACATGCAGATGCTGACTCACAGTAAGGGCAGAGGAGCTAAAGAAGAATAAAGTTACTTTAGGTAGAGGAGAGGGTAGGGATGGGAGGGATTATGGGGGTAGGAAAGATAGTAGAATGAATCAGACATTATTACCCTAATGCAATTGAGATGAACACAAATATTGAGACTTGACTTTCATCAAACTCATGATGAAATGGAGGTTTGAATGAGAATATGTCAGCTATTTGGCATTTGTGAATCTCATTAAGGTTTAAGTTGCTTGTGACCTTTTTAAATTATGTGTTTCTAAAAATATCACAACATAATGTTAAAGAAGGTTTGGGAGAAGTGAGAAAAACAGTACAGATACTTATTTTTTTGATAATTTTCATTATGGTATTCACATAAAAATATTTATCCTTAGAAACTGCATAATTCAGTGAATTTTAGTTTAATCAAAATATTGAACATTATTACCACTATTTAATGTCCAAATATCTTCATCATCCTGGAAGAACTCCATTATCAGACACTCCCTTCTGCATATTCTTATGGCATAGTCATTTTAAAGTGAGCAATTCAGTGGCATTTACAATATACATAATGTGTGGGCACCATCTCTATCTCGTTCTGAAAGTTTCAAAACATTTTGATTATCTCAAGATGATCCTCATACCCACAAAATATTGACACCATGCCCTAGTCTACAAAGACTTTGGAAACATCAATGCACTCTCTGCCATGCTAAATATTTCACATAGATGGAATTATATAATATGAGATCTTTTTATATCAGCTCTAGTATTTTCCATTTAACATTTTATTTTGAGTTTCATCTATGGTGTAGCACATGTTAATACTGTATTCCTTTGAATCATTTGAACAATATTTATATGTATACATATATCACCATTGATTTATGCTTTCATCTGTTAAGGAGCATTAGGTTGTTTCTACCATTTGAGTATTGTGAGTAGTACTGTTACGAACATGTGTGTACACATAGATGATCATCTGATTTTTATATTTTATAGGATATATGGTCATGTAATTGCTGAGACAAATAACAATTTTAGCTTTCTGAGATATCATACATAGTTCTTTAGAGGTTAACCTGGTTTCAATTCCCACCAACAATATAGGAGGGTTCTAAAGCCAATTGATACTGATTGATTGATTGATTGATTGCCATACAAGTGAGTACTCAGTGGTATCTCATTGTAGTTTTGATTTGCATTTCCCTAAACAATTTGAACATATTTTCAAATGCTATTCGATTATTTCTGTATCTTTGGAGAAATTTCTATGTGATTCATCCCATTTTTAAATTGCATCATTTTTCTTGTTCCTTTTGAATTTTACGAATTATTTCTATATTTTTTAATATTATATCCTTATCAGACATATTATTTACAAGTATTTGCTCCAATTCAATAGGTTGTCTTTTCAATTTCTAAATGATTTTTATGCACCAAAGTTTCCACTTTTGTTGAAGTCCAATTTATCTATTTTTTCTTTTGCTTATGTTTTTAGTGCATTATCCAAGAATCTATCCTGAAACCCTAGGGTATGTAGAGTCACCACTCTGTTTCCTTCTAAAAGTATTATAATTTTGGCACTTTTATTAGGGTCATCGGTCCATTCTGAAGGCTTTGTTTTGGTCTTACCTATTTTATCCATTTTGATTTTGTAATACAGTATAGGATAGGTAAACAACTACTTTTTTATATGAAGATGTATAATTTTTCCAACACCGTTTGTGGAAAGACTACTTTTCTTTTCCTCAGTGCCATCATACATGATCCTGACATCCTTGTTTAGCAATTGGTAGTGATCGTATAAACATACCGGGAGGAGGCTCTAGGCTGTCTCTTCTCCAACTGACATGCCTACAAGCAGACCAGCTATCTCAGAGAGAAAGCCAGAATTCACTTGAAAAACTCCTTCCTATACAGTGGACAGCTCAGAAATTATGCACATCAAAATACAGAGGAAAAATGGAGATACGCTCACACACCTAACCCACATTGAGCACAGCACCTTACACTTAAGAATTAACTCTCAGGCTGGGGTTTTAGCTCAGTGATAGAGCACTTGCCTAGCATGTGTGAGGCACTGGATTCAATTCTCAGCACCATGGATAAATAAGTAAATAAAATAAAGGTCCATCAACAACCAAATAAAATATTAAAAAAAGAAAATTAACTCTCATTCCCAGTATATTACTCGGGTGAGGGCTTTGTATCACATATAGTGCCTGATTTTTACAGTCCCTGCTGGAAGGCTTGGCTCTTCAAGGACCAGGAGAAATAGCCAGAACAGGGCATCAGAGGATTTCCCTCAAGCACAAAGAACAAGGGGGAAATTGAACCACGAGAGCCTCCCAGTTATCATAGCACCTGATCAACTCAGTTTCCTACTTTCCCCTGAAAAAAAGGTTTGATTGAATGCTTTTCTAGTAGGTTCTTGTGGTTCTTTCCTTTAACCAGATGTTCTCTGGAGGCCTATGTTGTAAACACAGAATTAACCTCCTGTAGCATAAATGTATGCACAACACCCCAGCTCTTCTTTCGTGGCTTGCTACACCAACAACCTCACCCCTACAGTCTCTCTCTGCAGAGATTGGGGCCCTCTGCCAGCAAGAATGGGGAGAAATGGTAACCCTCCTCACTTTTCCCTTGTTCCTGAGACATATTCCTATAATTTTTCATTAGAGGGAGGCTATGGGCACTCTTTGTGCCTGGAAAGGAAAGGGGGCACTCTACATCCTGTCTTCAGTGATAATTTTAAACCAGAAAACTCCTCCTTCAAGGAAGGTGTGAAAATTCAGCTCGCTTGAAGAGAAGAGTGGACATTCCTTCTATGGCTAGCTATAGTGATGATTTCAGTCCTGCATTCTCTCTGGAAAGAGGTCAGGAGCCTCTGCTAGAAAGATCAGGAATGATGACTTTCCCCATTATCAATTCGCTATGAAGTTAAACGCCTGTAATCTTACATTAGGAGGCAGGAGCATCTCTCCTTGCCTGAAAGGAGAAGTAGGGTCTCCCTTCACCTTCCTGCCTGACTTGCTTCAGCAGTAATTCCATACCAGAAGTCTCCCCTTGATAGAAGTGCATGACACTTCAGTTTGCTCAAACATAAGAGTGGGTACTCTGTGCCTCCCTTTCTTGCTTGATGTGGCCATAAATACAGATATGCAGATTCTCTCTTGAAGTAGTTTCTGCATGCATTAAGCATTCCAACATTTACAACCTTTACCCAAGGGACAAGCTCCTAAATCTCCTAATTCTGGGAGTTGGCAGAGACTGCTGAATCTCTTAGATCAAGGACAACAAAAAATGACTCTTTAAAAGAGGGATTTTTCAGCAGCTATGTCCCCAGTTCACAATTAGCAAATTTATCAAGAGTGTAGGTATAAGCTTTATCCCCTTATTCTGGTGTAGGGCAGCAGTGTGTGAATGAACTGTCTCTTGGCTTCTCTACAAGAAGGAAACAGAACACACATCTAACATGACAAACTCTCCAGCTGCAAACTGGGGAGTGACTTTTGTATCTCCTAAGGCAATGTCAAGAACTGACATTCAAATTTCTTGGGGATCACTAAGAACAAGAGAGCAGGCTAGGCAAGCACAAAGGGTTTAGCAGCACCCAGAATCTGGCTAGATTTTAGGGGAGGAACATTTCCTACTTTATATTAATCTACAAAAAATAATAGGAATGGCAAATCTTTTATCTAATGTTCAGAAACCAAAACACAGAGCCAAAGAAAATTAATAAATGGGGAAATATCTTCCAAATAATAGAACGAGACAAATTTCCAGAAGCCAGCCCTAACAAAATGGAGACATATAATTTACTGACAAGGAATTCAAAGGGCAGTTATAAAGATGTTCACAAGGAATAGGAGTGAAATACAGGAAGAAACTAAGAATTTAAACAAAGAAATATGAAATATTTAAAAATACTGACCAGAAATCACCAAGCTGCAGATTATAATAATTGATCTCAATTCAATAGAAGTATTCAAATCCTATTAAGCAAGAGAAGAGACTAGGAATCTTAGAGGGAACTGGAATTAATCTAAGCTTAGGAACCAAAGAAGAAAACAAAACAATAAAAAACGTAAAGACGATCTCAGGGACTTACGAGTCACCCTGAAGAAGAAGAACCTACATAGTACAGATGTATCAGAAAAGAAGAAAGAGACAGAAAACATATTTGAAAGACATAATGGAAGAAATACTCTACGTTTGGAAGAAAAAAAAATAGAAAGCCAGATCCAGGAAGATTAACAGACATCTAGTAAGATAAATCCAAAGAGACCCACATCCAGATCCATCGTAACATTGATGAAAGTCAAACATAATGAGAGAATCTTGAAAGATGTAAAGAAAATTCATTGTGTTATGTATAAACAAGCTGTTATCACAGTATCAAAAGATTTTTCAACAGAAATCCTGGATTCCAGAAGGAAATGTGATGATATATTTTAAAAACTTAAAGAATTAAAACTACCAAACAAGCATACTATACCCAGAAATTCTGTCCTTCAAAAACAAAAGGGAGATATTTTTTCTCATATGTACAAAAACTGAATAAATGTCACTGCTAGATTAAACTTAAAAGAAATTTAAAAAATTTGTCCTTTAAGTTGAAGGAAAAGATTGCTAGGCAAAAACATAAGAATCAGGGAATATAAGAAAAAAAGCTCATTAGCAAATCTACATATATGTTCAAACTCAGGACACTTATAATGTAATGGCATAAAAGTGAATGGTTCTCTAAAATGAATGTTAAAAGATAAAACTAAAATAATTATCACTGTCACAATTTGTTAATGGACATGAACTATGAAAGCTGCAAAACATTCCAATAAAAACAAGTTGTAGGAAAGGGGAGTAAAAGTGTAAAGTTTGTGAAAATGATTAAAGTTAAGTAATTATCAGCTCAAAATAGCCTGTTAGTAGTATAAAATGTTTTACATAAGCCCCATTATAACCAGAGACAAAAAGTGTTTAGTGTATTTGCAAAATATACAAAGTAAATATTCAGAACTTAACTTCACAGAAAATCATCTAGCTGCAAATGAAGAGACAGGAAGGAAAAAATGCCTACAAACCAGCCAGAATACAAATAATAAACATGAATAGTTAAGTTCTTACCTATCACTAATTACTTAAAATAAAAAACAAATGAGGGGGTCTGAGACAAGAGGATCACAAGTTCAAAGCCAGCCTCAGCAAATTAGTGAGACCCGTCTCAAAATAAAAAAATAAAAGAGGGCTAGTGGTAAAATCCCTCTGGGTTCAGTCTCCTGTACCAAAACAAACAAACAAAACAAAAACAAAAAGATAAAGATGAAATAATTCAATCAAAAGTATCAATTGGCCCAATGGATTTTTAAAAAGCACACCCAACTATCAACTATCTAACAGAGACTCACCTCACCTATAAGGACATGTAAGTCAGATTTTCATTATTATAGCAAGCACCTTTGATAATCAACCTAAAATGATAAAAGACTTTACTTGGTTTCATAGTGTCAGATGTTCCATTCTGTGATTGGCTGCTTTTAGGCCTGTGGCAAGGCAGCACGTCATATTGGGATCGCATGGAAGGCTGAAGCAGCTAATATCACAGCCAGGAAGAAAAAAATGGAGGAATAGTAAGGGATAAGGGTCTCACTATCACCTTTGAGAGCACACACTTATTGACCTAAAGACTTTTCACTAGGCACCACATCTTATCTGTCCCTGTATCTCCCAATAGCACCTCTTTTGGGATCAAGCCTTTAACAGCTGGGGCTTTGGAGGACACTTAAGACTCAAACTGCCAGGCATGGTGGAAAATGTCTATAATCTCAGCTACTCAGGAGGCAGAGGCAGGAGGATTAGGAGTTCAAGGCCAGCCTGGTAATCATAGTGACATACCATCTCAAAACAAAATCAAAGGCAAAAAATAAAAGAGGTCTAAACTATAGCAACATGAGTAGACTGAAAATGAAAGAATGGAAAGAGACATGTCATACAAATGGAAATCAGAAAATAGTATGAGTACTCACTCTTATATCAGACATAATATAGACATTAAGGCAAAACCTTGAAGAGACAAAATCATTATATAATGATAAATGTGTCAATACAGTAAAATGTTTTAACAGTTGCATCCAATATTTGAGCACATAGATTCATACACCAAATATTAACATACATAATCAGAGAGTGTCTTGTAAGCTTTTGCATTCCTGTGACCAAAATACCAGAAAAGAATGACTTACAGAAGAGGAAGTTTATTTAGGACTCATAGTTTCAGAGGTCTCAGTGCATAGAAGGCTGACTCCATCACTCTGGGCCCAAGGTGAGGCAGCGCTCATGACAGAAATGCCCAGCAGAAGAAAGCTGTTCAGCTCATGGTTCAGTCAGGAAGCAGAGAGAGAGCAAGAGGGGAAGGGTCACAGGGCAGACGCATCCTTCAAGAGCACCCCCCTGCTGACCCACCTCCTCCAGGCACACCCCACCTGTCTACAGTTAACACACAGTCCATCCATTCAAACTACAAAGACTGATAAAGGTATAGATCTCAGAATATAGTCATTGTACCTCTATATATGCCTAAATTAGCAGGACCCTTTGAGGACCCCTTATATCCAAACCATAACAGATAGGCTGTAATACAATAATAACTAGGGAATTCAATACCTGATTCTCAGCAATAGACAGATTACCCAGACAGAAAATCAACAAAGAAACATCATAACTAAGTGACATTCTAGCCAAAATGAACCTAATAGGCATATACAGAACATTCCAGTCAACCGTTGATAGAATGTAAAATATTCTCAACATCACATGGAACGTTATCTAGGATATATGTAATATTAGGCCACAAAATAAGTTTTAATAAATTTTAAAATCACAGAAAGTATAGTTTCTGATCATAATGGAATAAATCAATATTTTAAGAAGAGAAAAAATTTGAAAACTATATAAATAGAAATTAAATAATAAATAAACAATTACCTTTAAAAATATTGGCCAATGAAGACATTGAAAGAGAAATTTAAAACTTTATTAAAATAAATGAAAATGACAATTCAACATACCAAAATATATGGAATACAGCAAAACAGTTCTAAGTGGAATATTTTTAACAATAAATGCTCATATCAGAAAACTAGAAAGATGTCAAATACATAGCTTAACATTAAAACTTGAGGAACTAGGAAAACTTGGTCAATCCAAAATCAGTAGAAGAAAAGAAACATTACCTATCAGAGGAATACCAAACGAAATAGAACATAATGAAAAAATAAAATTTAAAAAAATTAATTTTAAAAAAATGAACATAATGAGCCAGGTGCGGTGGCTCACGCTTTTTTGTTTGTTTGTTTTTAATTTAATTATTTTACTTAAATGCGTTTCAAGTCATAGTATATAAACAGAGCTCAGTTTTTCCATTTCTCTGGTTGCAAACCAGATAGAGTCACACCATTTGTGTCTTCATACATGCATTTAATCCCAGCACTTAAGGAGGCTGAGACAGGAGAATCGCGAGTTCAAAGCCATCCTCAGCAACAGCGAGGTGCTAAGCAACTCACTGAGACCCAGTCTCTACATAAAACACAAAATAGGGCTGGGGATGTGGCTCGGTGGCCGAGTGTCCCTGAGTTCAATCCCTGGTTAAAAAAAAAATGAACATAATGGTCAAATGTTTAGCTAGATGTGTTAGACTATTGTAAGAAATGCCTGAGGCAGGAAACTTCATAAACAATAGAGGTTTATTAAGCTCACAGTTTTGGAGGTTTATGGTCATGACATTACCACTGGATCAGCTCTGATGAGGACCACAAGGCAGGCAACATCAGGATGGGGGGAGTATATGCAAAGGAGAGAGATCAAATTGTAATACAGGAACACAAAGAGCAATTCAGAAAGAGTCTTGCTTCTCCCTCTTATGATAAATTACTCAGATCCTGTGAAAAATATTTCACTCCAATAAGATACATATTTATATAAATATGTATATATAAATGTTTATAAATATGTATATAATGTTTATATAAATATTTGTTATATAAATATGTGTAAATAGTTATATTATATAAATATGTGTTTATATAAATATGTCAAAAATAATTCTCCTGTCTTGTATAACTAAAGAGAACAAATAAAAGTTAAAAAAAAAAATGAAAAGTACTTAACCCCTTGGAGGAGCATTCCAAAACCTAACAATGCCCCACTAGGCGCTACCCCTTACAGATACATCCACTTTTTAAAAATCACCATACTGGGTACTAAGCCCCCAACACACACACCCTCTGGAGCATTCTCAGATTGCATAGGTTTCTGCTTCTGTCCTTCAAGGTTCATATCATTTTCATAATGCAAAATGTGCATGCTCTAATCATCCACAAGTCTTAACTCCTTCCAATATTGTTCAAACCTTCAAACCCAGAGTCACCTTAGACTCGAGAAAATCTCAGTTGTGAATCGCAATAAAATCAAAAGAATATCTATGAACCTCAAGATACATTGAAATTTCAGGCACAGGGTGACATTCCTATTCCAGAAAGGAGAAGTAGTAAGGTACAAAAGAGTGATCGGCCCAGAGCAAGACTGAAAACCCAAAGGGCAGTTATTACGAAACGAGGAGCCAAGTCCTGCACAGTGCAAGTAGGGGAAGTACTCCTAAGTCCAGAAGCAACTCACCTCTATATCCTGACTGATTGCAGGCTACACTACTGCTCTCTCAGGTTGGTTGTGTGGTTTGACTCTTTCCCTGGTAAGTGTTGCATGTTGCTAGTAGCTATAAATATATGGATTACCAGCTGTGGCATCACTCTCACAGCCCATGGAGGGATCAGTAATTTCTTCAGAGACCTCAAACCTGCAGACCTTCCTTTAAAATATCATTGGAAGCTGCCATGATGCCATAACTCTTGCATTTGGTGTGCCTGCAAAACCACATGGACACTGTGGTCTACCACCGGTATGAGTTCAGATAAAATTACATGATATTCTCAACAGATACTATATGAATATTTCATAAAAATTTAACATCTCTTCATGATAAAAATCTGTCATCAAATTAAATGCAGAAGGTAAAAACCCCAACATAATAAAGGATATAAACAGCAAGTACAATGCTTACATCACACTGAATCAGGAAAAGTTGTAAGCTGCTTCTCTAAGAATCAGAACATAAAATTAGGCCATTTTTTTAACCAGTTCTATTCAATATAGTCCTGGAACTCCTTGTCATAATTAGGTGAGACAAAGAAATAAAGGGCACCCAAATTATATAGGAAAAAGTCTAATTATCTCTGTTATAGATGACAAGGGTTTATATAGATGACATATATAAAGCCCTAAAAACTCCACCAAAAACCATAAGAAAGTATATAAATTCAGCAAATTTTATTATACAAAGGTAAATTTGTAGAAATTAGTATCAGTTCTATATAGCAATACCTATATATCTTTAAAAGAAATCAAGAAAAAAAAAATAATCTCCTTTACAATAGCTACAAAGAACGTGCCTAGGAATGAATGTAATTGCAGTGGTTTGGATTGGTGGCTGCCAAAGGTTGGTTTGTTAAAGGTTTAGTCCTTATTTCATGGGTGCTATTGGGAGGTGGTAGGACTTCAAAAGGTGGGCTCTAGTTGGAGTTCTTCTAGTTATATGACTATATGAACTTAAAGGGAATTTCAGGACCCCAGCCCCACTTCCCTTCTCTCTCTACATCCCACACCTCTTTCCCTCTCCCTCCCCACCCCCCTCTCTATCTCTCATTTTCTGGGCACCATGTGCTCCACACTGTGATCCCTGACATGATGAATTGCTTTGCCCATGGCCCAAAGGCTATGGGAAGAAGTGATCATGGACTGAATTCTCTGAAACTGTGAACTAAAATAAACATTTTCTCTTTTACACTTTGATTGCCAATTATGTTGCTACAGTGATGGAAAGTTGAATTAAACAGTGAACAAGGAGGTGAAATTCTACAAGGAGATCTCTAAAACATGGATATGGGAGATTGAATAGACTACAAATAAATGGAAACATATCCTATGTTCATGAATTGGAAGAAAGAAATGTAGGTATAATGCACACTACCAAAAGTGATATACAGATTTAATGTAATCTCTGTCAGAACACCACTGGAATTTACATATGTATACATGCATGCATGTATGTATGTATATATAGATATAGATATATTTTTAATTGTAAAATTTATATGGAACCATAAAAGACCCTGACAAAATATTTTGATTTAGGATTAGAATTTAATGTTCAAAGCTGTAAAGCATGGAAATACATGTTTAAAAATTATACCATCAAGTTCAATCTCCAGTACCAAAAAAAATTATAGTATCAAGCTGTAGTAACTAATCATCTAGGTCCTGACAGAATAGAAACATAGAACAATGAAATAGAATTTAGAACCCAGAAATGAATCCAGACATTTAGATCCCAGTGATGTTAAAAGGTGTTGAGAAGATACATCAGGGAAAGGCAGTATCTTCAATGGGGGTAAGAAGACTGTTTGTCCACATATAAAAGAATCAAATTAAAACTCTCTCTCTCCCCATATAAAAATCAATTCAAAATAGACTTAAATATAAGATTCCAAACTGTGAAACTAGTAGGAAAAAAAAAACATTTTAAAAAAGCTTCATGAGATTTGTCTAGACAAGAGTTTTAGATAAAAACTCAAAATCAAATGGAACAAAAACAGACAAAAGGATTGCATCAAATTAAAAAGCTTCTGTACAATAAAGGAAATAATCAACAGACTGAAGGGGGAACTTACAAAATGTGAGAAAATGTTTGGATACTACACATCTGATGAGGATTTAAAATCCAGAATACCTAAGGAACTAATCAACTCAGTAGTAACCAGCATTAAAAAAAAATGTGATATTAAAAAATGGGCAAAAAGCCTGAAGAGACATTTCTCAAAAGTAAAGATAGAAATGGTCAACAGGTTTATGAATAAATGTTCAACATCACTAATCACCAAATGCAAGTCAAAATTACAATGAGGTATTATCTTGTTCCAGTTAGAATGGTTATTATTAAAAAGAACAAATAACAAATGCTGGTGAGAAAGTTGAAAAAAGGAAATTCTTACATATCATTGTTGGAAATGTAATTTAATATAGCCATTATGTACAATGGTGTTATGTTCTGGATACAAAGTGTCTTCTGAAAAACTGAGGTGTAAGAAGCTTGATATTGAATGTAACAATGTTCATAGGTGGAATTATTAGATTATGAGAGCTGAAACCTCAACAGTAAAATAATCCATCTCATGGATTAATAATTTGGATGGATTGTGTGGTAACTGTAGGCAGGTAGGGTGTAGCTGGAGGAAGTAAGTCACGGGCACAGTGCCCTTGGAAACTGTAAGGTCGGTTTAAGGCGGCTAAGGGGAACAAAACCACCAGGCAGCCTGCATGCACAAAAGAACAGCCAATCAGAGGAGGACAAACAAGCAGTGATAGATAATCACCTATCAATCTGCTGATTCCCCGACCAATCCCAGGAGGACATGGTAGTCCAAAAGACCTCCCTTTCCTGTCCCAAGCCCTCCCCTTCCTGCCCTAAGCCTATAAAAATATCAAACCAGCTGAGCCTCTACGGGATCCTCCCAGACTTGCTCTGTTGGACTGGGGCGTCAGGCTGGGGAATGTATGTCAATAAAGCCTTGCTCAGCAGTTTTAATCTGCCTCCTATGGTCATCAGTATCTGACCTTATAGAAACTATATTTTGTCCTAAGCTCCTTCCTCTGTCTCTGCTTCCTGGCTGCCATAAAATGAGATTTCCTTTGTCATGTCTTCCTGTCATGATGTGCTACTTCATCTCAGGCCCAAAGAAATAGAGTAAGAAGACCACGGACTGATCCTCTGAAACCATGGGCCCAAAACAAAATTTTCCTCTGATGAGTTCTTTGTGTCAGGTATTTTGATCACAGCAATTAAAAAAAAAAAAAAAAACTGAATTACACAAATGGTATGAGTGTTCCTCAAATAAATAAAATAGAAGTACCATAAAATACAGAATTACTACCCCTTGGTACATATGCAAATGAAATAAAAGCAGTAGGTTGAAAAGACATGTACACTTCTGTGCTTCTTGCAACATTGTATAACAGACAACACATGGAACTAATATAAGTGTCCATCCACAAATGGATAAAAAGAAAAAAATGACAGTACACACATACACATAATGTGATAGTATTTAGCCTGAAAATGAATGATATCTTGTCATTTGTGAACACAGGTGAATCTGTACAATCTGTAAGACATTATGAAAAATGAAATAAGCCAGAAACAGAAAGACAAACACAGCACAATGTCATTTACAAGTGGAATCAAAAAGTGTTGATCAAGCCGGGCGCAGTGGCTCAAGCCTGTAATCCCAGCACTTAGGGAAGCTGAGACAGGAGAATCGTGAGTTCAAAGCCAGCCTCAGCAACAGCGAGGTGCTAAGGAATTCAGCGAGACCCTGTCTCTACATAAAACACAAAATAGGGCTGGAGATGTGGCTCAGTGGTCGAGTGCCGCTGGGTTCAATCCCCAGTACCAAAAAAAAAAAAAGTGTTGATCACATACAACTAAAGATTGGAAAAGTGAGTACCAAATTCTAAGCAAGGTAAGGGAGAGAGGGACTGCAGAGGCATTAATCAGAAGGGACCAAGATGCAGTTAAATTGGAGAAATTATTTGGGTGTTTTTGCTCAGCAGAGTGAACATGGTTAACAGTAAGTATATTTCAAAATAGTTACTAAAAAGGATTTTAATGTTCTCCCAACAAAGAAATAATAAAGATTTGAGGTGATGGATACGTTAATTGCTTTTGTTTGATCATTACTCAGTGCATGCTTGCAAGTGTGATGTATCAAAACATCACATGTGAGCCAGGTATGGTGATGCACACCTATAATCCCAGCACTTTGGGAGGTGGAGACAGGAGGATCGCTAGTTCAAATCCAGCCTCAGCAACAGAGAGGCGCTAAGCAATTCAGTGAGACCCCGTCTCTACATAAAACACAAAATAGGGCTGGGGATTTGGCTCAGTGGTCGAGTGCCCCTGATTTCAATCTCCAGTACAAAAAGAAAATCACGCTTTCCATCAATATATGCAATTACTATTTGTTAAAATTAAAAGAACATAAAGCAACAGGCCATACACATATGGGTCTCTTTCTGAACTCTCAACTATATTCCATTTGTATGTTTGTCTACCTCATATCAATACCATATTGTTTTGATTAATTTTGTTTTTAGTAAGTTTTGAAATCAATAAACTTTCATTTCCAATGTGGCTTCTTATTCTCATAATGTTTAGCTATTTTTTTTTTTGTAATGCTGTGTAGACTTGACGATCACTTTCCCAATTCTGCAGAAAGAAAAATAGGCTATTGATAGAAATTGTATTGAATCAGTAAAATTCTTTAGGTGATATTAGCTTTTAAATATTATTTATACTTCCCATTCATGAACACAGAATATGTTACCATTAATTTAGATCTTCAACTTATTTCCAAGCTGTTTTATAGTTTTCAGCGTGCAGTTTCTTACCTTTTTGTAAATTTATTCTGAAGTACTTTGTCTTTTGAATGTTTTTATAAATGCAAGTGCATTAACATCTGTTTGAAATTGTTTGATGCTGCACTGTTTCTTACCTTTTTGTAAATTTATTCTGAAGTACTTTGTCTCTTGAATGCTTTTATAAATGCAAGTGCATTAACATCTGTTTGAAATTGTTTGATGCTGCTGCACAGGAACACATATGATCTTTACCTGTTGACCTTCTATGTTATAACTACTGAATTCAGTTATTAACTCTGGTAGATTTTTGATAAAATATTTGGATTTCGTATATATAGGATCATGTCTACAGAAATAGAAATAGCTTTGGCTCTACCTTTGTAGTTTGGATGCTCCTTGATTCCCTCCTTCTTTCATTTCAGGCTTTCCTTTTCAGTGTTTCACCATTATGTATAATGACAACTGTGGATTTTTAAGAATTTCTTTTATAATTTTGAGGACATACCCATCCATTCCTACTTTTGTGGATTTTTTGTTGTTGTTGCTTCTAGTGTTGAGCTGGTGTTGTCTTTTGTGAGATCCTTTCCTTGTATCACCTGAGAGGATTTTGAGTCCCTCCTCTTTTCTCCTACTAGTGTCCTATAGTACATTGACTGGAATTCTCATGGAATTTAACCCTTGCATTCCTGGTGAAAATCTTACATGATCATGGTACATACATTTAATATGTTTTTAGATTTTGTTCGTTAACATTTTGATGAAATGTTTCAGCTTTATTCATAAGGAACGCCGGTATGCTGTTGTCCTGCAACATCTGTCTGGCTTGTTATCTGGATAATACTTGTCTCATACAAAGAGCTGAAAAATATTCCCTCCTATTTTATGGATGAGTTTGAGAGAGGTTGCTAATAATTCTTCATATGCATGCTAAAATTCATTAATGAATCATTTTGTCTAAATCCTTCTTTGTTGAGAGGTTCTGATTACTGCTTCAATCTTAAGTTGAAATCAGTCTATTCAGATTTTCTGTTTTTTCATAAATCAATTTTGGTATCTGTGTTTTGGAGGGAAGTCATTCATTACACTCAGATTGTCCAACTTGTTGGCATACATTGTTCATGGCATGCTCTTATAAAATGAGTAAATATAACAGACACTAGGTCAGCTACAAAGGTGATTTTATAACATCATATCATGTCACTGAATTAAGGAAAGAATTTGTAGAAAAGATGCTCTAACTATCAAAAATCCTTTCTTAATCTTGGTGGAGAGTTTGAGAAAAGTGCTAGTTTCTCCTTTTATAAGAATTTTATTCTAGTGTTTTTATAATCTCTGCATTATGTGAGACTCAAAGTATTTTGAATATTATTTCAAAAAACTATCTGGGTTACATTATTTCAGGCCTATATACAATTGCTTTTACTTTATAACCATTTCCCTAAAATTCCTTCTGTCTGCTTAAATTTTAAAAAATAAAATTCAATAACTTGAACAGCATTCTGATGTTTTGTAAAATCACATTCAGAGATACCATTTGTTCTGCTCCTTAGAATACTTTGTCAAGATCTTATAGACTACCTTGCCACTTGGGTTCAGTTCTAGGGGGGGAAAGTATACAGAGATAAACTTAACTACTTTTTGTCAAATATAGCACAACAACTAGGGTCAAATTTACCATATACATATTTTAATCTGCTCCAGATACAACTGCCCTAAGGTTTGCTAAATGTTCTTTGTGCTTGTTGTTTCTCCAAATATGTAACCTCCTAATAGGAAAATACAATAGTTTCAAATAACTGGAGGGACAACTCAATCTATCTCCCTTATTTCACAGAGGGAAAATCTCATGCAGAGAGTTGGCTTTATCCAAGCCTGAATCTTTTATTTCATTTTTTTTCTTTTTCTTACATTTACTTTCTACTTTGCCTTATAAAATAGGAATAGGTAGGGTACAAAGGATGCATGCAGATATATGGAAGAGGAAAAATGAAACTATCATTTATTGAGTAATAGGTATGTTTCCAGGTCCTAAATAAAATTCATCTTTTATTCCTTATTACAAAAATGCATGATGTCTAGAGGCTATATCTCCCCAAAAAGGTCACAAAGCTGTATGGATTGAATCATAATTTGAAACTAGGCTCATCTGTTTTTACATTTTAACATTTTAATTCCTTGATTTGTGTAGTGGCATGCTATAAAGAGTTAATGCAATAATTTTATACTACTAACTTGAAATAAAACTTGAAATTAAATGTGACAAATCTAGATGTCTTGTTTTGCAATCTCTTTTTTTCCCTTGCTGATCTATGGCAAAGTATATGAAAGCTAAAATCCTTTCCAAAATGTCTTTGTATTGAAACATCTAGAGATTGGCACCAATTTCACTAATGATATGATCAATATTTCACTTCTTTACTTTCTTCCTTTACATTTTTTTTAAACCAGGGATGGAACCCAGGGGTGCTTAACCATTGAGCCACATCCTCAGCTCATTTAATTTTTGAGACAGAGTCTCACTAATTTGCTCAGGTCTTCACTAAGTTTCTGAAACCTCCTTTGAACTTGTCCTTTTTCTACCTCAGCCTATGGTGCCACTGGGATTACAGGTGTGCTCCCAGCTCCCTTTACATGTTTTAAAAGTAGTTCTGTGCAGATATGATGGCTGAGACTCCAACAATCATATTTTCATCTTCAGGAAAAAGCAAATAGTACCTTGACTGTAAAATTAAGCTATTAACCTCATCCAATGGCCACCTACCTTTGAACAAAACATGAGAAAAATAAATCTCTCTTCATTTAAGCCTTTATGAATACATTTTCAGGGCAATATTTTAACTAAAATATTATTAAATACATCATATAATCTCATCAGGACCATACCCAGATGTTATGATATGATTTCACACTTACAGCATAATTTTGTTAATTCTGTACATTCTTAAATTTAATTAGATTAAGAAAAGCCTTGAGACATTTCCCAGTGAACCCTTCTTCTACCTCCTGGCATTTATCACCTCTGTTTTCTGGATGTTCCATCTGCTCCACAGCATTAAGCTTTACCTGGGCTGGAACTATGCTGTGGGCTCAGCAGCAGCTGCAATTTGTAGAAGAGTACCACACAGACCCACCTTCCACACCAAATGAGAAGCTACCAGCTTTTTTCTATATTACTACAAACACCAGGAGTCTGGCCTATTTCTTTCCCTTCTACAAAGTTTTATCCAAATAGCAAGCAGAGTAATTTTAAAATGACATATTATGTCTATGTCTCTTCTGTGTTTTAAGTCCTTGCATTCAATGCCATGCGAAGTCCTATAATTCAAGCCACTTCTTCCCACATTCATTCAGGGACTTTTAACTAGATCGTTACATATGTCAATCAGGGTTTTATCTCAGGCTTTTAAGCTTGCTGAAATATTCTTCCCTTAGTTATGCTTCCACTCAGACCCTCCATGTTATCCAATACCATTTTTTAAAAATTCCCTTCCATTAAAGAGGTCTTTCTTTGAATAACTCTATGTTATTCTGTCACCCAGAATAGCACTTCTACTTATTTCTTTTAAAGTACTGTCATCTTTAATTATTTTCTTCTGTACAATGTTGCTGTAATATCTATACCCATGACTAAAAGGTAAGTTCCACAAGATGTCTCTGGGTGTTATTTGTCTAAAGCCTACACATAGGAGGCACTCAAAAACTAATGGTTGAGACATGAATATCAATGTTTATAGCAGTACAATTCACAGTAGCCAAGTGATAGAACTAGCCTAGGTGCCTATCAACAAGTAAATAAAGAAAATGTGGCAGATATGCACAGTGGAGTATATTTTAATTTTAAAAGAATAAAATTATATCATTTGCTAGCAAATGGATGGACAGGACGATAACATGTTAAGTAAAATAAGCTAGATTAAGAAAGCCAAGTGTCAAATATTTTGTCTCCCATGTAGGAGACAGAAGAGAAAGCAGAAAAAAGGATTTTGTTTTTAAAAGATAGTGGATAAAAACAGAAGGGAGAACAAAAGAGTAGAGGAAGGAGGTAGAGAAGAAAGGAGGGAGGGAGGAAAAGAGGTCATGGGGAAGTACTATGGAATAAAATCTACCAAATTATGATAAGTCCATGGATAAATATACCATGATAAATAATAGATAGATAGATATGTATATATATATGTGTGTGTGTGTGTGTGTGTGTGTGTGTGTGTGTGTGTATGTATTTATTCAGAAAGCACTAATTCAAATCATCATCATATTAGAAAGGAGATCAGTAGAATAGAGCAAGTTAATTAGGGGGAGGGAGGAAAAGAGGGAAAGGTAAGGTACTAAGGATTAACATTGATCAGATTTTATGTGCATGTACAAATATATCATAATTAATAAATAACTAATTCCATAACTATGTCTAATGATACTGCACCAATTAAATTATATTGCATCTCACAGCCTGTTTAGATGTGAGGTGTTCCCAAAAGCTTATGTGTGAAACAATGTAGGATTGTTCAGTGGTAAAATGAATAGATTATGAGAGCTGTGACTAAATAGTGGATTAATCCACTGATATGGATTAACTGGATGGTAACTGTAGGTAACTGGATGGTAACTGGATGAATAGACTATGAGAGCTGTAACTGAAGAGTGGATTAATCCATTGACATGGATTAACTGGATGGTAACTGTGGACAGGTAGGGTGTAGTTGGAGGAGGTGGGTCACTGAGGATTTGCCTTTTGGTTATATATTTCATCCCTGGTGAGCAGAGTGAGCTCTGCTTCTTGACTGCCATAAATTGAGCAAATTTTCTCTTCTACACCCTTCTGCCATGATGTTCCTCCTCAGCTCAGGCCCAGGGTTATGGAGTCAGTCAATCATGGACTGAACCTCTGAAACTATGAGCCTAAATAAGCTCATCTCCCTCTACGCTGTTCTTGTTAGGTATATTGGTCATAGTGATGCAAAATCTGACTAAATCACAGCCCCAGGCATATCTCTTGAATTTTTATATCTTTCAGTTAGTTGTATTTGCCTCCGTAAAGTGGCAAACATCATGTGTTAAAAGTTGAGAATTTCAATTATCTTCCAAAATTTGCATGCAAATATATTTCCATAATTTATTTATGAAATAACATATAAAATTATTATCATATTTTAATTTTTAAAATAAATGTGGTTTTGTAGAACAAAAAGTTTGAATGGATGATTAAATTGTTTGCTCATATTAGCAGGCCAGTGGAGATGCACATTTCTGATATGAGGAGTACTTGGACCTGGAGTCAGGGTTGTATGAGTACGTACCATAGAGATTTCTGGAGCACTCTTCCTTTTTTTAATTACTAAAACTTATAGGATTTCTTTTCAATTTTAACTGGCATAATAAAACATTTACTATCACATATCCAACTGCATTTGTGAAGTAAAATTCTTTGTGATTTTAGACATTGACATGTGTATAAGTTTGGTTGCTACAGATTAAAAAAAACAATGCATTTCATATAGCATATATATATGTGTGCAATATGTTATGCAGGTTTATAAGTATATACATATACCATACATGAAGAGAGACAGGGAGAATAACAGAGATTTTAAGAAACTAGTGTTTCCGATTATGAAGACTGACATAACGAAAATATGCAGAGTAGGCCAGCAGGGTGGAGACACAGGGAAAGATTGACGTTTGAACCTAAAGGCCATCTACTGACAAAATTTCTCATTCTTGGATGAGTTCAGTCTTTGTCTATTAAGGCTGTGAAATGATTGAATATAACCCATAATTTGCCTTACTCCAAGTCTACTGATTCAAATGTTCATCTCATATTAAAACAAAATATGCTTCCAATGTCATCTAGAGGCGTGCTTGACTGAGTATCTGGGTGACACAATCTAGCCAAGTTGAGACGTGAAATTATCCATCCCATCAAGTTAGAGCCTTAATGATAATTTAAAGACGTTGTTATCAGCTTTGTCCCCCTCCCTTTTCCCTTTCTCCCAGGTATGCTGATAATTTAATTTTTTTAAAAATATTTTGTTTAGTTGTAGATGAACACAATATCTTTATTTATTTTATGTGGTGCTGAGGATCGAACCCAGTGCCTCACGTATGCGAGGCAAGCGCTCAACCGCTGAGCCATAGCCCCAGCCCCCTGATAATTTAATTTTTAAAAGAATCGAAAGTATTGGGGGATTACTAAAGGATGGTAGGTAGAGCCAGTGCATCTGAATGAAGCCACATGTGGCGGGCTGCACTGCTACCCTCTGCTGAGATGGCACGTGTTCCACGACTTTGCTAGCTCTTTTCCTTGCTCTGAGGGAGATTCGTTCCAGGTAGATTAAAAGATTTGTATGGGAAACACATGGCCATTGCTGTCCTGCCCTTTCCTTTCTTATGATGAGTGAGAAGAAACTATCACTTATTTCTGATATTAAAAGAAGAGAATGTGAGTGACTTGTGATGAAAAAATGTTCAAATGCAGAATTTGCTTCATTTTTTTTTCATGATAGACTATAAGAATCATCGTAAGAGCTGGTTTGCAATTTTCAATCCTAATGAGCAGATACTAATTCATCAGTGATGAGCCAAAATTCCTTAGAGTTTTAAAATGAATTCTTTACTTTTAGAAAAAGAAATTGAGGATAGATGGTTATAATTTCCCAGGCTGAGAGTGGAAATGTTACTTCTGAATAGGGCCAGAGGTGAGTCAAAATTCACAGAGAAGTTGAAGGTTCAATCAAACTACAGGTATTTGGCCCTTTGTAACAGCCCAGAGAACTGTGAAGAGTACGAAGATAAGACTCAGCACAACACAGCACCTGAAAACACCCACACCAACAAATTTTATGGTAAGATTAAAAGTAAAATACCCCTGGCATAAATAACAGTGAAGAAAGACAATTACTTTTTATTGAACACATGAAATAATTTTGTTCAAGAAATACGAACACTGTACTATTAAATTGCATTGTCTTTAAGTTCAAAGTGGGTTTCCACTTTTTTTATGCCGGATCAGTTAGGTCTTGTGGAATATAACTTGATGATATAATCCAGAAGAAGCATTCCTGAAAACAAATTTACTAGAACTTTCAAACAAGGTTGGAAATCAAAGCAACAGCTAAACATATCCTGATTCCCCAGCTAACAAGGGTACAAACTTCAGGGTGATTAAATATGACTGCTAATGGCAACAATGCTGTCCTGCCAAGGTTGTGGGTGGACTAGGATCCTCTGGACTCCAGAGCAGGGCTTTTAACACTACCCTACTCCAGAATGATCTGGATAGATATGGATTCTTTTCCTTCTAAAAATAGTTTTGGAAATGCATCAAGTAAATAACAAGGGTAGCAAGGTAATCAAAGGTACATTAAAATAGAATTAGCAATTTGCAATATGGTGATATGTGTGCTTCTATATTAATGTATTAGATAATAATACTGACTGTCAGTATCATAAAAATGTAATATCAGAGAAATAATAAATAAAAACAATTTTACAGGTATCCATAAAATGTATAATTTAATTTGAATCTATCCATAAATAATTTTGGTAGCAAAGTCATAAACACTATATGTCTTACCATGTTTAGTTGCCTAATTCATGTTTTTTTTGAAAGTTTCATTAGAAGTTTATGAAAACAGAGATATTTTTTCTATTCAGTGCCACAAAACCTTTGGGGGTATGTGGAGCCCAGGATAAGAACTCTTATACAGTAGTGCTTAACCTTTGCTTAACAGCAGAATTTCTCTGGATTTAAAAAAAAAAAAAAATGAGAGTACTATCAGCAGAATGAAAGGACAGGGGTTTCTGAATTCTGTCACCACAGAATTACCAATTTAATGAGCACATATGGATCAGAGTACTTCCGTGAGAACCACAAAACCCAGGTCAAAAATTGGAACACTCCAAAGAGCACAGTACCAACAAGAGTCACCCTGAAATGCATTGGAAGAGCAATTTCAGTTTACCCGCATCCTCCCTTCTACAGGTTGGTACACTTCAATGCTGAGAGAGAGACCCTTGGCCAGGGATTTCTCCCATGAGGAAAGGAAAGACCACTGACTCCATCTATTTTCTCCAGTTTTGGTGGGACAGTTTAAACGATCTGATTCTAATTTAGCTTTTCTAGATAGTTGAGTGATCTTGCATGGTCAGAATGCCTGTGGTGGTTAAGAGAGGAGGAGAAGGTGGGTCTTCTCTGAGTCATTAGAATGTGCCCCCGACAGCCAGCATAGCCCCTTATGACTACATAGCCCCCTAACCTCCGGTTCTGATCATAACACTAGCATAGACTGCAATGTTTGCAAGTCTCCCAGAAATTGCTGTAGCTTCCAGCAACCACACCCTCAGCAGGTAGCACAGATCAGTGCCCAGCATGGACTACAACTGCTAATGTCAACCAGAATAGCCAAAAGAGAATGCACCAATTTATGTGGCCCTCAGCATCGGACAAGAGATTTTACAAAGAATATTTATCTCAGCATCTGGCTGTTTTACAGGTTTGAAAGAAAACACACAATCCTGAGACTTTTCTTTCACAAAGGAGGGAAAAAAGGACAGGTTGTACTTACTGTCCAAGGATCTCAGCATATGACCAAAAAATTAGGGATGAGCATCTTGTATGACACAGCCCAACTCTGAATGATTAGGAGAAAGGACAACATTCAGAAATTCTTCGCCTAGAGGGAGGGAGAAGAGTGGAACATGAGCATTCATCAAAAATTGTTTCAGGGAAGCACAAAATCTCTACCAGACTTACTAATGAAGATATTTCCCTATCAAATTTATTTCAAAAAGACTGGACTGGTGTAGGAGCACTATCCATATCTTAAACCTCTCCCTTCCATCTTTCCCCATTCTATGCTAATGGACTGTGAGCTTGATAGAGAGCACTCCTTTGTTTGTAACTTTGGGCCTGATTGGTCCAGAAGTGCATATAAGCTTCTGTACTTTCTGGAATAAATGGTGTTTCTGCTTTTCGCTCTGGTGTTCCTGCGTCTCACTCTGGCAGAGCAGTTCTTTACCTACACCCGGGGGGTCTGGGGAGAGTGGCCCCGCGAACCGTCATCGTCCTGGGAGACCCCATTTTGTCTTCTTCCTCAGAGACCTCCCTTTTCTTCATCTCTCAGGACCCCAACTCGTTGAGTGGACCCACACAGCACGACACTTAAAGCAACTGACTGGGTGACTGCTGTTTTAAGTGTGTGGACATCACAGCAAAACTACCAGTAATGAAGGTTCAGAAATCATATCTAAAGGAATAACAGCTGTTAAGAAAAAAATCCCACACCTGGGGATGGAAATGGACATTTAGATTCATGAAGCCAAAAGAATGCCAGATAGAATTAAACCAAATAGATTTACACTGAATCACTGAAATTATAATCAAATTTTCAAAAAGCCAAAAACAAAGAATTTTGAAAGCAATAAGAGAAAAGTGACTCATTATATACAAGGGAGACCTCAAAAGGTAATCATAAATTAATTTCTCAGTAGAAACATTGCAGGTTAGAACATACATTCAGAATGCTGAAAGACAAGTAAATGCCAACCAAGAATCCTCTATCTAAAAATGCTATCTTTTAAAAATGAAGAGAGTTAGAGACATTTTAAAGCAAACAAAAGCTGAGAGAGTGCATCACTATCAGACCTGCCAAAGGGAGATCTGCAAATTGACACAAAAGAACATTAAACAATACGAAACATATGAGTGTATCAAACTTACTTCATAAACATCAGACCATAAGGGAAATAAATAAAAAAGAGAATACAAAAATAATAGAAAAAATATCAAGTAAGTTTGAGGTTTTAAGAAAATCAGCAAACTCAACTAAACTTTAGCTACATTAAGAAGAAAAGAGGAGAGCTATATGCATTTAATAATGTAGGAGGAGACAATAACATGCCAGAGAATAAAAAGAGATTGCCAAATAATTCAATAAACAAGTATCCATCAACAAATTAGAAAACCAAGAATAGAGAAATGATTAGAAATATATAACCTACCAAGACTGAGAAAAAATAGACAGTTTGAACTGCCTAATGATATGTGAGAAGTTCAATTTCATGATCAAAATCCTCCTAACAAATAAAATTCCAGCATCTCATGGCTTTAGTAGTGATTTCTGTCAATCATTTAAAGAAAAAGCACATGCAAATATTTCTTAACCTTTTCAAAAATACTGAAAATAGAACATTTGAAAATTGATTTTATAAGGCGAAAATTTCCTTGATACCAAACCTAGAAAGTACAATAAAAGAAAAGAAAATTACAAGCCAATTTTCCAATTTCCATTGGTGCAAAAATTCTTGAAAAATATTACTAGCAAGTCAATAGCCTATTAAAAGAATCATTCCTCAAGATGAAGTGAGATTTTTCTCTGGAATACAAGGATCAGTCAACATATGGAAATTAGTAACTGTAGTGCGTTACTGTCTTCATTATTTTAATGAAGAATAAAATTCATATGATCATCTCAATAGATACAGTAAAAACATTTCACAAAATTCAATACTTTCAATAAAATCATTCAATAAAATAGGTATAGAAAGAATGTAACTCAACATAATAAAGGCCACATATGATAAGCCATCAGTGATCACTGTACTCATTGGTGACCAAATGAAAGCTTTTCTTCTAATATCAAGATCAAGGAAAAAAATGCTCATGTTCACCACTTCTATTCAGTCCTAACTACAAGAAAATAAAATAAAATATATTGGAATACGAATGGAAGAAGTAAAACTATCTCTGTAGATGACATGTTCTGATACATAGAAAACTCTAAAGCCTCCACAAAAATAAAATGAAACTTTTAGCACTAATGAATTCAGGTAAGTTGGGAGATAAAACATAATCAGTTATGTTGTGTTTTTCTACAGTAACAGATATCTGAAAATAGAATTTCTTAACATTTTCTTTTGAAAATTCAATTTATGATATCATTTATTATTTTAAAATTTTTAAAAGTTCCAATTTATAATAAAATTTATAATGAAAAGGTTAATTTTAATTAAAATTATATTGTTAAAATACTTAGGTATTTTGGACGTTCCTAGGAAAATATTAAACAAGTAAATGTTTGTCAACTTATAACAAACTTCAAACTATAACATCCTAATAAAAGAAATTAAAGAAGACACAAATAAATAGAAATACACCCCATATATGTGGTTTGAAAGCCAATATTGTTAAAATGTTCATACTACCCAAAGCAATCTATAGATTCAATGCTTTTACCATCAAAATGACATTTTCCTAGAAATAGGAAAAAAGCTCTCTAAATTCATGTGGAATAATTACACATCCAGAATAGCCAAATAAATTATTAGAAAGAAGACAAAGGTTGACAGCATCACATCTTGAAATCATGTACTTTGTAAACCTTCAATAATTAGAACTATGTAGTAGAGGAAGAAAATCAGGCATGTAAGACCAATGGAACAGAAGAGCCCCAAAATAAACCCACCTATAAACAATCAACTCATCTTCAGCATTTGCACTAGTATTATACAACATATAAAAGAGAGTTTCTTCAAAAAATAGCACTGCAAAAACAAGATAGATACATGCAAGAAAAATGCAGTTGGCCTCCTTCTTACACTATACACAAAAATCAACTATGAATGGATTAAGGGCTTAACATAAGAACTGGAAGTGTATAAAACTTATAGAAGAAAACATAGGTGCAATATTTATAACATGGTTTTGGAAACTATTTCACAGATGTGGCCACAAAAGCAAAGACACCTATAGCAAAAATAGACACTGGGATGACATCAAACTCTTCACAGCAAAGCAAAGAGCAGAATCAAGGGTCAGCCTCTGAAATGGGAGAAAATATTTATAAACCACATATCTGACAATAGACTATCTTCTGAAATATATACAGGGAACTCCTAAAATCTAATAGCAATAATCAAAACAAAACAGCTAAAAGTTGGCAAGAATGTGCAGATATATCCCCAAGGATGACATAAAAATGGCAACAGGTATGTGAAAACATGCCTAATTAACACAGGTCAAGGATCACATGTTTTCTTTCATATGTGGGCACTCCAGAGGAGAAAGAAAAGAAAAAGTGAGGAGATAGATGGCAAGGATCTCATGAAAATCAAAGGAAGATCAGTAGAAGAAAGTAAAAAGGGGATAGGAAGGAGGAAGGGAAGGGGGAGGTTCTAGGGAGTGACAGTGGCCGAATTATATTGTCATATTTTGTGTATGTATGAATACTTAACAACAAATCCAACCTTTATTTACAATTGTAATAAAAATGGAGAGAGAAAGAGAGAGAGAGAGAGAGAGAGAGAAAGAAAAGAAATGATGCTCACGGCTGCTAATCATCAGGGAAATGAACATCAAAAACATAATGTCTCTTCATAATTGAAGAAAATAAAAGTTAACAAGTGTTGACAAGGTTGTGGAGAAATTGGAACCCAGCACATAGATGATTGTAATGCAAAGTGATGCAGTCATTATGGAAAATAGCATGAAAGCTCCTTCAAAAATATAGAATAAAACTGTCATATGACCAACTAGTTCCACTTCTGCATTTATATCTAAAAAAAAAAAATGTAAATCAGAATCTTAAAGAGGTATCTGCATTTACATTCATGGCATTCCAAGATATGGAAACATTCAAATGTCCATTAATGAATAGATATATGTGGTATGCACATAGGATGAGTATTATTCAACCCTAAAAAGTAAATCTTCCCATTTGGGATGAGAAGCCTATACTTGGAAGCCACTATGTTTGGTGAAATAAATTAGTCACAGATGAACAAATGTTGTATAATTCATTTATATGAAATATCTAGTTTAATTTATAGAATCATACAATAGAATGGTGGCTGCCACTGATGGGGGAAGGGGAACAGGGAGTAATTGTTCAGTGGGTATAAAGTTATGCTTACCCAAGATCAATAAGTTCTGGAGATCCACTGTACAGCACAGTGCCCACAGTTAAAATATAGTATTGTTGTTTGGTTAGATAATAAAACTCATATTATTTTAATTACACACATGCACAAAAAGTAGAAAAGTTAAAGGACAAGAGAAAATTTTTGGAGGTGATAGATATTACCTGAATTTTAGTGATAGTATAGTATACATATATCCAAACTCATCAAATTAAATACATTAAATATATGCAGTTACTTGTATCAATTTTACTTTAATAAAGCTATACAAGTAACGCTAATGATTAAGACATCCTTAAAGAGATCCAGATTGTGCACATAATGTATTAGGGATGCACACAGGATAAAGAAATAATAGGATTTTATAGCACTTGTGTACATGGGTATGTGTGTGTTCATGTAAGCATGCATGTGTGTATATCTATGTATGTTATATACAGTAGAGTTCTTTATGATTCTGGAATAGCATATCATTTTTAGTACTTACACTATTATCCATACTTTAAGCACTTATTTTTGTTATTTTCTGCATCCTTAATGCTTAATGGTTTCCTTAACTAAATTAAAAGATGTAGCCTTATATAACTTATCAAGCGCTTGCTTCTACCATTTTTAAAGAAGAAACACGATAAGAGTTTAGATGTCCTTTAAACATCATATGGATTAATATATATTATTAATTTCTAAAAATTATTCTCTCAGGTAATTTGGTGGTAGATTTTAAGTTTTCAATTTTCAACTTAACAACTCATCTGGGGAATAGTTTTCTCCTTTCCCTCTAGGCATGTTACTCCAAAACTGTGATCATCTTGCTCTCAAAAACAGGTCCTGAACTCTTCCTGTTAACATTTTCTTGACTGGCAAATTCGGTTCATTGACATGTGTGGGAAGGCCCATGATGAGGCTTCTGCACAGAGAACCAAGTCAAGCTGAGGCTCAGGAGTCAGAGAGATGGATAGAGGCGGAGAGGAGGAAGCCAGAGTTGATGGAAAGGCAGGTGTTTGGCAGGTGGTAGATCTGGGGGTTTGCTCCTGGGAAGAACATACTAGGCTCCAGGGAAATAACTGGCAGAGCAAGAGGTGAGGCAGAGCCAGGGCACCAAGCATTAACACAACCTGGAATCCTGAAGCTCAGATTTTGAAGAGAAGTGACAGTGGTGGCTGGACACACTGTGGACACAGCCTCCATGGCAAGCACACATGCAGGGAGTGCAGACCTGGTTCACAGAGCCCAGGAAGGAGGGAAGCGCTCCCACGCTCAAACTCTGCAAGATCTCGCATTCACCGTGTAAAGGTCAGTGCTTTCTGACGTCCACAGCTCTAAGTATGCTTCTCCCCAGAACTATGGCTTCTGGACCTCATCCCTTCTACTCTCCCCCACTCTCTGTGCTCCCAATGCAAGTGTCTAAGGGCTGAAGGAAAGGCACACTCCACCTTAGAAGCTTTAGCTGACTGCTCTTGGCCTGGGATACTCCTCCCTATGTTAATTCAATTTCCAAGTGGGTAATTTATTGCTACTTCCCCTACTCAGTAAGGCTTCCTAGAACACCTCGATTTTCTTTTTCCACAACACTTAGCTTTCTGTGCTACCCCTCAATAATATAGTATGTCTAGTGCTAGTTACTTCTTCACCTGTATTGTTGAAGATGACGACATCTTCACCTGTATTGTTCACTGATAGAACCCCAGAGCCTTGAATAGTGCTTTTCTCATAGTTGTTACTCAAGAGAAATTTTTGAATAAACAAAGACCAGAGAGAACAGTGCCTGACATGTAGAATAGTGTAACGAGAGACACAAGCAGAGTGACTTGATGTGACATGGACTTAGAAGCAGAATCAACAGAGTTTTGTGTGGGTAAAGGAAGAAGGAGGATTCTTAGATGACCTCCAGGTTGCTTGTACAAAGAAGGTTTAGATGGAGACAGCATCGACTGAGAGAGGTGATGTTAGCACACAAGCAGGAAAGAAGATGAAGCCAACAGTACTAGAAATGTTCAGATGGACTTGACTTGAAGACCCCCAAGTGCAGTTGTATAGACGTAGGCTTTTATGTGAACGCTCACACCGAGAGAGAGGAATGGTGACAGGTCTCAAAGAGTAAATGTGGTGCTTTCTCATTATGGAATTAAGGAAATTGAAGCCTGTGGAGGAAATCTACCACACAGTGGATGGCTGAAAGAATAAAAGGAAGTAACGCTGAGATAGAATTATGTGTACGTCTCACAGACATGGAAGATAAACCAGGAAGATAAACCAAGACATGCTACATGGTAGGGAGTACGTTCAAGATGTTGAGTAAAGATTTTACTTGAGGAAGAGTAGTTGTTCAAATCTGTAGACATATAAGTAAGTTAAGTGCTGAAAGTTGCCCAGTAATTTTAGCAATGAGGGGGATATTGACAACATGTAAAAGATGATTTTAATACAGTAGTGACAATATTGTATTTATTTAAACAAAACCTGGTTATGAAAGGGAGAGGATACAAGAGGTGGTAGGGAGAAATGAGAACTCGAAGGAATGTTGTGTTTCTATGAGGGGACATTTAGTACACTAATGAGGAGCAGAAAGAGCAAACAGGGAGGAACTAATGAAAGACAGAGGGTGATCCTGAAGTCCCTGCAGTATGTCCTCAGATGGGGGCGCATACAGGCTTGGAAGGAGCATCCTGCAGAACATGCTGGTACCTCCTATGTGCAGAAAAGGACAAGGAATTTTTGAGAATGTGTTGACTGGAAGTTGAGAAGATTCCTCTCTGGTGTCTCTGTGTGTCTCTGTGAATATGAGAGGTAATATCTTCCCTTTGAGAATAATAGAAGACATATTGGTGTGATAAAATGAAAAAAAAAAAGGGGAAAAGATTAAAAATGTTTTGGTGAACATAAGATGGTAGTGAGGGACATTGGGAGATTCGAAGCCCAGGTACGTTATCAGTTTCCTTGCAGGGAAACTTGTCTTGGCTCATTCATCTGCTGAGACATTGCTATGCCAAGTCCTTTCCACCTCATGTGGCTGGCCAGGCCTTTGCCCTCTCCTGACACTAGAGACCAGCCTACCTGACATGGATACTGGTCTTCTATTTTCCACCATAATTCTCTAATTCATTTTCTTCATGTTAGCAGTTGATCACTACTCATTCATTCATTGATCAGTTTTTATTTCTTTCAAATGAAGGAATACAACATTTCCAAAATATAGTCCCTTTGATTCTTGTCTTCTATTTTAACTCCAGTGCCTGCACAGTGGTTGGCATGATGTGGGTGATCAAGTACTTGGTGATCAGTTGAATAAATTGGATCACAGAGGCACTGGCCCAAAAAAGCCGACACTAGGAGACATCATTATGCAAAGAATGAAAATAGAGGAATTCAGAACTTCATTATAGTCTTAGAAAATTAAAAGTAAACAAACTAAAGTTAATCCAAGTAAATAAATATGGAAAATGAAATTTGCAAACTGATATTATGTAAATTAGAAATAAATTCAAGTTCTATGGGTTTTTTTTGTAAACTTTAATAAATTAGATGCAGTGTTAACTACATGGATCCACAAAACTTAAAGAAAAGACAGTCAGAAAACAAAAAATAAGAGGCTATAACAACAGATATTTCCGAGATATTTGAATATCATAAGCAAATAAAATGTACAACTCTGTGTTGTTCGATTTGAAAATCCCAATGAATAAAATCTTTTTTTCCTCTTAGAAGATACAAATTGCCTACATTGTCTCAATTTTAAGTAAAAAAGCTGAATACACAAATAATTATAAAGGAAGCTTTAACCATTTCCAAGGAATTTCTCTTTAAAAACATTCCAGGGCCTCCCCAGGCAAAACAAAGAGGCGAATACAATTGATTTTTTGGACTTTGTCTCTTCTTTCCCAATTGTTCATTGACATGAAGAATGAAATATAAAAAGAGTGAGAAACTTGAAGCAGTAAATAATTCTCTCCTTATTATTAAAATAGGTCTTTCAAAGTATATTGAAGAGGGAATATGAATGAATAAAGAATCTCAGCAAATGCCCAGCTGTAGAAGAGCTCCAACTATAAAAAGGACCCTCCATTTGCCCCAAGAAGAGTCCCTGTGGAGCCTGGCTATTCCCTGGAAATAACCCCAGGGATGCTGCGGACGTGGCAGAGGGCAGGTTCATATTTCCAAGCTGTTCGTTCTTCTGAGAAGTCTTGGTACTGGAGCCACATCTCTGCTGAGTGTGCAGTGGCATTCTCACCAGCTCCAGATGGAGCGAGCAGCCTGCCCTACCTGGCCTCTGGAAAAGGCACCAGCTACAGGCAGTCAAATGACTGGGCAGAAGCTGAGGAGTTCAGGGGCATGATCCTGTCCTGCGCCCCTGAAATCATCCAGAGGAAGAGATTTGAGGGACCTCATCTCGGCAGATGTCTGGAGCCTGGGCGTCACTCTATTTTATGCTCACAGGGTGAGCATCACTAAGGGGCTGCAGAAGCGGATCTAGAAGGCAAGCTTCGACCTTCCCCCATATGTGTCCGAGGGAGCCCGCAGCCTCATGCAGCTAATCCTGAGGGTGGACCCCACGCAGAGGTCCACCCTAGAGCAGGTAATGGGGGACCCGTGGCTGAGCCAAGAAGAAGACTCCTTACTCAGTCCTCCCAGAGAGCCACTCTCCGTGCAGCCCAACCCCACCATTATGACCATCATGTGCGACGTGGGTTACGACCCCTATAAAGCCTGATTGCCCTGGCAAATCGCCAATTCGATGAGGCCATGGGTACCTATTGCATCCTCCAGTACCAGAGAAGCCAGGGGTCAGAATGCTTGCAGTGGGCGAAGCTCGTACGTTGTTCTCCAGTGACTGAGCCTTGCCCAGGCCCCGTGGCAGATCCACCCGGTGTCCGCCCCAACAAGTGCACCAGTGAGCCTGTTGTTGCCTTGCCCTGTGAGCAGCAGCAGCCTGAGGAGGCCAAGCCACCAGGGCACAAGGGCGCTGTGCATGCCAGTGTGGCCGCCATTCCTCTCCACTTCCTCCATGTGAAGACACCCCCTCCCAGCCTAGCCTCCCAGCAGGACCCTGGGCGCCAGTGGCATGTGTACCTCAGGCCCAACCCTCATAGTCAGGTCGCAGAAGGTGGCAGCTCGGCCTCCCAGGGCACCTCTACAGGGCAATCCCATCAGAGAAGCAGGGGCTGGAGGGGGGTCACTAGCAGGATCGCCACCCGCCTGCGACAACTCTGCTGCTGTGTGCCCTGCTTCCGAGGACCCGCTTTCCGAAGAAGAGTGGCTCCTAGGTTCTGCAACAAAGTAGCTCCAGTGACCATGCTCAGGTGAGGCAGCAGACGAGAAAGGACAGCCTGAAGATCCAGAGCTCCGGGCTTCCCAACACAATGGCCTGGGCTTCGGTCAGGAAGCGGACTCAAACAGCTTTAGGAGCAAGATGTGAAACTGGCTTCTGCTCCTTCGTGAAAATTCCAGCCAGGAGCTCATCCGGATCCACCAGGACTCTCCTCTGCCCCCACCTGCCAGAGACTTCAGAGACTCCTTTCCCTCAGACACTTCCCCTTGCCCTGTTCTTCTCTGCCATAGCAGAGATGGTTCTTAATAAATTGCTGTTTCTCACAAACTGTAACAACAACAACAAAAAAAGACTGGCATAAAGGATGCCAATTCCTGGGTGCTCCTGCGGGCAGGCAGAGAAAGCACTTGTAGCAGGAGTTCATCTGGGTTCTGACTCATTTTACCTTTTCTCTCCACTACATTCAACTTCATTTCCAGACCTCACAACGTGATGGAAAAACCAGACCTGGTTGTGAAATAAAATTGTAGCAACGTTATGGTGCTAGGTACAACGGCACACACCTGTAATCTCAGCTGCTTGGGAGGCTGAGGCAGGAGGATCGCGAGTTCAAAGTTAGCCTCAGCAACAGCAAGGTGCTAAGCAACTCACTGAGACCCTGTCTCAAAATAAAAAAAAAAAAAAAATAAGAAAAGAAAAAGAAAAAAGAAGAAAGGGCTGGGGATGTGGCTCAGTGGTCAAGTGCCCCTGAATTCAATCCCTGGTACCAAAATCAAAACAAATTATGGTAAGAAACCAATGCCTGGGGAAGGGGTCAGTCCCCTCACCCCACAGCCTTTCCCCAGGAAGCCTAATGAACCACAGGTCCCTACCTTTGGGTTGTAAATAACTGCCCTAGGTGTCTGACTACTCCTTGAAGTGTAACAGATGCCTGTGAACACAGCCCTTCTTCTTATCTGTTTCTGTAAGCATGCTTTATGTTAGAGACCCTGCAGAAGGCCTTCAGCCTGGTAGATTAGAAAATTTCTTTTTTTAAAAGAGAACAAAAAGCCCCAGTGATGAGACCAAATAACCTATAAATATTGTGAGAAACTGTGCATCAGGGCTCAGAATTTGGAGTTTTGTTTTCCTGTGGGCTCGCTGGCATAAAATCAAGTTTGGAGTCCTTCTCCTGAGTGCTGTTTCTCCACCAGTCTGTTTCTCACAACCATAACACATGAACAGACATATTAGAAAAAGACGGTCATTTGACCATGACTTTTCTCCTTACAGTATTTTATATTTAAACTGAGAAACTTATTTGTGAGAACTCTTAGTTTCATTTTGAAATCCAACGAAAATTGTCTTAATGCAAAAATGAATAATGTTTTTGGTATATAATTGAAGAGATCCTGATAGATTTCGTTTTGGTACTGAATCTCGGATGGAATGTGAGGTGGATGGAGGCTCAGGTAATATCATCAAGATTCCCTGTTTGTATTTTCTACCCATACATCAGGGATTTTGTTTGTTTGGTTGCTTGCTTTCTTTTCTTTTTTCTTTTTCTTTACTTTTTTTTTTTTTTTTTGTAGTTTGTGATTTTTCTTCTGTGGAGAGATTTTCTCAAATAGCTGGGGAAAATGACTGCAAGCAACCCTATTTATGTCTTTCTTAAATGTTATAATTATTTTTTTCTAGAATCTGCTTACAGTGTGTTAAATAGTATCCCTGCACATACTACTCTGGTTAAGAGAGAATGATTATTTTTTTTTGGGGGGGGGGTGTTACTGGGGATTGAACTCAGGGGCACTCGACCACTGAGCTGCATCTACAGCCCTATTTTGTATTTTATTTAGAGATAGGGTCTCACTGAGTTGCTTAGCACCTTGCCTTTGCTAAGGCTGGCTTTGAGCCGCTATAATGACAAGCATGTGCCACCATGCCCAGCTAGAGAATGATTTTGATTATTGGTTAGTTTGAGTGGTACACCCATCCTCAAGGCTGACACTAGGGGACAGGGTGGATTCATGCTTCCTTCAACAACATGGGATGAGATCTCTTTCAGAAAGAAGTTGTATTATTAGAAGTAAAAGATGGTGTATGAACAGAAAAAAAAACATTATTAATATAGAAACACTATTATTGTTGGCAAAACATAACCATTTCCAAAAGAAACATAGATATTACTGTGTAAGGACCAGATAATAGAGAAAATCTATACACATATTTAAGATAGTTATAACAACAATGATACTCTTAAACAATGTTCTGAAAAACAAGATAAACAGAAAAACATAGTATGAAATTTCTAATTAAGCAAGATGTAAATAGCATACTAGTTTGGAAGTAACTTCCAATTTATTGTATTGTAAAACAGGTCACACTTTACCACCACTAGGTTCTACACACTGAGAGGAGCCCCCACTTGAGTTAGAACAGCAGCCATTCTCTGCAGCACAATCCCAGGCATGGGATGGTTTACCTCAGTAGTCACCTGCAAAAGGTGCAGACTCAGTTCCTCTTTGCAGGGAGCCTGAAAAATTGGAGGGTACTCTGAGTGAGGAAGCTCAATCTTCCAAAACAGAGAGACCTCTTCTTAATCCAGATGCCGTCTTGGAAGAGGAAAGCATATCAATCTGAAATATCAATCATTTTGCCTCAAGGTCCAGTGACTACATATCACACTATCAGGCTAGAGTAACATTAGGTGATTTTATTTACTTGGTTATCAGCAGCTAGAGGTCCATTAAGACATTCAGATTCTTTAAAGACTGTGACGAAACTGTTTTCTATGGTCATCTCTATTGTAATGTAAAAACAAACCATTTTTTTAACTTATCTATGTTTTTTTGTTGTGGTACTGGAAATTAACCCAGGGGTACTCTACCACTGACCTATACCCCAGCCCTTGTCAATTTTAGGATCTCCCTTAGTTGCCCAGGCTGACCTCAAGCTTGTGAACCTCTTACCTCAGCCTCCGAGGTAACTGTATTCACCAGTGTGCGCCACCATGCCTGACTTCATCCACGAAATTAAAAAGAAAAAAAAAAGTTTTAAAGGATTAAGATGACACCAGGAATAGTATATGGAAAAGGAACCATTTTTGTCAAAACAATGTTAATGTCAGGAAAATCTGTAATTGTTGCAGTAGAAGCAGATTGAATTATCAAGAACAGTGAAGCAGTAAAGGACAAGAACAAAACTTTTCTCAGAATTCTAAGGAAGGGACAGAAAAATGAAAATTAAAATAAAACATGGATCTGAACTGAAATGTAGGTTTTAGAAATTTTCATCAAGAATAATGAAACAGGAAGAGAGGAAATGAACATGATATACACAGAAAGTGTTTAAAATATGAGTAGATTCAAATACATGCTAATGAATTTGAAAATCTCTAGGAAGTGAATAATTTCAGCAAGATATTAATTATGAAAATTGACTCAAGAAGGCAGGAAAATTGAATAGATGAATGAAAAAGAGACAATTTAATTGTCAAATAGCACATCAGAATATATCATCTCTAGCAATGTTTTACTGGTAAGTGCTTTCAAATTTTCAAGTTACAAATTATTTACATGCTAAACAAATGGTTTCAAATCATACAATAACAGGGAAAGGACTTACAAGTACATATTTAAAATCAGCTCATTATTGTAACACAACTATAAAAACAGCATTAAAAAGAAAATTTTATTCTTACCTACATCTTTAAATGGAGAAGCAGTAAATCGATTCAAGCATAATGCAATTGATATTACACCTTTATAATAAGACTCCATGGCCTGGCTTAGTAAGAAATCCCATGAACAAAGATATATTTAACACCAGGAATTGGTTAGCTCAGTATATCATTTAACTTGGTCAAATTATGGTAAGAAATCAAATAATCATTTAGGAACTTTTTGAAATGGTGTTTTATACTATTATGCATCAATTCTATAATCTATAATAATGATCCATAGCAAAATATCACTTTAAAAATAACTAGTTAAGCTGGGCATGATGGTGCACGCTTGTAATCCCATCAACTCAGGAGGCTGAGGCAGGAGGATCATGAGTTCAAAGCCAGCCTCAGCAACAGCAATGCACTAAGCAACTCAGTGAGACCCTGTCTCTAAACAAAAACAAAATACAAAATAGGGCTGGGGATGTGGCTCAGTGGTTGAGTGCCCCTGAGTTCAATCCCAGGTACCAAGAAAATAAAATAAATAATTAACCACCAAAACTTGTAAAACAAGCAAGATTTCTATGTGCATATATAGCACAAAACCTGGTTTTTGCCTTTTGCACTTACCATGTTTGTATGCTTGGGCTATTGCTAACCAACTATGAGACCAAATGCACCCTTACCTCTTGTCTGAAATCTTTAAAACTTGTTAAACTTGGCTATGTATAAACAACTAGGTGTTTGTATTTTTTATTTTTCAGTACTGAGTATTGGACCCAGAGGAGCTTAACCACCAAGCTACATCCCCAGACTTTTTCATATTTTATTTTGGGACTGGATCTTTCTAAGTCACTTAGTGCCGCACTAGTTACTGAGGCTGGACTCAAACTTGTGATCCACCTGCCTCAGCCTCCCCACCTTCTGGAATTACAGGCGTGCACCACTGTTCCTGGCTCAGGTGTTTGTGCTTTAACGTATGTAAGCTTTGGTGAAGGATATTTATTATATAAATGAACTCAATGACGGAAAAGCAAGTCTCACATAAATTTATTATTACTCCTTTTACTACTACCACACAATGCTACAGGCTTCATGACCATTATTCAGTATCAATGGCTAAGAGTGAGCATTTATGTTTGTTAACTTAGTGGTAATTTAAATAGAATGGCTGTAACATTTTAAATTAAGTCTTATTGCTAGGAGAAAAAGTAATACTTTGTAGTCTCCTGCCATTTTTGGTACAAGGAATGATGTGTGAGAAAACAAACAAACTCCAACATGGGTAGTTTCTAAGCATCCTCAGTATTTACCCTCTATACAGAGCTTCACCTCAGGGCTTCTCTACTGAGCATCACCACAGGGTTGTGCTGATCCTGGCCTCTGTTGAGCAGAATAGGCCCTTCAGACTTGGAGTTCAGCTGAGGAAGTGCAGACTTGGAGACTCTGCTGCAATCCAGCTAGTGAGCAGTATGGCATCAGCCAGAACCTGGGCCTTTTGAGTCATTGTCTGATGGTGAGAAACAACTCAAGCAGTGGTGTGCACCTGTAATCCCAGGGACTCAGGAGGCTGAGGCAGGAGGATCTCAAGTTTGAGGGCAGCCTCAGCCATTTAGCGAGGCCCTATGCAACTTCTCAAGACCCCTTTTTAAAATAAATGGTAAAAAAGAGCTGAGAATGTGACTCAGTGGTTAAACACCCCTGGGTTCAATCTTTGTTACCAAAAAAAAGAAAAAAGAAAAAAAGGAAAGGAAAAGAAAAGAAAGAAAGAAACAAGTTTAGGTGCTCACCATAGACCAGAGCATCACATTTTTCTCCCAGAGTCAATACAGCACATTCAAGGGGCACATATTGTCACTTGCAGGGTAGAAATCAAACCCTCACTTGGCTTGTCCTTGAACCACTACACTTCTTCATGAATCACATGTGAAAATTCAGTGTTTTAATTCTCTTGCTTGCATTAAGTCTGGCATAGCCACAGGCTTCTGTGTTAGTTATAAAAATGCCCCTGGATGCTTCAAGGATTCCTCCAATGAACCTCATGTAATCAAAAAACCATTCTACCTTTCTCCTAAAATAAATGATTTCTAGTCTTGTGTGTTGAGCTGTGTGTCCCTAAAGATGCTCAAATCCTGACCCTTGGTAGCTTATTTAATAGAAGAGGAAGAGGAAGAGGAAGAAGAAGAGGAAGAAGAAGAAGAAGAAGAAGAAGAAGAAGAAGAAGAAGAAGAAGAAGAAGAAGAAGAAGAAGAAGAAGAAGAAGAGGAGGAGAAGGAGGAGGAGGAAGAAGAAGAAGAAGAGGAAGAGAGAAAGAAAGAAAAAGAAAGAAAGAAAGAGAGAGAGAGAGATAGAAAGAAAGAAGGAAGGGAGAGAAGAAAAAAGGTCTTTATTGCTACAATCCAGTTAATATAGTGTCACATTGGATTAGAGTGGGCCCAGTAAGACTGGTGCCCTTGTAAGAAGAGAAGAGATAAAACGCAGAGCCAAAGGTACACAACAGGAGTGCCTGTGTTGATGGGGTCGGGGTCTGGGGTGCTGATTGTATCAACCAAGGAATTCCAAGGGTCGCTAGGGACAAGCACAGTTAAGAGAAAAGCACCAGATTCCCTCCAAGAGGCTTCAGAGAGAATGTGGCCACGATGACTGGATTTTTTGTACTCCAGTAATATGAGAAAGTGTGTCTCTGTGGTTTTTCTCCACTATGCAGAGAGAAATAAGAAATAAAAATGGGGATCTCACAAAAATAGAAGAAAGAACAGTAAAGAGTAGAGGAAGGAAGGGGGGATGAGGAGCAGAGAGAAAGGGAAGGGACTAGGGGAATAACTGAACAAATTATGCTCTGTGCATGTATGAATATATCACAAAGAATCCCACTTTTATGTTTTACAATGCACTAATTAAAAATAAATTAAAATAGGTTCAATCCCCAGTGCCTCATGCTCTCTCTCTCTCTCTCTATATATATATATATACATATATATAGAGAGAGAGAGAGAGAGAGAGAGAGAGTGAGTGAGAGAGAGATGGAAGACTTGTAAAGGAAGAAGATTGAGGAGGGATGAAATAAACCCCACTATTATGTAAAATTATAAAGCACTGGTAAAAACATAGAAAAGAAATCTTGTTTGTAAAAATGTGTTACAACAATCTTTGGAGATAAACATATCCAGTGCTCAATCAGATCACAGCTCCTGGAAATCACTTGAATTCTCCCAAGCCTGAATTCTTTTAGGGATCCAGATGTTTCTGAGCATCATCTCCTGTGGAAAGCTGACTCCATATCACCCATGCTTAGCTTCTGACCAGTGGAATCATGCACTCCTCCTAAGCACCCAGCAATTTCAGTTTCACATGCAAACATTTTTCTAGAAGATGTGGCCAACCTAAGTGGCATTCATGCCACTCCACCTGAGGAGGGGAATTCTCCATTGCAGATTGTCAGGTCAGTCTTAAATGTCCTCCACATGTAAAAACAAGTTTCCTTTTATTCTTAGATGCAATGGGTTGATCACTAAGCCCATCCTTGTTGATAGTACTGATCCACTGGAACTTTGAAGGAAAAGGAGGGACTATTTGGTCCTGTGGGGCTTTCTTGGTGGGGATGGATCTTTCATTCCGTAGAGACGATTCCACGTCTAAGGGGAAAACAAAACAAAACTTGGATCAATGACCTCTTATTTTCCACTTATCCTAAGTCAATTTTTTTCTGATTCCCTTTCCATGTAAGTTTGAGAAGGGGCAGGGGCTCGTATAATGATAATTACTGAAGGAAAACAAAACAAAACTAGGAATGGCATCATTGGACGCAAACCTCATGTGCAACGAGGCAGCCAAGGCTTAAGGAATGTTTATTTGCACAAATGGATGCAGGAGAAAAGAAGTGACGAAAGACATACTCACGGATGGTCTGATCTTTGCCATTGCTAACTTTTCTTTTGTTCGTTTCTCTTTCCTTTTGTCTTAACGTCTCCTGGCCTGCATTGTAAGTCCAGCTCCTTAGTATGCCATGCAGGACTTGATCGCCTGCCTCACCTCTCTGCTTCATCTTCAGGCACTTCTGCCTTGTGCTTCACGCTCCAGCGACTCTAAACTGCGTGCGTTTATATTTCGCAGACTTCCCTTCTGCAGTGCATTTGCTATTGGCTGAAAAGTTTGTTCTTCATCTCACTGCCTTCTATTGATCTTTCAGGACTTGGCTCAGGTGATGTCAACTCTGGAAAGCCTGCTTCTCAACTTTCAAATCGTGCTATGTGCACCAGAGGAGAGGAGAAAATCAAGAATTCGAGTATGGATATTATTACGTAATGCAGCCCCTCTCAGAAGATCACATGCTCTTCATAAGATTGAACATTTCCTTACTGCTTATTAATATGTGCATTTATTTGAAAACGTCAATCCTGGTCTTCCTCTCCAGTGTTTTTTTTTTTTTTTTTTGCAATACTCAATTGTTTCATTGACTCAGAACGTTTTATATATTAAAGGTGCCATGTAACATTTGGATCAATGACAGCTGCATGTACAGTGGCCAGCAGCATGCTTGTGGGTCTCATGTTTACCACATTTCCTGATGGCACTATTTTATCTTGTGCTGGATTAAGTCTCATTTTATTTCACTCATTATGACTCCTAAGCACATAAAATCCACTCCTAATGTGGCTAGTGAGAGGCCATGCCAGGTGGTTGACATGGAAATGAAATTTAATGTGGTTAAAGACCAGAAAGTGGAAGTCACTGGTGGTTCCTGCTTGCCTGTCAGGCAGGTTCTATTCCACCGCAGTGATAGTCTTGAAAAAACAACAAAGTAATTGAAAGTGGTAAGGAATTTCCTTCAGAAATAATAAAGAGACTGGCAATTTGAGAAGAGATTATATTAAATATGAAGAAACTTAATGACCTTGGTTGAAGGCCAGACTCAGAAGTGTGCCCCTCTCAGCACCTTGACAACCACACACAAAACGAAAAGTTTGTGATGTTGAAAGAAAAGGCTAGACTCAAATCAGGTGTAAAATTTACTGCTACCTCCAATTTAAATGATTCCAAAACCATTATTCATTATATAATTTTTGCATGATTTTTTGGTACTGGGGATTGAACCAGGAGTGCTCTACCACTGAGCTACATCCCCAACAACCCCCCTTTTTTTTAAATTTTGAGATAGGGTCTTGCTAAGTTGCAAAGGCTGGTCTCAAATTTGCAGTCCTCCTGCCTCAGCCTCCCAAGTAGAGTAGTTGGAATTTTAGGCGTGAGTGGTCATACTGACTCCTCATTACAATGTGAGAATGGTATGAGTCTGTACCTGCTCGCGCAGAGCCTGTGAGAGAACTCTTGGAAATTCTAGATAAACTGTGGAGTAAAATTACTGGCTACAGCAAATCTTCAATATCATCCAGGTTTGTGTATGTATTCTCCATGGTGTTCACACAATAACAAATTTACCTAATGATGCATTTCTTAAAATATCCACATCATTAAGACACATGACTGTTTCTGCACCTATTCTTTAATATGTATGTATACATATATATGAAAAAATTTTCCCAGTTATGGTTTATCATTTAACATATTTATGGTATTTTTATTATCTATAAAAGTTTCATGTAATAAAATCTATGCATGTTTTCCACACATATATGTATTTTTTTCGTTTTATTTTTTTGGCTTTGAAATGCTTTTGTTTTCCTTTTTCCTTTTCAATTAGCATTTTACTTCATTTTACATCTATTTTGTCAAATGAGAAGGGCACAATGATGATGTATAAAAATTTTCAAATGCATGATAGCCCTTATTTCACCAGCTGGGAGAAAATGCCAGGCTTTGGTTGTGCTTTAAAAGCTGTCTCATCATCAAACTTTGTTTCTATTCTTTCAGCACCTGAAATAGCATGAGATGATGAAATGAGCAATCCCAGATGCCTCAGCAGATTGTACCATTTCCATAAATTTCCTATTCCACTACCCTGTGTAGACAACATGAATGCTACTTGAACAGGCTTAATTTACCTACTTTGATGTCATGGGCCTACAGCTATAGCCGCTGTAAACAAATGTCACAAAAGAGCTATTCCTAAAATATGGTCCGTGAACAACCAGCATCAGACTCATTCAAGTTGCTAGTTAACCACGTAGATTCATGGGCTCCACACAAAATCACCAGAACACGGTCTTTGCAATTCAAGATCAAGTCCTCCATAAATTCAAATCCCAGGGTTCTCTCACCCTTATTCTGAGGTCAGTGAGTACCATGTGATTTTTGTTCTATTTCCAAAGGCTTCGCAATTAACCTGCCTCAAGCCCTAAGTAACGTATGTCAGCGCTTGGCCGTGCCCTGGTATTTCATCTCAAGCACAGGAATAATTACCAGGAAGGTAGTGCAGGAGGCGATCGCAGCTGTGTTCACAGCGACTACTATAAATTCCTGCCTGAAGCACTCTGGATTTTGTTCTTCAGTGCTCTGAAGGCCATGTCAAATGAAGAGTTCCACGAAGTCTGGGGAATGGTGGACGTTTCTGCAGGGCCTCGCTCTGGTCTGATGTTATCAGATCATTTTGCACCTTCTCTCAGTAGTCATAACTTAACCACTAGCACACTCCTCCGTGGAAGGTGTTTTACTTTTGCTTTTGCAAATGAGGAAACCAAGGTGATGGAATTTGAAATTTCCTTGGTCAAATTCCTAAACTGGCCCATGACTGAGCCAGAGCTCTAGCTCCAGGCTTCTGGGCCACACCCAAAGCTCATTCTCTTTGGCACCTTTGCCTGAAATGTACCACATAGGTCATTTCCCAGGTCTAGAAATGACATGGGGTCAGTTAGGCGTTAGGGTATCAAGCAGGGTACACAGAGTCAGAGCTCTAGAGCCAGGTGCTGGGAGGTGTGATGGATCCCAAGCAGCTATGTGTTGTCACTTGTGTTTTTATTTTATTTATTTATTTTTTTTCTGGTCTTAATGCCTCTTATGTTTTCTCCCCAGTTGATGTTAACAAGTCAATTCTTCCTTGTTCATGGATACCACTCACAGGATTTCCAAAGTATTTCCAAAACAAAGATACCAAAAACATCCTCTAGGTTGGCCTTACCAAAACAACACTTCTAAACATTTTTCTGATATAATGAATAATGTTTGCATGACATTTTATAGTTTATGAAGAGCTGTCCTGTGTTACTTCATTCAGTTCTGACAACAACCTGTTGAGGTCATTATTGCTCTAATTTATTTCCATAGAGTAGAAAAAGAAATTGAAATTGAACACAATTGAGGTGATTTTTTTCAAAGGTCATTGAGGTGACACTCAGACTTCAGGCTGTGTCTCCCTGACTCGAAGTCCTGGTTCTGTGTAATTTCCACTACAGGCTCTTTTATTGCTGCTATGCACAGACAGCTATAATTTGCTAACCAGTTGTTCAATGACCAAAAGGCTGTTCTTATCTGCTTTAAAAGGTGAAAGGCTACAATATTGGTATGAGGATTTGCGTAAGAGAAATGGTGCACATAAAAGGGCTACTGCTGAGAGGGACAGGGAGTGCATTTTAGATGCTCTTTGCCTGAACAGCTGCGGCCTGCAACTCCAGCAAAACCGTCACTATGATGTCAGAGTCATTCAGTAGAAATAATGGCAATCAAATCCAATACACAAAATCCTTGGCAACACAGACCAATGCTTGCATTAAGACAGGGGCACCGTGTGCCTACACATGATTTAGAGGCTGCAGCTGAATAAGTTTGATTCGGGATGACTCTTAGAATATTTTGATACTGCCATTCTTGTTTCAAAGAAATATATACTTTTTGTTTCCGGTTGCATTTTCAAGTTAGTGAAATAAATGATTTCTAACCCATGGATTAGTTAAAGATGGGTTTTGCTTCATTAGCAACACTATGTATTGAGGTTCTTATTAAGGGCATTACCCATATTAACTTCATTGATGTTCTCCCAGAATGCTTGAAAATATTGCTATAATATAGGTGAGGGAAGAGTCATAGATAGGCATGGTGGATCCTGCAGGGTCTCCAGAGAGTGTGCTAACATGCTGAACTTCAACACATTTCTCTTTATTGAACTCTAGTGCTTTCTCCTTCCATTAGGCTGCCTCAAACTCTTAGTTCTAAAAGCACTTGAAATATACTGTTTCTTTCTTTTCATATAGAGATAATTCTCCTGGACAGAGAGGATAACATGAGAGCCGAGTTGTACTTTCCTTCTCCTGTGTGGTACAACATTGAACTTTCAGCCTCATCTGGCATATCTATCTCATTTTCATGCTTCTTACATAAAAAATATATCTCATTATCATATAAGTTCATGTGAGTCACACTTGTCCATGCCATTTTGCTCTCTTATAGGTTTATGTCACACTTTTTATTTCCTTCACTTGAGTTTTAATTCATATTTCAGATTGCTTCACAACCCTTAAGATTTTATTTTTGAAGGTACATTAAAATCAATACAGTAGGACCAGGCTTTCAAAGATATGGTGTAGGGGAATTAAATCAATTCATTCACTCATTCAACATGTATGCATCTCAGTTGTGTGTATGGTGAGCAGCGAGGGAAAACAAACTAGCCTCTTTCTGTAGAATCTCCATGTTGCTCATGGGGGATGAGGCTTGTGCTCACAGACAGCTGTAACAGAAGCTAGGGAGTCGCCATTACTGTCATGGGGTTTGGTGGAATCCATTACTTGCAGCTGGGGAGACTGGGCATTGAGATTGGCCAGAGGAAAACTCAGACCATATGGATACATGAATTGTATTCCAGACAGAGGGGCCAGTATAAGGACAGACAAGAAGAAAAGAATCAAGTAACAGAACAGCACAAACTGCTTTACCAGATCACCAGGGAGTCTGATCTCAGGGTGGCAAGAGGGGAAAATATGGTTATAAAAGTAAGAATGGATCTAAATTTGAAGGAAACTGGACACTGTCCTAAGACACATTAGTTTTTTAGCAACAGAACCAGTGGAATTTGTTGAGGGGAAAAAAATATGCAATAACAATCAAAGATCCTAAAACTATCTAATTTTTACAGAAGTATTATCACCAAATAGAGTTTGGAGTATATGAATGGAACTCCAAATACAAAATTCAGTCTAGGGAACCTGTAGATTTTTTCTAATAAAAATGTATATTTAAAAGATGAATCAAGAAAATATGATAATATTCTATTCTCTATAAAACATAGCCAACACTAGTTACAAAAAGAAAAGAAAGTTCAAACCAAAGCTTTTGTACATTTACTACTATGCGACTGTTTCTTCGTATCACCTTTGTCACCAGATTGCCTGCCCTCAGGGTGAGCTACTCCAGAGCCGGCCCGAGCAAGTCTCCTGTGTTTGCAGTCCCAGCACTGATGCAGTGTTTGGCATCCAGTCCGTGCTCACTGTGATGGAGCACCTCACTGCCTGATTCTGCTCTTTTAAGGTGACTCACCTCCTCAGAGATATTTCTGAGCAACCTGCCTCGGTTTTAAAGTAAATTAAGGATACTGGCATGAATGTAATCTAACATATTTTAGAAGTATGTGACAGCTGTAATCCCAGTGATTTGGGAGGCCGAGGTAGAAGGATCCCAGTTCTAGGCCAGCCTCAGCCAGCAACTTAGTGAGACTCTATTTAAAATTTAAAAAAATAAAAAATGGCTGAGGATGTGGCTCAGTGGTAAAGCCCTTCTGGATTCAATCTGCAGTGCAAAAAAAAAAAAAAAGTATGTGACAAAATGGTAATGGGTTTTGTACTATTTGTGCATAAAATAAAGACAGCATCACATAGTGTGTGTGTATGTGTGTGTGTGTGTGTGTAATCCATCTCATAATAGTAGAGTTTAGGACAGATTGAAGATTGCATTTTCTAATTTTTTCGCTACAATTGGCAGGTAATATTTTTAAATGAAGAAAAGTGAATTCTTTGGGAAATAATATGACAAACATGCTTTTTTTTTTCTTTTCTTGAAAGTTTCTGGATATTTTAATAAATAACAAGCATGTGAATGGGAAGAAATAAACCTTAAAACAATAGAGGGAAAGTCAGTTCTTCCTGGCTGTGAATGAAGATGAAGGCAAGGGGCAGGTGGGAGGTGGGGTGCTTGGGATGCTGCACAGGAAGCACTGAGGGACACAGGCCTCAGAGGGTTTGCAAAACCGAGAGTCAGGAACAGCAGAAAGCACTGCCTACTGTCAAGACAGACAGGAATTATTCATTCAAGACAGAGTGGAAAAAAGGAGGGTTTGAAAGTCATTGCTTCCCCACATCCCCTTCTGTGTTGGAAAGGTAATTCTCAGCCTGGAACAGATTCTCCCCTGAGGAGATAATGGAGTCATCAGGGGAAGACTGGGAACTAATGGGGATTTAGAATGAAGGAATTTTATTAAAAGTGCTTTAAATCTATGGAGATAGCCGACTTGCCACCACTTCATTACAAAAATCACGCGAGATGTGCTTGGGAGTGGCAGATGAGGTAGGTAAACGAAAAGACATTGCCTAGTGAGAATCAAGATATGGAATATGTAATTAAATTGTGGGAGGGTGACAGATGCTATCAGGCTTCCAGTTGGTACAAGGTAAACAAAATAATAGTGCAATAATATATATATAAAATAAAATGTGAATTTGCTTATTTGTGCTCAGCAAATGGAGAGTCATCTGAAGCAATATCTGTTTTTTATTCACTTTTTGATGTTTCTTGGTTATAGAACTATTTCTTTATTTGGGTTTATAAAAGATTGAGCAGCAGGGCGGTGAGAATTGAACACATTGTAATGTAATTGTTGAAAACCAGAAGCAGTTTACAAAGTAAAAGACAATTTAGCTGGTAAGAGGGGAAAACCTCTTTGGAAACTAATGTTATAAGAAATGAAATTTGATGGCTTTCACTCTTTGGTAACAGAATTTGCAGATCGAATGAGTAGGCTGTGCTGAAATGCTAAAATCAAAGACCCATTGATGTTAGGGTCTCTTTAATTGACTATTTAAGGAACTAGGGGAAAAAAATGAACTCAAATTCAAAACTAAATGAAATTTGAAGAATGGCATTGGGTTTTAAAGATTCTATAGAAAATAAAGACTTTGTTTTTCTTCACCCAGTCTAGGTCAAATGTATTGAAGTTGCGATTTTTCACATTATCTCTGCCTGATGGTGTATTGGACAAAGCCTGGGATTTACATGCAGAAAGAACTTGGTTCAAACTCAGGTTCTGTCACTTATTTACCAGTTGTGTAACTAAAATGAGTTATTTAATGTCTCAATCTATTTCTGTAATTTCTAAAGGGTTAATATCACTTGAAGATTTGTGAGGATTAAAAAAAATACATTCCATATTTAGAAACTTAAGTAGAGTTCCCTCAATAACTCAAAAGTTATTCAATAAGTATTTATACCTAGTCATACTTGACTCATGTTTTTCCCCTCTTGAATCTTTTTTTAATTAGTCTACACACAAAAACCAAGGCATAATGTTATGATGTGGACATAGAATGACCCCCTCTACAAAATCTCATGTGTTCAAAATATGGCTCCCAATGCAGAAAGGGTCAGAGATGTGACTATTAGGAAATGATTAGATCATAAGGACTGTAACATCATCAGTGGATTGATCCATTTAAAGTGGATTAATCCATTTGATGGATTTATCCTTTGAATGAGTTAGATGGTTAATTGTAGGCAGGTGGTACATGGTGGGAATAAGTAGGTCACTGGTGGCATTGCCTAGGTTATATCTTTCCCTGGACACTTCTGTTTCTCTCCTTTTTTCTGTTAGTCTGATCTGTGAGCTGAGCAGCTTTCCTCTGTCCTACCCTTCTGCCATGATGTTTAATTGTGCTGGCTGACCATAAACTGACACCTCTGAAACCATGAACTCAAATAAATCTTTCCTCCTCTAAGTTGCTCCTCTAAGATATTTTGGTCATAGTAACCAAAAGCTGACTAGCACCTATATTTATCCATTTTCTGATTAATTTGATTCTTACTCTGAGTTCAGTTTTTGTCTGGTATCTAGGTACAACCAAGAGGACAATCCATTCAACTCATAAAATGACCAGGTATCAAAGGCTTCTGGACTATTCTAAACTTATCTTAAAAATTCCCTAGGTGCCAGACAAGTATATTTCATTCTTATTCATTTAGTGACATTTCTTTCATTTTTTGGTTTTCGTGTTTTTCTTCTTTTGTCCCAAATCATTTCAAACTATAACTCAATCCTTGTTAATATTTTTTCATCCCCTAAAGCAGTTTTTTATTTAAAAGAAAATGCCTCATTTTATTAATATTGGAGAAACACTAAGGGTCCTAAGAAATAAAATTTAAATGGATTCCATATGTAGGGATTTCAAACTCTACATGATTGAATATTTCTGTTTTTATTGCTTTCTACACATTTTTTTTTACAAAACTCTAATCTCATGAGGAATATAATTTGATAAGTAACTTTTGCTTATCAATGTCAACTGCATTTTCCTGAATGCATACATAATCTCTCATAGATATTTTCAATGAATACAAAGATTCCCCAGTGAGAACACAGACGCTAGTCCATCTACAAAATGTGTGATTACCTAGACTCAGGTTTTGTAACTGAGGTCTTCCCGTAAGGACCCATGCACCTCCAACTGACTCTTTTTGGGTTACTTAGCTTTCTGTTGTAGACTTCTGCTTTTTTCCTACGACATTTCCTTATATTGATCTTGTACTGACCCCAACTGCCCAGGCTATATTCTTCATAACTCTAGTCTTGGTAATCACTACTCCAAGAGGGCATCCTCCTTACCACAAACCTCTCCTTCCCCAACTCCAATCTCCTCGAGAAAGAGGTCTTGGCAGGTACACAGCGCTCATCATATTTTAATTTCAGTGTTGATAGTCTGCCGCAGAGAGAGAGATGGCATCTTCAGAAATGCTTTGCCTTCTGTCTCTACAAATAGCATCAGGTTAGTCTTGAGGAACTCCATATGAAGCTCACCATTATAACACATATGATAGCCGCCTGTTCCAGTGGTCCTCAACTGAAGCCAGTCTTCCCTCTGGGCAGAGTGTGGCAGCATTTTTGGTTGTACAATTATGGCCAAAGGGTACTATTGGTATCCAATAGATAAAAGCCAGGGATGCTGCTAAACCTCCTACAGTCTACAGGACCCTTCCTTCCCCATGACAAAAATTACCCAGCTCAAGGTGTCAACAGAGCCAAGGTAAAAACAAACAAAGAATAATGTCCTCAAAGCAAACAAACCTGATTATTTTCATCAACTTTTTCACTACTGCCCTCAAAAGACCTGAAAATAACAATAAGAAAAGTTTTTCTTGTGGTTGTGTGTAGGTTTTTTTTGGAGGGGGACATACCTGGGATTGAACTTAAGGGTACTCGACTACTAAGCCACATCCTCAGCCCTATTTTGTATTTTATTTAGAGACAGGGTCTCCTGAGTTGCTCAGCACCTTGCTTTTGCTGAGGCTGGCTTTGAACTAATGATCCTCATGCCTCAGCCTCCCAAACACTGGGATTACAAGCATACACCACCATGCCCAGCAGAAAAGTTTATTTTGGGACTCAGAGTTTCAGAGGTCTCAGATCATAGTTAGCTTACTTTCTGAAGGCCTGAAATGAGGCAGAATATCATGTTGGAAATACGTGGTAGAGGAAAGCGCCTGAGTATATGGGGGGGGGGGAGAAAGAGAGAAAGGACAAAATATAAACCCCAGATCAAATCAAGACCTCAGGGACCCACCTCCTGCAGCCACATCCTACCTGCCTATAGCCACCACCAAGTTCATTGCTATCGTGGAATTAACACACTGATTAGGTCAAACCCCTTATGACCCAATCATTCCATCCTATGACTTTGTAGCATTGTCACACAGATGAGCTTGAGGGGGTCCCCTAACATCTAAAACATAACACTGTTTTATGTGTAAATTAAAGTATCTTATTTTATTAGTGTGTGCGTATTTACTATTCTGTTACATTTTCAAAAGAATAATAGAAAAATGGAATCAGGAGACTAAATACACTCATTTTGATGTAATTAACTTCCTCAGAAAACCACTTGGGATTTCTTAGGCTAATCCTAACCTATCAGTCCACTCTGATGGTGAAATGGTCTCGCCTAAGGATTGTCCTACTCACTGGTAACCAGGGAGACGATGTGATGGGAATAACTGATCGTACACCTTGCACTGAGCAAAAGCCACTCCAGAAATTCTTCTATTATTTTACTTCATTTTTGTAACAACCCTGAAAGATAGTTGCTTCAGTTACTATTGCTGTGCAGCAAATTACATCAAACCCTTTGAGGTTTAAAAGCTGTGATTCCATTTGATTCACAGTTTTCTGGGTTTACAATTAGGAAGAGTTTTATGCAGGGAGAGCTTTCACTTGAGATTGATCATGTGATTGAAGTCAGTTGATACATACAGCTGTGGGCATCTGAAGGCTTATAGAGATGGCAGTCCAAGATGGCGTGTCTCCATGGATATCCACTGGTGCTAACTATAGGCTGACTGTACAGCTGGGTGTTCACCAGGGAATTCATATGTTGCTTCTCCAGGACATTGCCCTCAGGCTAGTAAGATTTTGGATTTGGTGGTGAGTTTCCCTAAAGCAAGTTCCCAAGAGGACCCAGAGGAATGTTCCTGTCCTTTCCTGACCTCAGAAGTAATGTAGCACTAGGGCAGTTTCATTCTACTGGTGAGGTACCAAGTAGACATGCTATTTGAGATACCAAGACAGGCCCAGATCTAAGGAAAGGGGGACACCAAACCTGCTTGTCAATGGCATGAAGGTCAAAGAATTTGCAGATATATTTAAAAATCCCACAGAAGTATCACTCCATTTTACTTATTGGAGAACTGGAAGACCTAAAGACCAGAATAAGATAGAGAATGAAACAGAAGTCCTTTTAGGGCCCAGATACAGGCTCAGCCCAACAACTTTCTGAGATAATACTAGTAAACACAAGTAAAAGAGAAGATCAGATGTGCAGCAGTTTTACTTAAAGACTTTTCCACTGGGAACCACTCAGCCCATTATGTTGGTCTGGTCACTGTCCTCAGTCTTAGGCTAGAGCTTATTCTTGATATTGTCATTCCTTTATGGTACAGGAGCTTGAGTATACTCTAGCTTATTAGAAATTCTGAAAAGGTAAATATCTTTTGCTGGCTCACCACCTCCCTCTGATCATATTCTCTTTATGGGAACTGGAAGTGCTCCATGATCTGAATATGAAGTGTAATATTGTACCATGACACTCACATTCCCCCACTGTGCATCCTTAGGACATTTGTGGAGCATGTAATGATGTTAAGGGTAATTTCATGAGATACTTATTCTGAGGTCACATGAGTAAAGAAGTCTGGGTATTTAAGTGTGAGGTTTTCTGTGGGATCTTTTACAAAATGCAGATGTGCTATATGCATTACATGAAAGATGTGATTGAACACATTGCATTATTATCTGATTATAGAAGCATAAAGAAAACATTTTAACATCTTATAGTATATTTAGTTTTCCTGAAAGATGTGAGGTAAATATTGCTATGGTTGACATTGTACAATAATACAATCAACCAGATGTGAAACATAAATCAGTTGAACAACTGGACAGATCCTGATTTGAGAGTTATTTCCCTTACAACTAAAATGTGATAGTATATAAAGCTATCCAAGACTCTTGTGAAATAATAAAATGTCCCATTATAATTTTGGCACACAGGAATCCAAAAATGTATGTTGTTATTATTGTCATTTTTATTTTTAATCTGTAGCTGAAATTTTGGGGAAATTTTGATAGTATTGTAGCTAATAACACAACTATGATCAGATCCTACCTGACAACGACTGTTACGTAGTTCCCTTTTTTTCTGAGATAATTACTGCTAAGAAACTATTACTGAGACAAATGATAACTTTTCTAATCATTGCAAGCATTATATGCTTGAAAGCAGAGTTAGGGAGTTGAGAGTCTTAGGTAGTAAGATCTAAATTGTATCCTTATATATGGATAGACCTCACCCACGCAACTCAGATGCATCTGGAGTCAGTCAATTTCACTAAAGTGGAAGAGAGAAAATAAGACACAAATGGGGGGCAAGAAAGCCAGTGGAATGAAATGGACATCAATACCCTAGGTACATGTATGACTCTATATCATGTACAGCCAGAGAAATGAAAAGTTGTGCTCCATTTATGTACAATAAGTCAAAATGCATTCTGCTGTCATGTATACCTAATTAGAATAAGTAAATTTAAAAAAAGAAGTGAGGCTGGGTGCAGTGGCACATGCTTGTAATCCCAGCACTTTAGGAGGTTGAGGCTGGAGAATAACAAGTTCAAAGGCAGCCTCAGCAACGGTGAGGGACTAAGCAACTCAGTGAGACCCTGTCTCTAAATACAACACAAAATAGGCCCAGGGATGTGGCTCAGTGATTGAGTACCTCTGAGTTCCATCTTTGGTACCAAAAGAAAAAAAAAAAAGTGAGGATATGTTTTCAGTTGCAATTTGAGTCAAGATGTATTTTTGTTTATCATATGTTCTGTATCATAATAAAAAATTACCTCCATAAAAAAAATAAGACACAAATGGAGGACTGATGGAGACATTAAGAAAGGAAAAAAGGCAGAAGCCCCAACCTTCTCGTTAACCACCAAAAGATGATGAAACAGAGGTCACAAAGAAAAGTTTTCCATTCTATCAATCAAAGTATATCTTATAAGACTAACCATCATCCTGAACACAGGACAAAGACTGGATTGAAGGCCACTCAAAACTGGAAGAGGGAAAACTGACAGCAGCAAAGGATATGATCTTAGTGTCCAAGGTGTTCACAAAGCATATGACCTTAGTGTCCAAGGTGTTCCAGGGAAGTCAAACAATGCAGTAGGCCCTGCCTTTGACACGCCTTTTCAAACAGGCATGTGCTTCTTCTTGAGCTATAAATCAGCAGATCCACCAAGCTCTGAGCTCCAAACATGGCACCATGCGCTGGAGAGACAAGGTCTGTATTTTTTGGTCACAAAGATGAGCAGGTTTTGAGGGGCCAAGATCCCAGACAAAAATGGAGAAGTGAGCCCACATCAGGCCTTGCTTGTGCCCTAAAGGCATTCCCCAGTTCTCAAGTGGTGTTAGGGAAAGAAACCAAACAGCCAGATTGGCAGAGACTGGCAGTCAGAAGTTAAAAGACAACTTGAGCTCTCAGGAGTTCACTCTGTGCAGAGGGCTCTGTGGTAAACCCCAAGACTTTAGTTAAGGAACCTGAAATAGACAGGCCTCCAGAATACTGAAATCCATCTCAAAATCATCCCATTCTCTGAATAAGTCAAGGTCATCTACCCTGTGGTCTCAATCTGTCAGAGGAAGTTAAATTCCCTAAAGATGAGATGATAGATACAGACATCATCATTTTTTTCTCTAACAACTTTCTTCTCCAATGTCAAGACAGAATCGAACTTTATCAATTCAGTGCAATTGCTGAGGGTGAAAATACAGTATCAAATATCTAACAGAAAAAAACAAAAAAATCAAAAATCAAAACAAAATAAAATAAAACAAACAAAATAAGGGACTTGAAAAATCTACTAGAGATATTTAAGATATTGAATATAAGCCAGGCGTGTGGCGTATGCCTATAATCCCAGCACTTTGGGAAGCTGAGACAGGAGAATCACGAGTTCAAAGCCAGCCTCAGCAACGACAAGGCACTAAGCAACTCAGAGAGACCCTGTCTCTAAATAAAAACACAAAATAGGGCTGGGGGTGCGGCTCAGTGGTCGAGTACCCCTGTATTCAATCCTCAGTACCAAAAAAAGAAAAAAAATTGAACATAGACTTCAAAATAACTGTACATAATCGGATCAGGAAAATAGGTATAAGATGGAGAATTTTGTAACATAATGCTAATAACAAGAATAATACAAAGGTGAAAAACAATACAGATAAAAAGAAGAAATGCATGATGGGTCCTCATGTTTTTGTACTCCTCCAGTATTTCTTCCTGACACATGGTGGGAGGAAACACCCAATAAATTAGATGATGGACAAGTTACTGCCTTAAAATTAAGATAGACCTGCCCTACAGAAAACATGCCCCAAGCAATGTTCTTGTTGCCCACTAGGGGGCAGTGAAGGCTGGACGAGGTGAGCTTGGGCTGTAGAGCAGTATCTAACAGCAGAGTCCTGTGCCGCTTTCACACACAGCTTCAGCTTTTAAACTTTTATTGTGGTTGTTTTTGAAGTCACACACTTTATTTTTATCATGGAATAGAAAATGTTACTGCCAAGCACCATTCCCAAATCAGGCCATCGTTACATTTGGGTGTGCAGAGTGTCACAGGTTTCCATGGGTCCTTCTGACGTCCATCCCCAGCCTCCCACAGTTTCTCCTGCTTGCTTCTCACGGCTTTTCTCCCTTTCACGTGCTATGTGAATGTCCTGTAGCCACCTTTGTCCAACATCCTGCATTAATAGCAGTAAGGGAAGGAAGAAGAGCAGTTGTAGTGAGTGCTGGTTCAGCATCTACCATGAGGGAGATGTTGGTTTGCTCATGTTTTAATGTAATATCTTCATTAAGTCCTGACAGGACTGCAGTGAAGTGAGATCCTTCCATAACCTCAGCTAAACGGTGACTGAGGCTCAGGGAGCTGGAGCAACGTTCCCGACAGAGGGAACCTGGGAACTGTAAAGTGACCAAAAGAGGAAGGGATGGGAAGGCAGTGTCACTTTGCAGGACATCTAAGCTTCTCATGGAGGGCCCTGAGAACCCAATAAAGAATAAAATATGAAGTTCTTACATTTCTGCTCTGAGATAGGGAAAGATAATCCAGCCCATGGTGTTTAGGTGGTTGAAGGAAAAGTGAACCACATTTGATGGGTAAAGGGGACATTTCTCTACCAGAAAATGCAACAGTCCCCCCATCCCCCAGGAGATGATCACAAGGCTGGACATCTCCTGCTGAGCCTCCACAGGAGTCAGGAGGGAAACAGCGGCTTTGTGAATCAACACACTGGCCAAATTGCTCTCACATACAAATTTGTAACACAAATTCTGCAAACACAAAGGGAGGGAGGGAGGGTTGTTTTCAAACTAGGCAATGTATATGATGCTTAAGGAGATTAAAGGAATACTGCAGTTTATTTTGCTTAAAAAATACTTTTTTAAAAACAATTAGATCAGCATGGGACTAAAAAGAGTAAAAATCACACAAGAACTTCCTCCTAAACATTATCTCTGTAGGATAGCAAAGTTAACATTATCAAGAGCACAGGGAGCAAAGAATTGGATGTACGTGATTGCAGACTACATCAGTGTGATCCCTGCTCACAGGATATATTCTTATATAGAAATAGCTCAGGAATACAGAAGTCAATGTAGCTATTATATAAAATCATTTTTTGGAAAACTTAATGGTATTCTATTAATTGCCAAAGCTGTATTTAACAGTTGCATTTTTTACTTCAAAAAATAATTGCAATAATGATTTTTTTCTCTCAGAATCTAATCCCGAAGCTATTTTAGTGAAATCTTCAAATGTGTGCAACATTAGGGGACACAGTAGGTAGCCTCCAGACTGGGACACAAAGGGGTATTATTCTTCCTTCCCAAAGCTGTCAGGTAGGAACATAAATTTCAGATTTATTCAATCACTGTCCCATCTGGAACTTTGGTCTTGAAGTCAGTGGTTCTAAGATGAGAAATTAATAGAGGGAGGTTAAAGAATTGTCCATTTTCTTCATCCAGTTTTGGTGTTCACTCATTGCAGAAATGTATAGAGTAAATATCGTCATTCTTGCTAGGACATCTTGGCTGAAGACAGCTCATTGTTTGATTTCTCTGGAGCTGATTGTTTCTCCTGTAAGTCACTGAGATTGTTCTTCCAGCTATGAGTCTTTAAATTCACCGTTTGGGTTAAGGATTTATCTCTGTGGTCTTCATCTCCAATTCCTGAGTAACGCAGCAATAAATACACATGGTACTTATTAAAGTTTAAACTACATAAAAAGGTGAACAATAACAACAAGATAACTTTTCCTCCTATTGCTAACTTAACCAATTTACCTAGCCAGTGACAACTACAGTTATTATTCATCAACAGTGAATAATTGCTCCCTTTTCTTCTGATTTTTCTTCATATTGTCTAATCATGAATTTCCTTGCCATATGGGTTGGTAGACTGTCAGTCATTTGTCCTGTCAGCTTGCATCCCATAAGTGGCAGATGACAGAAATTGTCCAATGAGAACTTACGTGCCTGTTCACAAATATTTTTTTTAAATCAGAAATTTAAACCTATTCTACTCATTGCTTTTTTCTCATGATAAATGTTTAGGAGACAACTGGACATCAACCTGAAGACTTATTCAATCTTGCTAAGAATTGAGTAGTTTTCTATTCTACAGTTGCATTCACTTCCATTGTTTTGTGGTAATAAATTGATGTTTAGGATTTTTCATTTATATATTTCTTATTTTTATTGATGTTTATTGTTTGCACAGAATGGTGGGTTTCATTGTCCACTCTCGAGTATTCATCGAAAAGTACTTTCACCAGTTTCACCCCAATGCCTCCCCACCCTCCCTGTCCCCTTCCCATCTCTCTCTCACTCTTAGAGCATCCTTTTTTTTCCTGCCTCCTCCTTCCACAAAAGAGAGAAAACATACTTTTCTGAATCTGACGTATTTCACTAAAAATTATGGTCTCTAATTCTATATATTTTCCTGCAAATTGCATTATTTTCTTTTTCATTGTGGCTGAGTAAAAGGATCTTTCTAGTTCTTTTTTGATATAATACTATATTTTGTGGTATATGTGAAAGTACTACTAGAGGAGAAATTTCAAGAATTTTACTGTTTGGAGGAAAGATTATATGCATTTTGAGTTTTTATAAGACTTGTAAAATGTTTTTTTTTAATATTACTAATATGTAGGGTGGCATCACATTATATATCTTCCAAGAATATATAAGAATGAATTCTTTCATTGACCATCACCAGTATTATATGTTGTTGAAACTATTATCTTACAAGTCTGTGTATGCTAGTATTATTTTAATTTGCTTTACTTCTGTTTTATGCTCTTTCAATGAATTAATTAGAATATTTTTGACATATTTATACTTTTTCTCTTATTGTCTGCTCTTTATTTCTACATCCTTCTTTGACTACCATTTTATTAATTGACATCAAAGTTTGGTAATGAATTTATCCCAATACATGTTCTAGCTTTTCAAACTGTAGTTTGTCATTGGACCATTTTTATACTGTCTTTTCTGTGAAAAAAAATTGTCTTAAAATTTGTCTGTTTAATATGTAAAAATATGTCCTTTCTGAATTCAGGTTTGTATGGCTCATGTCTAAGATTTCTTATATGCTGTCTTCTGTTACTAGTATCGATTAACTAAGTTGTTTCACATTATTCAACCAGCATTTAGTTTGGTGTAAATCATGGATAGGGATCCGAGTTTCTTACCACAGACTAAATATCAGATAACTGACTTATTGAATTTTACACATTTCTTATAATAGATATAAAGATTTCCTAGTCCATTTTTGGGTTATGTTTACATTGAATCATGCTCTATAAGCAAGGTATTTTGCTTGCTCTATTGTATGATGTTTTGTTATGTGATAAGGTTAGACACAACATTTTTGTTTGTTCTAGCATTTTCTAGTCAAATCTAAATGATATACTGTCCTTATGAATTTAGAATTAGTCTGTGTCAGGATCATAGAAAAGAAACGTTTTCTACCAATATTAGGAACACACTAAATATAGTTAATATGGTCAACAGATTTTTGTACCCTCAGGGTTATCTCACGGCAAAAACAACAGGGCTTGCATTAAGCATACATTGCAATACAATACTTAATGTAAAGAAAATCAAAGGTGACGAGCCAACACCAAAAGAAGCAGAAGACAGGAAATAATTAAAATTAGGGCTGAAATCGATGAAATTGAAACAAAAGAAACAATTGAAAAAATTTAAAAAACAAAAAGCTTGTTCTTTGAAAAAATAAATAAAATTGAAAATTCTTAGCCACCCTCATGAAAAGAAGGAGAGAAAAAACTCAAGTTACTAAAATTTGTGAGGAAAAAGGAAATATCACAATATATATTATTAAAATACAGAAGAAAATTAGAAACCATTTTGAAAATTTATAGTCCAATAAAATAGAAAACCTCAAAGACATCAACAAATTTCTAGAGGCATTTGACCTACTCAAATTGATCCAGGAAGACATACACAACTTAAACAGATCAATTTCAAGCAAGGAAATAGAAGATGCCAACAAAAGCCTACCAACCAAGAAAAGCCCAGGACCAGATGGATTCTCAACCAAGTTCTACAAGACCTACAAAAAAGAATTAATACCAATACTCCTCAAATTATTTCATGCAATAGAAAAAGAGGGAACCTTCCAAACTCATTCTACGAGGCTAGTATCACCCTAATACCAAAATAGACAGAAACACATCAAAGAAAAATCTCACACCAATATCTCTTTTGAACATAGATACAAAATTGCTCAATAACATTTTGGCAAAGCACATACAAAAACATATTTAAAAGTAGTGCACCATGATCAAGCAGGGTTCATTACAGGAAAGCAAAGCTGGTTCAACATATGGAAATTAATAAATGCAATCCATCACATCAATAAACTTAAAGATAAGAATCATATGATTATATCAATTGATGCAGAGAAAGCATTTGACAAAATACAGTACCCTTTCATGTTCAAAACACTAGAAAACCTACAGATAGTAGGAATATAGGTCAACATTGTAAAAGCTATCTATGCTAAACCAAAAGTCAATATCATCCTAAATGTAGAAAAATTGGAAGCATTCCCTCTAAAGATGGGAACAAGGCAGGGATGCCCTCTTTCACCACCGCTGTTCAACATAGTCATTGAAACTCTAGCCAGAGCAATTAGACAAAAGAAATTAAAGGAATACTAATAGAAAAAGTAGAACTCAAACTATCATCATTTGCCAAGTACATGATTCTACATTTAGAAGATCCAAAAAATTCCACCAGAAAACTTTTAGAATTAATACATGAATTCAGCAAAGTAGCAGAATACAAAATCAATACTATAAATCAAATACATTTCTATACATCAGTGATAAACAATAAGTGTTCGTCAGGATGTGGGGGAAAAGGCACACTCATACATTGCTGGTGGAACTGCAAATTGGTGCAACCACTCTGGAAAGCAGTATGGAGATTCCTTAGAAAACTTGGAATGGAACCACCATTTGACCCAGCTATCCCACTCCTTGGCCTATACCCTAAAGACTTAAAAACAGCACACTACAGTAATGCAGCCGCTTCAATGTTTATGGCAGCACAATTCACAATTGCTAAACTGGAAGCAAACTATATGCCCCTCAATAGGTGAATGGATAAAGAAACTGTAGTATATATGCACAGTGGAATATTACTCAGCTTTAAAAGAGAATAAAATTATGGCATTTGCAGGTAAATGGATGGAGTTGGAGAACATCATGCTGAGTGAAATAAGCCAATCCCAAAAAACCAGAGGCCAAATGTTTTCTCTGATAAGTGGATACTGATCCATAATAGGGGCAGATGGACAGGAAGAATGGAGGAACTTGGATTGGGCAAAGAGGAGGGATGGGAGGAGAAGGGGGATGGAGGCAGGAAAGATGGTGGAATGAGATGGACATCATCGCCCTAGGTATGTGTGACTGCACATATGGTGCAACGCTACAAGTAGAGAAATGAAAAGTTATGCTGCATTTGTGTACAATGAATCAAAATGCATTCTGCTGTCATATACACCTAATTAGAATAAATAAACTCATAAACAAAGAAAGTAAAAGGTGTGGCAAAAGGACTCCCATCAAGACAAAGGAAAATAGAACAACAAGAGGAAAACCAATGAGCTGAACACAGACTGTGAAGGAGGGACACAGAATTTTCCTTGTTTGCAAATTTCAGTTTGAGCAATTCATTTGAAAGACTAATTTTGGGGCTAGCTGCCAGACTGTTGAGCTAGAGGTGAGTCTCCTCCATTAAACTAGGAAATCCCAAGAGCAAATCAGAAGGTCCCAGTTTGGCTGAGCCTCTTGAGAGAGAGACGCAATCCAAAACTTCTCTAGAGAAAAGCATACCAACCTTCAGCACACAAAGCTCCATAGATTACAGTCGAGTACATATGATCTTCTCAGGTGTCATCCAAGTGCGCATTTTGACCAAGTTTTTTTAATCCACAAACAAGAGAGAGTCCATGTACAAACCCACAGATTTGATTTCCTGAGTACTTCCACTCTCAGGATTTTTGGATTTTAAATACATAATGACCATGTTTGAAATATTAAGTAAGTGAAATATCTTATCACAAGAGATTATTTTAAATATAACTGGTCAGACCTCTTTCTTCTAGGTGAGAAGGAGTTGGGAGCAGCATATGATCACTCCTTCCTATAATCAGTAAAACATAAAAAGGAAATCGGGAAATTACAAAAGTATTTCTGTCTAGAAAAATGTGGAAAATGCAGAAAATGTCTGCCTGGAAGCATTGTAAATCATCTGAGGCATTGAGAATGGGACACTAAGCCTGGAGAGACTGGGCAGGCTTGGAGAAGGGAACTGCCCTGTGTGGCTCTCCCGTGATTCTGAACTTGGAAAGGTGGAAGAAAGGTCAGGCTCTGCATTCACCACAGCTCAGGGTGGGTGACAGCAACATGAGCAAATTTTCCAAAGTGATTTAGGAAATTAGAAACTATGGCCGATTTTCCTTGAATAAAACTGAAGAATTCTAGAGCTAAGAAAGTTGAGAGTGTGAAATTGTAAATGGAAGGTTTGAAATGTCAGAGCAGAAATTTTCAGGAGGATTTTGAGATGAGCAACCTCCACATCAGAGCCGGACCAGGAGCAGAGTGAATCCCAGCAGGCTGGATCCAGTCCCTGGCAGAGTGAAGGTGACCACACTCTGGTCTCCCTAGCAGAGAAAAGGTTAAGTATTTCTGGAGGAATGTGTCATAATCGTCCAAAACTTTTAAACTCACTTGAAAAGGGAGAAAGCAGGTACTGTGCATGATTTAGAAAGAAATGCAGTAGTTCCGAGAAGTGATCTTTAAGCACTTGATAAGATCATAGAACACTCAGTGAACAGTCTGTTTGTATCATGCCTTTTTTTTAATTTTTTTCCTTAATTCCTATTGTGTTCATGGATTTTACAGACATGATGAGAATGTGTTAGGCTCTTGACATCTAGAAAATATAATATTATTTATTTCCTGAGCTTTTACTAGGCTGGATGGACTATAATCACTATATCTCAGATAATTCTAAATCCAGAGAGACTCTATGTAATATCTGAGACTATAGCACTGACATTCACTTACCATGTATTACTCAGTAAATACTTATACTTGCCTTTTTTGCATTTGTGAATCGACTAGTTTGAGTTGTTTGGTTTCATTTTCATTCAATGTAATGTAACTTAATGGATTGTCAAATTATTAAAGGCCAGAGTTTGCAAAGCGCCACTGGGTTCTAATTGCCAATTGTTATAAAAGAAAGCAAATTGCCAGGTTGTAGACTTTGCAGGGACTTCAAGAAGTCACATTCTCACCTTCCTCCTAATGCAAGAATCCCTCCTCCCTGCCTCTAGTAGGAGGCTAACACACCATGAAAAAAATTACTGAATGAGTTCTTGTCATTATTCAGTCATATCCTGGGAGAAATAAACCTGTGGAAGTTAAGACTTCGGCAATTCATAAGGTCCATCTATGGGCATCCGTGCTCACAGCAACCACTTGGTGCTGTGATTCAAGGCTCTAGCCTCAATCAAGAACCATGGGCTAATGTAAACACCCTGAAGTGTGGCAGAGGGGATTATTGGAATAGGACTTTTCTGTGTTTTCTCTTTCACCCATGAACAGAAAAGAGTGAACATGTCAAGACATGATAATCAGTACTAGTTTTTGCATGTATACACATTTAACAGGAAAGCATATCAAAATCAATCATCTTCCTTAACATGGTCAGATGGCCTATATCTGGGGCCAAATATCCTGCCTTAACATTTTTTTCATTGATATTGAGTATAAATACTAAAGTATCATAAAATTAAAATGAACATTTGGCAACACTTACATAATTATCTCTGCCAGAAATGAAGCTGATACAATAGGGACTCTGTGGATTGGGCAGGAGAAGGGTCCATGTGGAAGATTCATCTGCACACGTGCTTAAGACACCAGAGGTATCAAATGGAAACCGCCATGAGTCCTGTTATCTTAGGAATTTGTAGGCACCTTGGAGATAGGGAAAGCACAACTAGAGGGTGATGATTTGAAAGAGGAGGAATGAAAGGTGGCCCTTGGCTCTGGGTGGCCTGTGTACACAAGGTAGTCAGAGTCATCCTGAGTTCCTCATGCAGAGACTTTCTTGCTTTCTGTTGTATTGTATTGAATCATGGACGGGGGGCAAGAGTTTTCTTTTCTTTTTTTTTTTTTTAATATTTTTTCAGTTGTAGATGGACACAATGTCTTTATTTTATTGCTTTGTATGTGGTGCTGAGGATCAAACCCAGGGCCTCACGCATGCGAGGCAAGAGCTCTACCGCTGAGCTACAATTCCAGCCCCAAGAGTTTTCTTTGTTGTTTGTTAATAAGACCTAGAGTAGTATACAACACATCCCTTCTATGTTCCTAATAATATTTTACTTAAAAAATTGTATCTGGAAAGACATCCGGTTACACACTGAGAATCTTAAAACACTGCCAAGATCAGGTAGAAGGGGAGAAGCAGAAAGTGCAGATAGGACAGTGATGGCGAGTGAAAAGAGAATATCAAGGTTGAGAGATGGGTTACATCACTGGAGACTCAGAGAAAGGGAGAGATGAGGGAGAAGGATAGATGGAGGGAAAGAACAGAAGAGAGAGGGAAAGGCAACTACAGGAGAGAGAAAGGAGTATCAAAGAACAGGTTCAAACACAACCTGGTTTGTTTTTCCATATTGAAACCAGAACATAGAAGCACTCTTACATGGTTTTGTCATTGAGAAAGCATGATATTATGCAAAGAGCTGCAAATAAACACACACACACAGAGAGAGAGAGAGAGAGAGAGAGAGAGAAGGAATCAGGATACCAGCTCTGCTACATACAGTCAATGAAACTTGGGGATACAAAAAGTAATACTAAAAAGTAATGGAGGCTAGTGGTTTGGTGGTAAAGCCATGGCCTTGGAATCAGAAGGCCTGGGATAAAACCCAGGCATTCTCCAATATCTCATATGCAAAATAGAAAGTGTAGTAGCACCTACGTTAGTGGTTTTTGGATAATAAAATCAAGGAATCCATATAAAACTTCTAAATAATGTATACTTTTCTATCAGATGCTAAACATTCAATAAATATTAACAATATTATTTGCAACAGATTCTCACAGCATGAATTTCTCATGAATAGCAGTGATTGTTCTGCCAATGTGAATGATAGTTCAGAAAACCAAATGACAGGAAGATTTTAAAAGAGCTTCATAATCTTCAAGAACTACCGTTTATTGAGATGCAGGCATACTTGTTTATTCAGCTAAATCTATTCTACATTAGTAAGTGGTAAAGTAGGAACTGGAATTTAGGACCCACTAGTTTTACTCTCCCCTATTAAATACGCTAATTTTCATTTTAGTTAAGATGAACACATCCATCCTAAATTTATATATCCAAACTGTGGGTAGTTGGTTTAGTAGTGTTTCCATAGAATCAAAGACATAAAACCCCATGTGTTGTCTGGGTTTCTCTGCTTCTGAAGAGTGTAGGAGAGAAGCTTTGACAATAATTCTCTTTGTGAAAACATCTAGCAGTTTCTTAAAATACTCCGGCTGCATGCAGCAGTGATGGGAAGCCACTTGTGGAGCTCATGGTAACTGCTGGCCTGACACAAGTGGCTGGTCAGTGCCAGCTGCTGTGCCCATTACTTCCAATTTATTAGCTCATCAGTTTCTCACAAGCCCAAGTAGAATGTTATTCTCATTATTCCAAGGAGAAAATAATGGATGATTATTTAAGGAATTGGCCCCAAGTCATATTTTTGGTACAAGAATTGAGGCCCAGGTATCTGGATCTGACCTGCCGCTGATACACTATCCTGTGACTTATCTAGCAATGCCTAGTATCTTGTGGACTCCCTGTCTTGATTTTTCCCAAATCTTTCCTCTTTCTCCTCAATAACATAAAACCAAACATTTCTTTCTTTCTTCCCTGGCTACTTTTTTTCCTGTAAACTAGAAATGGCCTACATGTACCTACATCAGAGGATTTTTAAAGAATTACTTAACAGAAAAAGTTGTCTGTAAAAAGTCATTTAATGAAAACTTGGCTTTTTCATTCTTATTATTTTGAAAATCAAAAAACTTGTGATGATAAGAGTTTTGTAAGAACAGAATAAAAACTTTAATTTCATGAAGTATTGGCAAACAAGATATTGGTATGTTCTACCACTTTATTAAGTCATTCTTATAAGAATGACTTAATAAACAAAGTCTTCTCCCACAAAATCTGATATGATCACAAACATCAGGAAATTAACACTGACAGAATACTGTCAAATCCTCAGACCACATTCAAGCTCTGCCAGTGATTCTAGTAATTTCCTCTACAGTAAAAGATGTGGCCCAGGTTCCTCCACCGCCTTTTCATGTCATTCCTCTGCGGTTCCTGTGCGTGAAGCAGTTTCCAAACCTCCCTTGACTTCCACTACCTCTGCAGTTCTAAAGTGTACAGGACAGCTATGTGGGGTCTTGTTGCTGTTTGTGGGTCTTCTTTTTGAAAACCCCTGCTTTGGGTTTGTCTGATGTTCCCTTAGGATTAGGTTCAGTTTACACAACTTCTCATGAAGGCCTGTGACATGACACAAAGTTGTGATTTATCCCATACTAGTGAAATTACTTTGATCATTTAATCTCCATTTTCTCTCCTAGAAACTATTTTGTTTTGTTTTGTTTTCCTTTTTTAATGTTTTCTGTGAACTTATCTGTACTTTGTGGAGAAGTTCCTTGAAGGGCTGAAATATGGCATCCTCAATCTATTCACTTACTGATTACAGTTTGGAAAAGTGAATTATTCCAACTCTCCTTGATAAATTATCATGTGTTAATTATGGATGCTCCTCAAATGTTCCTACAGTTGGCTTTTGGGAATCTCTTGAAGCTACCCTCTGAGTCCTTTTGACATCAGTCCTTCTCATTCTTTGAGTAAATTTTTACTTTATTGGCCTAGCTAGATGTTCTCTTTAATCATGAACTCCTCTCTCAGTCCTACAGTCCACCATTTTTTTTTTCTAAAAAGCCCTGGTTTCGTTCAAAGGAGAACTGAGTTTGGAAACTAAGCTGAGTTTGGAAACTAAGCTGTGGACACAGGATGCCTTCATTCACAGCCACTGACAGGGACACTGCTGTCCTCAGGCCCTCTCTGTGGGCAGATGGGGGAGATATATGCATGGAAGCACCCCCACCCCCACCATACACACACACTGACACCTGCACTTATTTGTTTATCCACCCATTTGCTGGTTATCTTTAAAGTCCACACCAGGACTTCCAAACCATTTCCAGTAGCTGGGAATTCATCTGTGTGCAACACCCTTTTCTAAAGGCCAGGAGCCTGAGTCCTGTGTCATTTTCCTTTGTATTACCCTATGTAATCAATTTCCATATGCAAACACTCTCCAGCGCCCTTGGCGCCCAGCCCCATTCCTTCTGCCCGCCCTGCAAGGTTTCCCACAGGCCTTGTCTTCCAGGGATGCCCTTACCACCTCACTGAGGTGAGGTTCTAACACCCCACATACCCGCTCTCCCACACACCATCATCACAGGACTGGGCTTTGGCACCTCATTCTGGTCCTCAGGCCATGATCACAGGTGCCACTTCCAGGTACACGCCTCACAATGGCCTTGCACTCTGCCCTGGCGCTCACCTCCATAGCAGAGAGCTCCTATGCTTGGTCTCTGCCTCCTGACTGCTCCGCCACCCCTGCCTGCATGTCCAGGCTCTGACAGCTAGTCTACCCTGAGCTTGCTCCCTCACCCCTTCACCCATCTACATGGATGGCTGCCTTACTCGGACACATCTCATTGGTTTTGGGGTTTTTTTGGTACCAAGGATTGAACTCAGGGGCACTCGACCACTGAGCCACATCCCCAACCCTAGTTTGTGTTTTATGTAGAGACAGGATCTCACTGAGTTGCTTAGTGCCTTGCGGTTACTGAGACTGGCTTTGAACTGGCAATTCTCCTATCTCAGCCTCCCAAAGTGCTGGGATTATAGGTGTGTGCCACTGCGCCTGGCTGACAATTGCTCATTCTTAACTACTGCCACAGTTTCATGGTCCTTAAAATAACAGGCACACACACACATGAACTTATATTTCTATGAAAAAGGTTACTTTGGTACTAAAGGTATACATAAAAATAGTGCGTTCACTGAATGAGGGATTGGAACAACTTCCCATGAATAGAAATGCTTCTATTAGCTTTCTGTCCTCTGCTTACCTCAGGATAGTGGTAGTTAGAAGCTCAATGAGGTCTTTGAAGTGAAGAAGTATGGGGCTACTTTTTTCAATTGTTTTAAGTGCATCACACCTAAACAGATTGAGACAGTTGTTTGAAATCCCGTATACATCATCAATGATTTTTTAAAATAATCATTTGACTTTCTATCACTTGCCATTAGTCGACTCATATTTTCACATTTGTTTTGTTTTGTTTTGTTTTGTACTAGAGATTGAACTCAGGGGCACTCGAGCACTGAGCCACATCCCCAGCCCTATTTTGTGTTTTATGTAGAGACAGGGTCTCACTGAGTTGCTTAGCGCCTTGCCATTGCTGAGGCTGTCTTTGAACTCATGATTCTCCTGTCTCAGCCTCCCTAAGTGCTGAGATTATAGGTGTGCGCCACCGTGCCCTGTTCATTGGTTTGAACTGAAGTGATCAGAGAAGAAAGATGAGAGGAGAAACAAAGAGTGATGAGGTGAGCAAGGGTAGGAAAAAAGAAGCTCATATTAGTTTTTTAATTTTTATGATTATTATCAATTTTCTAGTGTTCACTTTCCTGATGTAAAAATCTGTTATCAGGAAGCAATCTGTTATTGGGCATTTTTGTTTCAATATGAGCCTATTAACTCCCAGGATTTCTTGCTTTCTAGGGAAAGTAATAGAGTGAGGTCAGTTTTTTGTTAAAAATGAACACACTGAGGTTCCAAGAGGACATCTGCCTTTCCTGATGCCTATGGTACTGTAGGATGTGATGTTGTGAGCATTAAATCTCATGGAAATAATGGAAGAGGCCAAATTCTGTCCCTGAGGTTCATCTGTGTGGTTGGAGGCAGAGGCGGTGGCAGGGAAGCATTTCTTGCTTTCAAGAGAATATTGGGAACAGGTCCTACTCTTTCTTTTCTCTCCCTGGCTCTCTGAAATAGAGAATCAGGTGCCTCCTTGAGTCTCCCTGAATTGAGAACCATGAGGCAAAACCAGAGCCAGGTTTCTGGATCACCTGGCAGCCATGTTTTAACTCTTTGAGGAAGAAATCTCTATATTGTTTTTCCTGGTGGCTGTGCATTCGGCATTCTCACCAACAATGGACAGTGTTGCTATTCTTTTGTGGAACGTGTCCTAACAAATGTGAGGTCATAGCTTACTGTGGTTTTAATTTGCGTTTTCCTGATAACTAGTACTGTTGGGTGTCTTTGTACACTTGGTGGTCACTTACATGTCTTCTTTGGAAAAATGCTTATTCTAAAACATGTCCATTCCTTAAACAAGTTATTAGGATTTGTTGTTGTTGTTGTTGTTGTTTGTTTACCTTTCTGTGATGCTATAGAAGTTATATATTTTGAAAAGTACCTCTTATCAAATACATAGTTTGCAAATATTTTCTCCCACCTGCAGGTTGCCTTTTCTTTCTTTTGTGTGTTTTATTTGCTATGCAGAAACTCTTTGCTTTAATGTAGTCCTTTTCCTGTATGATTTATTATTCTAGGAGTTCCGTGATTTTAGGCCTTAACTTTAAATTTTAATGTTGTATCAATTATTGTGAATGATGTTAAATCAATGTCTAATTTTATTATTTTGCATGTGCATATAGGGTTTTCAAACCATAGGATATCAAAGAGATATTATTACTCCAATGTCTATTGCAGCATGATCACCAGAACCAAGATGTGGAAATGACTTAAAATTCTTTGGATGGATGAGTGGATAAAAATTTAAAAATAGTGTGCCCATAAATGTGTGGGCAAACACATACACATTCAAACACAATAGAATATTATTCAACCTTAAAGGAAAAAGAAATCCTGAAACAGAGTAATATGGATGAGTTTTGGCAATATTTTACTGCAAGAACAAATACTGCATGATACTACTTATGTGAGAACCTAAACTTATCAATTTCATAGAAGTTGTAAATAGTAAGGTTCTTGCCAGAGACCAGGAGGAGGGGACATGGGGAATTGCTAATCAATGAGTATAAATTCTAACTCTCCAGGATGAACAAGTTTTAGAGATCTGCTATGCCATGGTGTGCCTGTAGATAATATTTAGGTATCATACACTTAAATATCCATTAAGAGGATAGATGTAATTTTCCATGTGTTTCCCACAATAAGAAATTTAAAAAGAAAAAAATTCATGAACTCTGATTCAAGTGAACTGTTGTTCCAAAAAGGAGTTTCTGCCACCTATCTGTATATGGTCTTAGGAAAATGGGTGACTCTAATGGAAATCCTGTGAAAAAACAATATCAAATGTAAACAAATTAAAGACTATAACTAAGGAATAGTGGCTTTGTTATTATAATTTATTTAAATTACTATCTTTTAAAACCAAGACATGTGTTTATGATATAAAATGACCCACACTGTAGCCATGTGATTATCAAGAAAAACTTTGGAGTCAGGATTGAGTTCCCATCTGTTTTTCTCCGCATGGCACCTGTGTGACAGCAGGCTCATCACATAGCTCCACACACGACGTCCAAGCTCCATTTTCACTCACTAGAAAATAGAGCTAGTGGCCATTCCTCAATCATAATGCAATCACTGATAGGAAGAAAGTTTTGCCTGACATGCTATAAGCACCTAGTACCTAACAAACGCTACCATTTGATTTTTATTGCATCCTTAAGTGAATCCTGGTTATTGTTGATATTTTTCTAATAGTTAGAAAATCTATGAATTTGTTCACTCTTTCCACTTCAGAGAGCTCAGATTCAAAAAACCTAGAACGTCATTGCTTTACTTCAGTCAATTATTACTAATTTTCATAAACCTGTGTCAAGCCCCAAGATGTTTGAAGTTCTCTAATATAAAGAAAAATAATGGTAAAGACTGAGAACAAACACAGGGATCAACTGTGCTGGGTGAGAAGCATGCACAGGCAGCCTGCAGAGCTGCTGGCTTCTCTGTACCTGATCTTCCACCCCCATCACTCCACATCTCACACCTGGAAACAAAGCAATCCTTATCTCTAAACACAGAAGCAAAGGGTAAGGTGCATGTCTGAGAAAGTTGATGATTCATTTTTCTAAAACTTGATGGAAAGCCTAGGAAGTTTTCTGAAAACATTGTGTGGGAACTGGTAAACACCATGTAAGCCCCGGATTTGCAAGCAGTGTGCTCTGGTAGAAGACAGAGAAGAGAGAACCTGAGTCTAAGGAGCTGATTTCTGGAAACCTAACCACAACTATATCAGCATTTAATTTTGATGACTGTGGTACAGTTTAAAGTAGAAACACTCTAACAGAATTTAAAATTCAAGGAGTTCACACTCAAGAGCTCTGCTTTCAGAAGATTGTCGTATATTTTTTTGATTCACCATGTATTTCGATTAAAAAAATCTCAGAGTTATAGAGAATCTGTTCTGTGCTTAGGACCCTGAGTGGACAGCAAAGGCGTTAATTCAAACAGATAATTCAGAGTAGCGCTTTGGGTGACAGATGAGGAAACTGTACCTACATAAGAAATAATTCAATGAAAGAATAATTATTAATGAATGCTATCATTTGGACCCAGTATTGTGGTAGTTATAATACTCTGACCACTCCTTGAATTAGTGACATCCTGTGTCCTCCTGTCCTCAGTGACTGCCATCCACTTAACCATCCAAAAAAAAAAAAAAACCATGGACATCATCTTTTCTTCCTCCTTTCACTAATCCTAAACCTTTAGTCAAGTCCTACTCTTGACCATTCACCTTCTCTCCAGTTGATAAAACTTTCTCCATCCCCATTTACACTATCTTTGGTGTGGCCACCATTTTTTCCCTTAAAACAACATAACAACTGATTCCTGTGCTATATGATCCCAGTTCTCGTCTATGGTCATGCCCTCGTCATGCCTAATTGTGAGCTGACTGTGGTTCTTCACCCCTTGCCAACGTACTTGTCTGTAGAACTCACTTGGACTTGGGGAATGTGATAGGATGCAGCCTTGTGAGAGTGCTCTCTAATACACCATCCTGTGGTGATGGAAATGTTTGCATCTATACAATTAATTACAGTGTTAGTGACATGTGACAATTAGTGAATGCATCTCTTGCAGCTAAAAGACTATATTTTTAATTGTACTTAATTTTAATAAACTTAAGCTTATAATTACCACCTAGAGTTAGTGACTGTGCCTGCCATATTGGACAGTAATCTGTGGGATCTCATGAATTTCCACTTGCTTCCTAGCATTTATGTTATCCCTGTTATGAGCATACCCAGTTTACCCACTGGTGTAAAAAGAATGAAAGAAAGATACATGGAGTAGAACAACAGCTGAGCCCAGCCTAGATCACCTGCCTTCCAACTTACCTGAAAGGTAGAACAGTACATTTTACATTAAAGAGAATGTGTTGCTGCTGTTTTAAGCAGGAGAGCTTGTGATAACTTGTTACGCAGCATATGTAACTAATACACTGTCCTTAATTGTTGCTTACTTCTCACCTCTTCTCCATGTGAAAGTTTATATATTCTTTTAAAATAGCAAATCTACTCATATCACTCTATTTCTTAATATTCTTCACAAACTTCCTACTCTCCTCAGGATTAAAAAATAAACTTCATGTTATGAGTTGCAAGGTTTTTGATAATGTCTCTACCTCCTTCAATACCCTCAGTCCTTTGCTTCCAACCAACTCAACTTTTTCACTTTACATACCTCAAGTTTAGCCCACTTAACTCTTGCATTCAATTCTTATCTTAGTTTAATTCTATTTATCTTCTGAAAATTAACTGACCAACTTTCTTAGTGATTATTAGATGTTTCCTCCTTTTGCTTCTATGACATATCAAGTAATCTCTTTAGAAAATCTCAGAGTCTGCATTACAATAGATACAATTGCTTTTTTTTTTTTTCCAAGTAAGTTGCTAATTCCTTGAGGGAGAGAACAGTGTTGGCTAGTCATTCTTACACTAGTGAGTAAGCAGGACTTAGCAAGGGCACTCTACGTTAATTTTGAGTAAAAGCCATACTGTATATGATAACATCAAACAAGTGTCACAACTAGGACTAAGATTAAAATTTTGAATTTCATATCCTTCCTAAATTACAACAGTCTCCAACCATGCCAACCTTAAAGTCAAGATGACAAGAACACACTCAGAGTTTTAAAACACCCTACAACTATATGTAAATGTGAGCCCATGTTTTATTTTTAGACTTTAATGATACACACTGTGCCTGGCACAGACTCAAACAATGCGGGTGTGGAAGAAACTGGAGTTCTGGAGTCGGAGTGGGTGCACTTTTCTGCACTCACTAATTATGTATCTTGACTAATTGAAAAGTTTAATTTGAGCCTCAGTTGCTTCCTCTGAAACATGAACTCATAATTTCCGCCTTAGAGCATTCACAAGAGGATTGAACTGGAAAATGAAAAAGAAACTACTGGCTTACCATGTGGCAAAAGCTGGTGCTCGGGACATTTCTATGTGTTGACTTTCTCTTTTGGGACATGGATAAAGGAAAATTTAGTATACCTGCCTTTCTTTTTTGTGTACTTTTTTCTCTAAAATCACCAGTCTCATGCTTGAAATGCTCAATTTTATATTTCCACTTGGAGTCAGAGCCAACTTTAAATATTTTCCAGCAAATGTTCACACCTACTAACAAAGCAACACATATCCTTTCTGGGGGAATGAAAGGTCTCTGCACAATACCCACTCCTCGACCCCCAGTGACTCACAGACCATGGACCATCCTCACCTCCTCTACACTCCCACAGGTTAACTCTGCTCACCCATCTCTTGCACCCACCGAAGAATTTGCAAATAAAATATGTGGTTTGTAACTTCATGCAGGATCCTGTACTTATAAACATTATATTTATATGTGTGTGGTTTTTTAAATTGTTTTAAATTATAGAGTTTTTGTTGTTGTTGTTGTTGTTGTTGATCTTTTTTAGCAACATAGGATTTGAGGATCAAGCACCTGGGCATGATTCAGGCTCAATGCTACATATGCTAATTGGGTCAATTTTTATTGCTCAACATTTGAACTTCTGTCTTCCTTTCTGTTACATTGAGAATAATAGTGGCTAACTCAGACGTTGTGATAACTAAATTAAAAGATATTTATGGGAATACCTAATATATCACCCAGTCCTCTATAGACCATAAATGTAGTGGAATCTTGTTTATGGTGTCCTTATTTGAGGCAGAACCCCATGTGCTAACTGCAGGTCAATTCTATCCTTCATTTGATACAAACACGTTGACATTTTGAAGAGACATGAATCATCAGTACATGTTACACATGTACTGTGATATCTAGAAGTCCAATTTAAATCTTGCAATCTATGTATAGATGAATAGTTCCTAAAGAATAATCAAAGGTGAGAGTTCTATTCCCTTACAGTATGTCCTTACATACCATGCATTACATATACACATATGTATGAATTTATTTATTTATTTTGTGCACACACTTGGACATATAGCTATATACATACACTTACATGAATATACATATGTCATATATCCACACCTTCTTTTCTACTTGTGCATCGATATGCTATAGACACAAATTACCCCTTCTTAGAGTAATGTTATTGAAAGTTTGTGTGCAGTCCTGGGAGTTTTCTGAATGTTCCCCATTGGACTATCACACAACAGACCCCCATTGAAGGTGAGCTGTCCCCATGCTTTTCTTGTGGACCCCTTGATCCCGTAGCTACTTTGCCCTCTATCTGTGCTGTTCGAGGCCCTTCCATACTCTGCTCTCCTTGCTGTTTGTCCAGCTTTTGGTCTTATCTGTCTTCAGCTTTGACACTTGATTCATTAATGACAATGTGGGAAGAAAGTTGAGAGAAAAGAACAGTGAGATAAATGCTCAACATATATGTTTGCACTATTTTTACTATGTTTACACTATTTTTGCAATGAGCTCACATCTTATCTGCTTTCCATGAGGAACATAAAGTCCCTTTCCAGTAGTAAGGGACACTGAAATAGAAATACAAATGACTGGGCCTTGCCTTGATTCTACCTTCATCTAGCCGTTGGGTCTTTCATGAGACATATCCACTCTCCACTTATTCAAAAAGAAGCCACCCATTCTGATTAATCCCCTTCTTCCAGGTGCAACTATGATTGTTCGGACTTATTAAATACATATTTTATTGAAGAAATATATAGGTGTATCCATACATATATTACAAATGTAATTTTATATTATAAATTTATATTTATGTTTTTATATTTTATAATACACTCTGGATCTATAATAATTTCAATTGTCAATTATCACAAATTATTTAATCAATAAGATTATTGCCATAACAGTAAATAGGATCTTATGATGACTTATATTTTCTTTCCATACTTCCCTTATTTATCACCCTATCTTTCTCTACCTTCCATTATTTCTTTCTCTGTAAACACATTTTTGTTATGCATTGGGTTGAATTATTGTTTTTTTATTAAACATATCTCATATGACAATATGACATAGATAAATTATTTGGATGTATAATGCATTTGATATAAATAAATTGTCAAATAACTAGATAAAGTGATACACACTTTGGAAGAAAGAGCAAGTCCCAGGTCTCCTTTAAGACATACTGTTCCCTTGGTAGCTCACATCTTATCTGCTTACCATGAAGAACATAAAGTCTTCCCCTTGGCTCAAAAAAAAAAAACACACAGAATACTGTCCACAGTATTCTGACGTTTGCAATGCATGATGAAGTAAGATCTTGAAAACGGGTATTCTAATTTGTAAAATAGAGTGTCCAGAGAGTTCCATGACATCATCTTGTTGCAGCATCTATAAAATTGCTCAGATGTAACCATGGGGAGGCTAGAGAGTTCATTTGGATCCATCCTGGCCATGTTTTTTCGGTGCCCAGTTTTTCCCTATTTTCTCAGTATACCCTCATACTGCAAAAATTCAGCTAACTGGCATCTGACTACCTTCCCTTTTCCTACTTTTCTGAAATTACCTTGTGTCCCTCTTGGAGAGTCCACAGAAACCTGACCCCATCATAATTTATTCATTCCATAATCTAGAGCCAAACTTCCTAATGGAAGTATGTTCTTGGAATCTTCTAATTTAATGCTTTAGAAAACAGCTTGTGTATAATTTCCGCATGGGACAGTTCTCAGTAGACAGACAGGTCGTCTAGGAAGCAGCACATCCTCAGTCTTGAGAATCAAGTTACTTTATCACTCAATATGAATGTTCAGTTTATGCTCTGCCAGGGTTTGGGTTCATTCTATCCCTCTTGCTAAGAACGACCTTTTCCCTTTCCCAACACTATTATTCTGAAATAATTTGTTTCCATATTTACAGTATCAATGTATTCAGTTTCATCAGAATTGAAAAAAGCAGCTTCTTCACTGTCCATCATCCTCCTAATTTTTAGTGTGTTTTCTGGCACTTTCAGGAGACTCCATAACAGAAGTTACAAAGAAACAACAGGAATAAAAATACATGTTCACGTTGGTCATGCATTAATCTCCCTCTTAGCTCTGCAAACCCTTTTGGTAGTAACCCCATCATGTTCATGGACTTGGTAAATGCATCAGGGTCTTGCCAAATGCCTATTACAGGTAATATTCAATAAATATTTTATTTTATTTTATTTATTTATTTTTTTTAATATTTTGTTTTAATTGTAGATGAACACAATATCTTTATTTATTTTATGTGGTGCTGAGGACCGAACCCAGTGCCTCACGTATGCGAGGCAAGCGCTCAACCGCTGAGCCACAGCCCCAGCTCCTCAATAAATATTTTATAAATGAACTAAACATATGGACATAAAAGCAAAAACTTGTGAACCATGAACGCTGAAAGCTGAAGGGACACAAAAACTGGATAATATGGTAATGGTTTATGAACTGTTTCTCCTAGAGTTATTCAAGTTCTAAAACAGACAAAACTTTGTAAAGTCAACTTAGTGTCTAGTGTCAGAAGACCTAGTTGGTGCAACTGTCCCCAAAGGTTGTACTTGCACCTGCTGTGAAAGAGTTACTATCTCCCCTTTTAGAGCCACTCTCTGGTAATAAAATACTCTGTATTTCTTAAAGACATTCATATTTTCTCAAAAACATTCACTCATGACCTTCTCACAGAAGGAAAGAACTGTCTGTTCTTGGACAAATCTTTGACGGCTTGTTTGGATTACAAACGAAGCTTGAAAGAGATCTGAACAAAAATTTACCCAAGATCTGGCTTCGTTTTTCTAGACCAGGAATGAAGTGTGTCTATGATTTTCCTCAAACATGCACCTCAATGAGGATAAAGTAAACTTTCTTGGGTAAATTCCAGCCTGAAAAATGATGAAGGACCCTTTGAGTTATTTAATCATACTTAGCTGGAACATTCAAACCTACCCACTTTTTACTTTAATATCTTATATGTTGTATTTTCCCCAGACCTAATACATCATCTCTCATCTATCATGAATTTAGTAAACACATACAATGTCTTTAAAATTCATGAATAAATTATATGTAATTATGTAAATATGTGTGGATATATATACACATACAAATGCACACACATATAGTTAAGCTTATAAGTTGGTGTTCAAATACTTTCAAATGTTTGCAAATCTTGAAAAAAACATATTGCTATCCCATTTATTTCAATGAGTTGTCAAGTTATTATAGATTGAAGTTAATGTATGTCAAGCAAGTGACTTTCAAAGTAGTAAAATGGAATTCAAATTGTAGATCACTTTTCTTGTAAAGTAATTATTTAGTTTAAGGATACTTTCCCATATACCTCTATATCAATAAACATATAAATAAAAAACTAAACTAACTAAGCAAAAAATAAACATTTTAAAGGTTTTACTTGTATAGAGACTATATCTTCCTGCGTGTGTATGTCTTATCAATGTTTCCAACAAATCATATTTTGAGTACAGTCAATATATTTATATATGTGTATGTGTGTGTGTAAAAAATAAATAAAAATGATTAAAGCAAATAACAAAAACATCAAAAGAATTTTCATGAATAAAGTAGAAAGCTGGTAAACAGTGTTCAATCACTTAAAATATCAACACTTGCTGTTCTCTTTGTTTATTAATACCCAGCCATAATCCAAGGCCCTCTTGGGTGAAAAGTCCTGAGAGTGCCCCTGATTGCCTAGTAATGTTATTTTGAATGGTTTCTATTTTTTCCATTTTGTAAGCATTGACTTCATTTTTCAAATGAAACGGTGTTGACACACAGAGCATTATGCTGGGGCTAGTGGAGAAGCTGGACTACTTACTACAGAAAACGCAAGATTGGGCTCCCATCCCCCGTTGCCTGCCCTATCTCCTCTGCACATTTTATAGCTCTGGAGCCACTCTCGAAACACAGAGGGAGACAGAGTGTACCGTATAAACAGCTTATGCGATCTACTTACACCTGGGCTCAACCTTCTCTACCTCCTGTCTACCCACAATGCATTGCCATATTATTTCTATCTTATGTTATATTTGGCTATAGCCAAGTCTTATCTCTCTCAGTGGAGAAGGGAAATTCCTATGTGATTAATTTTCACATCCTAACCATGCACCACAAAACATGAAAAATGGTGCTTTATATAGATGGGTAAAAAAATACACACTAATCAAAGCTTATATAAACAAGAAACATTCATATTGAATGTGTAATCTTTTTAGAATCCATTTCTGAAGAGCTTCTCATATGATATTAATACATTGAGAGTGAATTCTTTAGGCAATGGAAATGTATTGGAATGGCATAAAATATCTGTTTTAGAATCACATCAGAAAAAATGAAGGTTAATGGTGAAAGAATAAGATCAGCAGATCTTTGTTTCCAACCCAAAAACCACTTAGTATAAGTCATTAGTCTAAACATCTCCAACCTGAAAGTGTATATGTAGGCACTCAACAATACGAGTTTCCTCCTTCCTTAGTTGACCTATTGTAACGGTGAAGAATGATCTACCTGGGGACAAGGCACTCGAGAGCTCTTCATGAATGGGTAACACTGTGTGGTTAGCACATCAGTTCAACTTGCTCTGCCTGCACAAACCCATGAAACAGGAACACACATGAAGAGTTTACACATCCAACCAACAAGATCTCCTTTCCATAGATTATTTTCTGTCAAAATAATCTATTTCAGGCTGTGGTGACAATTTAGGAAGTAGAGTGAGCTTCACTCTAACGTGTGCATTGGCTCATGGAAGAGAAAGTTACCATAAGAAACCAGAGCCAACTTATGGTGAATAAGGTTTGTCAGAAGAAGTAACTGCAATAATTGAAAAAATGTAGGTAAATTTGAGTTAAAGAATTTAATAAATCAAAGTAAAAGGAATATTTTCAGTAAATACCACCAAATAGTTCACTAGAATGATACAACTTGACTTTAAGTTACTGTGAAAAGAATGTTGTCCACTTAATAGAGTTAATTATACTTATTTGATACAAGGTCATGATATTATGGAGGATAAAATGCAATTACACTGTGAGGATTGGGTCTACATTTGGTTCATTTGGGATGGCTTGCTGACTTTCTTGCACAAAATTAACTTGAGGTCGTAGTAGAGAAGACATTCAATCCATCAGACCTTAAAGAAAATGCTTTAAATATACCTTCAACTTGCACATCTGCAATAGAGGAAGTTGTTTCTTAATATGTTTAGCAGAATTGTTGCCATAACTATGTAAAGATGAAAATAACATAAAGAATTGCTTATCTGAAATTCTCAGTTCAGTGTACAGTATATCAAATAGACTTACTGAATGTTGACTGTTTTGTTGTTATTATTTTATTATCATCCAATGTATATCCTATTGAGATCTCCCTTCAACCTCCTATTTCAATAATTTCAACCTACTTGTCTGGGTGCCAACAAAATTATATCGAACATACTTGATACTTAAGAATTTCAGGAGGGGCTGGGATTGTAGCTCAGTGGTAGAGCGCTTGCCTCGCATGCGTGAGGCACTGGGTTCGATCCTCAGCACCACATAAAAATAAATAAATAAAGATATTAAAAAAAAAGAATCTCAGGAGCTTTTCTTATCTTATTTTTCTTAATAAAATATTATCTTACATGTCAAATACCCAAATTCTGTCCTTAAAGTCCAGATCAAATTCCAGATCTCTCACAAAGTTGTTATTAACTACTCCAATTGGAAATAATTGTGTACTTCTCTTGACATTATTTCTTGCATGAAATATAAACTTAGTGTAGTAAAAATAACACCAACCTGAATATGCAGCTGGTCTCCATCACATATCAGCTATTTCTTCCTGGATCCAAATATGTACGAATGATGTTTTTGTGTGTTTGCTCATCCTCCCTGTAAAATAGTTATCATCCTTTCATTTTATAAATACCTTTAAAAAAATTTCTTTTATCAATGATGGCACCAACTCTCCATGTCCTCACATCTTTAATCCTCAACTTACTAAAAACTGGCTGGCTTCTGAAGGGCTCTGGTCCAAATCACTCATGCTATAAAGCCCAGAAGGTAAAAATACTCCAGGTGTGTTTCTGAAAATTGGTTTGAAGACCAGACACTCCAAAACACTTCTCCTGCTAGGCACTCTGTCATTTAAGTCACTAATGAAAATATTTTCATGTGACTGTGCCCTAACTGCTTATAGTCCAGTTCATTATCTAGCAATAATCTTCTTATTTATTTAATGTTAATATATTTCCCTAAGGTAGGGGCACCCTGAAAAGAACATTGAATGTTGGCTTCAAAAATGAAAAGGAATTGTGTGGGAAATGTTCTGTTCTGATTCCATATGCTTGGTTCTTAACAGATCTGCTCTGTTAAGGAAGACTAATCACATTGGCTGTTGATGCAAAAATATTAGTCTCAGGACCACATTTTTATGCACTAAGCATCTGGATGATGACAAAGCAACTCTTCAAACAAGAACTGCTCTGGCAAATTAGGCAATGTGGTTACACGAAAAGGGCACTGGACATTGACCTCCTCTGGAATTGCCAGGAGCTATTTGTGAGACCTTGAGAGAGTCATTCCATCTAGCAGTTCACTCAACTGCAAAATGTGGACAGTGAGTCAGATGCTTTGTGAGGGTCTTCACAGTCATGTGTCTAGTGCTACATGTTAATTATAATCCTAAAGTAAGTAGTACACTATGGCCTAGTCACCATTCCTAAAGATATTCACATTATCGCTTCACTTACCCAAAGTATGATTTTAAACTCATTAGAATGCTGACTACTTGTAGTTTTACTAATAATAACTGATTCATGTCTATATGCATTGCTACTTAGAGATCTGCTTCCTTTGGAGCGTATTTGTGTCTGAGCAGGAGCATGAACTGAAGTTCCTACAGGGTAGGTCAGGGTTTTGTAAATATGTGTACTCCAAAGGACTCGTATAATGCCTGGGGCATCAAAATTACTCTGTTTTAGATTTTAAAATAATCTTAGTATGATAGCAGCTAATTTGAAAAATGGGAAAAAGAAGAGAAGGAGGAGGAGATGTAAAATCCGAACTCAAAATGGAGTCACTCTGGCTCAGGCCTGCATGTATCAGCTAATTTGCTCTTTGTGCTTCTGTGATTAATGCTTTGCTATGCTTGCTTCTCACGGATGGGGTGGGGGGCAAAACCACAGGCTGCCAGACCCCCTGGCCAGTTACCTAAAGTTCCAGGAACTGAAAGGGGACATAGGAGGCGCCATCACAGTTGAACTGTAAATAACTATAGATTGAATATCAGCCAAATCCTGTTTTCCTGAGTCATGTAGCTGCCCACCCTATAATAACCTCTGAAACCCTCGCTTCGGGGTCACTCTCTGAAGGAACGGAGAGCTGACCCCAATCGATTGGCCTGTGTGCCTATTTCCTCAATAAACTTTGCTGCTTCTGCAGAGTTGTCTGGGCTGCACTCCTTGGGGAGAGGGCGGGTTGGATGCAACAGAGGAAGAGGAGGAAAATGAGGAGGGAAGGAGAATCCAGGAAACTCACCTTTGTGCACTTGGGTGTGTGGGACACTCTCTGCTCATCCTCACTATCTGCTTTGGGCATCTCTCAGGGTTTTCTTTTAGTCTCAACTTCCCTTTGGCAATGACCTTTTTTCCCCATCAGCACGTAGTTCCATTTGTGTGTGAAACAAGTGTTAGGATGAGCATGCTGGCTTTGACCTGGCACAGTCTTTGGTTTACTTATTTTTTCAAGTACTGGGGATTGAACCCAGGGCTTGGTAGATGTTAGGCAAATGTTCTGATCTGCCATTGAGCTACATCCCTAGCCGGACACCTTCTTAATGTGTTACTTCTGATAAAGACCTCTTGATTATAGGCCTCAGATTCACAGGTGATAGTGGTCATCCCTTACTCCTTGCCCAGATCTCTAGAATCTCACAAAGGGTTACTTCTCAGTTCTCTAATAGAAAATAAAACAGAGTAATAAGCTGGAGACTGAGGTTTAAGCAGTACAGGGGTGAAGGGTAGAACTTAGTCTTCAAAGAAAGAATCTCTATGGACACAGACTTTGAACTCAGACCTTAATGGTGAGCAGAATTCATCCTTAGAAAATCTGGAGATAAAGACTATAGGAAGAGGGAAGAGTGAGAATGTAAATATTGAGGGAGGTGTGTGCTCAGAAAATACAGTAAGAAGGAAGATGAGTGATATAATCCATAGCAAGAAAGGGGAGCATTTAAACCTATGATGGGTAGAGGCAAAGGCCAGACCTGGCTGAGATTGCAAGGACCTATATAATATGAGTTTTATTAAAGCTGTAATGGAAAATTAGACAATATTGAATCTTGAGAGAAAAATCCAAGAATTGAGGAACTCAAATGGGTTTATATTGGCACTTTTTATAGCCATGGGGAATTGGGGAATTGCTGGTGATAACAAACTCCTGCCATAGAATAGACTGATTTTGGTGAATAAACTTATTCCTTTTTCTATCTAGATTTTGGAAGGCCTGGCACTTGTGTAGTTGTATGAATGTGATGTTTGGCCCTGTGGACTCCTGCTTCCTCCTCCTGTGGGAGCTGTAGACTTGAAAGACAGGACAAGTGCTTATGAGACCTTGGAATGTTCTCGGTCACCAGCATTATTTATTTAGCCTTTGGGACTGGGATGTTCTGGAATGAGTTTACAATCCTTGAGCATAAGAGATGGGGGCCCAGAGATGGTCAGCATAAATTGGATGGGATAAAGATGGTCTGTCCACAAGGTTTCCAAGCATGTGTACACAGAGGAGAAAGCATGGGCAATGGCAGCTCCCTCAGCAGCAGATGTCCCTGAGAGGCAGTCTACCATGGAGGCAGTGCAGCTTCTCCCAAGGTCAGGCTTTCCTAGTTTGTCCTCAAAACTCCAAGGAAACATTGTCTAGGCTTTACAATTTTAATGATCATAGTTTTGGCTAACCATTTCCTCAGACATTCAGACATAAGCTGGCTTCTCTGATTAGATATTACTTGTATTATTCCTGTGCTTCCAAACTTTGTTTGTTTGTATTCTTGGCCTAGAAGTTTAATTTCTGTTCATTGAAGGCTGGACTCCAAAGATGTCCCCATCTTAATTTTGGGAAACTGTGCATATATTACATGGTAAAAGGGACTTTGCAGACATGATTTAGGGAACTTGAGAGGCAAACACACTCTGGATCATCCAGGTGAGCATGGTGCAATCATAGCTCCTAATAAAAAGCATGCAGAAGGTTCAGAGTCAGGAAGGAGATGCAGCAGTGGATGCAGCTGTCCCCGGGTCAGAGGACGGATGGCTGGGGGAGGCCTTACTGCTAGCTTTCAAAGAAAGAAAAGCCCATAGGGTGAAGAATGAAGGTGTCCGTTACAAGAAAAGCTAGGACATGGATTTTGTCCTAGAGTCTCCATAAAGAAACATTTCTTCTGACACTTGGACTTTAGCCAGTGATATTGATTTTGATTCTCTGACCTTTTGAATTTAAGATGATAAATTTATGCCATTTTAAGCATTAAGTTTCATGCTAATTTGCTACAGTATCTAAAGAAAATGAGTACACTGTCCTTCCTCTGCTATTCAATCTGTTTAATCCATGTCTGCCTACAAGTCTTTGGATCACGTAATTGATAACCAGCCTAGCATTATAGTGATATCACATAATTTTTATTTCATATTTAATTGATTATACTACATTGTCAGCTCTAAGGTTTTAATGTGTTCTTTTTTAATTGTCTCTTTTTCCAGTATAGTTTGTCATAACCTTAACAATGAGGAGGCAGACAGTGGGACTAATATTGAATATACTATTCTAGAAGGAATCCTAGAAGTAATTGAAACTAAAGCTCAGAGATTTCAATATGTAAAGCTGACTCCATCAGCTATTAAAAATGGTCCAAAGTCTGAAGACTTAATTATTCTGAGGCAAATCCAATAACAGGATGCCAGAAATGAAGGGAGTTTCAAGAAGATCAATGAAGTGTGGGGAGGTGATTTTCCAGGAACATGGTCTAGGAAGCTGAGAGTGGTAGATGCCCGGAGATCTGGAAAGCAGAAGACTAAGGATCAGCCTCAAAGGGAGCTCAACCTAGGGGAATAACAAAAGTAGACTCTCTGATCTGAGAACCCAAAAGCAGTCCACGGGTAAGAAGATTGTTAATATGTCTGCTCTGGTCACATGTATTTAAAAAAATTCAAGGAAGCTAAGAATTTTAGAAGCAGATGACAGTGTTTGGCCCCTCCAAACCTGTGTTGATTTCACTGTTCTCTGCCATCTTAGTGTAATAGCTTCTTGTGCACAGGTTCCTACTAGATCAAATGAAATGCACCTTCTTCTAGTGTGAAAAGTTGGAAGTTAACCACCAAGTCACGATTGAATGATCCTATTATTAACCAGATGCCTGATTATATCACTGGCAATCCAGGCATGAAAATGCTGACCTCAGAAAGCAAAAATGAGATATTAGCCTGAAAGTACAGCTGACATAGGTTAAGCCAGAGCTCGAATAATTTAGTGGCTAAACCATAATATTTAGATCAAAGAGTGAAATCTTCCAATTCAATCCAATTTTAACGGAAATGTATGAGTTCATGGTCAATACCAATTAAAAATAAACACCCTCCATAACTTAATCTCTTTCTTAATGGGTCAGGCATTCATTTCATTGAGTTGTTAGTGCCAGCAATTCAATTAAAGGAAGGAAAGAAAGAACTATGCATTGCAATAAACGTTAGTATTTGAAATAGCTTAATAAAATGAACATGATCTCAAAAGTGTTTTCCCTTCCAATGTGCAAGTTTTAATTACTTAGTTTTGTATTAAAAAAACTTGTTAAAAATGTCTAATTGCCACTTCCAACTGAGTGATGCCTTAGGATTACTGGCCTTGCCTGTCTGTAAAGCACTTTGGGTTTGTATTTATAGGTCTTACAGGAAAGAACTGCAGACGATTAAGAGTGGCAATTAGTCCTGAATGTCTAGATGTCAAGGCAGGAGAATTCTGGGGGTGGACGTAGCTGCACAGAGCAGGCTGAGCTCTGTGGCTGCTGTACAGAGTGGGGCATTAGGTTAGTACTCCACAAATCACATATATCTTTCTTTTATCTTTTAAGAGATCAAGTGTAATTAGCTAAGAGGATGAAAGTCATTGTGATATGCATATAAACAACCAAGAGGACAATAGTATGTTTTTATAATTATGACTTTTTCATGTTTACATTTGTATTTACTACAAAGTTGGAAAAAGTTAAGCAAAAAGATTTTAAAATCTCCCATGGTCTCTTTACCTTAATATGTCAATATAATCGTTTTCTTATAATAAATGTGTATGCTCATTGTTTATAATCTTGCAAGTTTGAAGCAAAAAAAAAGAAGCAAATGCTAAATTAATTCGCAAACCATTCAACATTTTGAACCACCCATGATTTATGACTTCCATGGAGTCATTTTCGTAGAGACTAAAGCAGCCACCACCAGGGAAACATTGCAGACACCGCAGTCTGAAGTCAAGATTGTGAGAATAGCTATGGATCCTGAGTTTTGGGTCAGCAAGTCAAGCGAGGGGCATCCTCAGACAGCAGCACTCTGGATTCCAAGGGTCCTTACATGCCTGAAATGGAAACAGGTGTAGGAAGTCAGTCTTTCTTAGAGTGCAAGAAAAATATCCAAGTCCTAATGGAACTAACCAACCAAGCAAAAGTTCCTGACTGACAAGAAAACTACAGTTTAAATCAAGAAGCCAATGATACAGCCTACCTGTTAAGTTGAACAAACTCTAAAGGAGAAAGAATAGAAAGAGAATGGTAAATAGGAAAAAAAAATACCCTGTTGGTCTGGAAGACTCCAAACAATAAGGCAGTCCTTGAAGCCACAATAAGACAATTTATATTACTATAGAGCTGCACTCTAGAAATCCTTTCACACCCACCATCACCTCATTTGTTTCCACTGCTGTTCACTAATTACAATAAATGTCTACTATATGCTTCCTAGGTGCCCGGCATTGTTCTTGGCAATGGAGAGTAAAATAATGAAGGAGGGGTGACGTACTTCCTGCCTACACAGAGATTTTGATCCAGTCTGAAAGGATCTGACTTTTTATTACCAGTGATGTTGCAAGCTTGATTCTGAACACTGTGGGCTGGTTATTCTGCAGGGAATGCCTAAATGCATGGTGAGAAGACACAGAAGAAGTTCCCCACTAGAAGTTAACTCCACAAAGGAAAGGAGTTCTGTTTGTTTACTGCAGTAGCTATAATCACTGAACCATGTGTGAAATAGTAATAGCTACTCAATAATGAAAGTGGGAAATACACATATGATAGAATATTGTTCAACCATAAAAAAGGAATAGACTTCTGACATATGTCAAATCGTGGATGAACCTTGAAAAATTTGTATTAAGTGAAATAAGGCAGACAGAAAAGCATAAATATAGAACCATTCCACTTACATGAGGTATGTAGAATGTGCAAAGACATCAAGATAGAAGGTACCTGGAGGTGGGACGAAAAAGAATGGAAGGTTATTGTTTAAAAGGTACAGGGTTTCTGTTTGGGGTGATAACGTTCTGGAAAGAGACAGCACTGGTGTTCTCAGAACACCATGGATGTACTTAATACCCCTTAATTTTACATTTAGAAAATATCATGTTTAATTAGATCAAGTTTAGTTAGAAATTTTACACTTAGGAAAGTTTAATTAGAAATGGTTACATTGGCAATTTGTGTTATGTATATTTTACAACAATAAAATAAAGCAAAAACCAAAGAAAATAAAAGAGTTATTTACTTAGGCTGGTACACGTGTAGTATGAAATTACCAGAAATGTTTTAAAAGCCTAATGAGACTCCAGTGTCAGGATAAGAGAACAAAGCCAGCATGGGAGTTGAAGTGAGGTGGCCTCATTTGTCACACCCCCTGTTCGGTATGTGTTCAGTTACAGGCACATTCAGGCTGAATTTTTTTCAACCTAAGCTTTCTTATTCATAAAACAAAATCAGTAGCTCACATCAAGCAGCTCGGAGTTCTGTGCTCGGTTTCATTCCTAATGCTCTGTGGGTCATTCGACTCTTTAATTCACCTTTGTCTCCATAGGCCTCAAATTCTCTCTCTCCAAAATATAGATGCTAAGCGAGAGCCTTCTGGAAGGGTGCTATGGAGATTCGAGAGGTTGATGTATTTTGTACAGTTTGTATAACATGTGGTGTTGGTTTCATAGAGACACTGAAGGAATTAGTGTATATAAATTTATTAGTTATGCTACTTACCAATCATTTTATTAGTTACATACATACTTCATTCAGATAGGACACAGAAGAATCTTTTACCTTTCTGTCAGGGTCCTCTTTGTGCAATATTATTATAATTACTTATTTAGTTAGTTAGTTAGTTTTAAACTGGATCAAAATCCCTGTGTAGGCAGGAAGTACATCTCCCCCCCTTCGTTGCTTTACTCTCCATTACCAAAAACAGTGCTGGGCACCTAGGAGGCAGGTAGTATCCATTTACTGATAAATTAATGAACAGCAGTGAGAACATCTGAGGTGATAGTGGATATGAAAATATTTCTAATGTGCAGCTCTATAGTAATATAAGTTGTTTTATTGCTGGCTTCGAGGACTGCATTATTGTTTGGAGTCTTACAGACCAACAGGGTATTTTTTTCTATTTGCCATTCTCTCCGCTGTGGTAATAGTAAAAAGTATGTTCACTGATGTTCAATAGTGGTTTTATGGAAAAGAGAAAAGTCTTTTGACAGCACAGAGTAAACAATACATAGTTTTATCCTCAAGATATTGAGTCCATCCAAAACAAACAAGAGAGCAACTACACAGGGAAGGAGGAGGCTCCTGGTGCATTTATCTGTGCCTTCAGCAGACATCCTGGGGCTTATATTATCAGCAGGCCCTATGGTATGCACTCTGGCTACACAGAGGAAGGGATCTTCTTCAGAATCTGAAAGAAAACATAATGTAATGTAATGGTAGCTATTAACACCTTATGAGACAACAAATATTCTAGAGATGGAGAATAAAAGAAAAGGGTTTCAGTCTTCTTAGAGGGAAGCTGGGAGAAGCTTTTATACAGGAATTGAAACTAAAGACTGAATGTCAATTTCCTACGTTCCCACATTGGATGAGGTACTCCAACTCAAGGGAGCAGCAGGGGCAACAGTCACAATGTGTTACATCTCCACATGGGGGAGGATCTATGTGGAATTCAGCATCCTGGGAGCAAACCCCAGGTGCAGATGTGAACAGGGAGCTATGTGTAACAAGTGAAGCAGACATGATACCATGCTTTAAGTAGGAGAAATGGAATTTCCCACTAGAATCTTGACTGTGGTGTAAGCACAAAGGATACATTGTTTTTTTTTAATTTGTTAAATTTATTTTAATTTTTTTGTAGTTGTAGATGGGCAGAAATGCCTTTATTTTATTTGTTTATTTTTATGTGGTGTTAAGGATCAAACCCAGTGCCTCACACATGCCAGACAAGTGTTCTGCCTCTGAGCTCTAGCCCCAGCCAAGATAATTAATTTTACCATAACGTTTTAGGTAGTAAATGTTAGAGGCATTTGGACATCAAGAAGGTATGAGTGAAAATTAAATATTTCTGAAGATGTAAATCCATGCAAGGCAATAGCAGTGGAGGTGGAAGAGTGTATTTTAAAATCATGAAGCAGAAATTGTAGTTCTAGTTACTGTACTGGTTGAATACAGGATAAAAGCTTGAAAGATTGTTGTAGGTTATGACTAAACTCAGCTTTGGGTACAGAGGATAGGTAATATATCCTCTTTTCTTCTTCACTCACTGGGTGCCAATACTTGTGATCTTTTGTCTACTGGGTATCCTTCGCCTTTAATTTCCCATGACTTGCGAAAACTTTCTTTCTTTCTGAGTGTATCTTTGATAGAAGCAATAACCGGTTCTATCTCTGCATCAATTCTGTCATTGTGGAAGGTCAGGAAGTAGGTCATTTCTCTACCAAATCATGATCACAGTTTGATCTTTGTATTGTACATTGTTAAAAAGTAATAAAAAGGAAAGGACCTTGTTAGGTCAGACTTGTTGCAGTGCCTATAGCAATACTGATAGAGCCCAAGTTGCACCAATAATATGATGTTTGGCTGTGGTTTCTGCTTCTCCAACATGAAGATCCCTTGGTCATTCCCCGTGTTTTCCAAGTCTTATCATCCATCCAGCCTATTAGTTCTTTGAGCTCCCAATATTCTTCCAACAAATTGTGTTTTTGTTTTGTAGAACTAGATTTGATTTCTCTTTCTTAACCTAATCCCTGGATGATGTTATCCTGGTGTTTTGACATAACTGCATGTTATCTCAAATAGTTTCAATAGTCTTCCTTCTAATTAATTGCCAGAAAGTAGCATAGCATCCTCCACAACATATTGTTACCAGAACAGAGTGAAAGAGTGAAATAAAGCCAACCCCTTCTTATTTGAAAGATCATGTTTAGTGATACTGCAGTACTGATTCCAAATGGTAGGCGGTCTTTCCATTCCTACTGCCTTCCACTGTTTAGCTTCTCCCCTCTAATGACATTTGCAGGATCTCAGTAGCACCTGCATTACGGTTTTGTCCCTTATTCTCCTTCTTCCTTCAGCAATAACATGCCTTTTCTGGATGATCTCTTTGAATCTCTTCCCACAGTTTTACTGCCTTTGGTCATGTGACCAAAGAAAAGGTCAGATTCATGAGAACTTCAAATGGACAGTGCCCAACAAAACAGTACATACTTATGATTGAGACAACACACAAATCTATTCCTTCCACCATTCCAGGACTAGTCCAGTCTAAGGAAAGCTAATCTGAAAACTGATGGCAGTACTCAAAGGTGTACACAAGAGGAACTGGTTCTGAAGGGAGAAGCTCCCACCTGACCATGAGCATTCGTGACCCTTTAGTGAATCTGATATTGCATTCCACATATGGAATTTGGTGGGCAGTGTTTACCAAAGGCCATTAGTTACCAGATTACATCCTATGTACTGAGATTTAGCTTTGAGAAACAGGAGATTCTATGTCCATAGACCACCCACACTAATAAAGACAGAAAGAAGATAATAAGTTGTCCAGTAAATTCTTCATGTTTTCTCAGGGACATGATAGAAGAAACATGGCACTTGTGCAGCAGAGGCCTCAGGATGGAGCATGGGTATATTTTAGTAGGGTGTGATGAGATAAGGCAACTCATCAGGTGATATTTGATCAGAAATGTGAGCTCTTGAAACTCCAGTCATCTCCAAAGAGGAGAATCATATTCTGTGCACATGCAGAGACTCTGAAGTGAGTAACAGTTTTCTATTTTTTCCCCAGTGGCTGAAACTTTCCCGTGGAGAACTCAAATTGATGTGGCTCTTAGAAAACATGGGACAAATGGGGAGTTTGGCGTTCTACTCTCCAGAAAGGCAGACATGGGCTGTCTCCCTGTCTTCTGAAAGTCCTGGGAAGCTCTGTGAAGGGCCTGTGAGACCACTGGATCACTGGGCACATTTGTAGAGTGCTAACTTGGAAGTCCTGCAGCACTCCAACCCTCCAAATCGTGTGTATGTGTGTGTGTGTGCACACACGTGTGTGTGTGTGCACACGCAAGAGACTGTAGGTGTGAGTGGCCATGAAGCCTCCCTGGCCACAGTTAGCCACCCCAGCTGTGCTGTCAGCCAAGTCTAAGCTGAAGGGAGCATTCCAGAAGGGATGCACATAGCTTCAGCTGCCTAGACATCACCCAGGCTTTCAACCACACGTTGATTGTATGATGTCTTCATCTCGCTTGATATTCTTTTCCTATGCCAGACACTATATTAGAAACTCCATTGCCATTTCCTGCATTTTCTCATATGATTATCACAACTACAGGGTATTTATTAAATTGCATTTTTTAGAGAAATAGACCAAGGAGTGACATGTTTGTTTGTTGCTGTAAATCACAGAACTGTTAAAAGACAAAGCAAGATTTCACGCAAAAAATACAAGACAAAGCAAGGTTTTATTTCCAAACTATATATTCGTATCAACACACCCGCAAGCTTTATTTCAAAAGGAATATTGTGTTTTAGATAAAAGAAAATGATTGCACAGACATTCATGAAGGGCATAAAGATAAAAGCTCTGCTTCTTTATCCACATTTATTTGCATTTTCCAAACATGGACGGTTATTTATACTTAAGTTCTCCCACTGGAGAAAATCACATTGTGGTTTTTGTGCCAAGCTGCAGAGTCGGCTCATTTCATTACATTTTTGTCTTCTCAGAAAGACACTAAGCAACTGGAATTTCATCTGTATCAATAGTCTGTTGCCAACTGTCGGAGATTGCTGACAGTGGATCAATTTTAATTTACAGCTGATCTTGAAAGACCATTTAAATAGTGGTAATTAAGGAGCAAAATATGAGACTGGAAATGTAGCAAAACGTGGGTAGTTTGAAACTAATGAAGTATAAGAAGCCCTTTCTCTACAAAGCTAAAATGATCTCTCTAGGACATATCACTACTGGGGAAAGTTAAGGACAACCGTTAGCTTCCCAGTGCCAGATGAGGTGACGACCGCCTAAAACGACATTCCTTAAGATGTTGAAGATACTGTTCACCTCCCTGGTACACCTTTTCACGTGTGTATCCCCACAGACAGCCTTACTTACAGCAGAGCCCATGTCCACCGTATTTGCTGGTGTGCCTACACATACTGAACCCACCTGGGTTTACAATTGGTGCTTAGTAAATATTTGCTTATATCACTGGGAGACAAAATAACTATGGTTAAAGAAGGAGCCCCCTATGTGCATATCCAAAGGTATCCCTGCACTCAAGAATGCATCCCTGAAACTTTATATGGATAGCAATACAGAAATCATGCTTGGGAATAGATTCTGGACTGAGTCTCAACATTTCAGCCTCAGGTTTTACAATTAATACACTTATTGGTTCTTATTCATTCTGGGCCTTGGAATGACCTGTGTTGTCTGTCTCACTGTGTCTGTGTCTTGGACCCTAAAATCTTCTCTTCATTTGTTAGAACTTGACCCATGCACCCTCATTGCAATAATCTTTCAAAGGACAGAGACCCCTATCAGCACCACCTTGTAACCATCCCTATATACAGCAACTATTAGACACTTGGTAAATATTTGTTTCAACTGAATTTCTGCCCTTGTCATGACAGATGATAAAGTGTCCTATGGCAAGAACCACAGTGTTCAAATTCCAACTTTTCCAACTGCTATCAACTACCTTTTTCTTCTTCTTTTTCCAGTTATGCTTCACAACAACAGGTAAGGAAGGCTATTTTGAAGTCATTCTTGCAGAAAAACTTTTTGAAAGTCAAAGGTTGCAAATAGTTTGAGAAGTGTCCCTTCTGGAGAAGGTGCATGGCAATAGGAACTATGACTGCCACTTGTTTGCCCACAATGGCAGCATGTGCATGTGCTTACCACAGTGCCAAGCACATTATAGGAAATTTGTTGATATGTTTTGTATTTCTATACTGTGATATGGCCCACGTATTTCTTGAATAAGGTAATCCTACCCTGTTACATCATGGTCAGCAAAAAATAAACAGGAGCTTTGGGGATTTCAGCTATGTTTATAACCAAACATCTTTGATCTCAGCCTCTTGATCTAAAGATAGCAAGATCAATCTTTTGTCTTATTTTAAAGTCCTGTCATGTACATATTTCGTCAATAGATATGGTTTCTCTGGATAATTTGGCATGTTTTTCATACATCACAGTTATGTTCCCCAGCATTTGCCATCTAGGTAAATATACACACTCAGGAAGCGCAGTTCACAGCCCTGACACTGTTCACAAAACCAGTGATGCTCCAACAGGGGACAGGAGAAATCAGATCTGTCTGACCCTTTGATGCATAGAATTTTGTCCTTTGGCACCAACTGCAATGACTTTTTCTCTAGTAAAATTTTACTAATTCTCATAATGACGTACACTTTCTTCTACTTCTTACTTCATAGAAATGATAAATTTACATTTGAATCTCTCTTACAATATCCAATCTAAGCTGTTGTTCTCATCATGGTGAGTAGCATGCTTAGGGACTGGTCCTGTGTTCTGTTATTCTCATTTCCTAATGCTAACACTTTGCTTGTCATAGATTCGCCTTCTAAAAATATTCAACTGAGTGAATGAATGCTTAACTGATCTATAAGAAAATGTAGCATCAGATGCACAGTGTCTTCTATGGATCATTTTCATTTTTGACTTGACTTTGAAAATTGTTGATCTGATGTAAATGGATTTAATTCCAGTTATTTTTGATTTTTATATAGAGTTATTCAATTAATTCAATACTATGTTTCCTTGTATCTCTCTTGTGTGACCTATTTTTGTTTGTATGACTTGACATCCACTGTGCAAATGAAAAATAAATCTATTATGACTGGGATAAACTCTTAGTAATTTGAAAGCTAACTGTTACCCGCCAGACCACCCACCTTATGTGACCTGACAAGCAAAGGAAATGGAAGGGGACACCAAGTTAATTTTCCCCAGAATGCCTCACTGGTATTGAGATGTTCTGAATTATTTATGATGTTTACTTAGAAGGAAAAGACAGAGGATTTCAATTCCTATAATGAGCAGAACAAAGTGCAAAGATCAAATAAAGTCAAAGAAAAAAAACAATAAATAATAAAAGAGTCATATAAATTAGCATTTGTTTTAGGGATATCTTGCATTGTAAAGTCATAGATCATATAGAAGTTCCTGGAGTGAATAAAAATGCTCTCATTGCTGGTGCACTACCTCATTTTCTGCCATTATGCATGGACCAGTCAATGCTGCAAATGTGTCTGGAATCCCACTTTCTCCAAGGTAAACTTTGGAAATTTTTTCAGGAAATTAGAACCTACTCAACTAAATAAACAAGTTGAATAAATATGTTTAGGCAAAGTACTGAGGCTCACTCGTGCCTGAATTTGAAGTGCACACAAAACACGTAGCAGAAAACACAATTATGAACCAGGTGGGGGACGTCAATCTTTAAAACAAAACTATAGAGTCAGATATGTAAAGATAACAATGACCAGGAAAAATGATCACTCTTTAGAGCTGAATATTGTGGGGGAAAAATGTACGGTTATATTGTGCTAATCCACACGTTAGAATGTGACAAAGCCCTAAAGTATCCTATTGTTACATGATTACCTACAGGCAAGAAGTGCATTATCTCCAAGCAACAGGTAACACTGCATTGTCCTTTTGCTTAGAAAGAGGCTTGCTTATACAGAGGTGAAATTTTAAAATGCAGTGGAGAGTATGCAATCTAACATCACAAACTATGAGTGCAGGTCTGGCTTGACCATTTCCTATCTGCATAATCTCAAAAAGAGCATTTAATGCTTTCAGAATTTAATAATCTTCCTATGTAACATATATCCACTTATAAAACACCAAAACTTATATCTTATACTATCTTTATCCTATTTTAGCAGAAATGTGATAATATATAAATTATCTAAATTGCCTTATATATTTTATTACTTGCATATTATTACCATCAATAGTTTTCCATTTATTAAACTGAAATTTATAGTAGGAAATGTATTTACTTAACAATTCAGTAGCAACTAGACTTGAAATACTGGAATGATTTAGAAAATGAACAATGAAGATGAGAAGAAAATCAAAACAAAGAAGCACTGGAAGAAAACCAGCACAAAAAATTCCATGCCATATTGTGAGGAAGAGAGTATTATACATTACTGTCATCACAAAAGGGAAGAAAACAAAATGAACATCTAGGGTAGTCATCAGCGGAAGGCAATAATGGCAAAACAGAACAATTTGGATGAAAATAACGCATTTCATTCCCAGTTAGATTCCTTCAGAGTGAACATGGTTTGATCTCATTGACATCTTCTGGAGGAGTTGAAGTTATATCCTCCCCAACGAGAACTATTTAGTTACCATCAGGGCGAAAGTGCAGATAAGATTCAGGCAATTCATAACATTGCATACCCTTTTTTTAATTTGCTGATGAAAAGAAAGAAAAAAAGTGAGAAAGAGGAATGTTAAATGGCATAGTACACTAGTGAACACATACAAGCTGGCCTGAATCCACTTCTTTGAATATAATACCAGTTCCCTATTTTAAGCCACTTAAATCTTCTAAAATAAACCCTGAGGAACTTCTTACATTGAGAGACAATATAATTCTGGGCTGAAAAAGATTAGTCTGCCTACATATAAGGGAATCTTACTCTTGACTGAGGTATTGTCTATTTTATTAAAACCTATTTATAAGAGAGGAACAAATACTTTTCAAACTGGATACATATAATATTCTTTCCAATTAAACTCTCTGGGGGAACAAAGAATGAAATGCAAGATAGAGATAATGGAGAGGGAGGCTGACTAGTTTCATAGATATAAAAAATGAATATCAATACAGGATATATCATAGTTCAATTATTTATTAACTTGTGACTCTGAGAATGTTTGTAAGGTCTATGAATCTCAGAAATGGGAATGCTAATTCCTATGCTGGGCAGTAGACCGTATTAGGAGGAGATGACATTTCTGTAGGAAAAAAAATGCAGATGATAGAAATATGCAGATCATTACTTTTATGATTCTTATGCAGGTGCTGGTTGGGAAGTAGGGGAGCAGTAACTGCCTTTGGGGAATTCTACTACACCCCATTTGTTCTGCTCATCTATGGGAGCCACTGGGTGGAAGATCATTTCTTATCCTTCCACTAGTGAGAAGTGGCACCAGATGTCTGCGTATAAGAAGCAATTTATGCTGGGTGCAGTGGTGCGCACCTGTGATCTCTGTGCTTTGGGAGGCTGAGACTGAAGAATCGCAAGTTCAAAGCCAGCCTCAGCAACAGCGAGGTGCTAAGCAACTCAGTGAGACTCTGTCTTTACATAAAACACAAAAGAGAGCTGGGGATGGGACTCAGTGCTTGAGTACCTCTGAGTTCAATCCCTGGCACCAAAAAAAAAAAAAAAAAAAAAAAAAAAAAAGCAATTTATAACACTTCCAGGTAAAAGAAGAACAAGAAGAATCTGCTAATTAGCATCATTAAAATGCCTACAGAAATGAGATCGTAGCAGAATAGGTAGATTATTCTACACTCAGACTCAAGTTTCTTCTGGTGGCAGCACACCCAGGGGTATGAAAAGCTTTCCTCTTCCTCTTAAACACCAACAGTCTAATCTGTATAAATGTGGGTTTGAAATGAGCATGGTAACTCCATTTGGGTGTAATCGTCTTAGACCAGAAAAGAAATCAATGCAACACTAAACAAGAAATTTAAAATGAAAATCCAATCAAACTTGATAGCATAACTAAAGATTATAAAAGTGGGAGCATAACCAAAGTAAATCAGTGGACTTCTGAGATGAACTGAGGCAATTAGTTTAATGATCACTCATTATGCACCTTCTGTGTGGTGGGCACTGTCTGCATTGCTTTTATAAAAGCAACTGCAAAAGCTACATACAGACACACACACACACACACACATATATTATATGATGTTTCTTTTTTTTGCACCAGAGCTTGAACTCAGGGGCAATTGACCACTCAGCCACATCCTCATTCCTAGTTTGTATTTTATTTAGACACAGGTCTCACTGAGTGGCTTAGCACCTTGATGTTGCTGAGGCTGGCTTTGAACTTGTGATTATCCTGCCTCAGCCTACCAAGCTGCTGGGATTACAGGCGTGTGCCACTGGGTCCAGCTAATGATGTTTCTCTTTTGGAAGGTGAAACTCTAAAAGTGAATTGTGCGGGCTGAGGTTATGGCGCAGTGGTAGCGTGCTCGCCTAGCATGCGTGAGGCACTGGGTTCGATCCTCAGCACCACATAAAAATAAAATAAAGATATTCTGTCCACCTACAACTAAAAAAATAAATAAATATTTTTAAAAAAAAGTGAATTGTGGGCTGGGGTCATGGCGCAGTGGTAGCGTGTTCGCCTAGCACGCGGGAGGCACTGGGTTCAATCCTCAGCACCACATAAAAATAAAATAAAGATATTGTGTCCACCTACAACTAAAAAAAAATAAATATTTTAAAAAAAGTGAATTGTGCAAGGTCAGACAGATTATAGTTCTGAGTTTAAACTCTTGTCTGACTTACGCCGTAATTTCTCACTATGATGTGATCATGGTGAGAATGATCGGTCAAATTCACTTGAATTCCCACCTGTGTCCCAATCTCTGTCTTCCTGTGTTCCCACACTTGCTTCAATGAGACATCACAGTTTGATAATGGCCCCTAGGATGAGACTTCTGGGTTGGGAAGCCTCCACCACTTAGTATTGCCACAATGCACTACAGACTTCTTTCCATCTCTGTCCCTCATCCTTCTCCTTGGCTAAATACAACACCAACCTCGTAAGCCTCCTTTGGTAATTAAAAGCATTACTGTACTATATATACTCATAGGGAGAAAACACGGTGTGAATTAAAAATCAGAAAATTTTAACTAGGTTGGAGTAAGAAGATCATTGCAGTTTTTGCTGTACAGAGATTGTAGAAGACAAAATTGGAGTTTAGAAAATTAAGTGATCACTACCTGCCTGTGACTACACATAACTACTGTTAAACGTAAACCAATCGAACTCTTGTACCCCAAGACCCTCTTTCTCATCTTATTTCAATACATCTATTGCTGAGGGATTAAGTTTTATTCCGCCAAAAATGAAAATTAATTGTGACTGGAGAGCAGAACATTGCACACTCAGTTCACGCAAAATAGAGAAGATTCTTGATTGAAATGTTAACAATGTGGTAGAAAAAGTAGGGGGCAAGTGCAGGTTTTGAATGCCTAAGAAGCTGACATTGTATTCAGTTCACTTTAGGACTTCACCATCTGAACCTGGGAAAAGTATATCTCGGCTCCTCAGCTTTTCACTGACAACATCACATTTTGGAGATGAAAACACAGTGATCATGAGGAAACATTAGATGCCACACAGCCACGAAGTGAAGGTATACCAGCCCAGGTGGCCCTACGTCCCTTGGAGCCTCGCTCTTTGATGGCTGCTGTCTCGTATAACTCTGGTAGAATACATAGGGCCTAAAACTTCTCACTTTTACCATTTTATCTGTATAATTCATTCATACTAAGTACATCCACAATTTTGTGAAACTTTTCTACTATTTCTAAAACAATCCCCATCACCAAACAGAAAATTCATGCTCATTAACCAACGAGTCACCTGTCCCCCCAGCCCATGAGGACATTACATCTGTCAATTGGACTTAGATGTTTCATGTAAGTGGAATCACACAGCACCTGGTATTGTATGCCTGGCTTGCTTCACCTGGTGGACTGTCTTTAAGCCTTGTCCATGTTGAAGCTCATGCCAGAACTCATTTTTTCTGGTTTAGCAATACTTCACTGGATGGATATACAGAGTCACACTCTTAACCACCCCAGTAAACTGTACTATACTACTGTAAGGTTGTAGTTGCAGTTTTAAACTTCACAAAAATTTCAAAAATTGAATAAAGCAAGTGGAAAATTTCAAAAATTGAATAAAGCAAGTGGAAAATATCCTTAAATCATTGTATACATTTTAAAGAGTAAAGTTCCTGAAACTTCACTTTTTAGCTAAGCTTCATTTCCCCATGATAATATGAGAAGGACATAACAGGAGATGTGACCATAAATCACCCTCTTTTAAGTGACCATTTCTTCACGTTTAACAGGGGACCAGGACTATATTAAGTGTAGGGCTCTGCCCCTGGCTTTAAAACATATCCTACTTGAAGTCCTGGCGCTACTGGTGCAGAATATCTGTTTCTCATTGATCCTTGTTCTCTCCTATGTAGAAATGCGGAATAGAAAAATAGATAGAAAATCTGCAAACACTGGACAGTTCTAGCATTTGTGCTGGTCCATCTAAAGGTTGACCAAGATGGACTATGCACATCCTAATGTCTAGAGTTGAATTTTTAGAAAGGAAAAATTAATCATTTTGGAAATCACTCCTATGTTACAGGACTTCCTGGAGAACATTGGAGCAATTATCAGAATCTCTTGAGAAAGAAGTGACTTTGGATTATTCCCAAATAGGGACTGATGAGACTATCTGCAGCTAATGGAAATTACCTTAATTGAAGCACTTTATGTACATTAATTAATTCATCTTCAAATTCCCCCTGTAGAATGGAACATTAGTGAGGAAATCAATTTATCAACAGAAACCATCTAAACAAGATGATGTGGCCTGCCCAAGGCCAAGAGTACAGATGGTCCCAGTCTGACTGTGAAAGCAGAGCTGCTGAAGTTTGGGCTTGGGCTTCACACGGAGCCTGGCTATGCTAATATCTCTGGTAGCTGTTGGTAGGTGCTTCAGCCATGTTACTGAGGATCTCCAGGCCCATAACATGTAGTTCTGAGTGATGTCCTCGAATCTGTACTCTTCCGGAAATCAGTCTTCTCTCCTTTCTTTCTATCCCTGCTGGTTATGTTATTAGATAGTAAGGGCATGAAGATGCCAAAATCAGTGCTATGCTCTTGTTTTTGGGAAACATATTACATGCAGAGCAATATATATGCAGAATGATAGTAATGGAGCATTGCCGTGCTCTAAGAGAGAAAGGTCTGAAGATATTAATAAATCAGAGGGAAAAAATTGTCCTTCAGAATAAAATCTGATTTATGTTCTCTACTGAGTAACTGGTGACATATGACACCTCCATACTAAAGAGTCACACCTGTATCAAATTAGTCTCCTTCCTGATAAAGTGTTGTCCAGTATCTTTCCTAATTGCTCCTTATAGCTTTTCAAGTTATAGGTTAGACAAGACCTTCCTGGTTATTTATCTAAAAGCAAAAGGAAAGGAATATATTATAACATGACTCAGTAAAGCATTTCTAAATAGAAGCAGATATTTCTGGAGAGGGAATTTGAAGATATGCACATAGTCTTAAGCAGCAGCAGCAGCATCGTCATCATCATCCTACAAGATTTACTAAGAACTCACAATGTTCCCAGTGCATACACATGGTCATGTACGGTGATGACCTGATGCTTCAAAATGAATTATATAGGAAATATCTGTATAAAAGGACTTGCCACTGAGCTTGGGCTTGGATATTTGGTTTCTCATTGTCTCCCACCATTGCTGATGCACAAACATATCCATGATTCCTGGAGATAAGTGAATAAACTGTCTAACACTCAAGCCTATCAACCTAGAAATTTTATTGATGGAGAACATCTCAATATAAAAACTCAATTTTTGTTGTGGTTTATAGATATGAGGTATGCCCCAAAAGCTCATGTGTGAAAACTCCAAGAATTTTCAGAGGTTAAAAAAATTAAATTATGAGAGGTGTAAATATGAAAAACTGATACGGATTAATGGGGCAGTAACTGTAAACAAGTAAGGTGTGGCTAAAGGAAATAGGTCACTGGGGCTCTGACTTCACGTTTCATATTTTGTCCCAGCTTTCTGTCTGCTTCCTACATTCCATGTCCTAAGCGGTTTCCCTCTGCCATGCTCTTCCACCATGATGTTCTGCTGCACCTTGGGCCCAGAGCTCTGAGTGAGGACTGAACTCTGAAACCATGAGCCAAAATAAACTTTATGTTTTCTATGTATTTCTTGTGAGGTATTTTTGTCATGGTGCCATAAAAGCTAACTAAAATAATTTCTACTATGCTTATTTTGTTTTTATGATATCATTTCTTTTTGATTTGCTAAGATGAGGGCTTCTCTGACAACTGAGAGCATTCACATTGTGTCAGATGGGCCATTTTTTCATTATTACACTGCATGGTAGAAGTGCTAGAAAGAGGATGGGAGGCTTTGCTTACGGTCACGGGAAAAACTGTCTTGAACAGTAAAATGTATCAGGAGATAGACAAATTGAGTGCAATTGTGGAAAACGGACAGAAGAACTCTATACCACCTTTTTTGACTAAGGAACTGGGACCAGCTTAAACATTAGAGAAATAGACAAGAGCAGGATCCCAGTAAACAGAGTTGAGAACTTTGAACATGAGGACATAAGACAAGCATCCTTAGTCAAATAAAGTAAGTCCAGAGCGAGAGAATCAAAGGTCTTAAGAGAGTCATTGAAGTCTCTGGGGAAATGGAGAATGAGGAGGAGGAAACTCTAGATCTTTGAGCACAGGAGATGAGAACAGAGCTGTGTGTCTGTTGAAAAACTGGGAAATCATAGTTGGCAGGAGCTGGTCCTTGAGTATCTGCCTCCAGAAGGGCCCAGGGAAGGATGTAGGGATCTCAGTGATTCTACTGATATTGTCCCAAGTGAATCTCCCAGCAACACAAAGACAGGGGTGTGATGGGAGCATCTTTCTACTGAGGAAAAGAAGGTTTCCAAGATTTAACGGGACTATAGCCAAGCTTCACAGCCAGGCAAGTACAGACTAAAGACTCAAATCTGATCATCTTATTCTTAACCCACACTTCTTCACCTTAACAATTCTTCTCTCAAAACGGTTTCTCCATCTTTAAATCAGGACTGCATCTCTCCCCGTAGCATCTGTTATAACTAGAACCCACGTCAGTCTGGTTAGTGACCAGTCATTTTTAATCCTCACACTATAGCTCTATTAAAACATAATAATAAAATGATAATTATAATAGTTATAATGTGCTGTTTTCCATATACTAGTCACTAATTATTTTACATGTGCAGATATTATTTAATTTTATCACAAACTAGGAAACATATACTTTTATTATCTCCTTTTTATAGATTGGGAAGCTGAGACTCAAAGTACAGATTTTCTCACATTTGTGTACATGGTAAGGGGTAAACCTGAAGATTTTTATGTTGGTCATCATTTTTGCATTATTTAAATTAACACATAGGATTTCTATTTATTTACAGGGTACATGCTCTAGGTAACTTTGTATCTCCAACAGCGCATACTATGGTTGCTGGTAACCTCTTAGCTTTTGTGCGTTCAGTGTGATACATGCTCAGAAAGGCCTGTTGAAGTCTGCAGGCAGAACTTTCAGCAGCACCGAGTGACTGGGGAGGAGCCGAGTGGAGAAAGAGGTAATAGAAAGCCAAGGGACTGAATGCTATTGTATTTGTCTGGCCTGAGCCAGGTCACTGGTAGGCTTCCATGAGGCCTGTGCTGTTTGTCTGCTTTTGGCTGATGGATTCTCAAGGATCCTGAAAGGCAGTTAAAATTAGCTCTGCTTTAGGAAGAATCAATGAAACTAATTATACACATCCACACATCAAAGGGCAGGATCAGAAACGAGGCCCAGGTGTGACAGATTCCAAACCTCAGAGTCTGCTCATAATACACTAAAATATAACATCAGTTAGGGGGTATAACGAAAAGCAAAACAAAACAAGAATCTTCATGAAAATAGATACCTAGACCAGACTCAAGTCAATGGAATTAGAGCTTGGCAAGACTATTTCAAGATCCTTTTAAGTAGACTTAACCTGTATTGTTGCCTATATTTAGATTCCCATCTGTCATGGTCAACTGTATTTGAAGCTCCTCAATGGGTGGTGTCGCATTCCCCATTAAGACTGAGAAGGGCTTTGTTGTCAGTTCTCTGGAGTGTTTTTCTGCTCCAACCTTAGCCTCCTCTGCATTCCCATAGTAATTCCACAGATGCCCAATGACCTCTCTCCCCAAATGCACTGGCTGTGTGCACGCCACTGTAATTTGGAGCAAGATTTTCACTGGGCTTAGCATAGACTCACTTGTCTTCATCTGCTTCATGAACTTCTACATACCCTGAAATTTTTAATTTGATATTTCCAAATCTTCCAATCCAAAACCAAAATAAGTAAATAAGAGCAGATAAAATAGACAACAGAATACAGGAACAAAACATGAAACTTAATAAAAAGCATTCCTGGACCAAACCCAAGTCAACTGGATCAGAACTTCCAGAATAGGTTCCTATGAACTCTATTTCTTGGAAGCATGGCAACAAGTTCTATGACGAGACAGACGTTAGCCTGTCCTAAGCAGAGTAAATGGTGAGCTGCACCACTCAGGGTCTGTTTGCAGGGCTGTCTGTCTCCAGCTTGTGGTCCTTTGAGTGTGTCACCGGGCCTTATTTGAAATTATATTCCCAGTTAATTGCTCAGAAAACTATGGTCCTTAAAATTATTTGATGAATTAATTAACTGATGAAAGAATATTCTCAGAATTAAATACTAAGTGGATCTCTCAGATTACTTTTGGAAATCCTTTCAAGTCATGACTAAGCAATCCAGATATTCTGTTGTTGATTTCTATCAGTTTTTTTTTTTATTTTCAACTGTTGTGTTACATCAGCAGAGATTCCTCTATGTAGAGAACACTTATTGATTCTGAGCCACTGTACAGATTCAATTGCATTGAAGCAATCTGGCTGTGTAGAGGTACACAAGGTTTTTTATGTTGTTCATCAATTTTTATATTTTTATATTGGCTTGTAGTATTTGTACTTATTTATGGGGTACAATAAGATCATTGTGATAGGTTGTATTATAATACAGCATGGATAAATCTAAAGGTCATGGTGGATCATATACTCCACAGCAAATGTAAGGAGCTTTCCTGATGTATATTCTAAATGATGAGGAGGAGGATAGATAGTAAATCACCCTACCAGAGGAGACGTGGACAAAGCAGAGAAAGTTGCAGTGATTTCTGGAACTTCTTTTTATCACAAAAGACCTCTTCCTCCAAGAAGTTGATACTACAAGTTTATATTTCAGAATGAAGCCCATGTTTCCCACTGTGGCCACGGTAGAACTTCTAAGTTTGGGTTCAATCAAATCTGACAGCTGTGCTCTATTTTATTTTTCATCACTCCTTGAAAGAAACACCGTAAGAAACTTTTCTGTCACTCCCTTCCTCATTGTGAACTGTCCTCTGCCTTGTGCACAAAAGAGTGCAGCTAGATCCTAGGTAAAGGTAGGAAAGACATAGTTTATTCAGTGACAACTACTGCGGAACTGAAGAGAATTCAGTGAAAGCTGAACTACAATGTGCAAAATAAATAAATGAATAAATGAATGAAAGAAAACTAAATCAATAAGCAAGCCAGGAGTATGGTAAAGTAGAGTCACTGAAGGTCATGTAAAAGCAGAGTTCAGTCCCTGTGACCAAGGAACCAACACGCTAATTGACACATACCTGGGGAGAAGCACATTTCCTGTGCTGTGATGATAGTAGGTAATTGTACAAGCTGGAGCAAGGCTCCGCACACAGGTTAGAGTTTCACCTTCCCCGGGGACAGGGAGATTGGAGTTATCTAGTTTCATGTTTGCATTTCAAAGAGAAACCTCTCAGGTCTTGGAGAAGACAGTCCAGGCAAGATTTGAATCTCAAAGGGGCAAAGAAAGGATATATAATTGCAAGCTTTCTAAAGAACTTCTCTAAGGGGTTCAGAGACAGGTATGCCATCAGGCTTTATCTAGAATAAAGATAAATTCTCCAGCATTGTTGAGTTTTCTTATTTAGGCATTTTAAGAGAGCACCAACATCCTAGGGTCACAGCCTTAAGCTGCTAGAAGGCATGCCAGAGTTTGGTAAAGTCTCATAGTACAGGGATTTGTTCTGAGCCATTTAGAGTTCATGCAGTTTGTTCCTGGGATACTTACAACTTCACCTTTCCTCAGAGAGCTATAATTTAGGATGAGTAATGACTGGAGAAAAATCTCACATGCCTTTCATTTGGAGGACACTCTCAGGCAGTGAGAAGAGCACATGCAGAAAATGAATAGCAAAAGGAACCTGGAAATTTCCAGAAATTGTAAGAATATTCCTAATTGCTAAAATGATTGGATTCTTCAGCATGACAGTTGAAGATTCATTTACTTGTCAATCCCTTGACTTTCTCATAAGTCTCTGATACTGGTGCAGTGTTTATGTTTGCAACTTCTTCTCTAAGACATTAGACAAAGCTTGTCTGAGCAGAGAGATTTCAGGTTCTCTCTTGCAGAAAGAGGTAGCAAAGTGTCCCCACGGGAAGCATCTTCCAGAGCAGCCATGTGTTTCGGATTATCTGTTGTAGTACAACAAAACCCTGTCTTAAGCGGTGCAATTAATAATTATTCAGAGGCTGATTGTCTTTAAATGCAAGTGTATGTGAAAGACCTGAGCTAAATAAACTCTGTGACAAGCTTCAGACCCTCCAGAAAGACTAGTAGGCCTGAGTTTAGATCCCAGGAAAAGCCACACATTGCTCAAGGCTAACGCTACTCTCAGACCACCCTCAGAGCAGCTAATCAAAGGTTAAAAATTATACACCTGGCATTCCTGAGGTCTGAGTCAGGGTCTAGGAGACTATAGATAGTTACTTTATACAAACTAGCCAATCACTCACCGCTTGCCCAAACCCCACGTGGGCCCTTTAAATTCACCTGTAGTTGGTCATTTTCAAAGATTCTCTAAGGTCATGATTGGGTCCCGCCAAATGTAATGAACACCCCCTAGATTCTGAATGGTCAATATTGTCACCATAGGTGCTGTATGATTGTAACTGATGCTTGTGTAATGATGCCATGCATACATCATGTTCACTGCCACTACCTGTCCCCTCCCCCTATAAAAACCTGCTCAGCCATTGTTTGGGGCCGCACCTCCCTACCTGCTGCGTGGGTGAAGGTGTGCTGCGGTCCCTGCTCGAGCTTGAAATAAAGACCCCTTTTGTGATTGCATCGAGATTGGACTCCTGGTGGTCTCTGGTGGTCTTGTGAGCTTGGGCATTACATATGTTTAATCACAACAATCATCTAATACAAAGTGTTGTGTGTGCTGGAGCACCCCAACTAGCATTCAGTGTGCACTAATTAAACACTATAGGTAAGTCACACTATCCTAGGGCAACTAAACATTACAAGTAATTCACACAATCCTAGGGCAACCACAAGCCCCAAAATACCTCTAATGTCATGCAACTTCTGTTAGCCAAAGATCAGATGTTTTCCTTGTCTGGTGGTTTTCTTCAGCCAACGGCTGGACGTCAGGGAATGGTGGAGTTGATCCAGGGATGGACAGCAAGATGGCCAGTTTCACTGATGTCCTTGGAGCAAAAGCCACCAATATGGCAGGGCAAGCAGTTTAAATGCAGTTCCAAGTTGGTGGTGTGAGCTGATGAGTGGTTACACCCAGTGAAAGTCAATGTCCATTGGTTATGTCCACTGAGATAGTATAATTGCAACTGGGCATTTCTTTGCACATGTGCATGGAACTGTGCTCCCTATCTATTGTAACCAGTCATTACTAGGCAGGCCTATGGTTAAGTGTCCCTTACAGCCCCTTATCTATTGCAAGCAGGCATGACTAAGCAAGTCAATGGCTGCTGTTCCTTATGGCCAGTAACTTAGCGAGTCCCCACCATGTCTGGGCATTTCTATGGCATATGCTCCTTACAACACCCAAAGTCTAGTGCCTTAAAAAACCACTGTTTCTTATATATTATGCTTTGTGAGTCAGAAATTCAGACAGTTTAGCTGGGAAATCCTGTTCTTCCATGGAGCATCAGTTGAAGCATTCAGTGTTTTTCAGGTGATGGTTAAATTTCATACCTGGTACCTTGGAAGAGGTAGGTGGAAAGTGAGGCTCAGTTGTGTCTCACCCCTCTCCAGGTGTTCTTCTATGGGATACTGGTGTTGAGAATTATGTCTGAGTTTGTTCTCTTGTACTGAAGATTGAACACCTAAGAAACACTGAGGCACAACAAGTTTTATTTAAAGGATAAAACAGAGAGAGAGAGACGGAAGCTCCTCTGCAGAGGAGTGGGTCCAGGTTGGTGCCCCAGGGAGTGGGGATGTCCTGCCTCTTTTATACATTATCAATTTCCTTTCTTCTCTTGCCCCCTCCTCTGATCTTGCTTAGTGACCAGTGACTAAAAAGTGGAGTGACAAGGGGCAGGAAGAGAGCTATCCAGGGGGTATTCATTCATTAACAACTTCTTACTGGGGGAAGCAATTCCTTGGAGGCAGGTAACCTTGGCAACAGTTTGGAGGAGGTGGAAGTGCTCTGCAGGTATTAGCATTTTATTTCCCTTGAATAAGCCCTCATCTTCCTGATTCAATCATTCATTACCTACCCTGACTATTCTTTTCCCCCTGCCTCACATGTGCCTTTTTCAGAAAGGAATTGGAGTTTTGGGGACCCTAAACCCCAGAGCAAAAGCCTCTGTCTTCTTAAAGACTTGGTTTAGAATTGGTACTTATCCTATGTTCTGTTGGTGAAATGGTCACAGATCAGCAGCCTAGATTCAAGGAGAGTAAAACAGACCCTGTCCTTTGATAAAATCAGTGTCAAGTCATTTGTGGTCACCTCTGATTTATTTCCACAGACTTACACAGACATGTTTTATCCACCAAGAGTCTCCTACATCACAGGGAGAAGAGAGATCCAGAGCTTTCTATGTCATTGTTTGTATCATCAAACGGAGTGTCTGAAGGATGCAGTAGGATCATAGTAATAATCATTTGGAATGGACCCTAATGTCCATAGAGTATGCAAACTCTCTACATATTCATTACCAATAATGTTAATTGCAATTATTAAGCATTTTTGCATGCTACATGATTCATTTGCATTACTTCATACAATCTCAAAACTACCCCTTTGCAAGTAAAGAAATAGATTCGAAGACACTAATTTTATTGTATGGGCCATGTGGGTAGAACTCTACATTGAGAATTTTTGACATAACATTCCATAGTCCTTCCATGAAGTCACATTACTGCTCATTCCAACGCTGCACATGGGATACCAGGACAGGAGTCAAGTAGCTGTTTTCATTTTAATGTTGAGATAACCCAGATTTATAATAGGTAGTCCCTCCAGATCAGGGACTAAGGTGGAGGCACAGGGGCTCTAACATGCACATTTAAGCTTCAGGAAATTGAAGTGTTCAACACATCATTTCTTTGCAATAATTTCATTCAAGTTAAAGAACATCCAAACTGTATGTAACCTTTTATCATTTTTATGCTTATGACTGTGTGCTAATGGAAAATGTAAATTCCTTGCAATTTACAGCAGATTTTACATCGATGATGGTGTTCCCATACCTTTGCTATCTCGGTTTGTCTTAAACATTTATTACTAATTTGGCACTGGTGATATTCTAATTAAAGTTCATTCTCTGAGATGATATAGCATGTTGCAGAAAGCAGTCAGAATGTTTTCTGTCCACATAGATTGGCAGATAATTCATGGAAATGTCACAATAAAGATTGAAAGCAATTTTGTTTATTTGTTCAGGAGACCATCATCCCCATTATTCTTACTCCATATCACCACACAGCATTTTTCCAAGTTATTTCTTGTGTTTCATTATATGCTCTTGTATGCAATGCATTTTTATTTAAGCACAATTGTTAATTAAAGTAAGTATCCAAATTGCTTAATTGCCGGGCAGGAGATGTTAGATTTTTCCAAGCATGACCTACACTGTTAGTGAAAAATTTTTTAATTTTTTTATATTTAAGAAGAAAGGAAAGAGCTTAACAATTAAATTATGCCATTGTCAATGTTTTTAACCTAAGTAGAATCCAGATGATCTCTACTCCACTGTGTTGGATTCTACTCTCCAAATTTATACTGAAAGAGCCATTGTTTATTTGTTTGTCCCTATTTTCTCTACTCCAGGTCATTGATTTTCTTTCAACCAAATATTAAAACTTAAAACAGTATTGATGCCTAGGCTCAACTCAACCCCAAGTATCTGGATTTAATTGATATAAATGGAGCCAGAGGCTTGCAGTTCTAACCAATTCTTGGGTGATGTTGATTCTTTAGTGCAGGATCAAACTTTGAGAATCGTTGTTCTCATTTCTGACTATCAGGCACATGTTGCATGCAACAGCAATATTTACCACTTGGGAAACTTGTTTCAAGTACAGAATTTGGGGCCCCATTTCAGTCAGACCCAATGAATCATAACTTGCCTTTTAACTACACTGCCAGAGGATGCCAAGGCTCAGTAATGTGTGGAAAGAGCTCACTTAGTTATCTGTCATCCCTTCTGCTTATTTGTTTCTTGCCATTTGCTTCCTCCCTTTTCCAAGCAGCTCTTCACCTTCCTTTTTTCTCATGTGTATATAAACATACCTGTGATCATCAGAATAACCTGATGGAAATGTATCAATTTGTCCCCAAGTGAACATTAAACTCTTTTCTTTGTCATGCAAGGTCTACCTTCTGCAACCCCTCCCAGTTTTCAGGTCCTAGTATCCATCCATGAGAACAGCTCTCTGCTTGCATGCTCGTCATAAGCTGCTCCCTGTGCAGGGACAGCCATCCCACCATTCCAAAGACATCTGTGCCACAGTGCTCAGATGAAGATGATCAGTGCGTGGTAATTTGAGCAAGATACTGGGGAATATATTGCAGTAAATATTATATGCTTATATGAATATCTCACAATGAATGCCACTAGTATGTATAATTATAATTCACTAATAAAAGCATATTCTTAGCCATAGATAATGGCAAAGAATAAAGAGAATAAGATTCAATGAAAATCAGAGCTTGCTTATGAATATATCACTATTTCTTCCTGTATTTGTATCTTTGGAAATTCAATTGACTTTCTTCACCTTTCACTTCACCAGTGTATACAATGGAGTTAATGATAGAACCATTTTAAATGAGGTGGTATACAACAAACCCACAGGCACTTGAACTGCACACAGTAGTTACTTAATTAGAATCCATGTACCCTGTCAGCTTATGAAGCACTTGGTACACAACAAATTCCTCAAGTGAACTTGTACTCGATACACTGCCAATCAAAAATAAAACTAAGACACAAGACCTGTAGCCTTTTTGGATAAGCTGTCTTTTTTTAACCACTAGCTAAGTGATGAGCTCAAAATACCCCTTGTTGAAACTCTCCACTGACCTGATTCCTTTGTTCTTAACATAAAAGGAAAAATGACTAGGTTATGAAAGAAATTCTTTTCCTTAGGAGACAAAATGAAAAGAAAGAAGAACGCCCCTTCAATTCTTTTTTGAGAAATTTACAGAGCAGTTAAAATATTTTATATTTTATATTAAATATTTCATTTAAGTTGGAAAGGTTCATAAGTCAGTGAGAATAGTCCTGCAATTAAAATATTTAACTGCAGGAAAAGGGTATCTTTTTTCACCTACTGAAATTTAAAGTTATTTAATTTTTGATTATACTGTATAATGTTACCTTGGACTCCCACAAAGACCTGCCCTACTTTAGAAATATTGTATTGTACTAAAAATCTTTTATTCCTAGCTCTCAAATTATAAATAATAGATAAGTGTTGCTGAAAATGGTAAAATAAAAAAGAATCAACCTTTTTGAATAGCCCACATGAATAATTATCAAATCAATAGTTCACAGTGTACAACCTGCAATTAAACATATTCAATAATTCAGTAAAATAGGCATATTTTATTGTTTAGAGCCATTAAAGGAATATCATATAACCTCTAATCTAAGATCATTCTGCAGTTATAATTAAGCAAAGATGTACACATTTTTTTAAAAATTCTTCAAAAGTCATTAATTTTTTATTCTAAAAATATTTTTCTTGTTTGGAAAATTAATAATGTTTAGCCTTTAAGGACTGCATTTAATTAGCAAAATCTCAGTCCTACTCATTATAAAATGTCTAAGTTCAAGAAAATACTTATACTTACTTAAAATACTTATACTTACTTAAAGACATTTCTTAGAAGAATGCTGAATGTAGTCCAAAGCAAGATATGACACTGTGGTCCAAACACAAAGAAGGGTAGTCAAAAATCAGTTGTCACAAGAAAAAAATTAATTAATTAAAATAATGAGTGCAGGGAGATTAAAACAAAAAAGCCAACATTTTCTCATTGCCTGTGCCTCGCCCTTGGCTTGGCTTGCTAGGAATGCGAGGCAGGGGCCTATCCTCAGCCTCAGGAGGAGTCAGCAGTCCCAGATCCACACTGGAACCGCCTCGGGGGACAGAGCTCTTCCCAGGTTTCCCCACAGGGTGGGGTTAGCTAGAACAAAGCTACCAGGTCACTGGACTGAGGCCAAAGCCAGGGGCTTCAAGTCTATCCTGTATTTCTGATTATCAGAAGAACCTTAAGAATTGTTTTTCTGAGGCTCGTTTTTGCTTTCTGAGAAATGGAGGCCCTGAATGTGGGCTTTGCTCACAGAATTGTTGAGAGGCCAGTTGAGACAAGGTATCTTTCTATTCATTCGTTTGCTCATTCATTCATTCCACAGTTAGCCAACACTTAGTCTGTTAAGGAGCCGTGGAAGAAAGTGTGTACCCAAGAGCCCAGACAGCATCCTTGAGTCTGTGACGGTCACACTGCAGAGACCCACTGCGAGTGCACACAGCCTGCCAGGGACAGCATGATGAAGTGGGCCTGGGAGGTGGTGCAGGCGCTCGGAAGATGGGGGAGCTTCTAGAGGAGTCAGCAATGCTTTATAAGTGTGGTGGCATGGCAGCAGGCCCAGGAAGGCAAGCCCCAGATTTGTCAAATGAAGAAACAAGAAGTGCTTATTGCTGTAAAATGTTACATGGGTGCAATGTTAAAAAATTTTTTGAATTTGTATAAGTGGATTAGTTCTCCCAGGTAACAGCGGATGTGTTGTACATGTGATAATACATGTCTCTATGGAAAGGTGTGTGCACGTGTATGTATGTGTGTGTGTGCTGTAGCATAATGAATTTCAACCCAGACTTCAGAGATTTACTGAACTCAAATTCTAGCTCTATTACTTACTAGTGTGTCAAAGTAGGACATTAACAATTTTTGTTATCTTAGTTTCCTCATCTATATTGTTAACCCAGTGTTGTGAAGATTCATATGACTTTATGCACACAAACTGCTTTTAACAGGGTGTATTGAACATGGTAGCTACATGGAATTAGCCCAGCCATTATCACAACACTATCACTGTTACTATGATTACTGATTGAATGTGTGTCTGTGGAAACTGCTCTGCCTTGTGTGAGACCTTGGGTATCATGACCATCAAACTGACAGTGTGAGTCTAAGCCAGTAGCAGTTACGTTTTCTTCCTTAGTAGCTTGACACCCTCAGACCTAGATGTTAACCCGGCCTCGACCCAGAGCCGGGCAGCCCATGGCCTGCGCTAGCTGCGCCAGGTGGCCTCACAAATGCACATGACAGATCCCACGCAAACCCCTGTTACTAACTGTCTTCTGGCTCCTCCACGTGCATTGACCAAGTTCTCTCTGCTGTGCTTCAGGAGTCCAGTTCCTGTACCTCCATGCAACACCATTTGTGGAAGAGTTAATTAATGGAAGGGAAAAATCCTGAACACAAATCTGCTGAGACTCAGGCTCTTTCCATCCCCTTGTCTTGCTCCGGAATCACTATGCTGACAGTAACAATTAAACCTACCATAACATAAGAATGTGCTAGAATTACCCATTTTTTTTTTAACTTCAGTCTCAGAAAATATAATTTTTTACAAATATTGGCTTTAAAACCCATATTTCACAGTCAGGAAGCATGGATCCAGAGGGTAAGGATGCACATGCAAATAGGAACAATGGTGAAACTGAATATTACATAGCAAGTATTGCATATACTTCGTTTCACCTGCTTCATCTTCACCATAAACAAGCTCCAACTTGGCAGGGAAGGAGAATTCTGGCATCCTCCTGCTTCCCATGTGGGTATTATTCCCATTCCCCAGGCCCAGGGCGAGGCCATCCTCCACATAAAGCCTGTGCTTCTGCTCAGCTCAGAGAATAATCTTTACCTACAGTGTCCCAACCTCCTGATAACTAGATGATATACTAAAGCTTACTAGTGATGAAGTGTGTGTGTGTGTGTGTGTGTGTGTGTGTGCATGTGTGCTTGCACCATGTTTCTATTTGCTAACTCTTAGAGCAAATGATTTAGTTCACCCTTAGCAGAGTAGCATGGTGTTAGGTGAGTAGAAATGCTTGTGCATTCAGGAAAGGATAGGCACATATGGGGTGTTGAAGGGAGCCTTATTGCCATACTGACTGCTACTCATACACTTGCAATCAGGGTGCTTGTCAGAAAGGAACAGTATGGATAGAAAGTCATGGGTACAACATATGGAATGTACTCTAAAGGATGGGGGTGTGACTCAGTGGTAAAGCACTTTCTTAGCATGAATGGAGCTCTAAGTTAAATCCCCAGCACCATAACAAAACAAAACAAAACAAACTATAGAAACTTACAGAATATACATTATATAATTCTGTTAAGGAAATTTAAAAGGCAAATTTGGACAGAGAATTGAATAAAGACTAATACGCATGTATGGCACGGAGTACATGAGAACCTTGCCAACTAATACGTCCATTTGGGAGGGATGAGGTCAACATATTGATTAGTGTTGATTAGTATTATGCATCTAATAATCCTTCCAACATACAACTCCTGAACCTCTTTGTCAACCTACCATTCCTCTTCTAGCCTCAGCAAATGCCCTGAAGACACAGCCCACTGATCAAGACAAAAACTAGGAGTTATCATTGCCTAGTTTTCCTGCTTCAGTCATGACACATAGATATTGCAAAGCCTGTAAATTAACCTTTGGAAGAAAGCACATGAGGAATCTGTCTACTGTTCTCTCTCCTACAAATATTGCCCTGGTGAAAACCTCCACTTATTTCTTACCTGATATTCCTATGATTTTATTGGCATTCCTCATCATCTAATATTTTATTCCTGTTTTGAATTTATTTACATGAAATAAATCATACTTCCACGGTTCTGAGATTCGACAAAGCGTACAGTTGTATAACTATTACGACAATCAAGAAGCAGAGCTGTTTCATTACACTGCAAAATTATCCCTTGCTGTCCCCTTTATAGTAAATCTGCCCACTTTCCATAAACCCCAGTGGATACTCATCTATTTTATGTTTCTATAAGTTTGATTTTGCTAGGATATCATACAAGCATTACAATGTATTCGGTAATCTTTAAACTCTGGCATTTGAGAAAACACATTTGAGATTCATCCATGTTCTTGTGTGTATTGATACTGGGCTGTTTTTAATTGCTAAGTAGTACTCCACCATACAGCTAAATCACAATTTCTTTATTCATTTACTGGTTTCAAGGTATTTGGGGTGCACCAAATTCAGGAAGATAATGAATAAGGCTACACATACTCTGTTGCTTAAATTTTTTTAAATGTGGAAGTAAATTTTTGTTTCTCTTTGGTAATGTCCTAGTAATTCTATGAGATACATTGTATGTATTTTTTTGGAGGGGAGGTACCAGGGATTGAATTCAGGGACCCTTGACCACTGAGCCACATTCCCAGCCCTATTTTGTATTTTATTTAGAGACAGTATCACACTAAGTTGCTTAGCACCTTGCTTTTACTGAGGCTGGCTTTGAACTCGTGATCCTCCTGCCTAAGCCTCCCCAGCTGTTGAGATTACAGGCTTCTGCTGTAGTACCCAGCATGTGTATGTTTTTCACAAACATAGAAATAAACATTTTTTCATTGTATAAATATTGATATGTTGAATGATTCTGAAACATATTCGATGTGGTCATTTGCCTCCTGTTTGCATTCTTTTCAAATGTTTACCTGTTTTAACTGGGTTGTTCATTTTCTAATAATTAACCTTGAAGATGACTTTTATGTATTCTTTATTGAATATATAATTTGCAAACTTTTTTTTCTGGGATTTTTTTTCCCTCATAAGGTCTTTCACAGAGCAGAAATTGTAAGTTTGGATTAAGTTTAATTTCATCTTTTTCTGTTTGTTTTCTAGCTGTTCATGTCACATCTAAGATAACTTTACTTTTCCTAAGGTCAAAAAATTGTATAGACTTACTTTATACACATATTCATGGTCAATGTTTAGCTATGTTTTGTAAATGTTCATGTATATGTCAAGGATTTTGTTTCTTTGGCTTTATTTTTACTTTCTTGCAAAGGGGAATCATACAATTTTTCAGTACTATTAGTATTTATTTTTATTGTTACCTATTAAAAATTATATTTCCTATTTTACTTCTGTTTCATCTTTGAGAAAAATTAGGCGACATATAAGCAGGAACTGTTCTTACTCCCTCTTCTGTTTCTTTACGCTATATATTTATCCTTTCCTTAACATGGCTCTGTTTTAACTAGAGTGAACTCTACGGTAACTCTGGAAAGCAGTGAGTCTGAGACCTCCAATTTTGCTGTTACTTTTAAAGTCATTTTTCTGATTGCAAGTCTTTGACTTTTCTACATATGTTTTTAATCAACTTGTTAATGACAACAAAGTTCCACTATGATTTTCATTTGGTTTTCATTAAATCTGTGGATCAATTTTGACAGGATTGGCATCTAACAATGCTATTTTCCATCCTGTAGATCCAGTGTATCTCTGCATTTAAGTCCACATTGATTCTTTTTATCACTGCATTTTAGTTTTCAGGGAACAGATTCTGTGCGTAGGCTGTTGGTTTCATACCTACGTGTTTCATGGTGTTGGATGCAGCCTCAGTTAGCCTCTTGAGCAATCTCCAATTATTCATGTTTTAAGGGAGCAGCTTCTTCTCCTTCCATTCTTGGTATTGTTTGTCATTGGTATTGTTTATTGTTGTTTCCTTATCTGGGTCTTAGGAGGGGATAATTCAATCTTTCACTATTGCATATCAATTTATAGGTGTTTCCTTCTAATTCTTTTGCTAATGGTTTTCATAGTGAATAAATGGTGAGTTTTTCAAACGTTTTCTCTGCATGGTTTGAGATGATTTTTTTATCTTCTTTCATGGTGCATAATACTAATTGTTTTTCAAACAGTGACTACTTCCTGTATTCTCAGGATAAATAGTACTTGATAATAACGCAGTTTTTATATCTCTGTGCTTGATTTTTAAATATTTTATTGTACAGGATTATAAAATACATCTGCATACATTAGGAATATTGATATATAATATTTCTTAATATTTGAGTCAGATTTGGATCATAAATTTATACAATGAGCTTAGACTATGTACACTTTATTTTCTGGAAGAATTTGAATTCTTTGTGAAATATTTGGCAGGAATCAAAAGTGAAGCAAAGTGGGTGTTATGATTTCACTGCAGTTATTATTAGACTATGAATAAAATTTAAAACTAGATATAAGAGCATTCTGATTATCCATTTCTTCTTAGTGAGTTCTGTTTACCTATGTTATTATGGAATTTATATTCTTAAGATGTGGAATTTATGGTGATAATGATGAACGAAATCATTACTGATTTTGCTGTAATGTCTATAGTTGCTTCCTCTTCTATTATTAGTATTGCTTATCTGGATCTTCCTTTTGCATTGATCATTTTGTTACATGTGTTTAATGCATAACATTTCTTTTTTCTGATTTTAATTAAATTGATTTGTAATATTGCCCTTGCTTTTATATTATTTATATCTTTTTTCTTAGGGTTTAATTCTGCTCTTAAATCTCTGAGTTTTGTTCTCTAAGGTGTTTTAGTCAGCTTTTTTGTTGCTGTGACTAAAGGATATGATCAGAACAACTCTAGAGGAGGAAAAGTTTGTTTAAGCACTCATAGTTTCAGAGGTCGCAGTCCATATACAAGCCAGCTCATTCATTGCAGAAGAGTATGGCAGAGGGAAGAAGCTCACATGATGATCAGAGGGCAGAGAGAGAGAGAGAGAGACTCTACTCTCCGGATACAAAATATATACTCCATAGCTACACCCGCAATGAACCACATCTCTAGCCACACCCCACCTGCCTCCTGTTACCACTCAGTCAATCTCATCAGGGATTAATTCACTGATTAGATTAATCCTATAATCCAATCATTTCCCTCCAAACTTTCTTACATTGTGTCACACGTGAGCTTTTTGGGGACACCTCACATACAAACTCTACTATCAGGTAAGAAGTGATATTTCTGATGTAAAACTATTATTTATATTCTAATAGAAATATATGATGCCATAAATTTCTCAATGAGCTCTGCTTTCCCGGGCTCCCACTAGGTTTGATTTTATATTTTATTCCGTCAAAATTATTTCCAATTTCCCTTTCAAATTCTTGACTCTTCAAGTTTTTGGAAGTTCATTTAATTTTCAAATATGTGTCAATTTTCAAGATACCTTTGGCTAATTATTTCAATTTTGAATCAAAAGTCAATTCAGATGTTTCCTGTCATTCTAAATTCGATAACATTTTACAAAAATATCTCACAGTCTGGTCTATCTTGGTGAATCTTCAATAAGTACACAAAAGTAATCTGTACCCTGCTGTTGCTGGTTGGAACCCATTTGTAAGTATCAGGTATCTTGGGTTGTTGTTAGTGTTCAGCTCCTCTACACCTCTGCTGATTTTCTGACTGCTTGTTCTGTAGACTACTCAACAAGGAATGTTGAAGTTCATAATTAAAATTGTTGGATTTGCTTACTTCTCTTTACATCTATCAGACTTTACTGATGAAGACTTTACTGATTAAAATGTCTTGTCAAGTTTATATGCTCAAATTTATGTGTTCTCTGTAAATGACTACTGAATCAGTTGGCAATTTTCTTCTGTCTCCCTGGTAAATTTTTCTGTTCTAAGGTGTACTTTTTCTCATATTTACTATTGCAATCCCAGTTTCATTTTGATTAGTGTTGTTTTTATAGTATCATAGTTCTCTTCTCATATAGGCTGAAACTTGAATCCCCAGAAGTTTATATGTTGAACTCCAATACCCAAGATTAGTATTTGGAGGTGAGGCCTTTAGGAGGGGATTAGGCTCCAGGCAGAGAGGAAGAGGATTAGTGCCTTGGTAACAGAGAGCCTGGGGAACCCTTTGCCTTTGTGAGATCATAGTGAGAAGGTGCTCATCTGTGAACCAGAAAGACTCACTGGATATGGACTCTGCTGAGGCATTCATCTTGTACTTTCCAGCCTCCAGAATGATGAGGAACAAACTTCTGTAGCTAAGAAACCACCCAGTCTATGGTAGTTTGTTATAGCAGCCTGAAGAGACTATGACATCATCTTTTTTAAGTATTTCTTCTATCTGTATTTGAATATTTAGTTTTTTGAAGTTTTTTTTTTTGTACACAATAGTTGAATCTTGCTTTTAAACAAAACCTGACAACCTTTCATCCCTGTATTTAGACTAAAATCACATTAATTTTGATATCAATATGGTTGGATTTGGATCTGCCATTTTATCATTAGTTTGTCCTTTCTCAACTTAATTTGTCTGTCCCCCCTTATCTACTTTCATTTTGAATATTGGAATTTTTATTCATTTCCTTTTTGCTCAATCATCGCATTTTTTGTATCTATTTATTTTAGTGGTTTCTATAGGAATTTAAAATCATTTTACCATTTCAGAAAGAGATGAAGTCTTGCAAACAGACCAGTAATTCCATGCTTCTTCACTGGCACCTATATTATAGTATATGTGTATTGTATCAACATTAGGTATTCCACCAAACCACTCTATTTTCTTTTGCTTTCAAGAATCATGCATATTTCAAAGAGTTTACACATTGGAAAATTATTTGGTTATAATTTCTGTTGTTTTCCCCTTGTTTCTGAAGCTGCAAGTTTCCTCCTGGTATTATTTCACTTCAGTCTAAAGGAATTATTTCAATATTTCTTTTCTGAGATCAGTCTCCTGACAATCATTTTTCTGAATTGCCCTCCATCTAGGAAAGTCTTTAATTTCTGATCATTTTTGTAGGACATTTCCAACAGGATATAGAATTCTGAGTGAATTTTTTTTTTCCAGAAATTCAGATTGCTTTTTCACTCTTGTCTTTATAGATTCTTATAGATTCTGATAAGGAATCTATGAGTTTGAACCTTTGCCCCATTATATATGATATTTCTCTGTGTGCTTCAAATAATTGTATTTTCTTTTGTAACTTTCAGATCCTGATTATGATGTATCTAGGCGTCATTTCCTTTAAGTTTATGATTGTATTATTCAGGGATCTCTAGAGGAACACAACCAACAGGAGATAACACACACACACACACACACACACACACACACACACAATTACAAAAAGGAAATTTATTAAATTGACACACACAACCAGAAGCTGGATAGTCTCACAAGAGCAGGCTGTAGGCTGGAGAGCTGCAGCAACCAGGAGCTTCTCAATCCAAGGAGCTAGAGCCTCAGAGTCAGAGTGACCATATGCAGCTCCTGTCCGGGTCTGAAGTCCAGGAAACTCCCTGAGAGTTGTCAATCGGAGTTCGCTTTGGAAGAGTGAAGGAGCTAGAGTGTGAGGTGCTCAGGTAATTGCAGCAGGGATTGAAGCACCTGCTCAAGAGGACTAGAGCTTGCATCTGTTCCTGCCTCCTTGCTCTTCCACTGTTTTGTTATTAAGTACCCCCACCAGTGGACTCTGCTGCCCACATTTAGGGTCGGTCCCTCCTTCAGTTTATTGACCCCCATGACAATCTCTCCTGGAAACACAGTCACTGACACACCCAGAAATCTTTTAATCTTAGGTATCTCTTAATCCAAACAAGTTGACAATCCAGATTAATTAACCATCATAATGATGTTCAGGATTTACTGAGCTCTTCAAATGTTCACATTTTCATCTGTCATGACATTTAGGTGTTCTTTTTTTTTTCCCTTGTCATTGTTTGCTCAAAACTTTTCTGCACCCCTCACTCCCTTCTGAGATGCTAGTGAGATGAATGTGTGGCAGTGTGACTTTGGGCAGCCCTGAGGACACAGCTGTGGGTGAAGATAATGAAAAGTGCACTCCTGTGGGGTTGGCTTCTCCAAGCCTCCACATTCTGCTTTGTTGACTGCAGTTTTCAGGTAGTTTTGTGGGGGCTGTATGAAGGCACTCATTAGGAAACATTATCTGTGGTGAGTTTTCTCATTGCCCTGAGATAGAATCAGGATTTGTCATACAATTGTTTAAGGTTCCTTTGAAAAATATGCACATATATATTTTCACTCGTTGGCTTAAAATTCTTCCACATTTTCTCTGTCATTTGTCATCTATGGCCCTTTATTTTTTTAATGGCTCATTTTGCCAGCCCTAGTCTTCCCCAATCACTGCACTGCAATTAAACAAACTACTTAAAGAAAACAAAACAAAATTATAGCAGGACACAGATTTTTCTAAGTCATGGCCTTCGTACTTACTGTTTTTTTTTAATATGAATTTTTCCATCCACTTTTCCTCTCAGTTTATTCTTTTTTATTGTTCACATCTCAATTCAAGTGTCTTCCTCAGCCAGATTCTCTGGCCACTCAGTCTGAAGTTACTCCTTTAATTTTGCTTCACAAGACTCCAGTATATTCTCTGTGCTAGCATCCATGGAAACTATACCTTTATCACACATGGAATTTATGTTTCTGTGCTTACCACTTACATTTCTCTGCTTTGTGATGTCAGCTTCCATGAACCAGGTATTTACTGTACTGCTCTCCAGCTGGGGGCTAGTGCATCACCCACACTAACAATGGGGCCTGACCCACCATAGATGTTCACAAAACAAATACACAAAAAAGGATGATGGAGAAGCTCAAGATGCTCAAGTTTGTCTTATATCTTGTTTGCAGAAGAGGAGGCTCTCTTTTTCACATCAGGAATGCAGGGTTTACTACATGAACCCACCATGCAAGTAGTCTTCCTCTCTAGAGATGATGCTGAGCAGGCTAAAGTTGAAGCATTGTGATCCTAAAGCCCTGTGGGAGGGCCCAGGCATTGGAGCTGCTCACATGATAATTGGATTGCTGATCATCATTTGAGAGAAGCATTCTAAGTATACTTACTAACCATGGTAGGGGAAGCTTTTCAATATATGTATATACATTTTATCCTTTATATATGCCTCTGAATGTGCATGCATTGTATGAATGTTATAGGCTGAATTGTGTCCTCCCACTAAATTCATATGTGGAGGTCCAAACTCGCAGTGCATCAGAATATGACTGTTCTGGAAATAGGACCTTTAAGAGGTAATTGAATTTAAGAGAGGTCACATACATAGGCCCCTAGTCCAACCTGGTTGATGTAATGATAAGAATTAGAAAGTTGGGCACAAAAAGACACTAAAGCTGAGTGTAAAGAGCAACAATCATGTAAAAGGAGAAGAAAGAGGGCAGCTGTCTACAAGCCAGAGAGAGGAGATTCATAGGAAGTGAACTGCCTACACCATGACATTGGACTTGCAGTCTCCAGAAATGTGACAAAATGATTTTCTGTTGTTTAAAACTGCTAGGTTTTGTTATTTTGTTGTAGTAGCCACAGGTAACTAAAGCAGATTTTAGTACCAAGAATTATACTGCTGTAGAAGTACTAAAATATGGTAAAGTGTCTTTGGAAGTGGGTAATGGACAGAGATTGGAAAAGCTTAGAGGTTTATGTTAGAAAAAGCCCAGAGTGTCTTGTAGAGTCTGTTGGTAGGAATATGGACATTGAAGAGGTCATTTTGGTGACATCTCAGATGAAAATGAGGAGCATATTTTTGGAAAGAGAAGGAAAGGTGATTCTTGCTATAAAGGGGTGAAGATCTTGGCTAAATTGTGTTCTAGTGTTTTACAGAAAATAGAAATTACAAGTAATAATCTTTGATTCTTAGTGGAGGATATTTGTCAGCAAAGTGTTGAGGGCTCAGGTTGGTTGCTTCTTGCTACTTGTTCTGGTTTGGATGTGAGGTGTCCTTCACAAGCTCACGTATGAGATAATGCAAGAAAGTTCAGAGGAGAAATGATTAATTCACTGATTGGGTTAAAATTCTTTTAACCCAATCAGTGAATTAATCCCCTGACAGATATTAACTGAGTGATAACAGAAGTGGTAGGGTGTGGCTGGAGGACATGGGAATTGGGGTGTGGCTTTAGGGTATATATTTGTATCTGTCAAGTGGAGATTCTCTCTGCTTTCTAATCATGAGGATTTGAGCTGCTTCCCTCCACCATACTCCCTGCCATGATGTCCTGCCTCACCTTCAGTCCTGAGGAATGGAGACAACCTTCTATGGACTAAGACCTCTGAAACTGTGATCCCTCAAATAAACTTTTCCCCCTTTAAAACTGTTCTGGTCAGATCCTTTTAGTCACAGAAGAAAAAAAAGCTGACTAAAACACTTGTTATAATAAACTGGGAGAGATGAGAGGTAAATTGATAGAAGTGTTAAGAAAAAAGGAGTCAGAACCTGAGGATATGAAAATTCTAGCCTATGTTCTGAGATTATTAGAGATTTTGTTTTGAAAAGAACAAAAAGATTGTGACTGGAAAATAATTTGATGAAGGGTGCTTGCACTGACACACACGTCCTCTCGGGCATCTCATTGGAAGCCAGGAGTGGAGATGTGGTTTCTTCAGCAGAAACAAGCTTGCCACAAGCTTGAATTGAAGGAAACAGATGGGAGGAAATGAAGGAAGGCTATCGGATTTGCGTGGTTCTGTCGGACAGGCTATAGAAGCTGTCTGCTGCAAATGTGCCTCATGGCAGTATAAACCCAAAGGTGAAGTTATTTCCTACTGATTTCCAGAATTTGGGCTACCTCCTCTGGAGACACATGGGTCCCAGAACCCTGAAAAAATAAATTAACATGCTTGAGCTGCACAGTGTACAATATTTTGTTATGGAGGCCCCTGGTAGTGTGAACATGACCTTATATGGAAATGGGGTCCTGGCAGATGTAGTTGAATTAAAGGATGACATGAGATCATATACTGAGTTGGACATGAGTCCAACAAGAGTGTTTTTCTAAGAGATGGAATAAAACAACTCATAGACCCAGGGATGAAGTACAGATTGGGAGTCTGAAGACAGATTGGGAGTTTGGTATTATGTCACCACAGGTAAAAAATGTCAAACTCAGCCTAAAGCCCAGAGTATCCAGCAGCCAATTTTTCCCTTCCCTGAGAAGCTGTGAATAATGTAGCTTTGTACCTCTGATCTCCAGGACTCTGAGTAAAAAGATTCCCATTGCTTTAATCCACCCTCTCTGTAGTGATGTGTCATGGCAGCCCTAGAAAACGAAGACGCGTTGTCTGAGGTTACTCCGCCTGCTGTGTAAAAAGAAGTTCCTAGCCTGGTCAATTTGATCTCACATCTTTGTTCTCCCCCTACCTGGTGCATCTTCAGGCTTAGCTATTATAACCCAGAACTGGAGGCGATCCTCTAGGTTTCTTGGATGGTCAGAAAATGAACCACATGGGATAATTTCTCATTTTTAATCACTTTCACATATGCATCGGTGTTTTTGTGTCATGCACAGTGCTAAGCAGAATGAGCACAACAAATCAAAGACAGATGTTTTAGTTTTTTTCTCATGGTTCTACCATTCTGGTGATGAGAACAGATCACAAGTACATACTCCAATAAATATTCCATTGTCAATAATGATAGCTACCATAATGTAAAAGGGTGAGACAATAAGAATGATAGAATTCATGAGATTATGAATGACAAAGTTAGACCCAAGCATGGCTTTATCTCCTCTACTGTGAAGAATTTTAGTTTCATCTTTTAGCCAAAAATTAGCCTTTGAGTATAAACTGGCTTGACTTAATACTCTAAATTGAGACTAGTTTGGTAGAGGGTGTGCTGGAGGCATAGGTTAGGAATCATTTATTTTTTATTTTATTAGGGAGTAGAAATAGAATCAAATAACCCAAAATGTATAGGCATTTCCAAGTGGGAGTTGTGTAAGGTGCGGATGAGCGACACTTAATGATATTCAAGTGGACAGTGTTTCAGAGTGAACACCTGATGTAAAGAACACCAGCAACGCACACTGTCAGAGCTCTAAGATGCCCTCGGGATGTCCCCAGGGTGGGCAAGGTCTGGATGCTTTCAGAACTTGCTTCCTCATGGTTGCCAGAGTGATCTTTCTAAAGCAGAAATGTCACCAGGCTTCACCACTGATTAAAACTTCTGGCTGTCCACCCACAGTCCCTGAAGCAGAGTCCAGTGTCTGTGCCAGACACCAAAGGACCTTGTGAAACTGCTTTTGCTCATTCCTCGAGCCACTCTGACTGCTCCTCATGTCGGTTCTACTCCACCAGAGCGGGAGTAGGGAGTGCAATTACCCCCTTCCAAATGTCTCCACCCACACTTGTGCACTTGCATGCACACACACACGCACACACAGGAGTCTTTCCTTGCTGCCTCCTCGCCTGAGTGTCATGTGTGGCTGTCCCAGTGTTTACCTATATCTTATTCAATCTCACTGTGCTCTAATTGGTATTAAAAGTTTCTCTTTCCTCCTCAAACTATAAAGCTCTCAATATTTTCTTTCATATTTTACCAACTGCTTGCGATGTGAGTGGGCAAAGCAGTGATTTCTGAGATGTGGCTTCAGAGTACAGAAGACCTGGGTGTTCCAGCCATAAGCCCTGGATCACCAGGCCAGTGCGAGGCCATTTAGTGCTATTTATTTGGAGCCCAACCCCAGATGACAGCAGCTTTAAAGATGACACTAGTGAAGTCCAGCAGAATAATTCCTTCCTAATACAACCTGAATTACTGTGCATTTTGACACAGTAAAGTGCCAGTGTTTGTATCTTTATCTGTGAAAATGTCAGCATTACATTATGTTAGCTTGAAAGCTAAAATTACACAGCTGGTTTCCCCAGAGAACAAGCCTCTTGAGGTTTAAATGCCAACTCTTCTTCCAACAAGGCTACGTGACCTTGGGTAAGTTATTTCTTCTCTTGATGCTCTGGTTTTATATATTTTCATTTGCACATGTTGGTTAAATTTAATATGTACCTCTCCTAGTGTGCTTGTAAGAATTAAATACACATACCCTACCACATATATATGTGTACACAGGTATGTGTACATAGATACACACACACATTTATTTGATGTTGTTCCAGGCATGTAAATATGTGTATATACAGTATTATGAATATGTTTTTTAATCATTATTAGTGTCTGTTATCAATAAATTCTTAAATTTCTTAGTTTTAAAGAAAGAGTGAGGCACTAAAATATATTGATATCAGCTTTGACTCTGCTAATAGGCTATGTTGAAACAATTTGTTCTGATACACATTATTTTGCGGTAAGTGTCTCAATTTTATAAAATGTACCTTCCTCATAAGAAATCAAATAAAGCAAATATATTTTGATCCATTTTTATACTCCTAGATCATGATTACTAATCAATATATCTAAGTGTTGGGCCCTTGTCCAAGCAGCTTTGGATCACCCCAGTTTGCCCATCTTTCCTTGCTGACAGTTCCAAAGAATAACTGAAATGTCCTTAAAATACAATGTCCTGAGATAGAGCAGAACTGCCCCGAACAGCCAGGACCCTGTTCCTGCCCCTCCTAGGGGCATCATCTTGGGATAGAGACAAATTGCCCAGGACAGCCCGGCATTGTTCCTCTCTCCCCTGGAAGCAGCATGTCTTAAGTTTTGCTGAATGAGCCACATTCCCTAGGCCTATAACCAGACCTCAAGGGGGAGCTGCCCTACAGGCCCTCCACCTGTGGCCAAGCTAGGCAGTGCAGCCAACACCCATGCACGGGCCCTGAGGGACTGGCCTTCAATGGTCCTTAGGTGTCCCATGACCCTGCTGCCCATTACAAGTAGTGAACCTCCTTGGTGTAACTTGTTGCACACGAGTGTGCTCTGGCTCACTGGACTCAGGTCAGTGGGGAAGCAGTGCATGGCCAACCTCCTTCACAGGAGATGTTAGTCGTTACAAGCAAATATGCACACAGTCTTGTCTTCATTTATTGGGAGTATTAGTTCCTAGTCTCCATAAGAAGACACGTGAACTTAAGCACTTTTTATTTCCAAATTGTAAAACTTGATCCTTGTTAAATCTCTTTAAATTAGACAGTGCATGAAACTGCATGTTCATTATTTAAACGAAAAAACGACAGCGCAGACACTTGATGTGATTCTGTATACACATTATGATAGCAGTAAAGCTGGAATCAGAAAGTAGCTCTACCGACTCCAAAGTTTATATACCGTTGTACCCACCGGTCTGCTTAAGACAAATTTCATCTTCCTGCAATGTTGAAAAATTTAGAATCTAGGTACTAGTGCCTACATTTAATATTTTTAAAATTTTTATCTGACTGTGCATTATTTAGAATGCAAATTACATGTCCTCCAATTCAATGAAAACTCAGGATCAACCAACTGAAGGATATTAATATGACAGCAAGTCAAGGTCAAGATGTTTATGAGCCATAATAAATCTCAGACCAGTGTTCTCAAACTTTATGAACATTGGAATCACCTGAATAATCATCATTCATGCAATCCAGACCTCTATTCCCCAATATTCTGGTTCATGATACCTAATGAGAAGTCATTAAATAATTTTTCTTTCTGTCAAGTTCCCAGGCAGCACTTATTTTTGCTGATCCTTAGACCACATTGTGAGAATCATTGCCTCAGAAGAAATTAGGCTAGTTTGGTCATCTCAAAAATAAGGAAATGAATAAAGAACTGAGTTGAGAATTAAGACAAATATTGATGCTACCTGGGAAATGAACTCTGATCTGAAATAGGGACATGTACACAGGAACCTGCTGAGGAGCTCATAAGGCACGTGAGCACTGAGGAGGTGTGTGCCTATGTGTGTGGGCAGAACGAGGGCTTGAACTGCAGGGACTTTTCAACAAAGGTGGTAGCCTGAGGAAGATTCTGGAACTGCCTTGGACCTTTGGCATAGTCCAATGGAGCGGTGGGCTGTGCCTTTGTGTACCCCTGCTTAGCCTCACATTAACCAGTTGTCGGATGTAGGGTACCCCTAGAATGGACTCCTGGCATCTGGAAATGTGAGTGCCTGCACTCCTAAGGGATTGAGAGGGTCAAAGAATGCATCTCAGCTTCCATTGCCATCGGAAAATGGCCTTGATGTCCTCTTTCTGTAGGACCCCAAGAAGAGCACAGCAGCTGGTCTGGATGTTCTAGCAGGCGGTGCATCTGTGTCTGCTGACTGAGTTGAACTCTGAACACGGAAGCTCTGAGCATGATCTAGTGGACACAACTAATTCTGTTGTTCTCTGGACCTGGGTTTGCATTCTTACTCCCCTATGTATAAACCATGTGGCACGAGAGCACTTGATGATGTCTCTGGTCTGTTTTCTGATGTGTCAACAATGAATTATGATGACTATCTGCCTTTTTCAAAAAGGAGTAATCTTCAACACGCACTTTGCAACACAAGTGCTGTGTACATGGTTCTACTAGTGTTCCAATCAGTTATTTCATGCAATGTATAAGTTATCCTAAGTTTAGCCCCTTTAGGGATGAACACTGATTACCTCACAGTTTCTGGGGTTCAAGATTCCATGAGAGGTTTAGCTAAGTACTTCCTGGCTTCAGGACTATATGCTATCACAATCACTATGTTGACCAGGTGTTCAGGTACCTAAAAGCTGGACTGGGGTTGAAGCATCCAACTCAATGATCCACTCATGTGGCTGTTAGCAGGAGACCTCCATTTCTCACTATTCAAGCATTTCTATGATGTAGGGACTGGCAGTCCCTGGAGAGAATGAACTGAGAGCAAGAAAGAAGCTGGTATGTTTCTTCATGTATTCACTTCAGAAGCCAAACTCCATCATCTCCAGAGTCTCATTGGCTATATGGTTCAGCCCTTTCCAGTAGGTAAGGATCTGAGGAGACACCTTGAAGCCTGGCAATGAACAGTGTGGATGAAAAGTGTCCCTGAGAGGCCCAGAGACAATGATAGTTCATTCCATGTAGGACGTCGTCCCCTTCTCCAGATCATCTGTCCATTGATAGGAATAATGAAGTCTTGGGCCAAAGGACTCAGGCATCAACATCTGAAGAGAAGCTAATTCAGAGGGAGTCACAGAGGATTCTGCTGCACATTGAACCCAAAATTCGAATTATTGGAGAAAATATCAATTCATATTGAACCTGCTATTCTATTTGAATTTTAAGTTGCCAAGGAAGAATTTTCTTCTTTTATTTTTACTACTTTTTTTGATGAACCTAAATCATGTATATATACTTAGATATATTTACCAGCTAAAAAACTATTCAGAAAAATAAACAACTTAGAGAGGTCTAATTTTACCTGCTGGTGAGTATTCAAGGAAATTTTCTTCAACAAAAGCCTTAGCATCAATATTGAAGATCATCTCTTGCTGAGTGTACTGTTTCATCTTATCTCTTGAATTAAGGAGTTTCCTTTAATTTATAGCAAAGAGAAAGGCTTACTTTTCAGAAAAGACATAATTTCAGAAAGAGGAAAAACAGTGTATATAAAAAAGCTATTTACCTCATTAATCATTTTTATTAAGAATCTTCTTGTACTAAAATGAACAGCCTGTTATGTGAGAAAAGGCTAACTGTCTAAATCTTGCTTTAATGGTCATAAAACATATTACTCATATTAACAACCCTTAGGTTATTTTTATGTGCATATAATGCTTGTGCTGATCTGCTTTCAGGACATAATAATCCAGATTTCCCTCTCAGCAAGGCATCTTATTCATTTAAATTTACTGCAAACTTTTAGAAATATGTATCAGCTGTGAAGAAAACCTAAATTTCCAGTTGCAGTACTGAAACCATGAGTCTACGTTAGAGGAAGGCCAGATATGAAGGTGATTGAACTGGCAGTGCCCACAACTGTGTCAGGAGGAGCAGGCAGAGCCCTGGATTCAAGTCAGAAACCCACAGTTCAAGCTTCTCTTTTTGGTGACCTTGGAGAGGAAATTTGAACCTGTGAATCATGGATTTCTTATTTAAAAGTAGAGTTTTTATGTTTGCTAAGCCAAACTACATTGAGTATTACCTGTGGAGATGAAGCATTCAGGGGAAATAAATACGGGAACAATTTACTTTATTCATGAAATATGTGATTTCTTCACAATCTCAGTCACTTCATTGAGAACTGGTAAGCATGTAAGATTTAAAGCCACAGCAAGGAAGGAGTCAGTGTAGGTGCAGTGAGCACAGAGAGTGCTATCGTGCAGAACAATGGAGAACCTGGATGTGATCTAGAGTTTTGGAATAAAATTTGAATAGAGCCATGACTGGGGAAATATGGGGTCAAAGAAAGTACAGATAGGGTTCATGGGATGTAAACATGTCTAGGAGGACCAGGGAAGACCCAAGACCTGTCCCTGAAGTACAACTGGGTATGCCAATAGTAGTATGTACAAAACAACCTTGCCAGACTGGATGTGAAAATCTTCCCAGGTACGAATGATGAGAAACTGGCCCAAAAGAGAATGTAGAAGTAAGTATCTTTAGACACAAAGAATAAAGGGCGCTGAGCAGAATGTAAACTCATACTTTATTAAAATAGGAAGAGACAGATAAAGAACAGGAGGCCTAAGAAGAGTCTATTTGCATAAAGCCAGATGAAGGATTAAGGCATATATTCCAGTACTTTCCATGAGTACAACCTCCTGTGGTGTGTCGCTGTCCATCCTCTGCTGAAACATTTAACCCATGAAATTGAGAGTGGGTACTTTCATTATCACCAGCTAAATGCGGAGGTTTAGCTGTTGTGAAATGACACACGCAAGTCACACAATCAAAACTTCCCAAGCAGAGCTCAGTCTTAAAATTCTATATTATTCAAATATCCTACCTCTTCAAAAGGCTCATTTTAGAGTTTAATTTTGTTAAGTAGATAAAACTAGTGACAATATCACACTGAAACACACTGCCTATACCTAAGCTCAATCCCATTGAAGTTTATTTTTCAAACAAGACTTGTTACTTATTATATAATCTTTCAGCAGAGTAAGTTTTGCCAGTATACTCAGTAGCCAATGTGATGCCCTGAAAATGACTATTATTACAACCATGTTTTGCACGTGCCTATTTCACAAAGCTTCTAAAGAGCAATATGCTATGTAATTATTAAAGCTATGAAGCTATTACTATTCTTGTGTTATAAATGGGAACATTTGAGACTTAAACTGTGTGTGTGTGTATATATGCATATAGAGTATATATATAGACTTATATATATACACATATATATGGAAGTTTATATATATACACACACAAGTGTATGTGTATATATATGTACACAAGTGTATATATTCAAGTCTCAAAAACCAAAACAAAACAAAAAGAGAGAACAACTTTATCAAAGAATACTATATCCAGTGAAGTTCTTCAAAACGAAGGAAAAAGGATTTTTTTGTTTCAGACAAAATGAGTAAGAGTTTGTTACCACTAGATCTGACTTAAAATAGTTCTAAAGGAAGTTCTTCAAGTTGAAACAAAAGAATAACATGAAAACATGAACAAATAAACCTGACTATGAAGGTAAGAATATACTCAAATTCAGAATACTACAGCAGTGTGATGGCGTAAATCACTTTTAACTTTTTCATCAAAATTAAAAGATAAAGATTTTATATAACTACATAAAATACCTACAATAATTTGTTAAGTTATAGCTCTCTGTGGAATATACAATATTTAAATGATGTAAATTGTGAAATAAATAACATAAAAGTATAAGGGGAAATTAAGTTAGTGTGTAGAGTTTTGGTATATGGAAAGATTGTTATCAACTTAAAATAGACCATTATAACTATCAGATGTTCTATTTAAGTCTCATTGTGACCAAATGAAAATAAAATGTAATAGAAATACAACAGATAAAGAGAAAGGAATCAAGACAGATGACAATAAAACCTTTCAAATCAAACTACAAAATAATTTGAAAACACTAATAAGTTGTTTCCTATTAATAATTAGCAATAGTAAGTTGTTACCTATTAATAATTACTTGAAGGTAAATGGATTAAATTTTCCAACAACAATGAATAATAATAATAACAATAATAATAAAGACCCAACTGTAGATTGCCTATAGAGCACTCATTATATTGAAGAACACAGAGAGAGCTAAAAGTAAAGAGAGGAAAAAGAGAAAGGGTGGCTATAGTCACATCCTCTGACCACAATAGACATGTCAAATTATGCTTCAGTAAATCTGGAAAAAGCAAAGAGGCAGTGGTTCCATTGGCCTGATACTTGTGCCATGAGGTGACGCAGTTACCCCTTTGAGTAGCCCCTGCCTCGTCTATTCCTAAGTGTTCTGTAGAAGATCCACCATAATGCACAGTATCTCTCTAAAGGAGAGATACTCATCACCCACAAGCAGCTGTGAACACTGATTAGGTACTGAGAACTGTGCAGGGGCTTGCATCCAAAGGAAAACAAGATAAACTTTCTATTTGTAAAGAGTTCTCAGTCCAAGAGTTGGAGTAACACAACAGTTATAAGGTGGTGATGCATGGTCTGTGGTGTGTCAAAGAAACTGCAGTCTACCTCAAAAATAAACAATTTCAAAATGCCAACCTTATATGTGCAACCCAAACTGGGGTCAGTGGAGCAGACTTCTGGGGATTATGACTAATATCATTTGTTTTTCTAGCATATAATTACAGAAAACACTACTAGGACCCACGGATGAGGTTTGAGTGAATTGGATGTGAGGCAAAAATGAACTGTTAACACTAAATTCTATTCCGGATTTCTCCTACAGGTGCAAAGTGATCTGTCCCTACTAGACTTATTCAGCTAATCTCTGTGGGCACACAGTGAGACAGGAGAATATACACACCTGTGTGTGTGTGTGTGTGTGTGTGTGTGTGAGGGGGGAGGGAGAGGGAGAGATATTTGGGACTGAGGTTCCTGCAGCAACAAAAGCTCATAAAAGGAGAAGTTCCTAGTGATGTTGCTTCTGGTGAGAACTGCTTGCATGTTGATTAATTTGTTTTCTATAAAGGGACTATTTTTGAAAACTGCTTGAGGATTCAAAGGAAATGTAAATGAGTACTTGAAAAAATCTAAGTGGCTGGGAAAGAAGAAAGGTATGAGAGTATTATTCTATTTTATGGGTATTGATAGGAATGCAAGGTGTCTGTCTGGGTCCTGATAGCCTTCCACCGTAAGGGCTTTTGAATAGCTTTAAAATGATATATTTTCACATCAGTATGGTCTTGAGGAAGTTTTATTCATTAAGTGTTTATTTAGTCAATATTGAAGCCCATGGGGACACAAGGCATATGCCTAAACAAGAGCATGTATCGTAGAGATTTAGTGATGTAGGCAGAAAAAAAAATAATTGTATAAGGAAGTATTTAACATCCAGAGAAAACTAGGTGCAGAGCCAAGTGTGTAGACTTTAACCATTAACACCAATTAAGGGACAGTAACCAGCAGTTGGCAAATGTCCAGTACCTGGTATTGGTATGGTATGGAGAAACTTATCTCACTCAAACTCATACCAGCCCTCCTCAGCAATCATGCTCAGGATTCAGGTTATGTCTGTGTTTGAAGCCTGTGACATAGGGCAGAGTCATTATACCTAATCATAAACAATTTCAAAATGTCAGCCTAATACATTAAACACAAACAAATCAACCATTGGTTCAGTGAGGGAATGAGTGAGTCAGTGACAGAGTAGGTAAAACATGTGTTTGTGGCAGACTAGAAGTCAGCAGAGAAGGAAGGCTGTTAAAACTTTACTGGCTGGCTCAGTCTAGTCGAATTGCTATAGCAAAATACCATAGACAGGACTATTTATAAAGAACAGAGAAACCGACTTACTTCTCATAGTTCTGGAGGTGAGGGAGCCCAAGATAAAGGTACCAGAATATTCGATGTCCTGTGAGGGCTGCTTCCCACATCACAGGTCCATCTTCTTGCTGTCTTTACAAAGTGCAGCAAACTTGTGAGGTTTTCCTTTGTTCTCATAAAAATGAAATACAGAAGGTGGCATGATCCTCCCAAGGTCATGCATGTAGTTTAGAAATTCCTAGTTCATAATGGTTTTCTAATATCCTTAAAATGGAGTGTCTGATTCAAAATAAAGCTTCACATCCTTGCTTCTTAATGTTGAATTTTTGTTTGTTTATGTGATTTTTAGGGGATCCTGAAGCTAGCACATAATAGTCCAAGAAATGCAAAAAGCTGAGGAAGATTTTAAGACTGAATGTCTAGAGGTAAGGAATGAGAAAAATATACCTTTTGTAAATGGCAAACATAAAAATAGGGGAATTTCAGAAACAAATGAGTCCAACTTTAGGCAGGTGGAGTTAGAGTTATCGGTGGATTATCCAGGGGAAGAGGCTTAGTGGGAAGATAAAAGTCAGTCCATGAGATTAGGGAAGGAGAAGAATGTTGGATAGGAGTTGTCACAGTGATAAATTGAGTAACTGCAAAGATTACAGAGGATTTCCAATAAAGGGTGTATAGAAGAAGAAAATATGATAATTTTATTGGGGTTGTTGTTACTATTAGCTATTATTTATACTCAGAATCTCATCACTGTTGGTAAAAGGTTGAATTTTAGTGTGTCACAAAGATAAACCTTTGTGCATCCCTAAATGTGTATTTATGCATGTGTGTAGTATCAAAAAGGACACCATTTAATGTGATATGTGACAATGTCTGGCAGTGATGACATGTATCATTCAGAATCTGTTTCCTCCAAGAAGCTGAAGTACTGTTTCACAAAAGCCCAGAGATTTAAGGCTTTGTACTGAATTTACTTCCAAGCTTTAAAAGTTGTCTCCTGTAGCGATAAATATGCCACAGACCTCCACAGATAATAGTGAGAATTTGCAGTAAGTTTTTCAGGGAAATTTTCAACAAAAGCTCATAGAGTAATTGTCAACTGGGAGAATTTACAATTGAAAGACCCTTGTTCTGTTATGTCTATCACCCTAATTTGTCCTTGGATTGATATATATGAAATTACTCTTTTTCATTACCCACCCTGGCGTTTTAAACAACGCTAAATTCTGGGTTGAAATGTATTGCTACACAAAATACCTTAAGAGAATCAATAGTGCCCTCACAAAATGTTGTAGATGGTGACTTAAAAGGGTGTGCTGTAGCAAATCCTCATAAGGCAGTCCAGTCATGAGAAAATAACCCAAGTGTCCATCAACAGATGAGTGGATTAAACAATGTGGTCTATCTCACAGCCTTCCAAAGATGGGGAATTCATTTTTCCTTGCATGTATGAACCTGAGGACATTATGTTAAGAGAAACAATCCAGGAACAGAGAGACAAATAAAATACTCTATTATCTCAGCTGTGTGTGTGCATTTGTGTGGAATCCAAAAGTCATGCTCTCAGAGTAGAGACTAGGATGGTGGTTAGAAAAGGCCAAGAGGTCGATGGAAAAAAGGGATGATTTGGTCAATATCCAAAGGTCAGTTTATTGCACGGAATGATGATTTCTGGTAATAATAATAATGGTTTGCATTTAAACATAGATATGAGGAGAATTTTAAATCGTTGCACTATAAAGAAATAATATATATTTGAAGTGTAGTGAACACTGGAGAGTGAAGCTGGAGAATGAATGACAATAGGTGGATTCACAGAAGAGATTAAGCATTATTAGTCCATAGACGCCTTATCTCTCAAACTCTTCTACCATAGAAATCTTCTAAATGATTCACCTCTTCAAAAACGTTTTTTCTATTTATCTAAGTCTGAAAATTTGGAATATTTTACTTTCTTTTGAACTTTTCAAAACACATTAGCATATTAAAGATTCAGAAAATTCTTAAGGTAGCAAAACCTCTGACCTCATGCAATCTAACAATTCTCAAAGCTGTTTGACCACAGAATCTACTTCTACCTTGTTACTTATTAATATATGGAAAATTCTAGCATGAACCAAACTATCCTTTAGAAACATGATTAAGCTCTAGACTGTGGGCTTTACAAGACAGACTATTTTTTCTTTGTTAGTAAGGTAGTTTTAATCATTCCATAGTATATTTATACTTTAAGACATCATATTATACATGGTAGAATACATACAATTCTGTCAATTAATATAATAATAAAGAAAAAATAAACTAACTGAAGCAAGATTAATATAATATCAAAATGTGAAGTAGTCATCATTCTTCAAATTAAGAATGAGCAATAGAATTTTGTGTTAAAATCTGATTTTTTTCAAATTAAGAAAACCTGTTGGCTGGGGTTATGGCTCAGTGGTAGCGTGCTCGCCTAGTACACGTGAGTCACTGGGTTCGATCCTCAGACCCACATAAAAATAAAGATATTCTGTCCACCTACAACTAAAAAAAATAAATAAATATTAAAAAAAAAAAAAAAGAAAACCTGTTGTGGTTGAGGTCGTGGCTCAGTGGCAGAGTGCTTGCCTCGCACGTGTGAGGCACTGGGTTCGATCCTCAGCACCACATAAAAATAAGTAAAACAAAAATAAAGACACTATGTCCATGTATAACTAAAAATTAAAAAAAAAAAAAAAGAAAACCTGTTGTATAGAAAAGCCACTCCCATTCTGAATATTTATAGGACAAATTTGTCCACATGGGAATGGATAAAATCAGAATCTTTAAAATTTCTATTTGCATTTTCCTGACCACATGAAATGCATTAACTAGAATTGCACCCCAATAGTGGAGCCCCACAATTGAATATCTTCTGTGTCTTTGTGGCCTTACTAATCAGAACAAATTTCTGATTAGTAAGGCCACAAAGTATAACTAATTAGTATAACTAATTAGTAGTATAACTGATTAGTATAACTAATCAGAACAAATTTTGAAAAAGAATGTTGAGTCAACTTTCTTAGATCATCATTATTATTTTAAATAATTGTCTTCTAATAATGAAGGTACTTAACTACTATTCCATTATTTTCATGGCCAAATCAATTCTAATAGTGCATCACAGAATACAGTATTCAAAAAAGCAATACACACACACACACACATAAAATGACAAAATTACTATTTTTTAACGGGCAAATCTACTAGTACATCACAGTACTCAAAAAAGCAGAAAAAATACACCATGTAATGACTGAATTTTCCAAAATTCTCTATATTGCTTGCTACTTGGGACTAATGAAGTTTGGTAAATGTAAAAACACAGCCTGAGAAAGCTATTTGCTCAAAACAAGGATAGCATCTCAGTACTGCCAGATCTTTTGAAGTTGATGATCTAGTGTGATTCAGTTACCACTATTTCTCTCTCTGTGATTCATTATAAGACTATTCTCCACAAAGCCTGATGCTGACCACACATGGTAACAGGGACTATCTTTTTTTCTTCTTGCATCTCCTTATCTTAGCATAGTTCCTTGTAGAATATATGTGTGTATGTATAATAATAAATATTATTATTTTAATTGCTTAAAATATATACACATATGTAAATAATTAGAAAGTGAGGAATTTTTAAGTTTACCAATTGTATTTTTTTTTCTTTTTTTTGGTGAGGGGATTGAACTCAGTAGTACTCTATCACTGATCTTTATCTCTAGCCCTATTTTGTATTTAATTTAGAGACAAGGTCTCACTGAGTTGCTAAGTGCCTTGCTTTTGCTGAGGCTGGCTTTGAACTCGCAATCCTCCTGCCTCAGCCTCCCAAGCTGCTAGATTACAGACATGTGCCACTGCTCCCAGCACCAATTGTGTTTTTAATGTAGTTTATTTAATTGGAAGTATGAATAAATTTGTTTAATTCATCTTGGATTTTAAAAAAGAGGTTCCAAAGTTTCTGAAATTTAGCATTCAGATTGCAGCAGTAAAAGGAGTCAGAAACATAAGCCTGAGAAATTTTATCCTGAAGATGGTTAGAATTGTCCTGCAGAGCTGAATTGAGGGTGGGGGCAGATGGTAGAAGAATCAAGGTTAATGAGCATAAGGCAGCCAAATAAATCATGATTTGGAATTAATTTAGAAGTGCTTCTCTTGTAATGCATGGTTTCCTAGGTGAGCCTGCATATTTAAAAAAATATTTTTAGTGATTGTCACCACTCCCCAGTGGACAGCTTTCAAACACATTAGACGTGCATTACCCAGCAGTGGTAATTGTTTATACAAGTGGAACACAACACAGAGTTTGATGAAAAACTCGAGCTAAATGAATTCTCCTTCAGTCTGTAGAACCATCTGTGGGGCAGTGGTGTAAGTTACAAGGCAAGGAGGAGAAGATAAGGTACTATTTGAATGTAATATGCCCATGCCTTTTATGTTTATACTTTCTCCTGAAGTATCCTGACCGTCTGAGCTTTGAAATATAAATGAAAGGTACATGGGTGCAATGGATTTTAAAGTAGCAAAGGACACAATTAAGGTGGCACAGATACTTGTCCTTAGCGGTGGCATTCACGCAATATATTCTCCAAAGTGATTTCAATGCGATTTTCATATGCACGACCTCTGACATTCACACCACGGTGGGTTTATATTGTGTTTCAGCAGGTTTTGCTGCACCATCTATCACCACTGACCCCTCTTTGGCTTTCAACTGATTATTTTTGCAGGATGATTTTATTTTAAGTAAGTATGACATTAAGACATATGTACAGGAAGAGTCTCAAGGGAATTAGCAAGTTTTGAGTATGTTACACATCTTAGGTGCTTTAGTTAAAATGTCTCATTTCATCCTCGGGGAAGTCTTATATAGAAGATAGGAGAGGATTTATATGAGTCTAGCATGAGTTTTTGAGAAAACCATCTCTCCTGCATTCTCAGCAGTACATGGATTCAGAGAAAGAAGGGCAGAGGAAGCAGAGCCAACCCATCAGATCCAGAGGAAATATACTTGCTGGTAAAGGGAGCAACGCAGATCCAGGGGAAGCACACAGATTAACCCCAGTGAGTCTCACTTCTCTCTTTAAAAACTGGGGTGGATGGAGGTGTCATCATTACATATTGAATTAGGAGCTATCAATTTAAGGTAGGATTGGAACTGAGGAAGGCATTCTTGCCATGATATAAAAAAAAAAAAAAGGCTTTCTGAATATGAGACAAGGGCCACTGGAAGCAAGAAAAGGAGACAAAATTGAAGGCTTCTTGTGTTTCAAAACATGAATCCTATCTTGAATGAAATGCATTTTAGCCTTTGGGCTTCCCAGTCCCATTTAGTCAACATTTTCCTCCTTTGCTTAAACCAATTTGAGCTTAGTTTGTACTGGGGGATGTGAAGTGTTCTGACTAGTACAGATGGCTAGGCTAATGCCATAAATGACGACCATAAATGTCAATGATGGGAGCAACTAATGTAATCTGAAATGCCTCATCCGAGTCCTACTATGCAGAATGAGTCATAGAGGAACTGTGGGCATTCAGAGGTGAGGACAGAATAACCCCTGCTGTTTAACAACTTCAAACGAAGTTTGTGACAACAAATCAAATAATGGAGACAGACACCAATGATACAAGGCCAAGCGCTATAGGTTCCATACTATTACTTCACACTGCCTCAGGAATCACAGATGGGAAGAAAGTGTTTTTCTTGGATATTTCATATTTGAAAGAGTATTTTCTAAACAGACCAGAATTTATCTTAGCTTGGTGGAATAAATATGAGAAGACAGAAGAGTGACACTTTGGACTGGTGTGGTGGTGTGGGTAATGGCACACAGGCTCAACAGTGCAGAGACATGAAGGAAATTTGGGGAGAGTCAGTACCAAGTGAGGGAAACCTACGATGTTGTGTGGGTCATCATCAGAGCTTGGGAACAATGGCTGGTGTTTCTGTAAATGATAAATAGCTGAGAATATGAATCAAGAGATTTACCTATATTCAAATATTTTTTTTAGATAAATTCATACAGGATAAGAATGTGGGGCTTAAAGATACATTTTAAATGAAAATATGGCTATTATATAATTCTGTAAAGACACAACGGGAGTATGCTCTTTCTCTACCCTGAATAGAGAGCCCTGTTAGCTCTCCCAGCTTCTCTCTGACACTGAACTCCTTCAGGGTGAAGCTCGAGTGACTCAAGTGAGTGTTAGTTTGAGAACAACTGGCTATTCTCAACTAAATGTCTTCTTTCTTCTTTTTGGAAGTGAGAAGGCTTCAGAGAAAGAACTTCTCTGACTGTTCATGCCCCAACCCTGACCAGGACAGGCATCCTATCCATGGAGACAGATTCATCCAGAGTGGCCTGTGAGTGGCAGACATTTCTGGGGTTCACAGATGTAGACTGACTTCCTACCGATATGTCACCTTTAAGCCTTGTTTTCACCTAGATTTATAAATAGGAACGATATTATTCTTCCTTCTACTTTCGATCCCTTTGCTATGTTTCTTAGCATTTTCATAACTGGGCAAAGAAGAGAGGTTTTATTCATTGGGCTATCTACATAGGGCTCCTATGTAGGCCTCAAAAGAGATCCTGATATATGGATATGGACCTCTTTCCAACCACCTCATACCTCGAGAAATAGTCAATGGTTAGAGCTGAAATAAGCAACCAGTGGGGGCTCTATCTCAATTGATTTCCAGTATATTTACCACGGACTATGGATAAAAGGTAGAGACTACAATATCTCAGTGTTCTGTGGGATGTGGATTGAGTGTGTCCCATAAAGTCCTGGATGAGTGGTATCTATTGTGGTGGTATTGAGGTGGTTCAACCAATAAGAGGTTTGGTCTAGTGGAAAGTGATTTGATCATGGGCTGGGTACGGTGGTGCACACCTGTAATCCCAGAAGCTCAGAAGACTGAGGCAGGAGGATTGTGAGTTCAAAGCCAACCTCAGCAAATTATCAAAGCCCTAAGAAACTATGAAAGATCCTGTCTATAAATAAAATATTAAAAAAGGGCTGAGATGTTGCTCAATGGTTAAGCGCTTTTGGGTTCAATATCCATTACCAAAAATAAAACGACAGTGGTTAGGTCATAGAAGCACCACATTTGCAAGGGATCAACATTGGTGTCATAGAGCGAGTGAGTTCCCATGAGAGTGAATTGTTGTAAAGTGAGGCTAACCCACACGTTTGTATCCTTCTGCACTCAACCAGTTCCATTCCAGTTTCTTTGTCAGGCTGTAATACTGTCAAGGGACAATTGCCAGGATGCTGTCACCATGCTGTTTGGATCCTCCAGCCCACTAGAATCATAGCCAAATTGAGCTTTTCAGTTTGTAAAGTACCTAGCCTGAAGTATTTTGTTACAGCAACACATGCACAAAAATGGCTGAAACCTATGAAAATTCTCCTCATCATCAACCCTGGTTTTTTATTGCTAAATACATAGTCATGGAACCTGTTTTAATAGTTTAAGAAAAGTTTAAGAAATTCCAGAGAACTCACTTTAGAGTTTAATATCTTTAAATTTAAACATAAGACAATTGATTTCAGACTTTAATACCTTTAGACTATAACAATTTCGGGCTTAATGTGAAATGGAAAATGATCTTTGAACTTTAATTTCTCCTTGGAAATTTTATAATTAGAGGCAGTTTATATTCGACTTTGGAATATGCTACTTTTTGGCAGTTTATTATTGGAATATCATTATGCATTTTATGGTAGAAACTTAATTTTTATATTTTATTTAAGTAGCAACTATTGATATTCTATATTATGCAATGTGGCTAGATTTAAATCAGGTTTGGACATAGAATAAAGAATGACTGGCTGTTTAATGATGTATACAATGCCACTGAGATTCATACAATTAATGTCCTGTTTGACAGAACTGAGTCTTCTGGGGTGATGTATGGTATTCCCAAAAGGAAGGTTTCCCAGAAGCAGTGAGTACCAGTCCAGGGATAAAAACCTGTGTCCACCAGTCCAGCAGCTCAGGCTTCCTAAATGATGAAGAAGGTTTTCCCACTCCTTCTAGTTTTGCCTTGTTATGCAGTTGTTCATAATTTGTAGAAGATAGAATACTGCCATTCACAGTGCCACCTCATACCCCAACATTATTGCTGAAGAGATAGTAACTTTCAGGAACAAATTCAAGAATTCCAAGATTAAAGAAAATGTTTTAAATTGAATGAAAAATATTGCATAACAAGTCACTTTACCAAAATGAGTAAAAGAGAGCAATTGATTATGCTTATCAGTGGTAAACTGAATCTAAACAGTGGCTTTTGGAAGTACACTCTAGTAGACTTGGCATTTTAGTAGGTGCCACTAGTCCATCTTTCATTGGCTTTCTGACCCAGAGTCCTTCAGTTGCTGTAGCAATAGAGCAGGAATAATAATATGACTGGGTTGAGTAAAGAGATTTTGCTGTGATGATGTTTTTAGGTATTTTCAAGGCAAAACTTAACAGTTTAATTATGCAAATCCTATACCCAATAGTATGTATATGACCATTTGTATATATTTTTCATATTACATATAGTAGCATTTTGCAAGTGAAATAAATTATCTTCTTTAAAGGTTTTTAGAAGTTACATTAAATAAGCAAAAGAAGCTGGATAAAATTAATACTATATTTTATTTGACCCAGTAGATCCAAAACATAACCTTCACAACATGCAATCAATATAAAAAACTATAATGTCAGTGATATTTTAGACTCATTTTTTAGTAAGACTTAAAAACAGGCATTAAAATACATTCTGTGCCTGTAACTACTATCAAATTGGACTATACACACTTCAGGTGTGCAGTTGCCACCTGTAGCTAGTGGTTTCCAAATTAGACAGCACCAATACAAAGAACTAAAAGCAGTTATCTAAGGAAATGACGGCTATTTGGAGCAACAGTCATATTCTGGAGTTGAGGTCATGGATTACAGCTCCCCTATTCAGTTATGATCTCTCTTATGATGGAACACTCACAAAAATTCAGCTCTGTGTGAAAGTTGAGAGGGATCTGATCTAAACCTTTCCGTTTCAGTTGCAGGAGTTGTGCTCTGGAGAGAAGTGATTTGCCAAAGCCTGACCGAGAATTAAAACTGAGCTGGAACCCAAAGCATAAGCACCTGTTTTAGAATTTAGAGCATACTGGGCAAGATGGTCCTGGGATGACTCTCCTGGGTTTCTCATGGAGTATGAGACTCACTCCTGAGTAACAAGGAAGGAGGAGGTACCACTCTGTGCTAAGTGCCTGGAATATGTTCACATATCTTAGTAATTTGTGCATATGTTAACAACAAATTACCCTCCTATAAATGGAAAACTTGAGATCTTGCCATAAAATGTATTTTTTCACAATGTGTATCTTGTAGCAAAGGTAGCCTAGATGCATCCTCTGGAAACCAAACAGAATAAATATCAGACTTGTATACTTGAGTAAAACTGCCTTATCCTTTTCCAGATTTGCAAATCTTTCACTTGGCAACCTGCATGTTTCATCACCATTAACCTTTGCATTTCATTTATCCTACAGATTAGATTTGCAAATAAGGATTGAAGGTTTTCTCTTCATTCTGAAGACTATACTGCTCATATACTGCATTATGTTCCATTGAGCCAGGTTTTAAGATGTACAAACTAAAACTCGATGAGGGAAAGTCATAAACACCATCTTTAACCTCGAGAATCATGGTGATAAAATTCATTAGATGATATAATTCATTAGATGAATTGTCAACATTGACAGGAAGTTCTAAGATGGATTATGGAGTGAAATGTCTGGTGGAAGGGCGGGTTATAGGAATTTCATGAATGGTACTCAAGGCAAAATACACAGGAACTCTGAGATGTAATGCTGATAGGTTTTTTCCATTTGAGGAGATGAAATCCTCCAATGATCAGGAGCCTTCTTTCAGCAATGCCATACTCTTAATGTGTGACCTTAGGCAAGTCACTTACCCATATGGTACCCATTTTCCTAGCTTAAAAATGATGTTCCTAATCTATATTCAGCTTCATAATGTGTACAGAGAGCTTTGCCATACTTGGATGAAAAACGCCATTTACATGTAAAGTAGTGTTATTATTCAAATCCCCCTCTGCTAACTACTCTGCAGCAGGTGTATTAAAGAAGAGCGAATGAAGATAGAGAAAAGGAAAATTGCCTCTTTAAATGATGAAAATCTGATTATACTGAATTTGCTTATTCTAAAAGGGGATGGGGAACTCTGTGCTACATTTTTTAACCATTTCCAGACTTCAATTTGGATGAGCAAAAAAGCAGAGCAAGTCTAATCCATATATTCGTTTCCAATTATGAGGGGGGGTATAAAATAAGAATGAATTTGTTAAAATTCTGAGCACTATCTCCCCAAAAGTGCCCATTACGTGAATGTGGCTTGCATGAGTCTTCAGCTATATAGAAATTTAGAAGGTACCTGGTTTATACTTGAATCCCAATGTATTCATCTGCATATACATATTCATACATGAAACTAGCATATCCCTGATCCTGTCTTCAATTGTAATAGTGGTAGGTTCAATGGGTCCTACCTCAATTTTAAATCCCACTGATTGATAATAATGTATGAATTGGTATATCAAAATTATCTTTAAAGTAGTTCACATGTTTGGGAGTCCATTTTTAAAATATCTGAGAATGAAGAAAAGCTGGGTGGGGTGAATAAACCCCTTTGGTACCTTATGACATGGACCACACATTGTTCTTCCAGCAAAGTTGACTAGATAAGGCACAGAGGGTTTGAGACACTGCCATACTCAGTCTCCTTATTCCTAGAATAAGGGATTTCTGCCCAACATTTCCAAGATCCTTTTCAAGTCTTCCATTGTGCAACTTCTTGATTTCCAGCATGCTCTTCGGTGCTGCTTTAATGGCAGCAAGGCTGTAGATCCTTCTCTCATATCCGATTATGCATATCTGGGTATGAGCTAATGACGTCTTTGCGGTAACTCTATTTTCGGTCAGTGTTATTTTCTCTGTTATTGCAGATGTGGATAATAAGCAGGGCAAGGTTATGTTACCTGGTCAAGGTCATATCAGGTAAGTGCTAGAGGGAGTAATTTTAATTAGCTCTATGTGACACCCTAGCATATGATTTTCCCACTGTAATAGACTACACCTTAAAAAGAAAGTGTTGGCCCTTAGATTTCTCTTACGGTGCATACTTCTTTGGAATCCCTCACCTCGCCACTTCCCTTTAACTGTTTTGAAACAATGAAACATGTGCATCTAAAATTTGGTAGAATGGAAGTGATTTCTTTGAGCAGCTTTCTGGAAAGATCTTGGCCTGCCTGCATAATTATTGCTGAAATTAACATCATCCTGCTACCCCGAAAAGGGCCTGACATTCTTTCTTTGTGACTAATTATTTTACAGACAGTGCTTTAATTGCAGGATGTGGGAGGTACTTTCTATAAATGCTTAACATTACAAGGGGACATGATCTGCAATCGTGAGATCATTAAACCTGCTACCAGGAATAAGCACACTTTGGGGACCAATGACATTTGTCAAAAGAAGCTCCTGTGTTCTGTAGAGAGCAGGAGGCCAGGCCCAGCAAAGGCAGCTCTGATAATTGTCCTATGCTGAGTGTCTTTAATTATTTACTAGAAGGAAGATATTGGCGATCTGGGCTTTCTCCAGAGAAATGGCTATTCAGAGAACAGGATATATAAAATCACTGAGTGAACTGAAATCAATGCCTAAAATAAATTCCCCAGGACAATACGCAGGTAGTTTGCAACTATCACAAAACAGAAGCCGAGGAAGTGGGCTGAAGGTGGCCTGAGTGGGAATTACAGTTTGGTATTTGTGACGTGTGCACTGCCAGTTGCTCCCACACTGACATGAGCTCCGTGGGGCACCAGTGTCCTGGCCACTGTGTTCCCAGCTAGAATCCAGTATGTAGGGTAAAGTCCGGTATGTTGTACAACTTAAAATTCGTAAATAAAGGTGATTGGGGAAAGATACGGTCCTTGATTTTAGAACGATCCCAAACTCACTTGGTAGATGTTTATGGGCATACTCTGTGAACTCAGTAGAATGTGTAACAACAATATCAGCATTTTCAAAATGTGATGCATGGGCTCCGAAATCCAAGCAGTGGAGGTCGCATTTCAAATGTGCGTTCTGGCATTCCACCGTAGAGTAACAGATTCAGCGTATCTGGTATGAGATCTTACCATCTCAGCTACAGATTCTTAACCAGATCACTGTTTCAGAACCAATCAGGGAACCCAATGATCCGATTCATTTGCCATTAGCCTATTCCTTCAGTCAACATATTTCCATGCACTTATTTAATCCATATTTACCAATACTGACTGTATTGCTCAGCTTTTTGTCACTTTGAACAAAATACTTGACATACAAATCTTAGAGGTGGAAAAGTTCGTTTTAGCTCACAGTTTCAGTCCATGGTAAGCAGGCTCCAGTGCTCTGGGCCTGTGGTGAGGTAGAACATCACAGTGGAAGGACGTAGAGGAAAAAAAAGCAGCTCAGCTTATGGCAGCTGGAAAACAGAAAAAGAAGAGAAGGAGCTGAGGAGAAGATAAACCCTTTGAAGGCATGCCACCACTCACCTACTTCTTCAACTGGGTCCCACCTCTCAGTAGTCCATGTGACTATTGATGGATTAATCTGTTTAATCCATTGACCCATGTGATGAATGAATGCACTGATGGGTTCGATCCCTTCTGACAGGGGAAGAGCAGAGGCAGCCAGAGTGAGGGTGTGGATTTTTCTCTGAATGAAAATCATGATTGGAAAAAGGGAGACCCCAAGTAGAACAAAACAGTCACATCTGCTATATATACCCTTTGTCACTCCTCCAAATGTGAATGTGAACTCTGAATATAAGGGACAATCCCTACCACAAATAAATAACATTATAAAGCATGACAGTTTAAAAAGGGAGATTTTCCTCTGGATCTGTCTAATCAGTGAATTCATCTGAGGGATAAACTCATCACCACATTGGAAGAAAGATGAGTTTTCCTGCTGTCCTAGAATAAGGTCAAAACCTTCATAACTTCTGCAGATCATTGAGGTCAATGCTATCAACAACTTGGAAGAGAACTCAGAGCCTCTAATGGAACCATACCTGGCTAACTTCTTGATATCAGCCCAAGAAGACCTTTAATCTGCTACTCCAGATTATGCTCATCCTGAATTTATGACCTACAAAACTGAGTTAATAGGTGCATGATTTTAGGACACTGAGTTTACAGTAATTTGTTATACAGCAAAAGAAAATTAATATAGAAGGCAACCCCAGAAGGGATGTCCATTACACTGTGGCATGACATTGTCTGTTTTAAGACATAATTCAGGATGACTTGGGGCATCAGATCACACACTTGCAAGCTGGGAGGTGGGCAGTGAGCTGGAGGTAACTACAGTGGAACAAGAGAGAGGGTGTGTGGTGGCCTTGGCTAGGGCGGCATAGGTAGAAAGCATGTGAAGTAGTTGGATGGCCTCAGACATAGAAAATACCAGATTAGCTGATTGGTGGCTGTGAGTATGAGAAAAAAGGAAGAATGCAAGTGTCTCACCAAGGACGTTAGCAGCACAATAGAAACAAAGGAGGGATGGGCTGCCATGCAAGAACAAGAGACTGCAGGAGAAATTGTAGATGAGGAGAAATCAAGTATTTGTACCCGGGATGTGTTTAAATTAAGATGATCACAGTAACATAAAACAGAGGTGGCAAATAGATGGTTGGATATAAGAATTTAGAGTTCAGAGGGGAGATCTGAACTGGGACTATGAATTTACAAATTATCAGCATATGACATGCATCTAATGACATGAGATGGAAATCACTGAGCAAATGGGCACAGAGGAAGGATGAGATCTCCAGTGCCATGCCTCAGGCAATAAGCACTTGCCCCCATCCACATAGACCTGGCACCTTCCTGCTCCTTTTATAGTTTGGTGAATCTGTGTCAAATCCAAAGAGACAAGGGGATGCCAGAAAACAATCTGCCAAGTGATCAAGGAAAGGAGCATTTCAAGGAGACAAAGTACTTGAAGCTGAGGGTTGCCATAGAATTTAGCAAATGGGAGTTAGGTGAGGTCACCTGCACTGTCATGGAGGAGGTAGAAGTCGAAACCAGTTGAGGAAAGAAAGGGAGATGAGGACTTAAACATAATACTACACACTTTTCAAATATAGGGGATATAAAAGAGCAAGTAAGGGATGTGGAATACTGAAAAAGATACAGAAATCAGATATTTCAATCTAACTAAAAACTGGGTAATACATCCACACAATCCAAAACCTAAGATCAGCCTTCACGGAGAGAACTATCTGCCCACAGCCCTTTCTATTCCTCCCCAGTTCCCACCTTAACCTCACCTTGATGCTCTCTATTTTGTTTTTCACACACACTGATTTTTTCTACAAATGCAATTAACAAAAAATATGGGTTTTTATCTTTTCACCCTTGTCTAATCAGAAGTTATCTCACTCATCCTGTTCCTTGCTTTTTTGTTGATTTTTTTCATTTCCCAATGCATCTTGGAAATATTTCAACATCAGCTCATACAGAGCTTTCTTTTTCATTTTTTGTCATAGCCTCCTGTTATTTCACTGCAGCATCAATTATTTACCCAGTGCTCAACTGATGGACCCTCAACTTTCTCCCAATCTTTCTCCATTTCCAACAGGGCTTCAAAGGACAACCTGCTTCAAGCACCATTTCACACAAGTTTATGTGTAAGTAAATTCCTGAAGTGGATTTCTAGAGCAAGATTATATGTTGTTGCTGTTATAGCTTATTGTGTTGATGGCTTGTTTGTTTCATGAAACAACAACAATAACAAAATGGAATCAAGTGGAATGAGTTCATTTCAAAAAGGAAGGAATATGAGGAAATGATGGTTTGAAGGTATTATCAAACACAGAAATTGAAGATCTAATAAGGAATCAGCTTTTACAAAGGAGGGCATGGTCAGAAGATCAAAGGGATGACCTTGATATAAAACGATGTTTCTAACATCCATGGTCTGATATTGACCTAGTTCTCATCCAGTACTTTGTCCTACCTCTGTGGATTTTGAAGTTAGGTCATCTCCTAAATGAGAAGCCTGTGGCCAGGGTGAGAAACCTGGGCATTGTAAAGAAATGTTGAGCTGAATGCTGTGGAGAAATTGAAATGGAAGGTAAGGGAAACAGAATTTCTGGGCACTGCTTTGGGGCCCGTTGACCTGGGAGAATGCTGATAGTGTGGCTACATAGAAAAAAAAATATATTACAGATTCAAGGACTGAAAGTGGCAGAGGGCAGTGGCTGACTGGAGTGGAATGAAATGCAAAAAGCAGAACTTTAGCTCAACACTTGCATTTCCATTAACTAGGGGAAACTTGGCTCTGTGGAAATAAAAAAAGCTGTTGCTCTCCTCTGGCCCTGCCATCTACCATGTCAACAAGCTTGTTGGAAGACTGGAATTCATTATATTTCTGTTTCCTATTTTTTATTCAACAGATTGATGTACTTTTATAAAAAAAGTTGTATAGCCACTGTACACTTGAACTAGCACAATAGAGCTTCACTGGAGACTCATGTAGAAAGAAGCAGTGTGCCCTCCTCTACCTATGTCTGTGCTGGTCAGGAAGATCTACCTGTCCCTGGAGTATTTTGGTCTTCACCGTGAAACTTCCATTTCCCAGGAAACACCAATGTTCAGCTAACTCACACATAGTGCCACTCTCTTGCTATTTTATCTTCACGATAATTTAACCCAATAAAAAGAAAATTGATGAAAGTACATTAAATATTGGTCACTCCACAGATTATTGCATATATGAATCATAAATGGAATAGAGAAAAGTGTTGCATGAAAGAAAACAGGCAGCTGAGTCATACAGATCAGGGCTTACAATATTGGTTCTGCCTTTTAATGTCAGTCCTCAGGCTCAGGAAAATGTCTGAATCGCTCAGGGCCTCATTTTCTCATCTCACCTAAAGTATTGAATTCTGGAGATGATAATAATAATAATACTTTAAAAGTCTCCTGTGACAATTAGATGGCATTAGGTATCCTTATCTGTGCCCAGACATTAGAAAGGTATAACTGATGAATGGTTAACATCTGATGGGATAGGATTGGAAAAACAGATGAAATACCATAAAGAGAAATACTCTACCAACAAGTGCACATAGGAAGAGTAGGATGAAGAGGACGTGAAGAGGAGGCATGTGTCCAACTTATTTACCAGCTAAGAACAGCAAAGTGTATGTGTGTGTGTGTTTCTAGGCATTTCAATGATTTCTTATAACCTTACAGTAAGTGCTCTGATAATTTTTGGAAGGATAGATGAGGAATGCTGCTTTCTCTAGAAATTCTATGTTGGGCTTCTGGCAATGGAAATGACATGCCTCAAAGGCACAGATCAGCTCCTGAGATGGGATACGTTTGCCAGTAGCAATATAGAGTTTGCTGGTGAACATTGAGGAGCTAATTTCAGAAGGCTCGATTTTATGAGCAACTCATAAGAGGTAATTATATAAATTCCCAGGACAACTGAGAGTAGCTTTGATGTTTGTGAAGAGTGTGCATCCTTCCCAATACTAAGTACATCCAGCCCAGCTCTGGATAGGCACAAGTGTGAAGACTTCTGGGTACCTTGCTAATAGAGGATGTTTAAAGTATCAGAACTAATTTTTTGTTTGTTTGTTTGTTTTCAAAAAATAAGAGAATGCCAGGGATAAATGGAAAGACCAAGGATAAATATAAAAGGCCCTTCAAAGGAATTATAATGGGACACATTATAAAAGCTAAAGAAAGGTCCATGCTTTGAAAGCCTGACAAGAAAAAAAAATGCCTGTATATTCCCAAAGATTTAGGTCACTTTGGTTTTGTTTAATCTACTATGAGGAGAAGGCTTAGTCCTCAAATGTGTAAGTGTAATGGACCACTAACCATGTGACCAATTCTGACAATGTCTGCAAAAACAGGGATGAAGAAAATACAACCCAGTCCTCAGGAAGATAAAAATATAGGAGGCCCCAAAGCAATCTGAAAATTGAATGATGAAGTATTCCAGGGAGTATAATTGAAACCCATGCAGATGGGTCAGGACTCAGAGATGAGGGCAAGAAAAATTTTCCAGGAAAATATTTATAAAAACTGTAACTTTGGAAAGACTTTTTTTTTTTTTTCAAACGGGAGTCATATCACTGTTTAGAAACAGCAATCACCTCAGAATCTCAGCCAGCTCTCAGAGGTCCTAGGATTCTCTCACTGTAGCCAAGGCCACATCAGGCACACACATGTGTCATGGGGGACACGAGTAAGTTGGAAGGTGGTATGGATTGCATAGTGTGTACTTGTGTAAACCCAAACTCTCCTTTCCCCAAAACATATTATATTACAAATATATCAGTGGGTTAAAATAATTTTAATGCAGAAATCATACAGACTGTCTTAACTATGCTGTTTACATCAACTTCACCATTCAATGACTCCTTTGCTTGGAGACTCAGCTCCTGTTTCCATCTTTCAAGTGAACGTTTTTCCAACTAAATTGCATCTGATAAACCTAGATATTTTTCACCTTCAGAAACTTTGCTTAGGTATATCACTAGTGTCCTAAGTGGTTTTGGGAATTCTTATATGTGCAGTTTTAGAAAATTCACAAATCCATTGGGTCCCACAGGCCCCATAGTGGGGTCTCCCATCATTACGTCTACTTGCTGGCCACTTATTAATGTTCTAGGCATTGCCTTATTTGAACCAAAAATCTCATGTGTTGAGATAGAAAGTTAAAAATTAAAATTGAATTAGGAAGCATATTAGAAGGTACTATGTGCTCTGAAGAAAAAACTGTGGCAAATTATGAAAAGAGTAAAATATGACTAGGAGTATAATGGATATTAAAGTTGATGTCATAATGAAAATAAATTACAAATGGCACATAATGGTACATCATTTGTGTGAGAGAATCTGCTGCAGTTGCATCCAAAGGATGCTCAAACATGCCAAACACTACGTTAAGTTCTTTAAAGGTATTTCTTTTTTAAAAAAAAATATTTTTTTAGTTGTAGATGGACACAGTATCTTTATTTATTTATTTTTATGTGGTGCTGAGGATCGAACCCAGTGCCTCACGTATGGGAGGCAAGCACTCTACCATTGAGCCACAACCCCAGCCCCTAAAGGTATTTCTTATTTCTCTCTCTTTCTTTCTTTTTCTTTCTTTCTTTCTTTCCTTTTTTCTTTCCTTCCTTCCTTCCTTCCTTTCTTTCTTTTCTTTTATTCTACTTAGGTATACATGAGAGCAGAATGCATTTTGATTCATTGTATACAGATGGAGCATAACTTTTTATTTCTCTGATTGTATGTGATATAGAATTACATCATACATGCAGTCATACATGAAGCTAGGGCTATGATGTCCATCTCATTCCACCATCTTATTTGTTTTTCTTAATAAACCTTGATATGATTTGGATCTGAAATGTCCCCAAATGTCCCTTGTGTTCAGAGGTGTATCATGAGGGATCTCATCAGTGAATGAATCCATTAATGGCTGATTGACAACTGGCAGGGAGGGTTTAGTTGAATAAAGTTGGTCACTGGGTGCATGCCCTGGAAAGGTATATCTTGTCCCTGGCCCCTCTCTCTGCTTCCTGACTGTGGTGAACTAAGCTACTTTGCTCAGTCACTGTCTTATGTCATTGTGTTCTGCCTCACCTCAGGCCCATAGAAATGAAACCAACTGACCATCGATTTAAGCCTATGAAATTGTGAACCAAAGTAATTATTTTCTTCTCTAAGTTGTTTTTCTCAGGTATTTGTAGGAGTAATACAAAACTGAATAACAAAAGCTACTGGGCAGACATTACTGTTATTATCACTATTTTATAAATAAGATAATGAAGTTACAGAAATGAATAGTGTTATGGTAGTTCTTAAAGGGATCCACTTTGCTAGTTGAAGAGAAATTATTAATATACCATTCCAAACTTACACATGCAACCTCTAGCACACACATACAGAAACATAAACTGCACAAATAAGCTAAGTCACTCCCACAGAGGCCCAAAGACCAGTTTAGAATATGCATGAGGTCTCCTAAAATCATTTGGAAATTGCTGTTTATCCTGCTGTTTTTCAGTGGAGAAATTCAGAGTAGAGTGAAATGTGATTTAAGATAGCACTGGACAGAAAAAGGGGAGAAAGCCAGCTCTGTAGACACCCTCTTTCCTGACACAATGCCAGTGGCAGGCACAGTAGGAAAGGAGTCATAACAGGACAGCTGAATTCTGGTCCCATGATTCTTGTCCATTTTAGCTCAAGTCATTGATGGATCTATGGTTTAATTTCCTGTAACAGAACTCAAATCTATAGCAGGGCAGAAGTAAAGAGAAGTTTCAGAATAGTAGAGAAGAAATGAGTTGTATGAAGCTAACTTTGTTTAGAAGATTAACTGTATTCAGAATCCTGAAGGTGAGCTTTACTGGGTCCTGAATGCCTATAGTAGCTTTTGTCTAATTCATATTATAACTGGAGACCTTTGTTCCAATTTGAAAGGACACTTACAGAGGACATTGCCTGGAGATGTCTGGCTGCTCACCAGAGAGATCTGCCAACAAGGCTGGTAATTTGGAAATGTCACCATTTTCCAGGGAATAGTTATCAATTCTGTAGGCTAAAAAAGTTGACACGTTTTCAGATGTCAGTACTGCAGTTGAAAATGAATGGGCTTCAGAGGAGTAACTGACACTAATTTCTTACATAAGACTCTGCATATAAACCAGAATTTCAATTTGCAAATTAGTATTTATATTAAGAACTATATCAAGTATATTCCAAAAAAGTGGTTGCTGTGAATCCATTCGTTCTCTACTGGCAAATCCATACCAGGAATAAATTTATAATCAGAAAACTTTTTAAATGTGCACTGAGCAAGAGAAGAATCAATTCGTTGGATCCGATCTGTGGATGTTGTTAAGAGATGATGGATTCCTGTGCCCATTTCTACCAAAAGCACAGGCTTGCTGCTGTAGGAGTATTTATTTTTATGGGTATGATGCTCTTTCTTGCGGACAGTGTCAAAAGCAAATGTAAACATCTGTCTGGGTGGCACGCCTACAGGGTTTCCGTTGCTAAGCTGATTCTGCCTCTCAGGCAGAGGGGTGTGTGTGTGTGTGTGTGTTACATGAGTGTTAACACAACTTCAGTATTTACAAACCATACAGCCTTGGGAAGTACATATTTTGGATGTAACCGAAGACTTTGGCAGATATGCTAAATGCATAGATAATAGCAGCAAATATAGAACTACCTGCATATTAAAGTGTAATTTCTTCACATTCACTTTTTAAATTTTTATTTATTCTTTTAGTAACCTGAGATGTTGTTACTCTCATGGACCTTTTGCCTGTGAGGAAATGAATGCTAGGAATGTTAGTAAATGTCTCGGCTGTCCCCCTCCTTTAGATATGGAGGCTGCCTGTGAATCCACAGTAGCTCTCTCTGTGTCTCTCTCTCGTGACAGCCCAATCTTCCTTTCTTTCCGGCTGGTGTCATGCTGCATTTATTTGTGCTAAATAGTAAATTAAACAAGAACACTAAAGTCATGACACCTTTTTCCTATTTAAAAAATCAGAAGTCAATATTGGAATGATTTCATTAATGTGCAGTATTTTTGAAGTACCACTCAACTTCTCTTGCAAGCTAGAAGAGCTGTCGTCTCCCCAGTCTAGTCAGGGCAACTGTACCATTATGCAATCTACACTCTCGGGAAGTGATCATTGTGGCCTCCTGCAGTGGAGACAGATGGCAGTCATTAGTACATTCTCCTCGTGTCAGCTCCTAACCTCCTCAGAGACTGCATTCAGGTGGGTGGCTGCTGACCTACCTTCTTTGAAATCTTCTCATGATTGTTGGGCAGGGATGATTCTGGAAGTACAGACACTAGATTCCCAGAAGAGCTGTCTTCAGAAGGGATATTTTTCCTGCTCTTTCCTTTTGTATATGAATGGTTTCCTTCCAGTTCAAGATCGAGCAGAACACTAATACCACATTAGTGTCACAAATAGCTGTCTGTTTAACCCTTTCATAGTTTCCTGGAGGAATCAAGGAAACCAAGGAATCAAGGAGTCAACCAACCAAGTAGCCTCTGCAATCTGAAAATCTATTTTACCAAGACACCCAATTGGTATGTGCAACAAAGTCTTTGTATCTTTTCAATCTACCTGTAAAATACACCAGTAAAAATGATATAATTTTATAGTTGTTTAAAAAAGGCAAACTTCCTTTTGTAACAGATGAAGAAACTGAGATCCTAGAACAGAGTTTTATCCAGAATCTCTCCGTAAAAAGGGGTAGAATCAGAATTATGGATCAGGAGTATTAAGATCTAGCCGGGTGCAGTGGTGCACGCCTGTAATCCCAGTGCATTACTTGGAAGGCTGAGACAGGAGAATCAGGAGTTCAAAGCCAGCCTCAGCAATGGCGAGGCGCTAACCAACTCAGTGAGACCTTGTCTCCAAATAAAACACAAAATAGGGCTAGGGATGTGCCTCAGTGGTTGAGTACCCTTGAGTTCAATCCCTGGTCCCAAGAAAAAAAAAAGATCCTACCATAACTAATTAGTGGACGCTCATGGATATATTGATATAGTGGACACTTACTGATATATTGTTTTTTCACTACTTTTTATTTGGAGAACTTCATGCAGGGTGAATAAAGTCCTTAGCAATTAGTCATAATTGCTTGCCAACGCATATCTCATTATTCAAAGGAACTGAACAAAATATTATTTATCAATTTACTAAATTCTGAAATTGTAGTTTTGAAAGACCTGATATTCTTTTTTTTTCTGATTTCTCTAGGGAAGTTCCAGTTTATTTCCCTTCACAATGGTCTTGGTGAAAATTGTTTTCAATGGATTAAGAACATGAAACCCTCAAGAACACAGTAGAATTTTGATACTGGATTGGAGCTTTACGTTGTAAGGAGTGAAGAAGATCAAAGAGGCCTTCTGACCTCTGTGGTTTACTTATATTCCGAAGACCTGGTAAGGGAAGTGGTGGCAGGGGCTCTGGAAATACATCCTTAACTGGGACGTGGCCATGCCCTTGGAGAGCCATGTGGGAACAAAGCATTGTCCAGCAAGGAAGCCACTGTCCATGTGTCTTGGGCCATTTCTGATATGGGTGCACTTCTGTCTCAACCCCTCCTTGCCTCCAAACCTTTATAGAGTGGGCCACACACCACAGATTCTCCTTCCTGCTGCTACCCTTTTCCTTCTACTTTTAGTTGGCTTGGCTTCCATACCATCTAACGCCCCTGGACGTCCATTTGCAAGTCCTGTAAAAATCCCCACAGTGCTGTACAGAGAACCCTCACCGCCACCTGTTCATCTTGGCTAACCAGGGTCTTAAGCACATGACAGACACCCCCCACAGACTCTTTCTCTATCTTTAACACCACATGGCTTTCTGCCTGTATTTACCAACTGTTCCTTGGTCTTCTTTACTGACTCCTTCTACTTTATTCCTTATTAAGTGAGCAGATTCCTTAGAGCTAATCTTAGACCATTGTCTCATGCTCTGGTCTTTTGTGGGAACTCTTGTTATATCTTACTCAGAATGTTCTAGTGTGCTTATTTTTGTCATGATGATTTACAAATATACATCCTCTGACCGGACTTTCCATCTGAGCTCTGTGTACCCAACTTCTACCTGATCTGTCCAATTTGATGACAGAGGACACTTCAAAGTTATATATGTGGACATAGTATATCTTCCTCTAGCACTTCCTATCTCAGAATATAAATCCATCAGAGCAGGAACCCAGGAGTCACTCTTCATCCTCCTTCCCCCTCTTCTTACTTCATTGTTTGAGCTGCTTATTAGCTTTCTAAATTGTTCTAAGAACTGTTCATTTTTCTCTATTACAATCAAAGTGCACTTATATGAATGCACTACTTTCTTCAAAGTTTGCCTTCTCCTCTTGACATGTCATCCCTTCCTTATGCCTAAGAAAAATCTCTTCATTAACTCTGACTCCATTCAAATATCATCCCATTCAGGAATCCCTAAGTTCCATTCCAGATAGAGTTAGAAGACTAACCTTCAATCTTCAATAAAACTTAAACATACTGGTTGGAAAGACAGAAAGAGAAACATGTCACTGAGTGAAATTATGCTATTTTATCTAAGTGTCTTGTCCTGATTCTGTGAAAACCACAGGTTTTGTTTTGTTTTGTTTTTTCCCTCAATACTAACCACAGTGACTGGCAAACATCATGATTTTAAAAATTGTTTAGTGAAAGAATGAATGAGTGAGAATAAGATAAATAAGTATAAAAGCGAGGGTAGACATCTTCAAGAAAGTAAGAAATGATGCTTAGGGCAGACCATTTCTATAGAAGTTATTTGTTTGCTTGTTTGTTCTGATTTGATTTGCTTTACTGTCTATTTCCAATAGTGTGAATTGAATGAGTTGACAGGGGTGGATACAAAAGAAGTAAGTTAAGTCAATCAATCAAAAGTAAATGTCAATCAATCAAACAAAGGAAACAAAATGATTTGAATCAAGGTAAAAATTGTGAATATCTGTGAGAAGGACAGCATAATTCGAGCTTTTACAAAATGCAATGCTTACGTTTTGATGAATACATTTTCCCAATAAGTACAAATTCTAATATCTTGTTTGGATAGTTACTATTGTCCTTAGTCAATATATATATAAACTGGAAAATGAAGACAACTGGCTTCAAATGACACAGCTGATGTTCTCATTCAAGTCTGTGTGATTGTACAGCCTGCATCTCTCAGTGGACCCACGTCACCGGGGTGGGAGATGGGAGGTGCTGTGTATATGAGGTGGTCAAAAGGGATTCGTCCATGCAGGTCTTCTAAGCCATGCTCAAGAGCTCCGAGTCAGCAATGGGGAGAGGGAATTTAAGAAAGTTCATTCTAAGCAGGCTGCTGTCTTCCTGAAGTGGCTATTGTGTGACCATAAAGGGATCAGTTCTGATCGTGGACTTTCATTTAAGAAGACCTCTTTCTCAGCCCTGTGAATGAGAATGGGTTGGTGACTGGATTGTCTGGGCCAACTCCTCCTCCTGACTGAGTTGGAAGTCCTGGCTCTTCAGTGCTGGCCCTGCAGAGGGGGTCACATTCCACAGCAGAGCTTCTGAGCAGAGCAAGAACACAGGGAGCTGGGACAGAGCAGAGCCTGCACCTGGAAGAGCAGGGCAGCAGACACTTTAACAGATTGCTCCTTATGCCTCTAGATCCAGCTCAAATATCACCCCTTTTCTTTTGATGGAGCCTTTGTCACTCTATTTATTACTTTTGCTGCAACTCATCAGATGCATCCATGTACTTAATCCTTCGTTGTCATTGAAGTTAGAGCTGTTTTAATGGAAGGAACAGCTGCTTTCTAGAACAATTTCTGGCACCTAAATTTTTGACCAATGTCAACTGCAGATTGAATGGGTGAAGAGTGTGGAAAGGGCTGGTGTCCATCATCAGCCAAGACTTGTATGCAATGAGAGGGTGCGAAGTTGTACTCAAATTTGGAACTAGGCAGATGTCCATTTTTAGATATCTTAATCCTAAACTAAAATTTAATGAACATTTTTTTGTCTCAAGTTCCACTTATTTGAATTATCACCTAGCATTTGTGTGGCTACAGATTTTATTTCTATCTTACAGAACTTCAAATAAATCAAGTGATTTATGCAGGGTTTGATTCTTGACCCCTCCCTCCTTTCACTCTGCTTAGATTCATGACTTTGGATAGATTAGGCTTATGCCAGTAACCAACTTAACACAGAGAGGTTTGCTTTTCAGCCAAACAGTCCCGTGAGGGCTGAGCAGCTCTCCATGGCAGCTGTGTCCTGTGTGATGACTTTCTTGTGCACACTTCTTCCATCTGGGTAGCATCTCAGTATGCAGCATCCAGTCAGCTGATGCACAAAGCTTGAGATAAATACTGTCCCTGACTCAACCCGAAGGATGCTGATCACTTCCACTCACACTGCATTAGCTGGACCGAATCATTCGACTCTGCCTACATACAAAGGGATGAACACTGCAGTTTGTGTGGTCCAATGGAAATGTATCCAATGAGAGTCAGTGAGGCCACATACCATCATCTCTCCCATCTTTAATTTCATATTAAGGTAAAAGATGTGACTGTATGGAAATAGTTACAGTGGAAGTATTAAAAGGCTAAACAGCTAAAGAATAATTAAAGAAAAACTGAGTTTTCACTATGTGTCTGTCTGTTTTATGTTCTAAAGTTGCAGTAGAAAACAAAGCACTGGAACTAGCATTCCAAGGAGAGTCAAACAAACCTAACATACCCCCCTCCAAAGAAGTCATTTCTAAAAATTAAATAAATAAAGTCTAAAAGTTAAAGAAGTCCAACTGTTGCTTACATGAAACTCGCAGTTTGCCGCAGAAAGTTTCTCAATGGCTAATTTAAGCTAAGTATCTGAGCTTAAATTAGCCAGCCAATATCTGAGAAAGCAATTTAAGCCAAATCACCTTAACATCTGAGTAACATAAAAGAGAAGCCACACAAAATCAGGAGGAGAAACATGCTGGACAAGGAAACAGTTTGCGGGAACTCTCTGCAGAAGAAATAAGCTCTGGGTGGGAATGAAAGAGAAACTGGGTCACTGACTGGGGAGCAAAGTAAGAAAGGAGGATCATGGTATTAGATGCTGTTGTGGGAGTAGGGAGATCAGCTCACGCAGGTTTTTCAAGGCAGTAGGAAGTGTTTGGAGTCCGATGGAAAACACTGGAGGATAGTCAGCAGCAGAATGACAGTATCTGATTTATGTTGATTACTGGCACAGTGCAGTCTTCCAAACCCTGTGCATTCCTGGACCCCAAAAATAGAAGCTGCGATGACAGACGTCTGTGAGAGCCAAAGGCAATATCAGAGTTGAAAGGTGCTAAGCTCCACTTGCTTCCAGTGGGACTGTCAGAAAAATACATTGTTACTGAAAAATGCCAGAGTCGGCAAAATTTATACTTCTCTGAAAAGCTAAAAGAAAACTGCAGGTGTGTAAAATGCTACTCCAGCATTAGCAAGCGCAAGGAACTCCAGATGGCATCTAAACTAGTGGCACATATCTGGCCACATACCTGACACCAGCAGTCTCAGAACATTCTTATATGAATGTGAAGATGGATCAAGGTTAGTCAAGGTCACACTGATGCCTGAGAAGATGGGAACAGGAAGAGCAAGTGGGAGGCTTTGTGGAGAGAGGTGTTCCTGCAGGCAATGTGACGGACAGAGGCAGATGGAAAGTTCTCCACTTAGCCCTCAGAACCGCTTCATGAGAAAAGCTACCACTGCAGATTATTTCTTAGGTAGATAAATACAATGATGTTAACAAGTAAAAATGGTCTTAGGACTTTCATTCCAAACCTTTTCTCTTGGACAAGAACCTGAGGTCCAAAGTAAATGCTTTCAGGAGCCACTACAGTCATGGTGAGTATGGCAAAGAATGGCATTCCACTAACCAGGCACCTTTATTTTAATTCACCCAAAGTTGTTCTTTATGTGTTACATTTTAGTCACATTGGGGTTCCACATGAACTCTTGTTTGAAAGAAATATCTCTACTGTTATAAAAATTTATTATGAAGGCAAAAAGCACACAGAATTAAGAGGCATAAGGTTGGAAACCACATAAATCACACACATCTAGGGGATTTTTATGCTACTTTGTTTAATCCTTACACATTTTAGGAAGAACTATTTCCAACCTCAACTAACATTTGGAAAATTAGAATTAAGGGAGTTCAAATTCCCTTTTCAAGGTCAGATAGCCAGTAAGGGATTGAGAAGGGATTCAAAACTGGATCTCTGACCCCAAAGGCCATATATCCCTTTTTACCATTATCCTGTTAAGTCATGCATGGTGGACCCATAACCACCATTTATTGACTTTTTGATGTCTAATAGGTACCATGCTCTCGGAGTCTCAGTTTCACCATTTATTAAAAGGAAAAAAGATAGCACTGAATAAAACCAGCCTTATTACCATGAGGTTCAAGTGATAGAGTATCATTACAAAAGATACTAGTATGAGCCAGGTGTAGTGCTGGACACTTTAAAAAACATTCATTTACATTATCAGTCCTGGATATTATGAGGTGGTTGGTGATACACAGCTACCTCGACAAGGAAATAAGTACTAGAAAAGTTTGGTTAATCACTTGAGCTGGAATAACCAGGAATCAATGGAACTGCTGGTCCTCTGACCTGAGTTTCAGTCAATCCACATGAACAGAACTTCACCTAACTTTTGAAGTGAGTGACACAGAAATACAAAGATAGCATACTTTCTTTATGTTTAAAGAGTTGAACACCATAAATCAAGGTAATGTGCTTGTAAGTTGATAAATGTAGAATCAAAACAAAAACATAAATGTATTATATATGTGTGTGTGTGTATATATATATATATATATACACAAATATACATATGTACATTGTAGTATGGGTGAACATACTATAATAAGTACCACTTGTGTATGTAATTATAATGCATGGAATAAAATAATATTAATAATATTAAGAAAGAGGGGATCAGTAGAGGAGAACAAGCAGATCAGAGGAAGAAAGGGGACAGGGAAAAGAAGGTTCTGGGGAATGGATGGATCAAATCACATTATATACATGTGCAAATATGGCATAATGAATGTCACTATAATGTATAATGTACCAATAAAATACATGTATAGCTTTGTATGATTAAAAATCAAAATAAGTCCAAAAATACCAAGGAAGACTAAATTTAATTATTATTTTGCATATCTGAGTACTACATAGGTGAAGGAATGATCAGATGATTGATCATAGATAATTATTACATAGTATCTTATAATTGATTTTTAAAAATACTATTGCTACATTCTATAATCAAGATTTTTATGTTTTCTGTCATTGACAGTACCCATGTAGACAACTAAAAATAAATTGGAAATTTAAATGTTTGCAGATGTTAATATGTTTTCCTCCAAAATATCGATTTCAATATAAGTAAAATATGAATTTTATATCTGTTATAAAATGTGACATTTTTCATTTTAAATTTTAAAACTGAAAATGAAGGAAGATCAAAAACATGAATATTAATTTTATTCAAAATTTTTTAATAAAGCTATGGCTTTTTCTTTTTAAGCCTATTTTATTAAATATTTTATGGAAATAGAATTCAGATCTAGCCTTCCATTGCAATTGTTTGCCCATTTGAAGAATCAGTATCACTTTTCATGAATGTTAAATTCTGACTAATAATATATAAATATTTAAAGTTACAGAATGTTCCCTAGTTGGTATTTGTGACTAATACATGCAAATACATGCTAAATAGTCAGTAATTCCAAAGAGTGAATTGGGAAATTAAGAGAAAAAAGAACGAGATTTGGCACCCTAAAAAAAAAAAAAATCAATTGTGTTCATTGGTGTAGGAGAGATTTGGCTAGTGTAATGGTTAATTTTATGTGTTAACTTGCCTGGGACAAGGAATGCCCAGGTGTCTGATTAAGCATTATCTCTACTGTGCTGTGAGGATGTTTCCAGAAGGGATTAGTATTCAAATTGGTGAACTGATAGAAGCAGATGGCCTTCTCTGATGTGAGTGAGCACCACTGATCTGCAGAGGACCTGAACTGGACAATAAGGCAGAAGAAGGTTTAACTTGTTCTCTGTTTGGCTATTTCAGCTGAGACATTTAACTTCTTCCTGCCCTTTAGCTGGTACTTGTTCCATAAGCACTCCTGACTCTCAAGCCAGAGGACTTGGACTGGAATAGACAAAACCAGCTTTCCTGGGGTTCCAACTTGCAGATGGCAGATCATGGGCCACCACAGCATCCATGATTGTGTGAGCCAATTCCATATAATAAACCTCAATTTATATCTCCTATCTGTTCTGTTTCTTTCTTTTTTTTTTTAAGAATGCTGACAATACAATTATTAATTGATTTATTTCCTTTTACCTCCATATTTCTGAAGTTGTGTACTAGGAAAGGCACAATTCACACATTTTTGCCTTTTAATGCAGTGGTTTTGATTTTTGTTTTACATTTCTGTTTTCTTGTCTACTTATTTATTTTTGATGGTTTAAGGATAGAGATATACAGTATATTTTCCTGGGCCTTGAAAAGTGTAACTGAAGAGTAAATGTTTTAGGAGACTGAGACAGGAGAATTACAAATTCAAAGCCATCCTCAACAATGGAACGGCACTAAACAACTCAGTGAGACCCTGTCTCTAAATGAAAAACAAAATAGGGCTGGGGATGTGTCCCAGCAGTTGAGTACCCCTGAGTTTAATCACTGGTACCAAAAAAAAGAAAGAGAGAAAGAAAGAAAGAAAAAGTAAATGTTCATGTGATTAGAGTCTCTGTTCCTTCCAGACCAGGCCTGAGAGCTGGATTCCAAGTGAGCCAGGTGCCCATTATTTTTAAATAGGTGTGTGTGAGTGTGTGTGCGTGCACGTGCATGTATATATTTATGTGAGTGTGTGAGTATGTGGGTGTATGTGTGTGTGTGTGTATATATATGTTTATGTGAGTTTCTCTGTATGTGTGTGTATGTTCATTTGTGATATGACTATATGTAAGTAGTGATCATATTAATTAAATTGATAAACTTTTTTAGTTAAAGGGCCAAATGATTCATATTAATTTTATTTTGCTTGCCAGAAGGTCTTTATTGCTACTATTCTATTCTTTGAGCTCAAAAGCAACCACATACAGACAAATCACCAAAATATCACCTTATTTGGATATTGGTGGCCAAATTTGGCCTTTGGGCTAAGATTTATTAGCATTGGCACTAAAGTGTGATATCCTAAAAGGAATTCTCTTTCCTAAGTCTAAGTGGGCTACTGCATGTAGCTGTGCCTTATAAACAAAAAAGAGATTCATAGATATGTTCTTCATAATTTAATAACAAACTGGAGTTATCCTTGTTTTATTGATTTGCTATTTGAGGTAAGAACTCAGTGACAAATTTATTTCACAAAATTGTCTTTTATTAGATAGCCCATTCTGGACACATTGGGCTTGTGTTTTGGGGTTTTCTGCCATGGAACCCAGGAACTTACTCATGTTAAGCATGGGCTTTATCAATGAGCTATGTCCCCAGCATGGGCTTGTTGTTAAGTGACAAAAGTGGTACCCATCTTAGGTGACCAGGTGTTCTGAAACTCTACTCTGGTGGCCATCTTAGTTCAATGCTTACTGTTTTTTATCATTTCTTGTGTTGCTTTATCTATATTGGTGGTCTGAAGGACTGTGGAGCTCTGTGATGGCACACTTAGAAAAATTAATAACAATATCAACACCACTACCAATAACATAGCTCAGCAACAACAAATGATCACAGGATGGTCACAATTAGCCAGGTGTGACAGCTTCTGTAGTCAGGGACAGCTCAGTGTGTAATCCTCTTGTGAACATTTATAATCAATAGCATTCCTTAGAACCCTGTCAGGAATACAGGTCCCAGTAGAGACCAAAGCTCAGGGGCTCTGTTACCCAGATCCTCTACTTAACTTACTTTCCTAAAGAACTTCCACATGGTGGTAAGGACAAAATGAGATGTGGTTGGTAAATCAGTTTCAGAAAAGTGCGGGTACTGCAGAAATATTTTAACTAAGATATAATATTTTCACTCTTTTCAATCAACATTTCAGCAAGCGAGGTGTGTATCTTTAATAATTTTCTAAACATGTCTTTTTTTCTCTCTTTCTCTCTCTCAGTTCTCTTGCAGTGAGTCTCAAAAGGAAAACAAAAGAAAAAACTAACCCATCCAAGATCCTCAGATCCTAGAACTCAACCTATGATATTGAAGACTGTAGCTATAGACCAAGTTAGTTTGTGTGTTTGTGTGTGCAATCGGTTTCCTCTATTGTTTTTAAAATGTGGCCTTTTGAGATGCTTTGGCATTAGCTTGCAACATATACTTACATTGGGGGTTTTAATCTTTGCTAAATCAGTTCCAAGTTTGGAAACAATCCTTGCTGATTTGAAGGTAATATATGGTACTTGTCGTTAGAAACGTGTGCAGGTGCACTGTATGCCGACGATGTTCAATTGGCATTAACATTAATCACAGATTGGAATTTGGCAGATGCTGGATTTTATAGCAAACAGAATCTAGTATTACTGAGAAAGGCAGTTATAAAACTTCTTATTTTTTTTTTGAGCAACAAAAGTAGAATCACAGGCACTACCATGTGTGTGCTTGTGTATATGTGTGTAAACCTGTTTGTGTGTATGTGTTAAATTTAACTTTCCCCTGATCTCTATAGCACTCCAATGAGTAAGTACTAGTGCCTTAAGTTTACAGTTTTATTTATATGTTCAATTCGGAATACATTCTCCATTCCTAAATAAGTCAGCCAGCCCCACAATATTGGAGGTTTCTTTAAAGCCAGAAACATCAGTGTTTGTCTCTGCACTTCTGTAGTTCACTCATGGTTTCCTTTAAAAGAAAGATAATATCTATCTATAATTCAGACTTAAGATATTTTTCCTTTTTTCCAAAAGTGAAAACTATATAATTTCTCTTGACATTTTGCCCTAAGACATCCAATATCGCATTTTTATAACTCCTTTATTAGATTCCTCAAAGAAGCCTGATAGATGACGTATTAAATGACAAAGTCTAGAGTGCATGCAAAATGCGTCTATTCAACAAGCTCAAGACTTAACGAGCATCTATTATATGAAGAGTTATACAGGGTATAGCATGATCTACACCATGTAAGTTATAATCAATTTAAGAGTTCCAAAGCTGTCCAAGATAAAGCTTTAAGTGTGAAAATCAAAGTGGCAGCAGTGAAATTTATGAAACTTTTGATATACTAGAATTGAAGTATTTTTATGCACTCATGACATTATTTCTTTTAAAAAAATCCATTGTGATTTTACAAAGGAGAAAACACACATATAAAGAAGAAAAGTCACTTCTTCACACAATATGCAAATGACTTAACCACACCTGTAGCCCATGTGGTTTTGGTAGAATCCACCAAATTTTTGACTATATTGTATTGTCTCACACGTGGATTTATTTCCTTCACAAGTGTAAGGCAAGTCTTCAGTCAGATAAATGACTCACAAATATGTTTTTATGATTATTTTTCCTTGTGGCCGAAGTTTTGATATGTGATGGAAGAGAAGAGTTCAAGGTAATATTGCCTGTCAAGAATGGGAAGGCTGGATATTCTTCTATTTTATTGACATAATAAAGAACCATATGCTTTGGAAATCAACTGAGTGAAGGGCAAGGATGACATATTCATAAAAACTGATGAACAAGAATTGTGACCCCAAAATGGTTCTCACATATTTTTCTGAGGGTCATACTGTGGGCTAGCAGGTCCAAAATTTCTCTCAGTAAAAATTTGGCAATCCCAAGATAAGATCAAATATTTGAATGAAAAGTTGATGAGGCAATTATTAACTAGGGCCACCACGCTAGTTAAGAAAAAAGCAAGGAACTGTATAGCAATTGAATACCTAAGTTAAAACTCCAGAATATCCAAGTTTATTTTTTTCAAAAAAATCTATTTGCAGAATGTGTTGCAAGAAGCATATGAGTTGGTCAGTTGTTGAGGTTGAAGTATATTTGCTACAAATTGTGATTTTTTAAAAAAATCTAAATGTATGGGCATTAGCTATATATACTGAATTCATTTTAATATCAAATCTGTTGCTTCAGTCTTCATTTAGAACAATAAAGTTGCAGCTTTGGTAGGTAAAACATAAACTTTGCTGGATAATAAGGTGGTTCTATTTCTAGGTTTCTTTTTGGGGGGAGACAAGGGAGGGTGGAAGCTCCATACTGCTTTCCATTATTGTTGTATTAATTTATGTGTCCATCAAGAATTTATGAATGACTGAGAGCAGTTGGGCATGCCTATAATCTCAGTGAGGCAGGAGGATCGCAAGTTCAAAGCCACTCTCAGCAACTTAGTAGGTCGCAAGCAATTTGGCAGACCCTGTTTAAAAAAAGGGGGGAAGGGGTGCTGGGGATGTGTCTCAGCGGTTAAGTGCCAAAAAAAAAAGTGTAAATGTCTGAATGTTCCCCTTCTACATCCTAGCCAGCATGTGCCACTTTATCACAGCTCTCTGACTTGGTTTTCATTCCCCTGATGATTAGTGATGTGGAGAAGTTTTTCATATACTTCTTGGCCATTTATATATCTTTTTGTGAGAAATGTCAGTTGAGATCTTTTGCCCATTTTAAAACTGTTTCTTTTCTCTCCCTCTTGACTAGCTCCAGTTCCTTTGGCCATTCTAGACAATCTCTTGCAGATGAACAGTTTGCAGCTATTCCCTCTAGTCCTTTAGGCTGTCTTTCTATTTTTGTTTCCTTTTCCTTGTTCAGGTGTTTTGGTTGATGTAAGCTGATTAGATACATTTGCTTTTTGTTTTCTGTGCTTTTAGGATCATCTTCTTACTTTTTCCCCCCAGATCAATATCCTGGGAAATTCTTCTAAATGTTTTTACTATTTTCATCATTTTGGGTATTGCATTTTGATCCACTTTGAATTCATTTTTTGCTTATGGTGAAAGATGAGGATCTATTTTCTTCTGCATGTGACAATCCAGGTTTCCCCAGGACCATTTATTGAAGAATCTTTCTCTACTACAGTGTATGCTTTCATGCTTTTATTGAAAATAACTTTTCTGTAAATATATGGATTTACTCTTTAGTCTCTATTCTGTTATATTGGGCCATGTGTCTGTTTAATGCTAACACCAACCTGTTCTTGTGACTACTGCTTTGTAGCATGTGTCGAGTCAAGTATCGCTATGCCGTAGCTTCCTTCTTTTTGCTCAGGATTGCTTCAGATATTCAGAGTTTGTACTCTTCCATACATATATTCTATGTTTGTGGAGACTGTTGTTGGTATTTTCATAGAAATTTCATTGACTTTATAGTAACTCTGGGTAGTATGAATATTTTAACAATATTATTTCTTCTAATCCATGGGCATGGAATGTCTTTCCATTTGTGTGTGTGTGTGTATGTGTGTGTTTGTGTTTTCTTCAATCTCCTTCACCAATGTATTACAACTTCTATTGCAATGAATACTCACTTCTTTGGTTGAATTTATTTCCAGATATTTTTATTCATTTTATTTTTTTTATTTTTAGTCTTCATGAAAAGGATTGCTTTCTTGATTTTGTCATTGGTAGAAAAATCTAATAATTTTTGTATGTTGATTTTCCAGTACGACTTTTGAGAGTTTCACAAAAAGTACATGAAAAGAACAGAATTCAGGTTTACCATATAGGACTGCCCTGTTAAAATGTCATACCTGAGTTAAAACCAGAAGAGATAGGCTTAAAGAGGAACGAAAATCAGCAATACATCAACACTCAAAAACCTTGAACTTCAGGTTAAAGTGATCCTATTATTATGTTATTGGAGACTCTGTGTGCCTTTTCCTACTTTTTTAAACCTTTTTTCTGATAAGCCAGGTGTTTCTAATGCTAGAGATCATCATGTAGAGCTTATGAAAATAACCAAGTACACAAGGAAAAAAAATATTAACTAAAAACCAACAAGTACAGTAGATGGAGTATCTGTTCTCAGGAACACATTTTAAATATTAACGTTTAACATATTAAGTAATTAATAATAATTTAATTATAATGTAGCATACTAAATAACTAATAGAGAAAATTCATAAACAACAAATAAATCTTACTAAATGAAATTCACAACCAAAATACAACATTCTACTACATGTCTACATATCACCAAGAAACACTTAAGAAAATAAAATTTAGAGAATATTGACCAAAAGGGAAAAGATTGGCAAAGTAAACTATTATACAATTAGGAACTTGTAATTTTTAAACTCAATAAAGCATAAAAAAAAAGAAAAAAACAAGCCACAGAGGGAGACAGTATATTTTCAGGAATAATATGTTCTTGTTTTCAGAGTATATGAAGATTTCTAACAATGATTTATAAAGGGTCAGCAACAATATAATGATGGAAAAAATATTTGATCAGGTACTTCACAAAAGAAGATATCCAAATAAAACTTTTGAAAAATGCTCAGTGTTATTAATCAAAAGTAAGGTACAAATTAAAAATTTAATGAAATACAGATATCTCAACACATTCCCTGAATTTCCATAATTAAAGAGAATATAAATGTAATGTATTGATAAGACAATGGACCAAGTAGAAACTTCATACATTGTATGGACAAAATTATTTTTAAAAATAATTTTAAAATTTTACTAAAGCTACAGCTACATGCCAGCATACAATAAAATATGTATTGCCTAGCAATTTGATCCCTAAGCATATACACTATTGGGATTTTTATATAAATATGCCAAAAATGCAAGATGATTAATCACATTATTGATAATCACACAAACTTTAAAATAATTGTAAAATCTATCACTGATTGAATGGATAAATGAATTCATGACAATTCATATAATAGGATGGTATATGCCCATAAAAACATATGAATCCAAAATATAGACAACAATGTAGATCAATGTCAGAAGCATAATTTTAAGCAAAAGAAGCCAGACACAATGGATATCATATCATATCATTCTGTTCTTAGTATGTGCATATAAAAAAGGGCAAAAAGCAATCATTGATGTCAGAAATCAGAACAGTGGTTATGTTTGGGAAAGATGATTAGGATATTAATTGGGAGGGAGCAAGCAGAATTTCCTGGATGTGTTATTAATAGTTTATTCATGGACTCGTATGGTGTTAGATGGATGTGTTTACTTTGGGGAAATTTATGAAGTGGCATACTTGCGATTGTCAGATGACTCTCAATGAATGTTATGCTTCAATAAAATTATTTTTAAAGTCTGAGAGCCATTTAATATTCAGATTAACAAAAGGAGAAAGGTATTTATTGCACATCCCTATTTCATCAGCTTACCACTGTTTTCTAGGTTGCTTGAAAGCTTATTCTGCAGACACAGGCTGTCCTGGTTATGTAAAGGGTGTGGTTCAAACAAACATCAGAAAACTAAGGATTTATGTTAACTCAAACCCAATCCTTGCTCACAGAATCTGCAGTCTGGGAAGGGTAAATAAAAGAAAAGCCTTATGTTGTCTTTGAGAGATTTTAGCACAATTCGGTAAAGAGTACAACCCTTTCAAATATTAGAATAGCCTGCTTGTAAACACACCTGGTCCCCAAGAAGAATAGTGACTGCATATTAGGTTTACGTTTTAATTTTAATTGGACAGATAGTAATAAGTTTAGTTAAGAATTTGAAAGAAGTAGCAAGTGATCTTTGGCTGTGTGGTAAAAGTATATAGCCTTAGAGTCACAGCCATAGAAAACACAAAGGTGAAATAAATTGCAGATATGAGCAATTGCTTTTGAAGAGAACTTAAAAATGCTCTTAGAGATGACACATTACTCAAGAATTTTTGAAATATAAAGTATCAGGCCAAGGGTGTAGTTCAGTGGTAGAGTAAGTATGTATAATTCAAAAATCCTTGGATTCAAACTTCCAAGCACAAAATAAAAAATAACAATATGAATTATTATATGGGAAGGTACTACTGGGGCACTGTCATTCAATGTGTAGGGTTGTATAAAATCAGGGCAATTGACTTTAGCTTAAAATTTTGGAATGCCCACATAGTAGATGCCTGCCTGCCTGCCGTGCTCAAATCTCATAATTCAGAAGAGAGGCCGCTTGCTCACTCCTGCTGGGATATGTACTCCCAGAGATCACAGCTAATTCCTCACTGGAAATTGCCCATTGTAGAAGGAAACCGCTTTGCTCATGACCATACCACTCCCCCTGGAGTAGCCTGTCTGTTATTACCAATGTCAAAGAAAAATTACACAAGTTAAGTGGACATGAATGAATTTAAGACTATTGCAATAAGTGAGAAAGAGTAAACTCAACTCTTGTAAAACAAAAAGGAGGAGCGTTTTTAAGCACTGGTACCAGAGAAGTTAGTGGACAATCCTAGAGGTTAGGGAAGAGTAGGTCAATGTGACTTATTTGTACTTACTGGGCAGTGCTGATCATCTCCTGCCATCTCACAGAGATGGAGAGAAGGGGGTACAGTCTTTTTTGATGATTGCACTCCAAAGGGATGGCTCCCAGACCCTTGAGAAAGACATTCCTGGATTCCAAAACTGGGGAGAGGCTAGACAGAGAGTTAAGTATCAAAGAGGCAGAGAAAGAATTTACAATGAAAAGTTTTCTAAAGTAAAGACTCTAAGAAATGGTTGGCTGGAGGTCTTTAGTCAGGAACAAGACTGTCTATAACTTGGTCACGCTGAGGGTAATGTAAAGGCAATCTTGGCCAATGGTCCCTGTGAGCTTGGTCCCTGCCCTGTGTAATATCTCTGAAGGACCACATCAGCCCCAGAGATGCCGCTGGGCCAACTGAGCTCTCAGCTAATCTACATATTAACAGCTCCATCTGTCCACTCCTGCTCCCCAGTCCCTCATTCCCTCACAGGGGGGCTCCTAAAAACACTCCCATACCATCCTCTGCAGAAAATTATTTCACATTGGCTTGCCAGAGGACCTGACTGAGCACAGCTGTCTCTACTGGTTTTACCAGAACAAGACCACTAATTCATACGAAGTTAGGTGTCTAACAGCATCTCAGAAAGACCCCTCCCTTTCTTTACCCACCTCATATCCTAGTTGCCATCTTCATTTTCATAGCACCTTTTAACTTGAACCATTGAACCCTAATGCTTTTTGTCTGTTCCCCTGATGTTAACCTTTTGAATCAGCTAAAGGTACCATGTTGGACTGGTTATTGTGTTTTGGTAATTACAGTAACCAGATTAGGAACCGACATAGTTTATACACTAAATATTTTTAAAACTGAATCATAAATTCACCTATTTTCATTTTATAGCTAAATAGACAATTTGGTTTTACTTATGATTGAAAAAGTAAAGCATTTGTGTATTCACACAAGGGTTTTCAGTGGGAACCCAATAAGTATTACATCATGGTGTATGCATGATGGTGTTTTAACTTACATAATGGCTTAGCTGTGTTTTAAAATAGCTGGAGTTTCTAAAAGACTTTAATTTTTCCATTTATTTTTTATCTTGTAAAACTAAACCAGATCTTCTTAATTCTGTTACACACACATCAAACCGAATATTAATGTTATTTTAAAATTAAAGTCCAATTTTAATTCACTGGTAAATGTTAAAGATTAAAAGTAGTAGTGGTTTTCAGAGACTCTTGAGTTTTTAATATAGAATTTGAATGTTTTAATATCACTCTTTCTACTCCCTATCATTTCAAAGAAGAATAAAAATAGTTTTGAAATTACTATAACACAGGAAAAAAACTAAGGAAAACATGATTTTTCCATGAATTTTGAAATGTACTTTGCCAGGAAAGTATTACACTTTGGAACCAGGGATGCTCAGGTCACCCTGGACTATGTATGCTGGAATCTAACCCGTAACTGAGGACATGAGGAGGTGGACCTTTGTGGGTAATTAAGCCATGAGGGTGGAGGCCTCATGAACAGGATCAGTGCCCTTGTAAGGAGAGGACCCAGAGCTAGCTAGCTCTCTTTCCACCAGGTGAGAACAGAAGGAAGATGGCTAACTGCAACCTGAGAGTCCTCACTAAAACCTGACCGTGTTGGAACCCTAATGACAAACTTGAAGCTTTCGGAATGATAAGAAAAGAATTTTTGCTTCTTATGAGACACCCAGCACATGGCACTTTGTTAAACAGACCAAACTGAGTAAGAAAGCTTAACAACATTAAAATCCAAAACCCTGCCCCATCATTATAGGCAAAACAAAAGTAAATTATATTGATAATTCAATCAACCAATGACCCTAAAGGAATTTATATGGTACTTAGAACAAGGGATGGAATGATGTTGATAAACTTATTCTATACTGTGCCAGACTAAATGCCTTGAATATTGTATTTAATTATTTGGGAATAATCTTTCCAAATATAATATAGTTACCTTAAAATAAATTCATGTATTGGTAAGTTTGGAAATATTTTTTTAAATCACCATTTAATTTTAAGTGAATTATGAGTTCAAGAATATATTGTCATAAAATTATAATATTTAGAATTAAATCATTACGAATCTGCTAAATATCTAACATATAGGATGCAGTTAAGGCAGTATTTACAGTGAGACATAAAACCCTAAGGAAATTTTGGAAAACAGAAAATCCTGAACACTAATGATCTAAGAAATCAACTTAAAATATTAGAAGCAGAAGGAAGAAAATAAATATACATAAAATAAGGAAAGAAATAATAGAACAAGGGCAAAAATGAGTAGAATGTTAATAATAATAAAAATAATCAAGTTAATTACTCCTTCATTGAAAGTATGTAACACTAGAAAGTTTGATTAGAAAAGAGAAAAATATATCAGTAACAAATATAAGTACAAATTTAAGATATTACAAAATGATAAAAATATAAATAGTTATCTAATACTTAGGATAATTTAGAACAAAAGGTAATTATTTAGTGAAACATCGCCCCAAACTTGATTTTAAAAAATATACAAAATTCAAACAATATTAGTATACACTTTTACATTAACATTAATACATAATTACCTGTTGAAACAAAATCAAGTATTAAAAAAATAAGAATAAGAAGAAAATACTTACATTCATGTATTTAAATATGTTAGAATATGCATGCAGAAATCAATAAAGGTACCTGTGGAATAGAGTAATAAAACCAGAGACAGACCATCCAGAAAATAAATAAATATAAGTGAAAGTAGCTAACTCCTGGCAAATGAAAAACAAACCACCCAGGAAACATACACCATTACATGAATGTCACCAGAAGAAGTTCTCCTTTGAATCCACTTAATTTAACACACAAGTCAGTATAAACTTGATATTAAATGTAAACTAATACATTTTAGTCAAAAACATTTTATTATCTTTCATAAAAGATATTTTCTTACATAGAATATGAAAAACAAAATTTATGATGAAGATTAATATGTTTGATTATGTTTAATTTAAATAATACTCATTGACAGAAGGTAGCATTAGCACAGTGAGAGGTACTGCTCTGCATTTGGAATGTAACCAGTGAAGAGCTGGATCTTTATACACACACACATACACACACACATATGTATACAAACAAAACAAAATTAATATGAGAAAAACAAATATCACAACAGAAAAATGGCAAGGAGAGGCCATTTATAATGGAGGAAATGAAAATAAAGAAAAACAAGCAAATGGGACATAGTTGGAGTTCTTTTCTTAGTAATTGTCAATATCCAAATTTTAAATAAGATACCATATTTCACAATTATAGATTGTCAAAATTAATAATTTTAACATGACCCTTTGGATAGCTGACAAACACTCTGGAGAGCTATTGGAAAAGGTCCAGTATCTTTCAATATTATGTATATTTCAATATTATGTCATCTCTTTAGGAATAGTATTCACATTGGTGTCTTTTCTGGAGAAAACATTTGCATATATGCAAAACAAAAGAATATTTCATTGGAGCAGTAATTATAATAGCCCAAGTGGAACAAACTGTTTCTGGGTAAGGGGATAAATAATAAAAAGTCATGGTTTATTTATATACACTTATTGTATCCTGCAGTAAAAATGAATCATATTCCTATTGTTAATATTTATGTATGTCAAAATCATGAAGGAGTGAATGAAGTAGTATGATTTCATTTATGTAAATTTTAAAGCACACCAAATATTAGCACACACATTTATTTAGTTTTTCTTCCATTTGGTTCCCTAGAAGCAGACTACAAACATGGACCGCTGTGTACCAAAGATTTCAAAGGAATTACCAGGGGAAAACACCCTCAGCAAGTGATAGAGGCAGAACTGAGCAAAGGGAGAAGCTAAGTGACAGTAAAGTGGTAACTGGGATCTCCATGCATCCTGCAGCATTTCTGCAGCACAGACAGCCCTTCAGTGTTGCTTCCCATTGAACAAAGGAGGTTAGGGTGTATATTTGTGAACCAGCCAAACCCGTGCATGGTAACTGTAGGCAATGTGCATGTTCTGTGAAGCACTCTTATGGTTTGGATCTGGAATGTCCTCTGAAAAGCTCACGTGTTGCAAGCATGGTCCTCAGTGCAACAGGTTTCAAAGGTAGGATATTTATTTGTTTTTTTTGTTGTTTGTTTGTTTATGTTTGTGATACTTGAAATTGAATTCAAGGGTACTCTACTACTGAGCTATGTTCTCCAGCCCTTTCTATCTTTTATTTTAAGACAGGGTCTTGCTAAGTAGCTAAAAGTCTCACTAAGTTGCCAAGCCTGCCTTCAAACTAGTCATCCCACTCTCTCAGCCTCCTTCGTTGACATGCTTACAGGCATGTACCACCATGTCTTGCTGGGATTTTAAGCAATAATTGGAATATAAGGAATTTATTTTCATCAGTGGATTATATGTTGATAGCTGAATAGACTACTAGGAGGTGAGACATAGTTGGAGGAAGTAGGTCATGGGGGAATGCTAGGGAAGGATTATCTTCTCCTCAAGACCCACCCTCCCTGCCCCACTCCCTCCAGGTGGCCACAGATTGAACAGTTATCATCCACCCTGCTCTGATGCCATGAAGTTTCTGCCTTGGAGTCAGCTGACCATGCAGTGAACCTCTGAAGCCATGAGCCAAAATAACCCTTTTCTCCTCTCAGTTGTTCTTGTCATGTGTCTTGGTCACAGTGACAAAAAACTGACTCACTGAAATACCACCTATAAAACACCAGCAGCTGCTGTTAGCAATTGAGGCATGGCTGCACAAGACCTGAAAAGCGACCTTGCACAGAGCACCACAATATCTACTGTCTCACCATTCATGTCTATGTTACAAAATATGACATACACAAGGGTCATGCACAGTGCTTCAGGATAGTGGTTTCCTATGTGAAGAGGGACTTGGAGGAATAAGATGAGAGTCAATTTTTTTGATGGATCTGAAATATTTTATCTATTTAAAAAGTGATATTGAGGCAAATACAAAATATTTTGCCTTATTAGTATGTCTCTATCAATTATATTACTTCATTATTCTTTGGATATTTGTATTATTTGACTTTTTAAAAAATCTAAGCAGCTTTTAGTATGGGTAAGTAGGATGCTGCTGTGACAAATATCTAAATGTATTGAAGTGGTCTTGAAACTGGATAATTGATAGAGGTTGGAAGACATTTTTAGGTCCATTTGAGGTCTCAAACAGAAAAGAGAAAAATAGAGTTGGAAACTGGAGGATAGGAAATTGTGATAATGTGGAAAAAAGCAGGACTGAACAATGCCCTAGTGTTTTGTGGGAGGTAGAACATCACAGTGATGGGATGAAATATTTAGCTGAGAAGACCTCTAATCAGAGTGTGGAAAGAGTGAGATGGTTCATGATAAATATATGTAGCTAATAGCAAAATGATGGAGGAGAATTTAAGAAGAAATTACTTATTAAACAAAAAGGAAACAGAACTTGAAGATATGGAAAATTCTCAGCCTATTCACATTGCAAAGAAAAATGAGGATGCTTTTGGTGAAAGGACCACTAATAGTACAGCTTAACAACAACTTGATAAAGAGAACACAGATGTGACTCATAATCTTAAGCAACCATCTTAAAACATCCAGAAATAGAGATGGTGTTATACGAGCAAAGACATTGCAAGTTCAAACTGAAGGAGATAGAAAAAAATAAATGAGGAAAGGGAACTGGATCACTTATATCCGGACTGGACCTGAGAGTTTCCGGTATGAGCACATGCTATTACTAAAAAGAAAGGAAGCAGGGCTCAGGGCTCTGAAGGTGATCTGGAGCTATAGTAGCAGAGATATAACCTCAATTGAAACATGATGGATAACCTCTCAGTGAAATCTTGAAGATGCCCCAGTGAATCTGGAGGCAGAGCATCAGACCAATGCCTTAAGATCTGCTGGAATTTGCCTTATTACAGTTTGAATTTGCATAGAATTTGTCACCTGGTCTTTCCTTCCCATTTCACCCTTATGGAATATATAATGTAGCATGCAAGACTTATGATTTATTGGGGAAAGTTCACAGAGACTAGTGACTGATCCAAGAAAAATTCAATGGCAACAGACTGAAAAAAATAGCCTTACCTCTTGAGGTGTTTCACCAAGCAGTTCCTCTGCTCCTTCACTGAGATTTGACCAGTGACAAAAGGCTGGACAAGTGCCATGTATCCTTTCCACAGTGCCCCAGATTCTGCACCAATTGCCACAGAGACAGTTTATATTAAGATGCAGAAGCAGTGACACCATCACCATTATCTACCTTCATTTGCTTGTGTGACCAGCATCCCAAGGAGCAACTGTCTTGGTGTATGTACAAGCAGGTAGCTTTCTACTGATAACATTAACTTGTCCTAGTTTCCGATGTGCATAAAAGAGAGCCAGCAATCTTCAAGATAACATGTATCTGAACATGTGGCTCAGGCTTGTTCTCATTGCTTCTTTGACTTGGCTGGGTTTGGGGGAACAGTAAAGGGGCACTTCTTTAAGGATGATGCACCAACCTGCAGGATTTTGCCATGGCACTCTGAGTTGACAAAGATGTGAGAAGAGGATTTGAATATATCTGATTTATTGGGATGTAATTCCAGGAGATGTTGGCAGGATAATGGAGACAAGAGGCAAGAAATGAAAGGCAGCCAGTCACTGGGTTAAATATAAGGCCAGTAAAAACTGCAAGTAAAATGTGAGCCCACTGGGGAAATCTAGGCAGCCACAGAGCCTATGCTTTCTATGATATACCCACGGGGCTCAGGAGTTGGGTATTTATACATACATTCCTATCAATCATTTGTTAATGGTGTACCCAAGGAATATTGATTCTGAATAATTTCTGGCTTCCCAAGCTACTGGGCAAAGAGAACTCTGGAAGCAATAGGTCTCACACTAAGAAGTGAAAATTCTGCACAAGAAAGTCTTCCAGATCTTCCAGAGAAGATGTCAAGATCCAAGAGAACATGAGAGGGCTACCAGCCAGTTTTGCTCCATTTCTTTCATACAAGCACACGTCTATTATGGTTACCAGTCTGCTTTCTCCATGAGAATTAAGAACTTAGAAGTTTTACATTAAAGCTCTTTTGGCCACACATGGCTTGTTAAGTTTTGCAGTAGCTTATCTTTTCAAATAATTGAACTCGACTTTTGCATGATATTTCATGGTACTTAGAATTAAACTGGATGATCATAATAAACAACACCTAGTATAAACCATCTTGGGAACAAAACCCTTGGCTCTTGTTCAGGGTCACAACTCAAGTTCTGGCAGGAGAAGGGCATGGGCATTGCCTTGGAGAGCTCAGCACAGAGTGGGCAGTGGCAAAGGCAAATTCCAGAGGGAGTGCAAACCTTTGACCAACCAGTGAATCTGCGAGTGGAGGTGACTAAAAGGAACTCCTGGTTTATAGGAACAGCTGTTCCATGAGTAAGAAATTTTACTTGCTCCAGACATGGAACCTCTGGATGGAGTTAGGAGCAAAGAGCTCTGCTCAGAATTAGGCTTGTATTTCTCACCATTATATTTTCCACACAAACAGTGCACTAGGGAAGCTGTAACTTATTCTAACCCAAGTATTCAAGCAAAATGTGTTTCACAACTCAATGAGAGTCTTTTGGGGGCTAATGAAATTTCAGTATCATTTATTAGGTTGGATTAACCGACCTCTACAGGTCCCTTAATTCTTTACATTGTCTGATCCAAAAAAATAACACTGTTCTTATTTGCCCTTAAAGCATCATTAAGCTCCTCTGGGTTGTGTTAGCGAACTATATTTACACGTAATGCTTCTTAGGAGTAAACATTTGGGCAAAATCAAGTGTTCTTGTTACACAAGCCATCTTAACAATATGAATCATTCTATTTTTCTGCCAAAGTTAAAAGACTTTAAAATCCTCACCTATTCCTGGGGAGAAGCTTTGTAAAAGATCAAAAAGAAGCTAGCTTTGGTTGTTCAAAGACAGAGCAGTGAATTGTGCTTTCCCTGGGCCTGTGATGATTCTCCCTTCAATGGGGGAACTGCTATTTATTCATGATGAGGTTTCTAGAGTGTTCCTGTCTTTTCCTATTGTCAGTAACACTTGCACATATCATTGTGTAAAGTGCATGGTGGCATTAAGTGACTTCTAGTCTATTCCTGCTGCTGCCAGAACAGTTCTTGGTATTCTAGGGGTCCACTGATCTGGCCCTTCATTCTTTGCACCAACCACTCTACCTCTTCTGGATAATCAACTGTCATTCCCCACACCTGGTCTATGCTGTGGATTCTTTCTCTCCCTGTTTCTCTGATTCACCAGGATTGTGTTCTCAATGCCACCGCCAGACTGTTCTCCAGCCTGGGTGAGCCCTGCTGCTCTTGTCCCTCTAGTCTTTGCACAAGTACTGGGATAGCCTAGCCTGGAAATTATTTGTAGGCCTCTACTTCTCCAAAGAAATATGTGCAGAGACATCAATCATGGTGAGAGAGACTATGTCACAGTAAGGGAAAATCCATCTAACCTGTCTTCCATTTCTATCACAGTTACAAGATTCCAGAAGCACAAATCCTTCCTGAACAAAAAGATACCAGTGACATGCACAGATCTTTAAGAATCTCGTATACACCAAGATTTGTCTTGCTAAACAAATTGTTTATTTTACTATTTTGTATTCTCACTGAACAACACATGCTAGCTGAATATTCAGTAATTGTTCATGAAAGAATAATAGATGAATGAACAGTGAATGAGGTATTAATAAAAATAAACCTTCCCCAAATACTATGAATTGGTGTTATGCTAAGAACTTTATATGGATGGAGTCATTTGATTCTTATAATAACTCTTAATGGTAGATACTATTGATTTCTCTGTGATGTTGATAGATGTTTTTCTAAGGAAAAGCAAAGAGTAAGAGGAATGAGTTAAGTGAACACGATAGAATGTGTTCACATATTTAAATACCTGTATTTTTCATCACTATCAGAAGGTAGCTTATACTCCCAATATGAGTTAAACAGCTTTAACTTCGCCCATTTCAGAAGCTTTCCACACTGTAGGGAAAAACCTGTGTCATAGTTTCCGTTACTTGATACACTCCATTTTGATGATTTATCCCTCTTAGGGAAAAATATTTTTCAAAGATTTTTCTTTATTGTAACTAACACGTCACTGGATGAGAAACTTTTCTACTATTAATCTTACCTCTCTTCTCCCTTCAATTTTCTTTTAAGGAAACACTAAAGGAAAAAAATCTAAAATAGATACTCCTCAGGAGAAGCAAATTTAGATGCCAGATTTTTCAGGGACTGCAAAGAATAAGGGGCGACAATAACAAGTTAGCTCATCTGATTAAAAATCTGGTGCTTGGGAGGCAAAGGAATAGATTTAGTTCATGAATACATCTGTCATATCTCCTTACTTACAGTTCGATGATCTGCATTCTCAGTTATCTCCTGAACACACGGAACCCAAAAGGACAAAGTGTGGTAGACTCATTGAGCTGCACAAAAATTTCAGATTTGCAGGGCCTATTGACACATGTCATGAAGTCTCCTCATATGGAACATATAGGACACAAGATGGTTAGAGGAATTCAATATCTTCAATAGCTGCACATATAATTTGTTGAACTTGAGATATTTCATTTTTAGACAACCTTTTCCAAGAGTGTTAACTGGTAGGAAACACAAGATGATATACTTTATGGCTGTCATTCATGTCTCTTAAATCAATGTCATGTCTCTTAAATCAATGTCCCTCAAGAAAGTAATATGCATGAAACCATTAAACGTTACTGCATTTTTATGCTGAGTTTATAATGAGTACAGTAAACTTATAATGAAAACCTAAAAGATTCCATAATTAGAAGTTCCTATTTTATACTTAAAACTCAAAATATAAGGAAATGAGCTTGTTTCAAGCATTCAGATTCCCTTTCTTACAAAAATATCTCCCAATAACCACTTATTCATCCAAAATATCCCACATTTTTGGTATTTGCAACGCTCTTTCTACAAAGAGGATTATTATTTAGAATGATCTCTGAGAAACACAGTGTACTAGAACACAAAAATATTACAATGTTGTGTAGATATAAGCTACATTCTGAGAGGGAAAGAAAATGTAGGCATTTTAAATATATAACAAACCCTATTACACTCTCTTAACCCATTCCTCTAACTTGTTTAGATTTAGAAAAATTACCAAAATTAACTCAGGTTTAGCTGTCCACAACATGGGGAACAAAATATCCTCTTCCGTGACGAGTTATAAGAATTAGATGGCTCAATCTATATAAAGCTGCTAGCACAGCACAAAACTAATAATAATTATTGGTGAAGATTTTTTATATTATTGCCACATCCACTCTACATTATTCCTTCATGCACATTTATGAAATTTTAAGGGAGTGAGCACGTGTAGCTGAGTGAGGACATAGGAGTGACACAATGACAACTTGTTTGGATGTGCTCCTGATTCACCACAGCGCAGCCGCCCTGGTACTGTAGCCCCTATGGGAGGAAAGAGCCCTGGGAGCACAGAGGACAGAGCAGCGACTTCAGCCAACGTCCCGCAGACGAGCAAGACGCCAAGGGAAAAGGCTTGGCGAAGGAACCCACTCTGAGACAGAAGCGCCCTCTGTGGTTGGAATGCACCCTGCCTGGGATTCCAGCGCCGGCAAGGAGATGACGTCATCATTCCCTGTGTGGGATGCTGCGGGGTTGTCTTAGTTCATCCTGTTGAAAATGAGGAATCCGGCAAGTGAAGAGAGGTTCCGAGGAAGAGAGAATAATCACTCATAAAAATAGATGTGAGAGCGATAATTCTGGATTCAGCATGAAGGACAAACGGGAGAGAGATTTTTTAAACCGAGAAAGTGAGACTATTTGAAGACTATGGATGGAATTATTTTTGCCAGAAAAGTGAAAAAGCGGAGTTAAAGAGGATAGGATGGATGAGAGAGGCATTGAGGAGATTAATTTATTCAGATGAGTTTTGACACGAAGAGAGAGCACAGGAGCTTATCAAGTACAATTGAGGAACCGGAAGCTCAGACAAGCTAAATGACTTTTCCAAGGTCAAATGCCACATAAGAACTGTGGGTTATCCCCTCTGGGCATTCTTTTTGTTTGTTTGTTTTGCTTTCCTGTTTGGTGCTGGGGATTGAATCCAGACTTTTGCATGTGCTAAGCATGTCCTCTGCCACTGGATTGCACAACCAGAAAGCCATTTCTTGGGCATTCTCACTACAAAGTTCTTTCCCTACAATGTCCCTCCCTTCTCTTTGGGCAGTGAAGAGCACATGTGCAATAAATGTCAATTCTGTGACTGTTACCTTCCTTGGTTCCCAGGACATACTGTTAATATTTAAAATGAGCAGCGGGGATGTAATGAAGCAAGTCTCAATCCACTTCTAGTTTACAGAATGCAACACAAAGGGACAAGCAGACTGGTAAACTCTGTTCACAACTCTACGATGCACAGTGCATCATTTCATTGGGGGCAAAAATAGAAATGCATATTTAGCTCCTTATTCAGCATGAACTGGAAAGACACCAGATTATAGGCACAGCAGAACACAAAGATTGACGTTTTGACAAAGGCTTCTTTCAGAAATGAGCACCCAAGGATGAGGACTCAGGCAAATTATCTGTTAATTGCTGACCAGTTTTTAACTAGGTCAGCTCCAAATAAATTGAACTCAGTGGAACAAATGCTTGTTACCTGATTTGGTTCAAATGGATTCGGCAGAATTGGGGTTAGATGACAAGAAATATTTTGGGCTGGATAATGATACAGTTTAATGACTCTAGTTATTAAAGAAAAAAAAGCAATTATAATAGAAGATATTATCCTAGGAAAATCAAACATTTTTCTTTATTTTTGTCCTCTATATTGTGTACATCAATTTTCTATTATTCCATAATAATTTACCACAGATTTTGCATCTCAGACACAAAACAAATATAACATTGACAGTGTCCATGTTCTAGATTCCAGCCATGTATTATTTAAGTCCTCTGCTTCTGATCTTACCAGGCTGAAATCAGAGCATTTCTGGTACACTTCCAGGCTCACCCCTTGCTGGCACAACTTAAGCTATGTTAATATACATATATTTTTTATTGCAGATTTGAAACCCTGAGCTCTCAGAGGTCAATCACCATTCCTACCACATGAACTTGTCCATGGTGACTGTTTTCTTCTTTTAGATCAGCAAAACCTCATTTCTTTTTTCTAAAACCTATCAGCCGTCTTTCATCTCAGAGGTTTGGATACTCTTTTTCAGGTTTCTGTTGGTTTGGTCAGGCATACCCAAGATAATATCCCTTTTAACTACATTAAAATCAATCAACAGGGTTTAATTACACTCTTGAAACATAATTCACCAATATAAAGTAACATAATCCCAAGATGGATTCATTGTATTCATTATATTCAGAGTTCCTTCCTCCATTCAAAGCAGTGTACAAAATTATATACCGGGAAGAAGAATTCTTGAGGTCCATTTGAATTTTGCCATCCCTGTGCATCTTTAGGGTTATACCTCTAGGGCGTCTAAAAGTCATGATGAGTAGCTCCCTAATGATGAGACCATCTTCTTCTTTTGCTCTCCATTCCGTAGGCTTCAACCTGAGAGGTGTCACCTGCAGTCTCATATTGCAGCTTTGCATCTCTGTGTAGGCGCTGCTATGGCAACATTGCAGTACCCACGCTGTGCCCCTCTTGCCTAGGTCCACCATTGAGAGCCCAGCCCAGTCACTGTACACTTTGTTTTCCTATCCCTGGTGTTTCCATCAGCCCTGGGCCACCTCTTCTAATTCTTGCTCTTTTATTAATTGGTGGACTATTTGGAGAGTCGATTGGGACCATGGCGGGTAAGCACATGGGGATGGATGAAAGGACTGCCCACAGGAGCATGTACATAGGGAAAACAATGACAGACTTTTTGTGATGTAATAAATGTCTTAGTACAAAAAAATAAAAATAAAAAGCTGATGTGGAGTGGACTAAGAATATTCTACTCCGAGATGAGATCTGAATTCTAATCCAGAATCTAACCTTGAATCCAAGCTTCAGATTTTCCCATAAGAAGGGAAATCATTAATAAAAGCAGTGTGTCTGTGTTGTAGGTTTTTATGATTTGAATATGAGGTGCATCCTGTAAAGCTTGTGTGTTAATGCAGAAATATTCAGAGATGAAATAACTAGATTATGAGATCTGTAACCTAATAAATGGACTAATCCGTTTGATGGCTTAAAAATTTGAATGAGTTACTGGGCGATAACTCTAAGCAAGTAGCACATGAGTAGAGAAGGCGGTCAAATTGGGCCATCCCCTAGGGGATTATATTGTGTCCCTAGCTCCTTACTTACCCTCTCTCATTTTCCTAGCTGGCATGACCTGAGCAACTGTCCTCAATGGACTTCCTTCATGGTGTTCTGCCTCACCTAAAACCCCCTAGCAATGGGTCCTGCTGACCATTGACTCAACCTCTGAAACCATGAGCCAAAATAAACTTTTCCTCCTCAGTTGTTTTCATCAGGTATTTTTGTCACAGTGATGAAAAACTGACTAACAGATTTGTAGTGATATTTTAAAAACTTTTGGTATATAGTGAATGCTGAAAAGAATTTGTAAACAAAAAATGATCCAGTTTCAATGTCTGGATGAATGAAATTCAAGACAGAGAATCAGAAATAAGTTATTTGAAGAGTTCAGCAATAGCTGGGGGTGGTCAGCCTATTGAAATGCACTTTTAAAAGATGTAAAATAACAAGTACAAACCTAATAATAACTAATCTTACTTGATAACCCAATGTATGGCCAAAGAGATATGTATTAGGATATAATGATATAAAGGTGTTATTGTTTTAATTAGCATCACACTGTATACTGATTTGTTGAATAAGGAAACCAACACATCACAGGTAAATGGCAAGGAGAAGACTCAAACTTTGACATATATTCTTCTAAACTCTGACACTTTCCACTATATCAAACTATCTCTGAATAAGATTAATTAGGATGTCTTAAAAGGTTGAAAGCTTTTCAAATTTGAAGCAATTATTCAGAAGTCCAGAAGAACAGACAAAAGTTATCAAATTGTAGCTTGTTAGGAGGTATGCAGTATCTAGCTCACTAGCTTGGTAATTGTTTCTTGCCCTGAGAAAGGTCAGATATAAGAAAGGGAGGTCCTATTTTAGTGAGTGTTCTCAAAACATGGAATCTGGACAAGAAGAAACCCGCAAAATTAAAATAGTTCTGGATTCTCTAGAGCAATGTGCTAGCTGTCTATTGCTGCATAATAAGTTATTAAGAATTTAAGAGTCTTCTGAAACACATTATCTCACAGTTTCTGTAGGTCAGAAAATTAGTGTGGCTTAACTGAGTCTTCTGCTTAAGATCTCTTCACAAGTCTAGGATGGGGAGGCTTCTCAGTGGTGAAGTTTTATCTGAAGACTTAATTGGAAAAGGATCTGCTTTCAGAGGTGTATGACTGGGTGGTATTCATTTCTTTACAGGCTTTGGGATGGAAGCTCTGGTTCCTTGTGGGTTGTTGGACTGATAGGTGGAATTCTTTATTGGTTATTGACCTGCTCGATTCCTTTCTATGCAGCCCTAAGATGGCAGCTTGCTTCATCCAATGATAAGCAACATGAAGCCAATGGAAAGAGTTGTTAGGACTCAAGTTGAAACCTGAGTAGTTTAATCACAGACTGAATATTCTATCATACTTGCTGTACCCTGTCGGAGAGAAGCAAATCATTCAACTGAGCCTACCCTTAAATAGAGAGGTCGTGCAGGGACATCTGTAGTGGGGTGAGAAATTATTGGGACCCACCCTGGAGTTTGTCTGCCACAAGAAGGAAAACAGAAGTGTTGATAGTCTGTACGTTCTGGGCTGTCTCACTGGGTTGAAGGCTTGGGTCTTTCCTTCAGTAACTGATTTGTGGTGAGTTGCTCGGGGTGCCTATTTTCCTCATCAGGAACAGTGGTAGTTTCATAGATTAAATGAGATAATGAATGCAAAGCCACAGTACCTGAGAAAAAGTACTTGTCTTAGCTGTTGGTTATCTTAGCAGTTGGTTAGCTGTTGGTTATTATCAATGTATTAAAATCTAAAGAAAAAATGTTGGCATAATAGCCTTATTTCATATTTAGTTGATAATTGTGCAAAACCCATCATTCAAAGTATAAAATTAAATCTTCATTTTTATTATTTCCATATTGAATCTTGCATCACTATTGTTTTCCTTATAATATACTTGATCTGCATACTAGAAGAAGGGTCAATGTTGAGGATTGTTTTTATATTTCTTTTATATTTTAAGAGGTCTTTGTGTCTCTTATTAGACTGTGAGAGGCTTCCTGTGAACCCACAACTAACTTCATGTGACTTCTTGATATGTTGGTCTGCTAACACTTAGAACAATGCCTGAGATATATAAGTGAATAACTGTGGAACTTACTTACTGATACTGCAAAAACAAAATTAATCATTTTTGCTATACATTACATCAAAATAATCCTGAATTAAAACTTACTTTGTAACCTATGAGTTGATGTGTTGTGTTCATATTTATCTGCCAATGTGTGGCTTAAAATGAGATCTTATCACAGAATGAGGAGAAGCTGGGCAGCATGGGGTCAGAGAAGGATTCCAACATCTCTGATGGATACTGAATCACATTCATGAGTGACTCAGGCTCATAAAGTCATTTTTACCTCAGGTGGATTGACCAACGGAGCTGACTCAGCCTGACCCCATGAGCATTCACCTTGGGACAGAGTCCAGACAATACCAGTGGATGCTCCTCTGACACACATTTCATGTCAAATTTTCCTTGTAATTAGTGACACAGTAAAGTGATTTTGAAGACTGATTTACTGAGATTCACTGAGATTTGCTATCTTGCCACCTTCGGTGACAAACTTATTGTTACTGAATCCCCACTTCCTCATATGCAAGATGGTGAAAATAAGGGAATATTGTAGGATATAAAGTGGGGAATTACATTTAATCCCCAGGATAAATGCTTAATAAGGCGTGGGTATAGGTAGGAGGATGTTTGCACATGCAAAGCATTAATCAAATTACAGCTTGTTTCTGCTGCTATTATAACTTTCCAACTTGTTTTCAAATCTAAAATATCTCTCTCTTTGGTGTGTACCCTTCATTATGATTCTGATCTTTTTTCCTCAAATACACAGCAAAAATGTTTTTCTTATTGAAAAACAAGAACATCTACAATGAAAAAATCAGGTAATCATACATAAACTCTTGCTTGTAGCTGTTGTAAAGTTTCAAAACCAAGCTCAAAAAATTATTTTCAAGGCTTTCATTGATTACCTCAGACACAGCCTTTCTCTTTTACAAATTTATATTTTCACCACAATTAAACTATACATATCACCTCCCTTTACTGGACTATGACCTATGTGAAGGCTGATAGTTCTCAACTGCCCTGCGTGCCTCAACACAGAGCTTGCTACAAAACATGGGCATTCAATAAACACTTATTTAATGCAAAGTGTAGTTAGAAGAAGGGCTTGAGAGATAATTACTAGGTTTTTCTATAATAGTTGACTTGTGATATTAGAATCTAAAACCTAATCTTCATTGCAACAAATAAGATAGAAACATGGATGGGCTGGGAATTCAAAATGTCTCAAAAAAAGACTTTCTTGAATCCTTTTGCTGAGATCTTCTTGAAGTGGAGCTATACTTTTGTACCTCACCAAAAAAACTGGCTTTAAAGAAAGGTTTTTCAGTAGGAATAGTCACTGAAATTTATGTCATTATAAGGATAATTTTTTTCAATTTTGTTACTGTATTTGCTGAATCATGGGAATTTTAGAAAATGTTGTAATTTGATCTTTGTTCTAAGGCATGCCCATCAGCTCTTTACTAAATGTATTTATTCCCAAAACATGTTAAGCTGTTTCTCCTTATTCCTGTGTAAATGCATAGTTTCATTTTAGGGTTTAAGTTAAATCGCAATTGAATAAACCTTATAATTTTATTCTAACAATAAAAATATATGATAATAAAGGGAAGTTCCAAAAAAGGTGTAAACTATACATGTGATGCTGATATACTAAATTAAAATTCCATTCATTTCCTTGTATCCAGGTGTTTTAGACAAAATATGTAATATGTAATCTCGGTAGTGAAAAAACATGCTAATCATTTACAAATAAATCTACCATGGTTCATGAAGGGACATTCAAGTAGTTTTAAATATATTCTTGAATCACATAGCAACAGCTATGAACAGTTTTCTTGGTCTGTTTGGTTTGCTATAATAGAAGAGCATAGATTGTGTGGCTTGAAACAATTTTCCTTTCATGGTTCTATAGAACAGGAAGCCCCAGCTGAAGAAGCTGCCAGATTCAATGTCTGGTGCAGATCCACATCTGTTTTGTGGATGGCTAACATCTTACTGTATCCTAACTTGACCAAAAGAGCAATAAAGCCCTCTGGAATCTCATTTGTAACAACACTTATTTCACTTGAGAGAATCCATCCATCTCTCAAGGCTCCAGCTCCAAATACCATCACATTGGGGATTAAGATTCACCCTATGACTTTTGGGGAACCTCAACAGTTACTGTACAGCAAGAATAGACAGCTGAAATCCAATAGGATGATGTTTGTACATGCAAAGCATTAATCAAATCACAGCTTGTTTCTGCTGCTATTGTAACTTTCCAACTTGTTTCCAAACCTAAAGAATCTTTCTCTTTGGTGTTTACTCTTCACTATGATTCTAATCTTTTTATTCAAACATGTAGGAAAAATTATGTTCTTATTGAAAAACAAGAACAACAATGAAAAAATCAGGTAATCATACATAAACACTTGACTTGCAATATTCCTTCATGCAGAAACACTCAATATTTCTAACACTGTGAAATAAATTAAAAACTAAAGAAAAAATATTTGTCTTTCTCCAAGCATTTATCTAGTTTTCTTCATAAACTGTATCAAACAGTTAGAGGTCTCACAATTTTTATTTTTCTCTTCCCTTTTGAATAAAATCAGAAATACCAACTATGTTATAATGATCATTTCCTCGATTCAAACCTGTATTAAAATTTCCAGGAGAACATATTTGGTTATTCAAACAATATTCTAAAATTCTGCATCAAAAGGCAAAGAAAGGATTAAAGGGACGTAACTTGACAAATTATAAATATCTCCATACTAAATAAAATTATTAGGTCATTTTTTTTTAATGAACCAAACAAGTAAAATTTTTAAAGTTTTGTGAAAATACCAACTTCTGCAGTTGGACTTTAGGTAATTTGGTCCAATAATAACAGTTTGAACAACCAAGAAACACTAGGTATTAATATTTTTTTAAAAAAAAATTGAGTTGGAATAAAGTTCATTTGGTAAAGTCCTTGCCTTGCATGCACAAGACCTTGGCTTTAATCTTCAGAACCACAAAAAGTAAAAATTAAAAAAAAAACAAAACCTTTAAAAGTATGTTCAAGGGAGGGGCTGGGATTGTAGCTCAGCGGTAGAGCGCTTGCCTCGCATGCGTGGGGCCCTGGGTTCGATCCTCAGCACCACATACAAAGCAATAAAAAAATAAAGACATTGTGTCCATCTACAACTAAAAAAATATTAAAAAAAAAAGTATGTTCAAGGGAATAAAAAATGAGTCAAGGGAATGAAGATTTCCCGGTTCAAAAGAAGTAAACTTAAAAGTGGAAATTGACTCTTAAGTTCCCTTTCCCCTAATGACAATCATTCAGTTAAAGAAAAATCTACTAAATACTAAGAAGTCAGTAGAAATATGGAGAGCTTCTGCTTTGGACTAGTATGTTCATATCCCCCCAAATCCATATGTTTTAAATGCTGACCCCCAAACTGATAGCATTTGGAGGCAGATTATTTGGGAAGTATTTGGCACTCTCAAGGCAGGATAGTGACTGTAATACAAAGTTCTGAAGAAAGGTGTCCTGACTTCAACCTTTCCGTCACCAAAATTGTAAGAAATAATTGTCCTGCTGTTGAGACCACACAGTCTCTGGTGCTTTGCTCTGGTGGCCGTAGCTGACTGGAACAGGACACAGTGGATGGGATGGAGCTGGAAAGTCCTCTGAACTCCAGTTTTGGACCCAGGAAGGCTGCACTCAGAATTTAAAGTGTAAACCAGCTCACTCAGAGACCAAGGCCCAACAGAATTACATCAACCTCTACAATTAGGTTAAGTTGATACTGGTTTTTGTCATACATGCAGCTATATCCCATAAGAAAATGCTAATTCTCTCTGAAAGAAGATAACCACAGCCTAGGCCTCAAATTATCTCTAAAATGTTTGCATGTAATGTATACCTTTCCAAAAACTAAGGAAATAATAATGGAAAGAAAATCAAGACCATGTATATATACCCATAAGGTAGGTAATAACTAATCAAAAACTAAAGAATGACCTCATAACAGATTAGACAGTGATCAGACAAAAATTAGACATAGTTTAAAGTTTACTGTACAGTTCAAACTGGAATAGGTCAGAAAAATAACAGACTAAATTTTGGAAATAAAAATCCTGAAGGGCTAGGGGAGTGACTCAGTGGGAGAGTGCTTGCCTAGCATGTTTGAGGCACTGGGTTCAATCTTCAGCATCATCTTAAAATAAAATAAATAAAAATAAAGTACTTTGCCCATCTATTAGAAAAAATATTTTTTAAAATGCTTAAAATCATAAGATATTTTACATAAAATGCATATTGCATAAGTAAAGAATTTGTGTCTTGAGTTATCAGAAATGGGGAAAATATATTAAATATCTCAGATTCAGAAGGCAGTAGAATACCTGAACAGGATATTCAAATAATATAATGAAATAATAACCAACCCCTTCCATAGGCATATTATTCAAAACTACTAATAAAGAAAAGAAAAATACAAGTAGAAAAAAAAAAAACACTAAGAGAACAACGAATAAGAAAGGGCATACTTATTACCTTGAAAGGAATAAAATTCAGACTGATAACTAACTTCTCTTAAGACAAATAAGCCAGAAGTTGATGACTCTGAAGCATAAACTATGCTGGAAGAAAGTCTCTACCAATAGAGGAACTTGAATCTACTGAAAAATCTTCAAAATAAGTAAGTGAAGAGGAAATGAAGAACATTTAAGCCAACAGACACGAACAAGCTTCATTATTACCAGGTTCACATGGAAATGAACAGGAAAAATAAAAATGATCTTAAACAGAAGGCTGGAAATGCAAGAGGACTCCAGGGCTCTGGGCAGGAGAAACCTGTGGGTGTCAAAATCCTGTGAGCGTCCAAATCCTATGAGCTTTCACCACTTTCCAGGATTAGAGTACATGATAGCATGTATGATTCACCAGGAATTCATAAAATTAAAATGCTACTTGTATATCTTAGTGTTTTAATTCACTTTAAGAAATCAAGGACTTATGCAGTAATATTTTGGATAACTTCTAAAGGAAGATGGAAAACTTATAAATTTAGTGGAGAAATGGACTAATAATATTATTTAATCTAAAAAGAGACAGGTATTTAAATAAAGAAGCAAAAGCTTACAGAAAAATAGAAAGTGAATAGCAAGATGATAACCTTAAACCAAACTTCCTCTGGATCACAGTAAACATAAACAGGTGAAAGGACCTCACTAGAGGCAAATAATGATGCTTGCATACCACCTGCTTACTAGAAAACATCCAGCATAAGAATGCAGAACACTCGAACCAAATGCAAGGTACAGCCTTGTTTAAATCACGTAAGGACTTTATGAAGGCATTTTTCAGGCAATTAGGAAAATTTAGTGTTACATAGATATCAGACAAATTTAGGATATTATTATTAATTTTGTTGGTTGGGGATGAAGACAGGTAGGTGATATAGAAAAGGCCCAAGAGTTTTAAAGGAATGTGCCCAGAATTTAGAGGAAAATGGCATGAGATCCAGACTTTAAAGGTTTCTTAAGGAAAACAGGAAGAAAAGATTAGATAAGGAAAATATGTCAAAACCTCAAAACCTTGATAATGTTGTGTTTTAGTAATCCATGATCAAAACAGAGAAAAAAAGAAAAAATGAAAGATAAGATTAGGATAGGTGAGCAAATGGCCTTCCAGTTTAAAAAAAAAAAAAGTTCAACATGCGCTCTAAAATAGAAGCCATGAATGTGAGAAATTTGTAAAATACTGCAATCTCTCTAATTTCTCCCCAATCTTTCCTTGAGGTAAGCTCTAAGGAAGTGTCTAAGGAGAAAAGTAACCGAATCTAAAATAAATGAAAAAAAAAAAAAACAGTTAAGGATAATCAAGAACGTTGATATATTCAAGAACTAAAACAATTTTTAAAAAAGGAGAGTATAAAAGTAAGATACAAGAAAAACTGAACAGAAATTAAATAGAAAACAAAAATACTGTAGAGATCTACAAAACCCAGTTACTTCTCAAAAATTTTAACTACGAATATATGCAGAAGGTATACGTCCTGATATATAAACTTGATACAGTGAAAATACATCTCTGTGGTATTCCTATTTATAAGCAAATATGTACTTATGTGTGTTGTTCACAATTGAAAGCATTATTACTACCTGTCATTCTGTGCTTTTCTTATGTGAGGTGTTATTTTTTCCCTATCTAGACAACACCACCAATGAAACTGCCCCCTTTTGGAAAAGCTTCATCATATTACCTCTCTCTCTCTCTCTCTCTCTCTCTCTCTCTCTCTCTCTCACACACACACACACACACACACACACACACACACACCATACGTTATTTCCCAGTAGAAGACTATGCATCTGATTTTGCTTCCCCACCCAAGGTGCTGCTCTTGGTACACAACCCAGCAATGACCGTCTTTCGTTACAAAATCTCGTACACTTGTGGGGGACCCTAGGGTACATACCAGGAATACGATTGGCCAGCACAAATGTGTAGATAGATATTTAGAATGTTGGTTTGTCTTCTAGAGTGATTTTCATGAAATCCAATCCCATCAACAATGAGAATGCTTCTACACATTCTCACTACCATTGATATCAAGCACGTTAATCTTGTCACACTCATCTCCAAAATTACAGCTTGTGGCTCTGTCTTATGACTGAAGTTAAGCTCTGTCTTTTATGTTTCAAAAACATTTGTTTTTCCCAGATATTGTTTGTCTTTGTTATTTGACCAAAAACTAGTTTGCCTGCAATTAAAATCTAACAGGTGGAAGTGTTCATGTGCTTCTCCCTAAGTTTGTCATTTGACATTGACAATCATGTCTTTTAGAGAGAAATTTGTCATATTTGCATTTTATATTTGACAACTTTTAGGATTGATACTAGAAATGTTTCTTCACTTCAAATACTTATTTTTACTTCACTTCAAATAAAGTTTTTGTCACATTTGTTATTTCCATTTTTTAATTTAAATCTTTGACATGATGCATGAAGTAAGTAATGTTAGTTTCAAATATAATATATTTTTAAGTCATATAAGTTTTTGGTTGGCTACCCAAGGTTCTCAATAGTTTTTAAGCACTATATGTGTTTCCAAATGATTTAAAGTGGCCTCCTTTTCTTACACTGAATCCCACAAGAGATCCATCCTTTGTCCTTCCTGCCATTCTCTTAATTTGTCTGTTCATATGACAGCAACATAGCATGCATTTCTATAGTTTATGATAAGATGTAGTTATTTGATTCTCCCTCATTACTTTTCCCTTTAATCAAATTTTTGCATCACCATAATTGCTTATCTTTTCCATTCAAACTTCAGAACAGAAGTTCCAATAAAATAATGATAGTATTTTATCAGGTCACAAAAATCCATATGTTTTAAGGAGAATTAGTTCAGGATGATTCATCTTTATACTCAAATATATTGATGGCTTTTTAATCTGCTAAATCATTTTTGTGTTCCTCAAAGGCATTTAAAATGTGTTTATATAGACCTTGCACAATTCTGTGTTGCTGTTTAAGTAGAAACTTTTATAATAGTCACATATTAGATTTATTATGATGATACTTCATATTTTATCATAATTTGTTGTTTTTCTTATCATCTATAGCTGAAATATAAAATATGTGAGTCTAAAATGATTTTAAAAGAGCAGCCATGTCAATGCTTATAGCAGCACAATTCACAATAGCTAAATTATGGAGCCAACCTAGATGCCTTTTAACAAATGTCTGGATAAAGAAAATGAGTTATATGTATACAATGAAGTATTACTCAGCTATCAAGAAGAATGCCTTTATGACATTTGTCAGTAAATGGATGGACTTGGAAACTATCATGCTAAGTGAAGTAAACCAATCCCCCAAAAAACAAAGATTGAATGTTTTTTACTGATATGTGGAAACTAACCTCTAATAAGAGGATAGGAAATAAAACCAGAAATTCAGTAGATTAGACAAAGGGGAATGGAGGAAACAAAGTAGGGATAGGAAAAGAAAAGACAGTGGAATGAATCTGGCATAAACTTCCAATGTACATATATAAATAATCACAGTGACTCTCACCATCATGCACATCCAAAAGAATGGGGGTCCCAATTATAATAAGATCATTTCCATGCTTCTATAATTATATCAAAAACTATTCTACTGCCATTTGTAACTCAAAAGAACCAATAAAAGTTTTTAAACATTTTAGCCATTAAAAAAGAGTAGAAGTGCTATGATACACGTCTGCATTTTGTTTTCAAAGAGTATGTTAAGGACTTTTGTTGAAACTTATTGTTACAACTTTGGTGTGATTTAAAAGCAAAACACATATCAAGTGTTGTAATAAGAGATCATGGTGCTCCATAAGAGGCCAGGGAATGGATGCAGATGGAGACGTAGACATTGACTCCAATCAAAGTGAGTTGCTGGGCAGCTTCTGAAACCACCTTGGAGTAACTGTGTTGTGTGTATCCTTAGACAATCATCCAAGACAATCAGACCTCAGTCAAGACTGTTTCCAAAGGGACAGAATCCAAAAGGAAGAGCAAGATTAATTTCTTGTGCTGCTTTCAGGATACTCTCGTGTGCTTCCATCTGTGGACTTGCCATGAATGGAGATGAGTTGTTGGGGCTGCAGATAACGTAGGCAGGTAGACCTGAGGGCAGGCTCCACAAAGACCATCAGTGGTGGAATGACGTCATTTTTACTCCAAGCCGATGCGATGGGCACTGTAGTGCCTATCCCTATACACATGCACGGGCATCGTGTGTACCCATATATTCACCTTGTAGGTTTTGCCATAATTTTCTTTATATAAATTTAAGAATCTCTCCATAAGTTGGTGTATTCATTGGTGAAATGGGCACTACCAGAGGCCTGCTTGCCTCCATAGTCCTTTTCCCTGTTTCTACTCACTTCCAACTTCTGATATTTGTACGAGTACCTGAAGTCTCCTGTTCAGCACAACATTGCAGAAAATCATTCTACATGTGAATAAAAGTGTGGAGAAATTAATAACCATTTCGTCAATGCCTGTTGGAAACTGCTTTGCAGATATTGCTTCCTCGTGAGATAATTCTGAGATGCCACACTGCCTGGAGTTACCCAGGAGAACTACACCTTGTTTGTCCACCCGGGTGGCAGGATTAATGATGAACCTGGAATGCTCAACTTGAGCTGTCATAGCAAAAAACCATGACCAAGTGGCTTCACAAACAGACATTTTTTTTTTTTTCTCACAGTTCTGCAGCAGGAAGTCTAAGATCAAAGCACCAGCAGGATTGGTTTCTGGTGGGACTTCTTCTCTGGCTTGTGGACAGATGATTTCTCACCATGTCCACATCCCCACATGCCCTTTCCTCTGTGGATACATGTTCACACATGTGTGCAGACAGACACACACACACAATAGAGCAGGAGCTGGGGATCTCTCTGTTGCTTCTTTCTCTTCTTAGAGGACTCCAGTCCTACAGGACCCCACCTGCATGACCTCCTGTAACTTATATCCTCAAAGACTTCATCTCCACATATAATCATATTGGTGCTTAGGGCTGGAGTGTGGGGTGCAATTCAGACTATCAAGCACCCTTTACTAGGTATCTTCCCCAATAACACACATTGAACCTCACAGCCTCACTCCAACACAATTAAACATTACTTTCACTGAAATATTGTCTAAGTGTGTTTATGGAAGAAATAAGATAAGACACTGGCCTTTCATGATTAAGAGCTACCAGGGTCAAGGTAGGAGCTTGCCAAAGGAAAAATGCAATAAAATGACATAAATGAGTTACTGGATGCAAGATTTCTTGCTTTAACCTGTCTTATTTTCTACCTGTAGGTATAGCTCTCTATTTTTCTATCATCTTTCTATCTATCCTTACAGGGTTACTTTTGCAAACATCAAAGCTACACAGAATTCTCCAAGATAGCTCCCTTCAAAAAGATTCTTTGTAAATAAATTATGGGCAGGAGGCTGAAGTTTCCAACTGTTATTAAGGCTCCATTCGGAGTGAAATTTGATTTTTTTCTGTGTTGATGGCAGCACCTCGGCGGGGTTCCAAGGCACTGGTTTTGCAGTGGAATCATTATTCAGGATCCAGGTTTATTTAGGAGGCACACCAAGAATTCTCAACCCTGAGCGGTGGCACACCTTACTCCAATTAGGGAAGTAAGAAACCTCATTCCCCTCATGGCCATGCAGAGACAGTTACCCCAGGAGAAGGGAAGAAAGGAGATGGACGTCCAATGTACCGTTGGTGAGTTTCTGAGGAAAGGTTCTTCATGAATCTTACATATACAACCGTCAAGTGACATGTCTAATTAGAGCCTGGTAGCTGGAAATGAAAGAAAATGTTGAGTTCACATGAATCTCTTTAGGACACCCTCGGGTCATGAAGTTTTTAAGTTTTCCCCATAAACTTAGCTGGGAAATTTGCGAGCTCTAGCCCTGAAGGCAGTCATTTGAGGCATGAATCTTTTGCTAATGAGTTATACGATTCACACTCACACCATCTTCGGGACTAATGTTTCCTTATGTGTAATTGAAACTAATTTCTTCACATAAGTGGAAGATGTGGCATGGAGTGGTACTCAGAGAAGATGAAAGAACGATGCAGAGAAAGGCTTTAGACATAGTCTCAAGAACTGACCTAGTGATAACAAAATTGCTGATGCCAATCAATATGTACAACTATTTACTACTTGCAAGTTAGGCTGACCCAAGAAAACATGTCCCCTCTGAGGTATACTTTCCAACAATGTCTCATTTCCATTAATCATAAGGAAACTTCCAGCACACCCAAATTTAGGGACATTCTGCCAAATAACTGACCAGTATTCTCCAATACATCTTAATCTCATGAAAGACAAAGAAAGACCAAAGGAACTGTCACAGGGAGAGGATGATGGGGATACATGATAACTAAATGCAATGTTAGAAACTGGATTAATGACTAGGATATTAGTAGAAAAACGTGGTCACATCAGGAGAAATTTGGTCTTTTATTTTTATTTTTTTGAAACAAAAAAAAAATAAGGATAAATATTATAAACATCAATTCTGATTTCTAAAGGAGAGCAAATAAACATTCTAGTGTTTTCCCTACAATATAAGGATCTGTGGGGACTCTCATTTTACTAAGTAATTATTGCATACCTTTGGGCAGTGTTATGATTATTATATGAACTCCTGTGAGTTTCTTGGTGTGTATATATGCATGTGTATATGTACATGTATGTGCACATATGTTCAAGGAAAAATTCTGAAAAGCTACTTAGTAATAACTTAGTTTCTAATAATATTCACTGAATAACTACCCACAAAGGCAAGGGAATGATGTATCCCAGGCATCCTTTTCCTTGTGCAATGCCATGAAGCAGATCTCATATGGGTGAGTATAGAAATTATTGAATCTCATTTGATGGCTTTTCCCTACCAGTTATCCCAGATCCCACACACAATGACATAACATTACCATCATCATTTTCAATATTGTCAGATTCCTAAAATCTTTAAAATGGAAATTACTATACAAAAAGCCATTTTCCTTCCTTGGGCCTCAATTTCCTTTTTGGAAATTAATAAATTTCATTCAAAGCTGTCTATGTGCTATTTCTATAGCTCCAGATTATTTGCTGCTAAAGTATGATTAGCCCCACTAAGCACTGGTGTAGAGTTGTATTAATTTGAGCTACTGCTTTAAAGCGTGAATAAAATTTGTAACAAGGGTGAGAAATCAGGGCAGCAAGAAATAAATCACTTGGGAAATATTAATGATCCCTTTGAAAAGTTTTTATTTGAGTTAGAATTTTCCTGTTTCAGTTTATAATTAATTTAACCTCTCAAATTCAATTTCAAAGTGTCCATGGCCAAGATGGTCCCATGTAAGAATACAGAAGATTATGAAAATCTCCACTGGCTTGAAGATCCAGATATAAGAAAACAAATGAGAAAAAGCACAAGTAAAACAACTGCTTCACTCGTTTGCTTTGTTTTATTTTTAAGGACCCAGTGAGCTTAATGAAACTTGAATTTTCAGTATTCTTATATTTCTCATCTTCCATCCCTGCCTTTCACTGGATGTCCAACAATTGAAGGTGGCAAAAGTTTACATTAATGTGTCAGGGCCCACTTTTAAAGCAGTTGTGCTTCTCTTCTATATCAGGGATGCAGCTGCTTTTTTCTGGTGAAAATGAGATTTTCATGTTGTCAAAAGAAAGAAAGAAACAAACAAAAAACCTAGCAATGTTAAAGAAGAAAATGCAGAATATTTATAACTGCATGGTGCCTTTATAATGAAAATACTTTATTAGAAAAAGAACACACATCAGATATGTATACTACACATAAATATTCTGATTCTCAAATCTCAGAGCTATATTTCAACATGTTGGCCACAGGCATACTAAGAAATTACAACTTCTTCTTCTTTTTCCCTTGTTTATCCATGAGCCATGTAAATATGATCACAACTAATGTAATTTGTGTTTTTACATGAGATTTGCAGGTTTCCAGCTTTCATTTTGTGCATGCTATAATAAATATTATTTCTGTTAAATGATTGTTCTGTTCAAGTGAAGAAAATAATTTTAATAAAAATGAAAACTTGCTATTTAAGATATTACTAAACATACTAAGAAATATGCAAAGGGATAAAAGTAAACAAAATAAAATTCTGAATTAAGTAGAAAAGAAAAAAACATGGGGACAGGCAAAGAGAAAGTTACTCTGTGAGTCCCGCACAAGTAGATTCCCAGAGTACACACATGAACTGTTAGGGGTTGAAATAGTATTTTTTGAGTACTCTATCACTGATTCAAACCTGGTTGACAGAGTAAACAGAAGAAAAACTTAATCCAGTGAATTAATTTTGAAGTGAGTTTTTTCTATAATTCGTAGGTTGACTTTTACACGACTAGTTTGTTTCAGAAAGAACATCAGTGGTTGCAGGTGCCAGAAGTAAAAAACTCCCAGAATAATGACTCCTGTACTTTGAGACTAAACAAAACATGAGACATTATGATGCTAAGTCATCCTCCCAAAACCAGGAATCCTGTGAGTTTTCATGGCATAAGGTCTGGCTTTGGCTGCATAAAACAATGTACATTTTCAAATCGTATCCTTATGTGTTGGCTGAAAGTGAGCATGCTGAATGAGCCGTTGACTTATAAACAGTAACGTTCATCCACGCATCATGCAGTGACTAGCCACCTACTCTGTCCTGGGCACTGTTCTCAGTTGAATACAACAGTACACAGTAGTTCTTTCTCATAATTTCTCCATTCTGGCAATGAGAGAGACATAATAATCACATTGATGCAGACCTGTCAGTTTATAAATACCTTGTAAAAAAGAATCACACATCATAGTAAGAGAATGACAGTCCCAATTATTGAATTCTTAGGATGTGATGTCACTTACTATTGAGTTTTTCTAATACCCGTGGTCACCAAAATTAATATCATTTTTAATTCTCGGAAGACAAAACTGAGAATCCAAAATTTTGTTATATTACCAATGTTCCCTACTATAGAAATGCAAATCATACCATCGAATCTTCCTCTACAACCTTACACAGTCCTGTGAACCTCACAAGTACTGGGCATACGTTTTCTTCATGGAAAAATATTTCCTTAGACTCATTTGGTTTACAATGAAAGCAGGCATCATAGCCGATACTGCCCAGGGAGGAAATAATTGCTTTTGAAAACACATTCACAAATAAGCACTTCTTTACATGGAAAGTGGCAGATGAACAGAGATTTTACTCTACATTACAGACAACAAATATTTAGGAATCACAATACTAGTCACTGCCCCAGACAATTGAGGTGCCACAATGCACAAAGCAGCCACAGTTCCTATTTTCTGCACATGGCATGTAGGAATGGGAAACCACAGGTTATGGCCAGATAAAAAGAAAAAAAATGGTGTGGTAGTATGAATTGTGGTAATGTGAAACATCATGGAAGAATATGGGTGGTGGATTCAGCCTGCATTTGAGAATCAGAATCATAAAGGTTAAAGTTCAATAAATGTTACTGTGATTAAAAATTTCAGACACATTTATATTTGCTATTTTACCAGTATTGATTAGCTACTCAGAATATTTGAATCAATTTTCCACAAGGTGCAAAATAATTGTCTTAAGAATTAAGTCCTATGGCTCTTGATAAGTATTTTCTGGATGTGAATTTGTGTAAATAATTTATTTTTCTTTAAATCGTGGGTTCTTCATCTATTTTATGAGGCTATTAAAAAACACACAGAGTTTGATGGGGGGATGTAATGGGAAAATTGATGTGAAAGGGGTTAGTGAATATGACATTTACGTATAAGTAAATGTATCATTTGATCAAAGACAAGTACCATTTGATCAATTGAATACACCGTGAATGAAGAGAAAAGAAATCATTTAAGCCACTATGTGAAGTATACCAGATACAGTGTGTTAAGGGAGAAAGCAATGTGAGTGCCATCATTACAGAGCAGACATCAATGGATAGTTGGAATTGGGTTGGATTCAAATGTAGATGACACACTGAGCTGAAAATAACTGGGAATTTTTTGTTTTGTAGTGTGCCCTCTGGACATTACTTCCTGTGACAAAATTAACATGCTATTTACCTCCTTGTAGTTTCCGCATCTTCAACAATGATAATATAGATAATTAGAAATGGTAGCCATGATTCTTCCCATCTTCCACGTAGGATTTATGACATTCCCAGACTTACTTTCTTTTAATGTATGGGTGCTGAATCATATGGAAAATGTACAATAAATTCTTAATATATATGGTGTAGAAGCAGTCAGCACAGAATAGAACTTCACACTTGTTACAGGGGTATTCTATGCCACACCCTTGGTTATTGTGGTTTGCATTCCTGCTGAGGCAGGTCTAAGAAGAGGACTTGAATGCAAACAGTTTAACTGGGAGCTGAACTTAGGAAGTGCTACATGTGAGACTGAGAACATGAGGCAAGCCTAGGAAATGACTGTGTCTCAGTTTCTATGGGAAACCTTGAATGGCAGTACAAATTAGGCCCATGGGGACATTCTGTCCAAAGAAGAGGGGGTTGGGACAGTTGATTACCAAATCCTCCAAATCATAGTTGAGACCTGTCATTCACATAGGAAATGCGGTCTGCTGCATTTGCAGGCACAACAGGCTCAGTAGTCAGTTAAATCTATCAATAAAGAAGTTCAAGTGTGGTTAGTCAGGTTTGGAAGAGTAATGCCCATAAATAGTAGATGTGGATTCCTCACCAAGAGCCAATTTACATTTGCTGTATTGTAAATGTTCATAACTCCATGTAGGCAGTATTATTATCACCCCAAAATTATAAATAATGAAACTGATCTTCAGAGAATTTAGTTGATTTATTCAAGGTCATGCAGCAAGGGAACTCAATTCCAAATGCTACAGCTCTCGAACTCTCATATATATTTCTTACTTGAGACTTCCAATTAGAAAATGCTATATATTACAACATGTTGACAGCCTATAATAATTTTTTAAATTATAATAAAAATATGAATCTCTGAAGTAAAATATAATGAACCTCTATTTCTCTTTTTCTACTGATTTTCATTTTTTGTTACATTGTGTCAATTTACAGTAATATTTTTGTGTATTGTAAGTTACAGGCATTAAAAGGAGGCATGATTAATATACATAAACTTTAGGAAATGTTTATTATTAACTAAAGTGATGGTGTAGATGGGGAGATCACTGGAGTCCAGGAGTTTGAGAATAACATTGGCAATAGCAAGAAAATAAACTAAGCTTAACACATCTCATAATTTCTTCCTCGGATATTAGGTAGCATTGTGAGTTCAATAAATTTATTTTAGCATGAAAAAAGCTACATTGGAACTCCACAGCGGATCTCAGGGAAGCCAGGGCTTTTAAGGAGGAGGAATTCAATGATAGAATAAGACTACAAATGATATAGAGAAAGTCATTCCAGGTAATACAATTTGGTATCTGTGGGAAAAATATCATTATTAATATTGTTAATTGATATGCATTAACATTGATATGCATTAACAATGCATTAATATGTTAAATGCATTCTAAGGATTTAGAAAAAAACAATTTTTTCTACAATTGAATTTATGAGAGATAAAGGTAAATTAGTCAGCCTTTAGTTTCTGTGACTAAAATACCTGGCAGGAACAATTGAAAGGAGGAAATGTTAAATTTGGCTCATGGTTCATTCCATGGTTGGTGACTACATTGCTGTGCACCTTAGGTGAGGCAGAAAATCACGGCAGAAGTGTGTGGTGGAGGAAAGCTGTTCAGCTTGCAGCAGTTTGGAACTGGTGAGCAAGAGTGAGGAAGTTCTTTTTTTTTTTGGTACCAGGGATTGAACTCAGGGGCACTCGACCACTGAGCCACATCCCCAGCCCTATTTTGTGTTTTATGTAGAGACAGAGTCTCACTGAGTTGCTTAGCGCCTCGCCATTGCTGAGGCTGGCTTTGAACTTGCGATTCTCCTGTCTCAGCCTCCCAAAGTGCAGGGATTACAGACGTGCGCCACCAC